>WWNC01000002.1:2935000-3535000 GCA_011125475.1 Melanerpes aurifrons | reverse complement strand
GCTGGCAGCCAGCAGCTTTCCCTTTCAAACCCTCTGTTTGCTTTCAGACACACAGATTTATTGCACTGTAAATGCAATATCCCAAAGGAATGAGGTCTTGAACTGTGCTCATGGTATAGACAGCTCTCCACAGCTGCCTGGAGGTTGAAGCCAGGCTGGGGGGGATGAGACTGAGAGCAGCCCTGCAGAGAAGGCCTTGGGGGTACTGGGGGGGAGGAGCAGGGCAGGAGCCAGCAATGAGCACTGGCAGCACAGGAGGCCAAGGGCAGCCTGGGCTGCAGCCAAAGCAGTGTGGCCAGAGCTGGAGAGAGGATCCTGCCCCTCTGCTCTGCTCTGGGGAGACCTCACCTGCAGGGCTGGGGCCAGCTGTGGGGCCCTCAGCACAGGAAGGACCTGGAGCTAATAGAGAGGCTCCAGAGGAGGCCACCAAGATGAGCAGAGGGTTGGAGCAGCTCTGCTATGGGCACAGGCTGAGGGAGCTGGGGGTGTTCAGCCTGGAGAGGAGAAGGCTCCAGGAGACCTCAGAGCTGCAGTTCAGTATCTGCAGGGCAGCTCCAGGCAGGCTGGGGAGGGACTGTCCAGAAGGGGCTGTGGGGATGGGAGCAGGGGCAAGGGTTTGGAAGTGGAGCAGGGCAGAGTCAGGTTGGAGCTCAGGAGGAAGCTCTGCACAGGGAGGCTGGGGAGACACTGGCACAGGCTGCCCAGGGAGGTGGTGGAGGCTCCATGCTTGGAGCCATTCAGGCTCAGCCTGGCTGTGTCCCTGGGCAGCCTGCTCTGGCTGCAGCTGTCCCTGTGCCTGCAGGGGGTTGCACAAGATACCCTTTAGGGTCCCTTGCAGCCCAGTGCAGCCTGTGTAAAAACTCTCTACACTGGGTCACTTCCCAAGTGGCAAGTCAAACATCTTCTCAGTACAGAGACTGACAGAGTGCATCTTCCTAATGTCCAGGCTAAATCTATGAGTGTCTGAGACCCCCCTTTGGCCTATGAGCCTCTGAGACACCTCTGAGGCCCCCCCTGTGGCCTGTGAGACTTTCTGAGACCCCTGTGAGTCCTATGAAACCTGAGACCCCTCCCTGAGTCCTATGAGCCTCTCTGAGACCCCTCTGGACCTATGAGCTTCCCTGAGACCCCAGTGAGTGCTGTGAGCCTCTCTGGGCTGCCACTACTCTGTTTGCAGGTTTCAAATGCTGGGGCTGGCTGGGGCTGGCTGGGGCTATCCAAGGCCACACCCTGGGCTTGCCTCCACCTGAGCACTGAGAGGGCCTTGCCAAGGCTGTAGATCTCTAAGAATGGCAGCTTGACTCCCTTCAGCCTATAAATACCTGCACCCTTGCTGTTTGAATGGCCTAATGGGCTGACTGATCAAACACAGCATTGCCTCCCCTGCTGCTGGCTCCCTACACAAGCCACAGGTGGCTCTACCTCCCCACACAAACAGTGCAGGCCATGTCCCTGGCTCTGCTTCCCCAAGGAGCAGTGACAGCAGGAGCAGAGTCAGAGCAGGGTTTCACTGCCTGCCACCTCACCTCTGGCTGTGGACACTGAGCTGTGGGACTGCATCTGCAGGAGATCATAGCGTCACAGAATCAACTAGGTGGGAAAAGACCTCCAAGATGACATCAAGT
Source organism: Melanerpes aurifrons (assembly GCA_011125475.1). Classification (NCBI taxonomy): domain Eukaryota; kingdom Metazoa; phylum Chordata; class Aves; order Piciformes; family Picidae; genus Melanerpes; species Melanerpes aurifrons. The sequence goes on along the minus strand of WWNC01000002.1, from coordinate 3,533,375 downwards.
CCAACCTGTCACCCAAGACCTCATGACCACTAAACCACGGCACCAAGGGCCACATCCAATCCCCTCCTGAACACCTCCAGGCATGGGGACTCCACCACCTCCCTGGGCAGCACATTCCAATGCCTAACAACTCTATGAAGGACTTTCTCCTCACCTCCAGCCTAAACCTCCCCTGGCACAGCTTGAGACTGTGTCCTCTTGTTCTGGTGCTGGGGGCCTGGGAGCAGAGCCCAGCCCCCACCTGGCTACAACCTCCCTGCAGGGAGTTGGAGAGAGCAAGAAGGTCTCCCCTGAGCCTCCTCTTCTCCAGGCTAAGCAACCCCAGCTCCCTCAGCCTCTCCTCCCAGGGCTGTGCCCCAGACCCCTCCCCAGCTTTCTTGCCCTTCTCTGGACACCTTCCAGCAGCTCAACCTCTTTCCTGACCTGAGGAGCCCAGAGCTGGACACAGGACTCCAGGTGTGGCCTGAGCAGTGCTGAGCACAGGGCACAAGGACTTCCCTGCTCCTGCTGGCCACACTCTGCCTGATGCAGGCCAGGATGCCCTTGGCCTTCTTGGCCCCCTGGGCACACTGCTGCCTCCTGTTCAGCTGCTCTCCACCACCACCCCCAGTTCCCTCTCTACCTGGCTGCTCTCAGCCACTCTGCCCCCAGCCTCCAGCACTGCCTGGGGTTGCTGTGGCCAAAGTGCAGCCCCTGGCACTTGGACTTGTTCAGTGCCATCCTGCTGGCCTCTGCCCATCTGTGCAGCCTGGCAAGGTCCCTCTGCAGAGCTCTCCTACCCTCTGACAGCTCATCAGGCCCAGCCAGCATGGATTTAGGAGGGGCAGGTCCTGCCTCTCCAACCTGATCTCCTTCCATGCCCAGGTGACTGCCTGGGGGCTGTGGGGCAGGCTGTGGATGTGGTCTGCCTGGACTGCAGCAAGGCCTTTGACACCATCCCCCACAGCAAACTGCTGGCTAAGCTGTCAGCCCCTGGCTGGGACAGCAGCACTCTGAGCTGGGTTAGGAACTGGCTGGAGGCTGAGCCCAGAGAGTGGTGGTGAATGGTGCCACAGCCAGCTGGTGGCCAGGCACCAGTGGTGTGCCCCAGGGAGCAGTGCTGGGCCCCAGCCTGATCAATATCTTCACTGATGATCTGGAGGAGGGGATGGAGTCCATCAGCAGTGAGTTTGCAGCTGACAGCAAGCTGGGGGCAGGAGTTGAGCTGTTAGAGGGTAGGAGAGCTCTGCAGAGGGACCTTGCCAGGCTGCACAGATGGGCAGAGGCCAACAGGATGGCACTGAACAAGTCCTGACCAGGAAGGGCCTAGAATGTGAATAAATTACAGAGAGGGACCTGGGGGTGGTGGTGGAGAGCAGCTGAACAGGAGGCAGCAGTGTGCCCAGGGGGCCAAGAAGGCCAAGGGCATCCTGGCCTGCAGCAGGAAGAGTGCGGCCAGCAGGAGCAGGGAAGTCCTTGTGCCCTGTGCTCAGCACTGCTCAGGCCACACCTTGAGTCCTGTGTCCAGCTCTGGGCTCCTCAGGTCAGGAAAGAGGTTGAGCTGCTGGAAGGTGTCCAGAGAAGGGCAAGAAAGCTGGGGAGGGGTCTGGGGCACAGCCCTGGGAGGAGAGGCTGAGGGAGCTGGGGTTGCTTAGCCTGGAGAAGAGGAGGCTCAGGGGAGACCTTCTTGCTCTCTCCAACTCCCTGCAGGGAGGTTGGAGCCAGGTGGGGGTTGGGCTCTACTCCCAGGCCCCCAGCACCAGAACAAGAGGACACAGTCTCAGGCTGCGCCAGGGGAGGTTCAGGCTGGAGGTTAGGAGGAAGTTTTACACAGAGAGAGTGATTGCCCATTGGAATGTGCTGCCCAGGGAGGTGGTGGAGTCACCATCACTGGAGGTGTTCAGGAGAAGACTTGACAGGGTGCTTGGTTGCATGAGTTGGTTGGATGGTGTTGGATGATAGGTTGGACACGATGATCTTGAAAGTCTCTTCCAACCTGGTCTGGTCTGGTCTGGTCTGGTCTGGTCTATTCTATTCTATTCTATTCTATTCCTGGCCTGTGAGGAGGAGCAGAGGGCTGGAGCTGCTCTGCTCTGCAGACAGCCTGAGAGAGTTGGGCTTGTGCAGGCTGGAGAGGAGAAGGCCCTGAGGAGACCTTCTGGTGGCCTTCCAGGATCTGAATTGGGCTACAAGAAAGCTGGGGAGGGACTTCTGAGGGTGTCAGGGAGTGATAGGAGTGGGGGGATGGAGCAAAACTAGACGTGGAGAGATTCATATTGAATGTTAGGAAGAAGTTGTTCTCATGAGGGTGGTGAGAGACTGGCACGGGTTGCCCAGGGAGTCCCCATCCCTGGAGGTGTTTAGGAAGAGCCTGGATGTGGCCCTTGGTGCCATGGTTTAGTTGATCAGATGGTGCTGGGGGGTAGGTTGGACTTGATGATCTCTGAGGTCTTTTCCAACCTGGTTAAGTCTGTATTCAGTATTCTGTCAGCTGCAAACTCACTGCTGATGGACTCCATCCCCTCCTCCAGATCATCAATAAAGATATTGAAGAGGCTGGGGCCCAGCACTGCTCCCTGGGGCACACCACTGGTGCCTGGCTGCCAGCTGGCTGTGGCACCATTCACCACCACTCTCTGGGCTCAGCCTCCAGCCAGTTCTTAACCCAGCTCAGAGTGCTGCTGTCCCAGCCAGGGGCTGACAGCTTGGCCAGGAGTTTGCTGTGGGGGATGGTGTCAAAGGCCTTGCTGCAGTCCAGGCAGACCTCATCCCCAGAGATACTTCACAGAAATTAATTTCCATCATCCCCATACACACCTTTCTCCTGATTAAATCCAGCTTCAGCACAGACAGCCTCAGCAGGGGCTGTGGAGCAAGAGCACTCCTGGCCCACAGATGCACCTTGATCCCTGTCATAGAAGCCCAGCCTGTATTGGATTGTGGTACAGTCTCAAGCTGTGCCAGGGGAGGTTTAGGCTGGAGGGGAGGAGAAAGTTCTTCCCAGAAAGAGTAATTGGCCCTTGGGATGTGCTGCCCAGGGAGGTGGTGGAGTCACCATCCCTGGAGGTGTTCAGGAGGGGACGAGGGGACTGGATGTGGCCCTTGGAGCCATGGTTTAGCTATCAGGAGGTGCTAGGTATTAGGTTGGACTGGATGATCTCTGAGGTCTTTTCCAGCCTGGTTGGTTCCATGATTCTGTGATTCCCTACCACCACCAGCATGCTGGGGCAAGGGCCACACTTCATGTGACCTGATGTGGCAGCTCAGGCTGGGTGCCTCCTGTTCCTGCCACATCAGTTACACCTCCTGTGCCCAGAGGGTCCAACCCAGTAAGGTGGAGACAGGAAACAGCCTGTTTCATACCCATAAATCCTGAGCCCTATAAATCCACCTGCAAAGTCCTTCTCTGCCTCTTCCTTCCCTCTCTGCCCCGTGGGAGATGCTCCCTGTTGGGTAACTGTGGGGGGGATCTGAAGGCCCTTAGGCCTGGCTGGGCCTAATGCCAGGAGGAGAAGGGGTTGGGGCAGTCTCAGACCTGGCCAGCCTGAGACCAGCCTAGCAGTAAGGGGGGAGAACGAGCCCTGGGGGGGTTGGGTGTACCCTCAGGTGGGAAGAAGGGAAGTGCTGAAAGGCTTTGGGTGTGCTGAAAGGGACTCTGCAGGCTTTGGGATATCTTGCCCCTATGCTTTGTAGCTTCTGTTAAACACTAACAGCTTTTTCCATTTAAACTTTCCATCACTTCTGCAATCCATCTGTGGGTTATTTCTTTTGCCCCTGTCAGGCCTCAAACCAGGACACATGAGATGGATGCAACACCATTAGCCCTGTCCCACCTCCAGCTCCACCATGGGAAGGACCCTTCAAGCTATCCCTGGCACATCAGTGTGCCCACCTGACCATGAAGGCCAAGGGGCTCCTGGACTGCACTCAGCAGAGTGTGGCCAGCAGAGCCAGGGAGCTTCTCCTCCCCCTCTGCTCTGCCCTGCTGAGACAACAGCTGGAATACTGAGCCCAGTTTTGGCCTCCCCACTTCAAGAGAGACAGAGACCTGCTGGAGAGAGTCCAGATGAGGCTGCAAGGCTGCTGAGGGGCCTGGAGCAGCTCTGCTGTGAGGAAAGACTGAGAGCCCTGGGGCTGAGATGGCTGAGAGGGGATCTGATCAATCTCTATAAAGATGAGGGGTGGGTGTGAAGATGAAGGCCCCAGGCTCTTCAGTGGTGCCCAATGACAAGACAAGAAACAAGAGGTCCAAGCTGGAACCCAGGAAGTTCCATCTCAACATAAAGAAACTTCTTTGGTGTGATTGTGACAGAGGCCTGGAGCAGGGTGCCCAGAGAGGTTGTGGAGTCTCCTCTGGAGACTTTCCAGCCCCACCTGGATGTGTTCCTGTGTGACCTGCCCTGGGTGATCCTGCTCTGGTAGCAGGGTTGACCTCCACGATCTCTTAAGGTCCCTTTCAACATTCTGTGAGTCAAGGCTGGCAACAAGGTTCTTGCTTTAGCACCTCTGTCCCAGTAGCTTGCTTTCAGCCCTGGCTTTCCCAGAACCCTTTTTTATCCTCAGCACAACAAAGATGAGCTGGTGCTAGATTGGGGAGGAGCTGGCAAGTCCTTGAGCTAAGACAACTGCCAAAACAAATGCAGGGACAAATGGCTGTGAAGGAGACAGTTTCACCAGCCTCAGGAAAGTTTCCCTGGCCCATACTCAGAGTTATGGAAGTGTTCTGGCCTTCACTGAGGCCAATTATTACCACAGATGGATTTGACACACTGAAGTGTTTAGAAGGAAATGAGTCACAGGTGGCAGCTCCACAGGTTGCACACCTTCAACTGCTTTGGTGGAGAGAGGAAAATGACGATTGTGCAAGCAGCTGAAAATGCTACAGGAAGGATGGGATTGGTGTTGTGAAAAGGCTGGGACTACCAGCACGGTTCCAGAGCAGCTACCAACATCTTCACAGGATCATGGAATCCCAGAAGGGGTTGGGATTGAAGGGACCTCAAAGACCATCCAGTTCCAACCCCCTGCCATGGGCAAGGACCCCTCCCACCAGCCCAGGCTGCTCCAGGCCTCAGCCAGCCTGGCCTGCAACACCTCCAGGCAGGAGGCAGCCACAGCCTCCCTGGGCAGCCTGGGCCAGGCTCTCCCCACCCTCACTGCCAACAATTTCTTCCTCCTCTCCATTCTCAATCTCTCCTCTCCCAGCTCAAAGCCATTGTCCCTGGTCCTGGCACTCCTAGCCCTTGTCCAAAGTCCCTCCCCAGCTCTCCTGGAGCCTCCTGGAGATACTGGAAGGCTGCTCTGAGGTCTCCCTGCAGCTCTCTTCAGCCCCAACTCTCTCAGCCTGCCCCACAGGGGAGGTTCCCCAGTCTCTGATCATCTTCCTGACCTCCTCTGGACCCCCTCCAAAAGAAAGCCAACCCACAGCCAAAGCTGTGATGCTCTCGTGGCATCTTCCAAGAGTGCTTTTGTGTGCCATGTGCAGCTCAGATTCTGAGTGAATCTTCATTTCCCCACAGAGTGAAGTTGCTGAAGTCACTTTTGTAGGTGCCAATCCCAGGACTTCTGCAGAGAATGTGGTAAATATGAGAAGATGCTGCTGGAGCTGGGGGAGTGTGGGGAGGGAATATTTACAGAATGGCAACATGGTGTAAACTGGAAGAGACCTCAGGAAATCCCCCAGCCCAAGCCCCTGCTCCAGCAGGGCACCCACAGCAGCTTGCCCAGCAGCACAGTGCACAGGGGGGGTTGGAAGCTCTCCACACCAGGAGACTCCACAACCTCTCTGGGCAGCCTGCCCCAGGCCTCCAGCAGCCTCACCCCAAACAACTTCCTCCTCCTGCTCAGCTCCAACCTCCTGCCTGCCACTCTGTGCCCCTTGCCCCTTGGCCTGGCCCTGGGCACCACTCAGCAGAGCCTGGCCCCAGCCTCTTGCCCCCCACAGCTCCTTTAGCTCTTGCTGAGCATTGCTCAGCTGCCTTCTGGGGCTGCTCTTCTGCAGGCTCTCAGCCCCAGGGCTCTCAGCCTTTGCTGCTCCCAGAGCTGCTCCAGGCCCCTCAGCAGCTTCCCAGCCTGCCCTGGGCTCTCTCCAGCACTTCCCTGCCTCTGGAACTGGGGAGCCCAGAGGTGGAGCCAGGAGTCAGTTGTGTCCTCACTTGGTCAGAGTAGAGGTGGCCTGCTGGCCACACTCTTCTTCATGCAACCCAGAACCCTCCTTGGCCAATTTAGTTACTCCCTGGTACATTTTGATCTTTGCCATTCAGGTTTCAGAAGGAGGATTTGGTGCTCCCAGTGCCTTTTCTCCTTGCTGGGGGTTTAGAAGCAGATAGCTTCTCCTCTCAGCATCTCCACTGGGAATTCACAACCCCAGAGCACTTCTGGGGCAAAGCTCTTAGTTTGGTCAGGTGGAGACCACTGATCAATCTCTTCCTAGTTCTGAAGCTGAAGGCACCCATGGTGTACATTTGGCAGGACCCTTCCTGGCTTGCTGTCCAGTGCCACCCAGGCATGGCAAGCACAGTCTCTGCTCTCCATCCTTTCAGCCTGATGCATTGTTTTCATAGAACAATGAAAAGCAGAGAAGCCTCCAACTCCTCCCAGCACTCCTCTTGCACAGACACTGGCAGTGAACACCTCACCTCCTCATCCTCTCTCCAATGACTGAGTTCTTTGCTCAGTCTTTGCATCTTCTCAGCTTCCATTTGTGCTTTGGCAGCAAGATGCAAGGATTTTTGCCTGCCCTGACCACATCAGCCAGTGAAGCAGAGTCACAGAATCATAGAATGCTCTGGCTTGGAAGGGGCCTCGAGAACTCAGCCAGCCCAGCCCCCTGCACTCAGCAGGGACATCCTCCACTGGAGCAGGCTGCCCAGAGCCCTCTCCAGCCTCCCCTGCAATAGCTCCAGGAAGGGAGCCTCAACCACCTCCCTGGGCAGCCTGCTGCAGTGTTCCAGCAGCCTCCTGGGGCAGAACTTGTTCCTCACATCCAATCTCAATCTGCTCTGCTCTGGTTTTCAGCCCTTGCCCCTGGTGCTGTCCCTGCAGGCCTTTGGGAGCAGTCTCTCTGCAGCCTTTTTGTAGCCTCTTCAGGTACTGGAAGGTTGCTCTAAAGTCTGCCTGGAGCCTTCTCTTCCCCAGGCTGAACACCCCCAGCTCCCTCAGCCTGTGCCCACAGCAGGGCTTCTTCAACCCCCTGATTACTTTTGTGGCCTTCTCTGGACCCTCTCCATCAGGTCCACGTCCTTCCTGTGCTGAGGGCTACAGACCTGAACACTACACTCCAGGCGAGGTCTGAGCAGAGCAAAGTGTCAGAATCACCTCCCTGGATCTCTGGCCACACTGCTTTGGATGCAGCCCAGGCTGCGATTGGCCTTCTGGGCTGCAGGTGCACAGAGCCTCCTCCTGTTTCAAGTGCCTGTCCGTTCACTGCCTAACTCTGTCCTTGTCATTGCAGACTGAACACAACTTCCTGACAGTGGAGAGACACAACAGCAGTGCAGCCAGCTGGCAGGTGGTACAGAATGATGCCTCCTGGGACACCAGGTGGGTGCCCTGATCAGATTTCCCTCTGCCATGGGCTCCAGGGAGTAACTTGGTTTTAACTTAGAATCACAGAATCATGGAATTGTCCAGTGCCAGCCCCCTGCCATGGGCAGGGACACCTCACACCACAGCAGGTTGCTCACAGCCACCTCCAGCCTGGCTGCAAACACCTCCAGGCAGGAGGCTTCCACCACCTCCCTGGGCAACCTGGGCCAGGCTCTCACCACCCTCCTGGACAACAACTTCTTCCTCACAGCCAATCTCCAGCTCCCCACTTCTCCTTTTGCTCCTTCCCCCCACTCCTATCCCTCCCTGACAACCTGAAAAGTCCCTTATCAGCTAACTTGAAGGGCTTCCTTTCAGAGCTGCCAACTTTACGTTGGTTTTGGACCCATGGATGATGCTTCCTGGAGATGGATTAGCTCCTATTTGGTTGGGGAACTTGTTAAGGCCACAAGAATCAGTTTTTCCCTTGAGTATGGCTTACCAAGGGAAAACTGGTATAAACTGTAAGAGACCTCAGGAGATCCCCCAGCCCAAGCCCCTGCTCCAGCAGGGCACCCCCAGCAGCTTGCCCAGCAGCACAGTGCCCAGGGTGGGTTGCAAGCTCTCCACACCAGGAGACTCCACAACCTGCTCCAGGTCACCAGCACCCTCACTGCAAACCCTTGTCACAAGTCCACTCTAACCCTGCTCTGCCTCAGCTTCAAACCATTTCCCCTCAGGCAAAGTCGAGGCCCCGTCCCTGGGGTGTTTAAGCCCAGACTGGATGAGGCTCTGTCCAGCCTGATCTAGTGTGGGGTGTCCCTGCCCGTGGCAGGGGGGTTGGAACTAGATGATCCTTGTGGTCCCTTCCAACCCTGAATGAAACTATGACAGTCTCTCTGCAGCCTTCCTACAGGATCCCTTCAGGTCCTGGCAGCAGCTCTGAGGTCCCTCTGGAGCCTTCTCCTCTGCAGGCTGAAGAAGAGAAGCTTTCAAATGAGCGAGAGTTGTGGAGGAAGTGTTGCTGCAGTTCTGGGTGTGAGCAGGGCAAGGGGAACAGGCAGGGGTGAGAAAGTGGCAGGATGGGCAGGAGGAGCTTACCTTTGGAGAGCACTTGAAATGCATGCCAGGCACTGGGAGCGTGGTCACGTACATGGTGATACAGCGGTACAGGTACAGAGTGCCAACCAGGCAGAAGAACCTTCTGCTGATTATGGACCTAGGAAAGCCACAGAGATCATTCAAAGCAAACAAAATAGGCAAAAAAGAAATCAAATAAGCCAAAACCTGCTCTGGCTGCTCGTGGCACCATCACTACCACCTTAGAAGGCACAGTGACCTTCCCACACTTCCCAGGGCAGAAGCACAGAACCAACTCAGCCAACAGCACACACAGAGGGCTGAAATCACAGAGCCCCAGAGACATCTAGGGAGGCAAAGCCCCTCAGGATCACCAACCCCAACCCCTGACCCTACCCTGCAAGGCTCACCCCTAACCCACAGCCCCAAGCACCACAGCCAAACCACCTTGAAACACCTCCAGGCCTGGGGACTCCACCACCTCCCTGGGCAGCCTCTGCCAAGCTCTGACCACTCCTGTTGGCAAAAGCCTTTGCCTGGTGTCCAGTCTGAGCCTGCCCTGCTGCAGCCTGAGGCCATTGCCTCTTGTTCATCCCCTGTGAGAGGAGAGCAGCAGCAACCTCTGCACAGCCTCCTCTCAGGGAGCTGCAGAGAGCAGGGAGCTCTGCCCTCAGCCTCCTCTCCTGCACACTAACCATCCCCAGCTCCTTCAGCCTCTCCTCGTCAGATTTCTTCTCCAAATACAAAAGGCTGAGCAGGCTTAGTGCTGAAAACATGAGCAGGGATTTCACAGAATGGTCTGGATGGAGGGACCTCCAAAACTCATCCTGCACTCAGCAGGGACATCCTCCACTGGATCAGGTTGCCCAGAGCCCTGTCCAGCCTCACCTGGAGTATCTTGTTCCTCACATCCAATCTCAATCTGCTCTGCTCTAGTTTCAAGCCATTATCAAAGCTCTCCATAAGCAGCAGAGAGTGAAGAACAGGAGAGGTGCCCACAGGAACAGGAGCCCAATGAGGTGGTCTCATTCTCATGGCTTTGGATGGTGAAGCAGTGAGTGGTGTAAGAAGAGCTTTGGTGGCATGGGTGATCACCTCCCTTTAAAACCTAATGGAAGAGTGGAGGCAATTAAGCTAGGCAGACCTTCCTCCTGTTCTGACCACTGATGGAGTCAGGGGTAGCTGTTGCCACACTCCATTCAAAATCTCACGATAAAATGTGAAGGTAGGTAATTGCTGGGCAGGATGAGACCTGGTTCCTCACCCACTTTCACAGCAGACACACAGCTGATGTCTCCCAAGTGCAAGCTCACTAGATGCTAAACTGCAGCCAGGGGCTGGGCTGAACCTTTGCCCAAAGGAGGCACCTTCGTAGTTTCAGCCTTCTTGAAACACCTCCTCAGGCTGTGCTGCCACCCCAGGAGAGCTGGAGAGGCTGAGAGCTGGCTGCAGGCAAACCTCATGGAGCTGAGGAAGGCCAAGTGCAGGCTCCTGCATCTGGGCAGGAACAGCAGCAGGTCCCAGGACAGGTTAGGAGCTGCCCTGCTGCAGAGCAGCTGCATGGAGCAAGACCTTGGAGTGCTGGTGGGCAGCAAGGGCTGCAAGGGACAGCAATGTGCCCTGGGGGCCAAGAGAGCCAATGGGGGCCTGGGGGGCAGCAAGCAAAGTGTGGCCAGCAGGGCTGGGCAGGTTCTGCTCCCCCTCTGCTCTGCCCTGCTCAGACCACAGCTGCAATCCTGTGCCCAGTGCTGGGCTCCCCAGGTGCAGAGAGACAGAGAGCTGCTGGGGAGAGCCCAAAGGAGAGCCAGGAGGAGGAGTTGGGGACTTGAACATCTGCCCTGTGGAGAGAGGCTGAGAGCCCTGGGGCTGTTGAGGCTGGAGAGGAGAAGGCTGAGAGGGATCTGCTCAATGTCTCTCAAGAGCTGAGGGCTGGGGGGCAGGTTGAAGGTGCCAAGCTCTTTGTGGTGGTGTCCAGTGACAGGACAAGGGGTAATGGGCAGAGACCATCAGAAGTTCCATCCAAACTTGAGGAGGAACTTCTTTAATGTAAGGGTGCTGGAGGCCTGGAGCAGGCTGCCCAGAGAGGAGAGGTTGTGGAGTCTGCTTGTGTGGAGAGCTTCCAACCCCACCTGAATGTGATCCTGTGTGACCTGCCCTAGGTGACCCTGCTTTTGCAGGGGCTTGGACTGGGTGATCTCCAGAGGTCCTTCCCAGCTCCTGGCATTCTGTGACTCTGTTAATAATTGCAACTACCACAGCCCACAGTGACTGTGAGCAGCAGCACACAGAGGATTGCTGTGGTTACATTCTGGAGCTGCTCTCCCTGGATTTACCCTTGGGCTTGTAATGCTGCCAGGGATTTCTTTGCTGTGTTCTGTGAGCTCAGAGGTTCCTTCTGTCCCAGTGGCTGTGCCAGGAGGGATTTAGTTGTCATGATTCTTTCCTTGTAGGGGACCTACAAGAAAGCTGGGGAGGGACTTTGGAGAAGGGCTGGGAGTGCCAGGCCCAGGGACAATGGCTTTGAGCTGGGAGAGGAGAGATTGAGAGTGGAGAGGAGGAAGAAATTGCTGAGAGTGAGGGTGGGGAGACTCTGGCCCAGGCTGCCCAGGGAGGCTGTGGCTGCCTCCTGCCTGGAGGTGTTGCAGGCCAGGCTGGATGTGGCTGTGAGGAAGCTGGGCTGGTGGGAGGGGTCCCAGCCCATGGTATGGAGGTTGGCACTGGGTGGCTTTTAAAGTCCCTTCCAACCCAACCCATTCTGTGCCTCTGTGACTCTATGTTATTAGCTGGTAGGTAGCAGTGAAACTCAACAGGCCAGTTTTGGGGCTGGCTGGCACTGCTGAGTCAAAGCTCCTGCTCTTTACCCTGTGTGGTCTTGCTGGTTTTGCTGAATTGTGTCACAGTACCCCCACATCACATCTTCCCTCTGCCTACAGCAGTGCTGAGGGAAGAAATCTCTTAGCAGCTGTGGCTTCCTGCCTTGAGAGTGCCTTCCCACAAAAATCGCTTGTCCTGCAGCCAGCACAGCTCAAGACTTGTATTTTGGAGGACCTGTTGCTGATCTGAGCTCCTTTCCCTTTAATGCCTCTCAGGAAGGTCCTACAAGCTTCAGCTCAGGTAGCCCTCTGCAATCCCTAAATGTCTGCACAAACCTAAATAAGCTCATTCCTTTTCATCCTCTGGTGAAGAGATCAAACTATCCTAACCTCAACCCTACCTCAAATGGGAAATGAGTGACTGCTCAAAGCTGATGGAGAGGTGTGGGGATGGAGTGCCTCCCCTATGGGCACAGGCTGAGGGAGCTGGGGGTGTTCAGCCTGCAGAAGAGAAGGCTCCAGGCAGACCTCAGAGCAGCCTGCCAGGACCTGAAGAGGCTACAAGAAGGCTGCAGAGAGAATGTTCCCAAAGGCCTGCAGGGACAGGAGCAGGGGCAAGGGCTGCAAAGCAGAGCAGAGCAGATTGAGATTGGGTGTGAGGAACAAGTTCTGCCCCAGGAGGCTGCTGGAGCACTGCAGCAGGCTGCCCAGGGAGGTGGTTGAGGCTTCATGCCTGGAGTTATTGCAGGGGAGGCTGGAGAGGGCTCTGGGCAGCCTGCTCCAGTGGAGGATGTCCCTGCTGACCTTTGGAGGTCCCTTTCATGCCAGACCATTCTATGACTTTGAGAGACTAAATCCTGGCTCTCCTGATGTGACTCAACAAAGATGAAATCATCTTTGCTGCTTGCCCAGGCAACAGCTGATGTGTGTTGGGCAGAGGCCACTGGATAACAACTCTCTGGAAGGTGCATGAAGATTGCTCCCCAGGCTGCAGCTGCCCTGCAAATAATGGGCAGAGGCCTCTGCTATCCACACTCTCTGGAATGTACACAGCTCAAAACTGGATGAAAGACCTGAGCAGCTACTGGCTCAGGAGAAGGAAAAGCCCTGGGGCAATGCTGCTCTGAAGGAAAACAGGGGAACACCAGGAGAGAAAAATGACAGAGACAGCCCCACAGAGCCTGCAAGAAGCAGACCAAGAGGAATCCTCTCTCTGTGTCCTAAGTTCTGCCTGCTGCAACTCATGGAGCTGAAGAGGCTGCTCAGAGGACAGCATAGCCAGCAAGGATGACCTCTCCTCCACAGCCAAAGCTGCAGCAGCCTTCCTCCACAGACCCAAACTGTCTTGGGGGGTGAGGGGTGTGGGAATATAATTCCTTTCCTCCTCTCTCTCCCTCTTCTCCCTCTCTATTTTCTTTCTCTCTCCTTCTGATCCACCCACTTAATTTGTGTAACAAATAGCTTTGCTGTTGATATTTTGGCCTCATTTGTGCCTCTGATTTCATGACACAGAATATTCAAAAGAACTGAGGCTCTTTCCCTCTCTGGACCGAGACAAAGCCTCTGTGCCTCTGTGACAGACAATTTCAGGGGCTGGAAGGGACCTCCGAAGCTCTGCCAGAGCAGAGGCACCCAGGGCAGGGCACACAGCAACACAGCCAGGGGAGTTGGAATCTCTCCACACAGGGAGACTCCACAACCCCCCTGGGCAGCCTGCTCCAGGCCTCCAGCACCCTCCCAGGGAAAAACTTCTCCCTCCTCTTGCCATGCAACTTCCTCTGCCTCAGCTTCCACCACTGCCCCTTGTGCTGGCACTGGACAGCCCCCAGCAGAGCCTGGCTCCAGCCTCTGGGCACTGCCCCTGCACAGCTTTAGCCCCAGCAAGGAGCTCCCCTCTCAGGCTCCTCCTCTCCAAGCTCCAGAGCCCTCAGCTCCTTCAGGCTCTGCTCCTGGGGAAGATGTTCCACTGCCTGCAGCAATCCTTGTGGCTCTGCACTGCACTCCCTCAAGCAACTCTCTCTTTCTTAAACTTTAGGGCCCAGAACTGGTCACAAGATTCCAGATGTGATCTCAGCAGAGAAGAGAAGGAAAACCGCTCTGACCTGTGCCCCACAGCCCTTCTAATGCAGCCCAGGATGCCCTTGGCCTTCTTGGCCACCAGAGCACATTGCTGGCTCCTGGGCATGCTTCCACCCACCAGGACTCCCAGGTCCCTTTCGTCTCAGTGCTCTCCAGCAGGTCCATCCCCAACCTATATTGGTGCATGGAGTTGTTCCTTCCAAGGTGCAAGACTCTACCCTTGCCCTTGTTGAACTTCATCAAATTTATCCCCACCCAGCTCTCAGCCTGTCCAGGTCTTGCTAAACGGTAGCACAGCCTTCTGGTGTGTCAGCTACTGCACCCACCTTGGTGTTGAGCGCAAACCTGCTGGCAGTGCCCTCAGCTGAGACATTGACAAATGCTGATGATTCGGCGATGCTCTGACGGCAACTCTGTGGTTCTGTGACTGTTATTCTGTGACTCTGAGATTCTGTGACTGTGACTTCGACTCTGTGAGTCTTTGACTCGGTGATACTGTGACTACGACTCTGTGATTCTGGGACTGTGACTCTGGGACTGTGACTCTATGGTTCTGTGACTGTGATTCCATGACTGTGATTGTGTGACTCAGTGACTGTGATTCCATGATCCTGTGACTTTGATTCTGTGATTCTGTGACTGGTTCTGTGACTGTGACTCTGTGACTCTGAGACTGTGATTCTGCGATTCTGTGACTCTTTGATTCTTTGACCGCGAATCCAACTGTGATTCTGTGACTGTGACTGTGACTCTGTGATTCTTTGATTCTGTGACTGTGACTCTGTGACCCTGTGATTCTGTGACTCTGTGACTCTGAGACTGCGACTCTGTGACTCTGTGATTCTGTGACTGTGACTCTGTAACTCTGTGATTCTGTGACTGTGACTCTGTGACTCTCTGATTCTGTGACTGTGACTCTGTGACTCTCTGATTCTGTGACTGTGAGTCTGCGACTCTCTGATTCTGTGACTGTGAGTCTGCGACTCTCTGATTCTGTGACTGTGAGTCTGCGACTCTGATATTCAGTGACTCCTTGACAGTGACTCTATGAATGTGATTCTGTGACTCTGTGACTCTGTGATTCTGCAACTCTGTGACTCTGACTGTGATTCTGTGACTGTGACTCTGTGACTCTTTGATTCTGTGACTCTGTGATATTATTGTGACTCTACGCCTGTGACTCTGTGCCTGTGATTCTCTGTGATTCTGTGACTCTGTGCCTGTGATTCTCTGTGATTCTGTGACTGTGATTCTATGACTGTGACTCTGTGATTTGGTGACTGGTTCTGTGACTGTGATTCTGTGACTCTGTGATTCTGTAACTGTGCCTGTGACTCTGTGATTCTGTGACTGTGAGACTCCGTGATTCTGTGATTCTCTGTGATTCTGTGACTCTGATTCTGTGACTCTGTCACTGTGATTCTGTGACTCTGTCACTGTGATTCTGTGAGTCTCTAACTCTGTGATTGTGAACGATTCTGTGACTGTGATATTACTGTGACTCTACGCCTGTGACTCTGTGTCTGTGATTCTCTGTGATTCTGTGACTCTGACTATGTGATTCTGTGGTTCTCTGACTGTGATTCTGTGACTCTGTGATTCTGTGCCTGTGATTCTCTGTGATTCTGTGACTCTGTGATTCTGTGCCTGTGATTCTCTGTGATTCTGTGATTCTGTGACTCTGTGATTCTGTGACTCTGTGATTCTGGGAGTGTGAGTCTGGGACTCCCTGACTGATTCTGTGACTATGACTCTTTGACTGTGATTCAGTGACCGTGACTGTGACTGATTCTGTGACTGTGACTCTGTGATTCTGTGACTCTCTGTGATTCTGTGATTCTCTGACTGTGAATCTGTGGCACATTCTGTGACTGTGATTCTGTGACTCTGACATTCTGTGACTCTAATTCTCTGACTGTGATTCTGTGACTCTACGAGTCTATGATTGCTGGCTCCTGCTCCTGCTGTTGCCCACCAGCAGCATCTTTTCTACTCTGGGCACCCACCGCAGGAAAGACCACAAGCAGTTTCCTGTGCCCTGCATATCAACCACTCAGCGAGCGGCGAGAGGTGCTCACCAGGGGGTACTTACTTGTATTTGAGGAGGAGCCACTGCACAAACCAGAGCCCCACCAGGATCATGCCATTGATCTCGCAGATAGAGAAGGCCCACTGCACCCGATCAAAGCGGTCAAAGAAGGCGTCAGGCAGGGGAGGCTGCACCTCCTTGGGAGGCACTCGTTCATGGACCACCGAGATGGTCACCGTGGTGAGGACGAAACAAAAGAGGGCGTAAAGGAAAGCCACCAGGGTCTTGCCCCACTCGGCAGGGTACTGCGAGCGCTCGGGCTCGGGCATGGGGATCCTGACCATCTCCTTGCTGTAGCCGTTGGGCAGCCCGTTGGGCGCGGGCGGGCCCTGGGGCCGCCCCGCGTGCCCGTTGGCGTGCCCATTGCGGTGGGCCTCCATGTGGTGAGCCATCTTCAGGCCCTCGATCAGCTGCAGCAGCCTCTGCCCGCCGTCCGAGGAGACGCGGCAGAGGGGCGTCCGCTGGAAGTCCTCGCGGGTGAGGCGGATCAGGTCCCTGCCGCCGCAGCCCCGCAGGGCCTCACAGTACTCGGGCAGGGCGTTCTCCGCCAGCCAGCCGGACACCTCCCGCGGCGACCACGACGCCACTTCCTTCATTGCGCCGGGCGGCCGGGGGCATTGGCCTCACGCCGGGCAGCGCGCGCCGCGCCTCCAGGCCGCGCCCGAACTCCTCCCTGGCTTCATCCTGACCGAGGAAGAGGCTTGGCGAGAGCAGAGTCCTGGTCCCTGACCACCCCGCACCAGCATCCAGGCGCCAGCATAGGAGAGCCTTCACTTCATATTCGGGTGGGCATCCTTCTGCCTGGGGAGGAGAGAAAGCACAGAGCAGCTGTCAGGACAGAGCTCACCAGGGCATCACAAGTCCTGTTTGAAGAGAAAAAGCACTGCAGAACAGGAGCTAGGCTCTGGTATGGCAAAGACCCACTGGGAGTGCACCAAGAAGAGGGTGGCCAGCAGGTCAGGGGAGAGTCTTCTCCCAGTTTTGAGCTCCCCAGTTCCAGAGGCAGGGAAGTGCTGGGGAGAGCCCAGGGCAGGCTGGGAAGCTGCTGAGGGGCCTGGAGCAGCTCTGGGAGCAGCAAAGGCTGAGAGCCCTGGGGCTGAGAGCCTGCAGAAGAGCAGCCCCAGAGGGCAGCTGAGCAATGCTCAGCAAGAGCTAAAGGAGCTGTGGGGGGCAAGAGGCTGGGGCCAGGCTCTGCTGAGTGGTGCCCAGGGCCAGGCCAAGGGGCAAGGGGCACAGAGTAGCAGGCAGGAGGTTGGAGCTGAGCAGGAGGAGAAAGTTGTTTGTTGTGAGGCTGCTGGAGGCCTGGAGCAGGCTGCCCAGAGAGGTTGTGGAGTCTCCTGGTGTGGAGAGCTTCCAACCCCCCCTGGGCATTGTGCTGCTGGGCAAGCTGCTGTGGCAGGGGCTTGGGCTGGGGGATATCCAGAGGTCCCTTCCAACTCCAGCCATGCTGGGGCTCTGGGATGTTAGCGACAGAGACTGGAGTCAATACAGATGACCAATATGATCGAGTATTGCTCCTTTATTGTTCCAGTGTTGCAGGCCTATGGTGCGAGTATAGCACAGTAAAGTAAAGCAAAGAAGAAGAAGGGAAAGGAAAGGCAGAAGTGCGTAGCAAGGGAACTTCTACCACTTATATAAACTTAGAGTGCCTCGTTGGCATGGCTTCATTGGTTCCCTATGAGTCACCACACATTGCACTATTATAGATCATTGATCCAACTCCTAACGACACGCAAGGTTTGTTGATGCAGGTGCATGTCCTGTTGTCCCAAGATAACTTTCTATGTTCATAGCTACCAGTGCCCTGCTTTAGTTACATGCTGCAGGCACAGCACTGTGTTGCTACACTGCTAGCTGGCTCTGCATTTAGAATAGAATAGAATAGAATAGAATAGAATAGAATAGAATAGAATAGAATAGAATAGAATAGAATAGAATAGAATAAACCAGGTTGGAAGAGACCTTCAAGATCATCGCGTCCAACCTATCACCCAACACCACCTAATCAACTAACCCACGGCACCAAGCACCCTGTCAAGTCTCCTCCTGAACACCTCCAGTGACGGCGACTCCACCACCTCCCCGGGCAGTCCATTCCAATGGGCAATCACTCTCTCTGTGTAAAACTTCCTCCTGACCTCCAGCCTGAACCTCCCCTGGAGCAGCCTGAGACTGTGTCCTCTTGTTCTAGTGCTGGCTGCCTGGGAGAAGAGACCAACCTCTGCCTGTCTACAACCTCCCTTCAGGGAGCTGGAGAGAGTAATAAGGTCACCCCTGAGTCTCCTCCTCTCCAGGCTAAGCAACCCCAGCTCCCTCAGTCTCGCCTCACAGGGCTGTGTTCCAAGCCCCTCACCAACTTTGTTGCCCTCCTCTGGACTCATTCCAGCAAGTCAACCTCCTTCCTAAACTGAGGGGCCCAGAACTGGACACAGGACTCGAGGTGTGGCCTAACCAGTGCAGTGTACAGGGGCAGAATGACCTCCCTGCTCCTGCTGGCCACACTCTTCCTGATGCAGGCCAGGATGCCATTGGCCCTCCTGGCTGCCTGGGCACACTGCAGGCTCATGTTCAGCCTACCATCAACCAGCACCCCCAGGTCCCTCTCTGCCTGGCTGCTCTCCAGCCACTCTGATCCCAGCCTGTAGCACTGCATGGGGTTGCTGTGGCCAATGTGCAGAACCCAGCACTTGGATGTGTTCAATCTCATGCCCTTGGCCTCTGCCCATCTGCCCAGCCTGGCAAGGTCCCTCTGCAGAGCCTCTCTACCCTCTAGCAGATCAACTCCTGTCCCCAACTTGGTGTCATCAGCAAATTTACTGATGATGGACTCAATGCCCTCATCCAGATCATCAATGAAGATGTTAAAGAGCACAGGGCCCAGCACTGATCCTTTGGACACACCACTACTGACTGGCTGCCAGCTGGATGTGGCACCATTCACCACCACTCTCTGGGTTCGGCCATCCAGCCAGTTCCTAACCCAGCTCACTGGCCTGCACTGCCAGATTGCTCACACTCCTCATCTCTGGCATTGCCACACTGGGACTTGAGCCTTGTACACACATCAGTTGCCCTTTCCACGCTTGCTGCTGCTCCCAAGAGCTTTACCAGCTCACTAACACCTCTTGGCAAGGGTGGGAAGGACTCCTCCCTGCTCTCTGTTGTTCTGTTAGTACACAGCTCTGGTCCACAACCACTATCCCAACTCCTTTTCAAAATGTCATACTCATGGTCTCCAGAGCAGATGTTGTGTGAGATTGCTGTCACCCACCTTCTCTTCCCCTCACAGAGTGGGAGCTCAATGCCACATGTTGCATTACTCACTGAACAGGAGGTCTGGTTTTGGTTTGCAAGGCTAAATCATCTCCTGTATCCTGAAAGCTGTTTAGCTACACACCAGAAGTGATGTAGAGGAGCAAGGGTCAGCAGGACCAACACCCAAACAGCTTAGCCTGAAATCAAACCAAAGCACTCAGGTTTGCAGGACTCTGGGAGGTGCTGAGCTTCCTCAAGGGGAGTTTTAGAGTTTCACAGCATCACAGCTTCAATTGGGTTGCAAGGGAGCTTCAGAGGGCATCTTGTGCAAGCCCCTGCAGGCAGCAGGGACAGCTGCAGCCAGAGCAGGCTGCCCAGGGACACAGCCAGGCTCCAAGCATGGAGCCTCCACCACCTCCCTGGGCAGCCTGTGTCAGTGTCTCCCCAGCCTCCCTGTGCAGAGCTTCCTCCTGAGCTCCAACCTGACTCTGCCCTGCTCCACTTCCAAACCCTTGCCCCTGCTCCTATCCCCACAGCCCCTTCTGGACAGTCCCCCCCCAGCCTGCCTGGAGGTGCCCTGCAGATACTGAACTGCAGCTCTGAGGTCTCCCTGGATCCTTCTCCTCTCCAGGCTGGACAGCCCCAACTCTCCCAGCCTGGCCCCACAGCAGAGGTGCTCCAGCCCTCTGACAGGTTTCTATGGCACACTGTTCCAACAGGAGACAGCAGAAGACCAAAGTGAAACTCTGAAGAAAAATCATAAGGACCTAAGGAAGAAAAAAAAAAAACTCAGAAGGGCCAAGGGAAGAAATTTCTGCACCTAATCAATAATAAACAGAGCTGTGAAAGCTTAGAAAATAGCACTTCTGTTACAGAAAGGACAGGAAAGCAGCTGGCCCTGGCTGCAAGTCCCAGCTTTGAGCTATTTGTTCAGTTAACAAACAAAAAATGGTCCTCCTCAGAGCAGAGAGAAGAAGCCAGCACAGAAGTGCTGTCTCCAGGCAGCCACCCCACAGACCACAGCCCTCCCCTAGCAGCTGGCAGCACCACACACCTCAAGTGACCTAAAGAAAGGGCTCCCACATGAGGTTTTCAGCAGTCATCCCCTGCCTTTATCAGCTTAAGGAGTATTTTTAGCCTGATACAAGCCACCAGCTGCTGGAGTTTAGTGCAGGGAGCAAAGCTGCCACTGAGGAACACCAAAACAAGCTGCACTGCTGGCAGGATGGGAGCAGACATGGCACAAAGCAGGCACAGAGCTATGCAGAACAGGACCATGCAGCATTTTTGCCCTGGGGCCTCTCAGCTGAGCAAGAAACCCAAGGTGCAGCCTTCAGCTGTCTGCCCAGGGCAGGAAGCAGCCTTCCTGAAGAAAGGTTTTTCCTAGCAAAAAGTCTATTAATCTACTTGCCTGGAGGAAAAGGCCCTGGGGGTTCTGGGTGGCAGCAGCTGGAGAGGAGGCAGCAGTGCCCAGGGGGGCAAGAAGGGCAGCAGCAGCCTGGCCTGGAGCAGCAATGGTGTGGGCAGCAGGAGCAGGGCAGGGATTGTGCCCTGGGCTGGGCACTGGGGAGGCCACAGCTTGAGTGCTGCCTTCAGCTCTGGGCCCTCCCTGCCAGCAGGAGCTGGAGGGCTGGAGCAGGGCCAGAGAAGGGCAAGAGAGCTGGGGAAGGGTGTGGAGAAGAGGACTGGGGAGGAGCAGCTGAGGGAGCTGGGGGGGTTGAGTGTGGAGCAGAGGAGGCTGAGGGAGACCTCCTTGCTCTCTGCAGCTCCTGAGAGGAGGCTGCAGCCAGCTGGGGGTTGGGCTCTGCTCCCCAGGCTCAGGTGAGAGAAGGAGAGGAACTGGCCTGAAGTTGTGCCAGGGGAGGGTATGGTTGGAGCTGAGGAACAATTTCTCTGGTGCCAGAGTGGTCAGGGAGTGGCAGAGGCTGCCCAGGGAGGTGCTGCAGTCCCCATGCCTGGAGGTGTTGCAGCAAGCTGTGGCCATGGCACCTGGGGCCATGGTGTGGTGGCCATGGTGGGGCTGGGCTGATGTTGGACTGGGAGAGCTTGGAGGCCTCTTCCAAGCCAAACAGTCCTATGGCTCCATGGTGTTTTCACAGTGCCCTTTGCAGGTGGAGGGCTGGAAGTGCCCAGAGCCATCTTCTCTCAGAGATAGGACTCTTAGGAGTTGATGACATTGTAGTGGAGGTTTTTCCCTGCCCAGTGCAAATTCACACTCTGGGGTGGTTGTTTGCACCTTCCTGGCACAGAGCCCTGGGCACAGAGCCTCTGGGACCAGAGCTGTTGTGCTGAGATCCCTGCCTGTGAATGGAGATTGGTTCCTCCATCTCTGCCCTCTTGTCTGGGGCTTGGGGCCCTGAAGGTAGGAACCCAAACCACTCTCTGGCTCTATGAAAAGCAGGTGCTCTGGCCAAAGGGCTGGCAGCACTTGGGCCATGCCAATGCTCACTTTCTGGGCTCACCAGTGTGCTGGGTTACTCCCATCCTGGGGGGAGGGCTGGGAGAGTCCTGCTGCCCCCAGGGGATAAAAGAAACCTGATCCAGGTGAGCAGAGAGGGACTTGGTTTCCCCCTCCCAGCAGGAGGGGTCCCCGGGGTGAAAGGGTCCATCCCACTGTCCCTTCCTGTCCAGCAAGCCTATGGACAGGAGGACACTGCTGCCCCTGCCCTCTGCTCCTCCTGCCTGCTCCAGGGGACAGCAGCTGAGCCAGGCTCCCGATGCCTCCCCGGGCTCAGGCCTGGCCTCTCCTGCTGCTCCCACGCTCTCTGAAGGACTGAACCCACTCACCCCCAGGGAGCTGCAAGGCCATCCAGGGTTTGTGTATTCTCCTATTCATCCTCACCCCTCACCCTTGTAACCCTCCCTGCTACTGCTCTATAGATGTTTTGTTAAAAAGCTTACTTCTCCTACTTCCAAACTGACCCCAGATTATTTTGGGGGCAGATTTACCTCCTCCTTTTTCCCCTACCCCTTTTTTCCTTTCTCTCCTTTTTCCTTATCAGGGAAAAGGAGGGGAGAATGGGGGACTGGGCGGGGGGAGTCTCAGTTTGCTACCATCTGAGCTCTTAAACTCCAGTTAATGCTCAAAGCACTACACCCATGGACTTCTATGCCTTGAAATCCATGGAGCAGGGAGGGATGAAGATGCACATGGCCCCAGAAGGACATCTGTGCTGATGAGAGGACACAGCTGGGTTTTCTTTCTCCTGTTGCATGTCCTGAGGAAACTTTTAGCCATGGGCTGCTTCATTATTCACAATTCAGTCAGGATTCAGCTCCCCAGCTCTGGACATGGGCAGAGAGCCTGCACTGAATTATGCATGAGAAACCACAACAGAAACTCCATGGAGCTCTGAGTGCAGCAGAGCAGCTCAGCTCTCCCTTTTCCTCACTGCAGGCACATCAGCACAGGGCACCTGATAAGGGCAAGTGCAGGGTCCTGCCCCTGGGGAGGAACAACCTTCTGCACCAGGATAGGTAAGGGGGGACCTGCAGAGAAGCAGTTCCATGGAAGAGGACCTGGAAGTACCAACCTGGCAGCTTCACCTCTGTGCCTGGGAGCAGGTCATCCTGGAAGCTGTGCCAAAGCAGATGGAGGACAAGGAGGTGACTGGAGACAGCCAGCACGGCCTCACCAAGGGCAGGGCCTGCTGACCACTCTCCATTGCTTTCTACAAGGGAGTCACTGCAGCAGGGCACAAGGGAAGGGCAGTGGAGCTCATCCAGATGGACTTCTGCAAGGCCTCTGCCACAGTGCCCCACAAGATCCTGCTCTGTAAGCTGGAGAGATGTGGATCTGAGGGGTGCAGAGTCCAGAACACGAAGCATTGGATGGATGACTGCATGCAGAGGCTCCACAGCTCAAGCTCCAGATGGAGATGGGGAGCCACTGACTGTGCTGGGACCAGGGCTGCTCAGTATCTTCATCAAGGATACAAACAGGGAGGGAGAGGCCCCCCCAGCAAGTCTGCAGCTGACACCCAGCTGAGTGCTGTGGCTGATCAGAATCAAGGAGCTGGAGGGCATCCAGAGGGACCTGGGCAGGCTGCTGAGCTGGCTGAGGAGACCCTCAGGAGGTGCAGCAAGGCCAAGGGCAAGGTCCTGCACCTAGCTCTGGGCACTCCTCAGAATCAATCCAGGTTGGGGGGAATGAGACTGAGAGCAGCCCTGCAGAGAAGGCCTTGGGGGTGCTGGGGGGGAGGAGCAGGGCAGGAGCCAGCAATGGGCACTGGCAGCACAGGAGGCCAAGGGCAGGCTGGGCTGCATCCAAAGCAGTGTGGCCAGAGCTCGAGGCTGCTGGAACACTGCAGCAGGCTGCCCAGGGAGGTGGTTGAGGCTCCATGCCTGAAGCTATTGCAGGGGAGGCTGGAGATTGCTCTGGGCAGCCTGCTCCAGTGGAGGATGTCCTTGCTGAGTGCAGGGGGCTGGGCTGGCTGGGCTCTGGAGCTCCCTTTCAAGCCAGCCCTTTCTGTGCTTCAGCCTCAGCCAGTGCAGAGCATCAAGTACAGACTAATGCTAACCTCTCTACAGCTGACTGTGTTTGAGGGTAGGACTTCACAACCTTAGCCAAGCCACAGTGATTTACACCTCCTGGGCTCTTGCTCTGCATCAGGACCTCCTTTCTGTGTGACCCTTAGCAGCTGCCTCCCTGCCTCTCCAGCTTCTGCTTTCCAACCTCTGCTTGGGGTTGCTGGAGCTCCCTGTGTTCCCCACGAGCTGGGGCACTGGGAAACCTCTCCCCCTTTCAGTGCTGCAGGCACTCACTCACAGCTCCCCAGACCACTCAGAGAGGATCCAAGGGGACCTTTAACCCTCATCCTCACCACATAGCTGCTCTGAAGATCTACCACAAGCTTCTGCGTGCTAAAGGACTCAGGATGTTGCTGAATGCAGCATTCATCACTACTCAGGAGCTGGAGACCATCTTCAGCTTACAGCTCATCACAGAATTGGTTGGATTGGAAGAGACCTTCAAGACCATCCAGCTCCTGTCTTTGTTGTCACTCACTTAGTTCCAGTCCCATGCACTCAGCCCTGCTCTGAAGGACACAACACCACAGACATTCCAGACTGGCTGTGCAAGCAACAGTTCCAACTCAGTTCTGAACAGAGGATCACAGAAACTTAGATTGGGTCGGGTTGGAAGGGACCTCAAAGACCATCCAGTGCCACCCCCCTGCCATGGGGGTTTATGGTTTGGTTTTAAATATACATATTCCACCTGACCACTACAGAATAGAATAGAACCAACCAGGTTGGAAAAGACCTCAGAGATCATCAGGTCCAACCTACCCCCCAGCACCATCTGAGCAACCAAACCATGACACCAAGGGCCTCATCCAGGCTCTTCCTAAACACCTCCAGGGATGGGGACTCCACCACCCCCCTGGGCAGCACATCCCAAGGGCCAATCTCTCTTGCTGGGAAGAACTTCTTCCTAACATCCAGCCTGAACCTCCCCTGGCACAGCTTGAGACTGTGTCCTCTTGTTCTGGTACTGGGTGCCTGGGAGAAGAGACCAGCCCCCACCTGGCTACAACCTCCCTGCAGGGAGGGTTGGGGCTGTTCAGCCTGGAGAAGAGAAGGCTCCAGGCAGACCTCAGAGCATTCCATTCTCAACTGCAATCAGTTGCTCAAGCCTCATCCAGCCTGGCCTTGAACACTCCCAGGCAGGAGGCAGCCACAGCCTCCCTGGGCAGCCTGGGCCAGAGTCTCATCATCCTCCTCCTCAAGAACTTCTTCCCCAGCTCCACTCTGACCCTGCTCTGCCTCAGCTCCAAACCATTTTCCCTTGCCCTGTCTCAGACCCCCTCAGGCAAAGTCTCTCTGCAGCCTTCCTGCAGGATCCCTT
The DNA here is from genome assembly GCA_011125475.1 of Melanerpes aurifrons. Lineage (NCBI taxonomy): Eukaryota > Metazoa > Chordata > Aves > Piciformes > Picidae > Melanerpes > Melanerpes aurifrons. The sequence goes on along the minus strand of WWNC01000002.1, from coordinate 3,508,702 downwards.
CAGGTCCTGGCAGCAGCTCTGAGGTCCCCTTGGAGCCTTCTCCTCTGCAGGCTGCACAGCCCCAGCTCCCTCAGCCTGTGCTCACAGCAGAGCTGCTCCAGCCCTTGGAGCATCCTTGTGTCCCTCCTCTGGACCCTCTCCAGCAGTTCTGTGTCCTTCTCCTGCTGGGGACAGCAGAACTGGAGGCAGGATTGGAGGCAAGGTTTCAGTGCTGGGGGTCAGGAAGGAAGGGTCAGGGCCAGGCTCTGCTCACTGTGCCCTGGCATAGGCCAAGGGGCAAGGGATGCAAAGTGCAGGCCAGGAGGTTGCAGCTCAGCAGCAGGAGGAACTTCTTCCCTGGGAGGCTCCCAGAGGCCTGGAGCAGGCTGCCCAGAGAGGTTGTGGAGTCTCCTGCTCTGGAGCCTTGGCAGCCCTGTCTGGATGTGTTCCTGTGGGACCTGTGCTGGATTCTCTGCTCCTGCTCTGGCAGGGCTTGGGCTGGAAGCTCTCCAGAGGGCCCTTCCAACCCCTCACATCCTGTGAGCCAAGCTGACAGAGACTCTCCACACAGGAGACACCCTCTCCTCACCCCTTTGCCTCTTCACAGCCCTTCCCACATCTTTGCTCAACTTCCTTCCTCCCTCTTCCCTTCCCCGGGCCGGGCAGAGGCTTCCCCCGCAGCACTCGCGGCAGGAGCAGAGCTTTTGTTTTGACACTACGGAAACGCTGCTGCCAGCGCTGCGGGGGTGGGCAGGATGGGGTGGGGTGGGCAGGGCAGCTCCTGCCTCTGCTTTGGGTTGCAAACAATTCAATCAGCAGGGGAAGGCTTTGCTAACCAGGGAGGGACAGCCAGGGGCCAGTACTGCAGCTCCAGCTGACACCTGCAAGGCACAGAGCTGGGCTGCTCCCTCCGGCAGGAACAGCTCTGGGCTTGGGGAGGGCAGACTGAGACTGGAGATGGGGAAGGAACTCTTGAGACTGAGGAGACTGGCACAGGCTGCCCAGGGAGGCTGTGGCTGCCTCCTGCCTGGGGGTGTTGAAGGTCAGGCTGGATGAAGCCTGGAGCAAGCTGGGGCTGGTGGGAGGGGTCCCAGGCCACGGCAGGGGGCTGGAGCTGGATGAGCTTTGAGGTCCCTTCCAGCCCAACCCATTCTGTGGCTCTATGAATCCATCACCCAAGGACAGCTCTCATTTTAGAAACAAGTTTCTTTCAGGAACAAGTTCTGCCCCAGGAGGCTGCTGGAACACTGCAGCAGGCTGCCCAGGGAGGTGGTTGAGGCTCCATGCCTGGAGCTGTTGCAGGGGAGGCTGGAGAGGGCTCTGGGCAGCCTGCTCCAGTGGAGGATGTCCCTGCTGAGTGCAGGGGGCTGGGCTGGCTGAGCTCTGGAGCTCCCTTCCAGCCCAGAGCACTCTGTGGTCTCCAGTAAACCTCTGGAGCTGGACTCCAGGCTGCTCCTGAAGCAGTTGGAATCAGCACACTGAGTGCTGTGAGATGCAGCCACGCCCCCAGGCAGCCTGTGCCACTGGCTGAGAACCCTTCCAGGGAAGAAGTTTCTTCTCACATCCAACCCAAACCTGTTGTGAGGTAACTCAAGGCCATTTCCTATTCTCATCCTGGCACTTGTTCCTTGGCAGCAGAGCCCAACCCCACCCTGAGGCTTCCTCTCAGGGAGCTGCAGAGGACAATGAGGTTTCTCCTCAGACTCTTCTCCACACTCAAGCCCCCAGCTCCCTCAGCTGGAGCTCTGACTGGATCAGTTTAGAAGTCCCTTCCAACCCAGAGCATTCCCCGAGTCTGTGCTGCATGCCATCCCCTCCAAATCCTGAAGCAACCCAACACCTTCAGCAGCAGTGGGGTGAGCAGCAGCTGACTCTGGCATGGCTGCAGCAGGAATCCTACCTTCAGGGCCCCAAGCCCCAGACAAGAGGGCAGAGATGGAGGAACCAATCTCCATTCACAGGCAGGGATCTCAGCACAACAGCTCTGATCCCAGAGGCTCTGTGCCCAGGGCTCTGTGCCAGGAAGGTGCAAACAACCACCCCAGAGTGTGAATTTGCACTGGGCAGGGAAAAACCTCCACTACAATGTCATCAACTCCTAAGAGTCCTATCTCTGAGAGAAGATGGCTCTGGGCACTTCCAGCCCTCCACCTGCAAAGGGCACTGTGAAAACACCATGGAGCCATAGGACTGTTTGGCTTGGAAGAGGCCTCCAAGCTCTCCCAGTCCAACATCAGCCCAGCCCCACCATGGCCACCACACCATGGCCCCAGGTGCCATGGCCACAGCTTGCTGCAACACCTCCAGGCATGGGGACTGCAGCACCTCCCTGGGCAGCCTCTGCCACTCCCTGACCACTCTGGCACCAGAGAAATTGTTCCTCAGCTCCAACCATACCCTCCCCTGGCACAACTTCAGGCCAGTTCCTCTCCTTCTCTCACCTGAGCCTGGGGAGCAGAGCCCAACCCCCAGCTGGCTGCAGCCTCCTCTCAGGAGCTGCAGAGAGCAAGGAGGTCTCCCTCAGCCTCCTCTGCTCCACATTCAACCCCCCCAGCTCCCTCAGCTGCTCCTCCCCAGCCCTCTTCTCCACACCCTTCCCCAGCTCTCTTGCCCTTCTCTGGCCCTGCTCCAGCCCTCCAGCTCCTGCTGGCAGGGAGGGCCCAGAGCTGAAGGCAGCACTCAAGCTGTGGCCTCCCCAGTGCCCAGCCCAGGGCACAATCCCTGCCCTGCTCCTGCTGCCCACACCATTGCTGCTCCAGGCCAGGCTGCTGCTGCCCTTCTTGCCCCCCTGGGCACTGCTGCCTCCTCTCCAGCTGCTGCCACCCACCACCCCCAGAGTTTCACCAGCACAGAGCTTCCCAAATCCTTCCACAGGGGAATCCATTCCCACCCCAAGATCTTGAGCTCTTCAGCACAGCTTGGGCTCAAACCACACAGTGCCTCAGAGGCTTCTTTGCTCCATACAAACAACCTCCATGGCCACCAATGTTCATGCTGCTCTCCAAAGCTGCACAGGAGGTTCCTGGCCTGGAGCAACCCCCACTGCTGCTGGGCTGTGTGCTGGGGAGGCAGCAAGTTCTGGCTCCAGCATAGTTGAGCACAGGGCTGAGCTGCACCTTGAGATCTGGGTCAGCCAGAGCCAGGGCAGAGCTGGAAATAGAGCCCTGTGTCCTCAGACAACCCCTGAGCCAGCTCCCTGCATGAGGAGCACAAAACAGCACTGCCCTTGCTCCTGAAACCAGCCCAACCTCCTGGGGTCCCTACAAACACAGCAGAAGGCCTCCCCACCTGCAGCACTGCCTCCAGCTCTGGAGCACCCAGCACAAGGAGGACCTGGAGCTGCTGGAGAGGCTCCAGAGGAGGCCACAGAGATGAGCAGAGGCTGCAGAACCTCCCTGGTGGGGCCAGGCTGGGAGAGCTGGGGCTGCTCAGCCTGGAGCAATGTTTGCCCAGGGCAGAGAGTTAGACACAGAACCATGGGGAGGCTGAGAAGGTGCCAGGGGAATGTTGCCCCATGGCAGCACTCTGCTGTGCCCTGCAGAAATACTTTTACAGCCCCCCAGGCTCAGGACCATGCTGCATGCTGCTTCAAAAATCAGACCACTTCTTTCCTGGGAGGTCACAGAACAGCAGGCTGCAGCCCACCTGCCTTGGGCCCTGGGCATGGTGCAAAGAAAGGCCTTGATTGGTGCTGGCACTCAAACCTGAGCATGCCAACGAAGCTGCAACACAACCACCTCTGCTTCTCCCTAACTAGAGCATCAAGAAATGGTTTGGGTTGGAAGGGACCTTTAAAGCTCACCCAGAGCAGACCCCTGCAGCCAGCAGGGACATCCCCAAGCAGAGCAGGCTGCTCACAGCCCCACACAACCTGCCCTGCACTGCTGCCAGCCATGGGGCAGCTCCCAGCTCTCTGGGCAGCCTGGGCCAGGCTCTCCCCACCCTCAGCACCAAACATTTCTCCTTCTCTCCACTCTCAAGCTCCCTCTTGCAGGCCAAACCATCCCCCCTTGGCCTGGCACAAGAGGCCCTGCTCAGCAGTCTGTCCCCAGCTTTCTGCTGGGCCCTTGGAGCACTGCAAGGCCACCAGGAGGTCTCCCTGCAGCCTTCTCCCCTGCAGGCTGCCCAAGGCCAACTCTCCCAGCCTGGCTCCCAGCAGAGGGCTTCCAGCCCTGCCAGCACTGCTGTGGCCTCCTCTGGCCCTGCTCCAACAGCTCCCTGGCTGTGCTGAGGGCTCCAGAGCTGCCCCAGCACTGCCTGGGGGTCTGAGCAGAGCACAGCAGAGGGGCAGAATGCCCTCCTGCCCACCCTGCTGGGGCTGAGGCCAGGCTGGGGCTGGGCTGGCAGCGCTGGGTGTCAGCTCCTGGCCAGCTCTGCACCCCCAGCCTGGGCTGACAGCAGAGGTTGCCCTGACTTGGCTGCAGGTCTTGCACTTGGCCTTGTTGAACCTCATGAGGCTCTCACTGCTGAAGCCTGTCCCAGTCTCTGTGGATGGTTCCAGTCCCTCCAGCAAGTCGACTTCACCACTCAGCTTGGGACCACCCACAGGCTGGCTGAGGCTGCCTCCAGCCCACTCTCCTTGTCACTGGGGAAGATAGTAACTAATCCTGGTCCCAGCAGGAAGCCCTGAGGGACTGCACACCTAACTCCTTGCCACTTGGACATGGAGTTCAGGGACTCCAACTCTTCTCTTAGCTTTTTTCTCACCCAAGTCTCCCCCAGCAAAAAGCTGGCAGAGCTGTTGGGGCTAGGACACAGCCAGGGGATCCTCACATTCCATCTCCTGCCAGACACTGCCACAGAAGCAGACAGACCTCTGCCCACCCCACACCACTGCACCATGGCACTGCCAGCCTTCACCAACTGTACCAGGAGAGAATATGTTTCTCATGCCCCACCTAAAGCTTCCCTGGTGCAAGCAGAGGTAATTTCCTCCTCCTCAGAGTGGAGCAGCATCCCCTCCCTGCCCACCCACGGGGGCTGCACGAGCAGGGCCTGCAGAGAGCATCACCAGACAGGAACTTTGCTTTGGGGGAAACAGGGAAGCAACTATGGCCTGAGGTGTCCTCAGGCAGCTGCCCAAACCTTCCCCTGGCTCTGACAGCCTCTCCATTCACAAATATTTCATGTGGGTGAGGGGACAGAAGCTCTGTGGCAGGAGTGCTGATGAAACATGCAGCTCAGCCTACGTGACACCACAGCAGCCCTGGAAAAAAAGGGGCTTGGGAGAGGCTTCATTGCCCATCAGTAGTGAGACAAGGCTGGGGCTTGATTGAATTTCATTGCCAGACAAACCTGTGCTGCCCTGAAGTGGTTCCTCATCAGCCAAATTGCCAAAGCCTGGCCTCACAGCCCAGGAGGAAGCCAGCAGCTCCAAGCAGCTGCAGGTAAATGGAGGAGCTGAGCTGGCTCACCAAGCAGCTCCCAGTGGGGAGGCTTGGAAGGGACCTCTGGGCATCCCCCAGCCCAAGCCCTGCTCCAGCAGGGCACCCCCAGCAGCTTGCCCAGCAGCACAGTGCCCAGGGGGGGTTGCAAGCTCTCCACACCAGGAGACTCCACAACCTCTCTGGGCAGCCTGCTCCAGGCCTCCAGCAGCCTCACAACAAACAACTTTCTCCTCCTGCTCAGCTCCAACCTCCTGCCTGCCACTCTGTGCCCCTTGCCCCTTGGCCTGGCCCTGGGCACCACTCAGCAGAGCCTGGCCCCAGCCTCTTGCCCCCCACAGCTCCTTTAGCTCTTGCTGAGCATTGCTCAGCTGCCCTCCAGGCTCCACAACCCTGCTTTAGCAGAGGGGTTGGGCTGAAGGATCCCCAGAGGTCCCTTCCAACCCCCCCATGCTGGGGGTCTGTGAAAGACAAAACCTGCTCTGGGATGTCAGGATCCTCACCCTACTGGAAGCTGAGCCAGAGAGGCTGAAGCCATCCTTCAGTCAGGTCCTCCTGCCCAGCACACAGCAGCTCTGAGCTGCTCTGCTGAGGCACACAGAGAAGGTCTGCACAGGGCTCTGCCAGTGCCCCTGGGAAAAGTAAGAGCTGCCCATGGGAGGCCTGCCCCTACCCCTGACAGCTCTTTCTTACCTTTCTTCATTTGACTGATCTCAGACACAAACAATTCACAGACCCACAGGATGGGTTAGGATGGGCTGGGAGGGACCTTAAAGAGCATCCAGCTCCTGCCCTCTGCCACGGGCAGGTGTGGTGGTTTAGGCTGGGTGCTGGCCCAGATGCCACTGCACAGACCACAGCTGGGAGGTCCCAAAAGGGGGGGCCCAGCCCAGGGGGTGGTGACAGGCAGCCAGGTATTGCACTCCCCTGCTCCCCTAGGAGACATCAGCAGGGGTCCTCTCGCTCTCCTACCTCCCTCGGCGCTGCGAGGTGCAAGGCTGAGCTGCCTGCCTTGGCCTGCTCAGGCTGGGCAGGAGGGGGAGCAAGAGCCCTGGGGGGGTTGGGTGTACCCCCAGGTGGGGATGGGACGTTCTTGGGTCTGTTCTGGGATCTCTCTCTCTCTGGCACGGTGCCTGTGGTTCTCTGCAAGACTTTCCTTGGGTTTTTCCCATTGAAACTTTCCACCATTTTTGCAATCTGTCTGTGTCTTTCTTTTGCCTGTGGGGGGAGAATTGGGACCCCTGCCCCCAGCCCAGCCTGCTCCAGGCCTCATCCAGCCTGGCCTGCAACACCTCCAGGCAGGAGGCAGCCACAGCCTCCCTGGGCAGCCTGGGCCAGAGTCTCCCCAGCCTCACTCTCAACAATTTCTTCCTCCTCTCCACTCTCAATCTCTCCTCTCCCAGCTCAAAGCCATTGTCCCTGGGCCTGGCACTCCCAACCCTTCTCCAGAGTCCCTCCCCAGCTCTCCTGGAGCCCTTCAGGTCCTGCAAGGCTGCTCTGAGGTCTGCCTGCAGCCTTCTCTTCTGCAGGCTGCACAGCCCCAGCTCTCCCAGCCTGGCCCCACAGGGGAGGTTCTGCAGCCTCTGCTCATCTCTGTGGCCTCCTCTGGAGCCTCTCCAGCAGCTCCAGGTCCTTCTTGTGCTGGGGGCCCCAGAGCTGGAGGCAGTGCTGCAGGTGGGCTCTGAGCAGAGCAGAGGGGCAGAATCCCCTCCCTGTGCTGCTGCTCTCCCTGCTCTGGCTGCAGCTCAGCACTCAGCTGGCTCTGGGCTGCCAGGGACCAGTGCTGGCTCCTGGGGACTCTGTCACCACCTGGCACCCCCAAGGCCTTCTCCTGCAGGCTGCTCTCAGCCTCTCCTCCCCCAGCCTGTACTGCTGTTCCCGTGATGTTTACCACCACCAGCAGCAGCTGTTGTCTCTCAGCATTGCCTCAAGAGGCAGAGCAGCTTTCCAAGTAGTGGTGGCTGCCATCCCAAAGCTCTGCAATAAAATCCACCTCCCTCAACACTGCCTTTCACCCTGGCAGCCAGGATGTGGTCTCACCCTGTGGACAGTACCTTTTTCACACTCCTTCTCGACCAGGCAGACTTCAGGTGGCCTTTCAATTGCAGCCAGGTGAAGGAGCTCTCTCCCCCCCCGCCCTCACCCAGGCACTGCACACAGGGAAGATGTTTGCCAGCAGTCCCTGTGCCAGCCAGCTCTGCTCTTGTCACCTGGTGAGGGGTGGACTTTTACCATTTAAAAATAGATCTGGGCTGAGGGAGGGCTGTTTATGTAAACCCAGCAGCTCAGCCAGCAAACAAGGGTGAGCTGTTCTCCCTGGCCAGGGGAGGTTACTGCAACCTCCCTGCCAGAGCTTCTCAAAATGCCAGTCATAGTGTCATAGAATCAGTCAGGGTTGGAAGGGACCACAAGGATCATCCAGTTCCAACCCCCCTGCCATGGGCAGGGACACCCCACACTAGATCAGGCTGCCTAGAGCCTCAGCCAGCCTGGCCTTAAACACCTCCAGGGACAGGGCCCCAACCACATCCCTGGACAACCCATTCCAGGGCTTCACCACTCTCATGGGGAAGAACTTCCTCCTCACCTCCAGCCTGCAGTCCCTAGCAAACAGGTCCACAGGTGGCGTTCTGTGAAGCTGCAAGGAGAACTGAGGCACAGAGTCAGAGAGTGGCTTGTGCTGGAAGGGACCTCAAAGAGCATCCAATTCCAACCCCCTCCCCCCAGCCCAGGCTGCTCCAGGCCTCAGCCAGCCTGGTCCTGAACACCTCCAGGCAGGAGGCAGCCACAGCCTCCCTGGGCAGCCTGTGCCAGGCTCTCCCCACCCTCACTGCCAACAATTTCTTCCTCCTCTCCAGCCTCAATCTGCCTTCCTCAAGCTTAACTCTGCCCCTCTCAAGCATGTCCTCCATGTTTAATGCTAATCAATCCCAAAGCACCAAGTCTGCAATGCAAATAAACTGCACTTCACTGTGTCCAACTTCACTGCTTGGAAGAATGACTACAGTACAGTAGTGCTGAGAAAGCTGCTGGGCTGCAGAGGCCTCTTCTCAATGGGCCAAGCCCCAGGGGCATGCAGATCACTGGGAGCAAGGAAGTTGTCTTCCTGCTCACGAAATGCAGCCCAGGAAGAAGGGGAAAAGAAACTGAAGGCAATGAACTGCTCAACTGCAGGATTCTAAGAGTAACTTCAAGTCTCAAACTGGCTTTTGAAATGCAGAATAATTCCAGTTTGGGTTGGGAAAGCCCTTTCAGAGCACCCAATCCAACCAATCTCTAGCTCTGCCAAGGCTGGGGTTAAGCCATGGCCCTCAGCACCACAGCTCTGCCCCTTTGGAGCCCCTCCAGGGATGGGGACATAGCTTCTATCCACAGCACCCTGCCAAGAAGAAATGCTGTTTGTCTCCAAGTCAGCAGCCCAGGGAGAATGTCCTGCTGAACATTCTCTAGTTGTGACGAACTCACTCTTGGCTTCCCTCTACCATGTCCTGGGCATTAAGAGTCACAGAATGGTCTGGGCCTGAAAGAGCACCCAGCTCCAACCCCCTGCCATGGGCAGGGACACCTCCCACCAGCCCAGGCTGCTCCAGGCCTCATCCAACCCAGCCTGGAACACTTCCAGACTTGCAGACTACACAACTCTGCTGGGCAACCTGTGCCAGCGCCTTAGCACGCTCCAGGAAAGAATTTCTTCCTGATGACTGATCTCAATCACAGCCCAGGTTGCTCTACACCCCATCCAGCCCGGCCTTGAGCACCTCCTGGCAGGCAGCATCCATCCAGCCCGGCCTTGAGCATCTCCTGGCAGGCAGCATCCATCCAGCCTGGCCTTGAGCACCTCCCGGCAGGCAGCATCCATCCAGCCTGGCCTTGAGCACCTCCCGGCAGGCAGCATCCATCCAGCCTGGCCTTGAGCACCTCCCGGCAGGCAGCATCCATCCAGCCTGGCCTTGAGCACCTCCTGGCAGGCAGCATCCATCCAGCCTGGCCTACAGCACCTCCCGGCAGGCAGCATCCATCCAGCCTGGCCTACAGCACCTCCCAGCAGGCAGCATCCATCCAGCCTGGCCTAGAGCACCTCCCGGCAGGCAGCATCCATCCAGCCTGGCCTAGAGCACCTCCTGGCAGGCAGCATCCATCCAGCCTGGCCTACAGCACCTCCCGGCAGGCAGCATCCATCCAGCCTGGCCTTGAGCACCTCCCGGCAGGCAGCATCCATCCAGCCTGGCCTTGAGCACCTCCCGGCAGGCAGCATCCATCCAGCCTGGCCTAGAGCACCTCCTGGCAGGCAGCATCCATCCAGCCTGGCCTTGAGCACCTCCCGGCAGGCAGCATCCATCCAGCCTGGCCTTGAGCACCTCCCGGCAGGCAGCATCCATCCAGCCTGGCCTTGAGCACCTCCCGGCAGGCAGCATCCATCCAGCCTGGCCTAGAGCACCTCCCGGCAGGCAGCATCCATCCAGCCTGGCCTACAGCACCTCCCGGCAGGCAGCATCCATCCAGCCTGGCCTTGAGCACCTCCCGGCAGGCAGCATCCATCCAGCCTGGCCTTGAGCACCTCCCGGCAGGCAGCATCCATCCAGCCTGGCCTACAGCACCTCCCGGCAGGCAGCATCCATCCAGCCTGGCCTACAGCACCTCCCGGCAGGCAGCATCCATCCAGCCTGGCCTTGAGCACCTCCCGGCAGGCAGCATCCATCCAGCCTGGCCTAGAGCACCTCCTGGCAGGCAGCATCCATCCAGCCTGGCCTTGAGCACCTCCTGGCAGGCAGCATCCATCCAGCCTGGCCTTGAGCACCTCCTGACATGTCCTAAAGCACCTGAATTGGTGTCTGACTACAGAGCTGAGCATTCACTTGAACAGAGACCTAAAGGAACTTCTTCATTGTGCTCCCACCAGCCCAGCTTGCTCAAGGCCTCATCCAATCTGGCCTTCAACACCTCCAAGGAGGGGCAGCCACAGCCTCCCTGCTACAGTGTGCTTGCTGGTTTTTAGGATCCACCTCAGATGGATCTCCAGGCCTGTCAGCAGCTTTGACCTCAGGAACCAGCAGAGAGACCTCCCTTGACAAACTCACATCTCTTGGGGAAAGGTCTGGATTTGTCTTCTCCCCCAGCTCTGGGTAGCTCCTCCACCCTTGGATTGTTCCTCCACCTTTGAGTATCTCCCTTCCCCAGCTCTGGGTATCTCCTCCTTCAGCCACTCAGTCTCAGGTGTAAGAGAGGTATGCAGCTAACCCTGAGTTCTCTCCTCAGGTGGTGGAGGAGCTTTAGAAGGCTCAGCTTCCAGAAGATCAATGTGCAGCCACCCTGTAGAGTTAGCCAAGCAAAAGGGGCACTTTCCTGAGCAGCAAGGGCAGTTCTGAGCTTCCCCAGACAGGATGGAGACCTGGAGATGCAGAGCACAGGCTGTGGGACAGCACAAAGCAGGCCCTGGCCTTGGGGCTGCTTTCTCCAGGCCAGGTTCCAGAGCTGGGCTCCCAAAGGTCTCATGAGAAGCAGGCATCACCAGGGAGACAAACACAAACCTCCTCCAGGAGCAGGCAGACCTTCAGCCTCAGAGAGGTGGACTGAGGGCTCAGCACCTCCAACAGACACAGCCTGAGGGCAAGGCACAGCTCTGAGGCTGGTGCAGGCAGCTGAAAGGTTTAGCTGGAAGCTTTGAGTCATGCCAGCTAGAGCAGGTTCTGGCCTTCCGGAGCTGAGCTCTGTCTGCTGCTCAAGCACCAGGCTGCCAAGCTCAGGAGTGAGGAGCCTCTCCTGCTCTGCACACAGCATGTCCTCAAGTGCTTTGTATCTGCTACCCTTCAAGTCCCTGCCACAGAACAGGCTCCTGGCCAGCCCCAGCAACCCAGACTCAGATGTGGGCAGGACTCCACAGATCACAAGCACCAAATGCCTCTGAGAAATGCATTTCCTACACGCCCAGAGAAGCAGGGGGTGGGCAGGACAAGCCTGCTCTGCAGTTCATTGAACCACAGAAGTGTTTGGGTTGGAAAAGGCCTCTCAGATCATCAAATCCAACAGTCAGCCCAACCCCACCATGGCCACAAGTGCCACAGCCACAGATTCCTTGAACACCTCCAGGCATGGGGACTCCACCACCTCCCTGGCAGCCTCTGCCAATCCCTGACCACTCTGGCACCAAAGGAATTGTTCCTCAGCTCCAGCCTAAGCCTCCCCTGGCACAGTTTCAGGCCATTGCCTCTCCTTCTCTCACCTGAGACTGGGGAGCAGAGCCCAACCCCCAGCTGGCTGCAGTCTCTCCTCAGCCTCCTCTGAACACTGTGAACACTGAACAACCCCAGGTCCCCAAGCTGCTCCTCCCCAGACCCTTCCCCAGCCTGGTTGCCCTTCTCCAGCCCTTCTAATGCCTTCAACCACCTGTCCAAAATCAGTTACTGAAGGCATGCAAGGCCCACAGCAGCTCTTCCCAGCTCAAACAGATTGGAATCCCAGGATCCCAGGAAGCAAAGCTGCTGAGCCAAGCAGTCCAGCAGCCACAAGCCCATTTACAATTAAGCCTCATTAATGAGTGACAGTATTTACAGGCAGGGAAGCAGCAGAAGCTGATATGATTCATCTACTGCTAGGATGATGATGCTGTGGCCAGGGGTGAGAAACCCTGCCAGAAACAGGCAGCAGTGCTGGGAAGCAGATCTAAGAAGCTGTCCCCCACTGCAGGCACCAGCATCAGCCCAGAGGGCACCAGCAGCTGCTCTTGGCAGCTGGCAGAGCAGCACAGGGCTCAGCTGCCACTTTCTGCACAGCTCTCTGGGTTGTTTCAGTAAAGAGCTGAAACCCTCATCCCCCCACCCCTCCTTCAAGCCAAAACACAGCACAAGATCCTTGCTCAGGTGAAATCAGAGCATTATCCAGCTGTAGTTTCTCTAGCACCACAGCAAAGCACCAGCTGACCCCCCCAAGCATGCTGTCTTCCTGCCCTCTGCCTTAGTGTGAACTACTCTCACGGGAGGGCATCCAGAGGGACCTGGGCAGGCTGCAGAGCTGGCTGAGGAGAACCTCAGGAGGTGCAGCAAGGCCAAGGGCAAGGTCCTGCACCTAGCTTTGGCACCCCTCAGAATCAATCCAGGCTGGGGGGGATGAGACTGAGAGCAGCCCTGCAGAGAAGGCCTTGGGGGTGCTGGGGGGGAGGAGCAGGGCAGGAGCCAGCAATGGGCACTGGCAGCACAGGAGGCCAAGGGCAGCCTGGGCTGCAGCCAAAGCAGTGTGGCCAGAGCTGGAGAGAGGATCCTGCCCCTCTGCTCTGCTCTGGGGAGACCTCACCTGCAGGGCTGGGGCCAGCTGTGGGGCCCTCAGCACAAGAGAGACCTGGAGCTGATGGAGAGGCTCCAGAGGAGGCCACCAAGATGCTCAGAGGCTGCAGAACCTCCCCTGTGGGGCCAGGCTGGGAGAGTTGGGGCTGTGCAGCCTGGAGAAGAGAAGGACCCAGGGAGACCTCAGAGCTGCAGTTCAGTATCTGCAGGGCAGCTCCAGGCAGGCTGGGGGGGACTGTCCAGAAGGGGCTGTGGGGATGGGAGCAGGGGCAAGGGTTTGGAAGTGGAGCAGGGCAGAGTCAGGTTGGGGCTCAGGAGGAAGCTCTGCACAGGGAGGCTGGGGAGACACTGGCACAGGCTGCCCAGGGAGGTGGTGGAGGCTCCATGCCTGGAGCCATTCAGGCTCAGCCTGGCTGTGTCCCTGGGCAGCCTGCTCTGGCTGCAGCTGTCCCTGTGCCTGCAGGGGGGGGGTGCACAAGATGCCCTTTAGGGTCCCTTGCAGCCCAGTGCCAGCTGTGAAGCTCAGGACACATGAAAAGGAGACCCTCTCCCTCTTTATTACCCAGGACAGTAAGCACCACAGCTGCACACACAACACCTGCAAGGAACCTCCCTTCTCAGCTGCTGAAGGAAGGGTGTTTCAGGGTGAGAAACCTCTTGAGGAGCTTGTGCAGGCCCTGGGACCCTGTTAATGATTGATCTGGGTGCTGTGAGCAGGAGCTGATAAGGCTGTGCTTTGTTGTGGTCTGCTTTCCTGCTTTGCATAACCAAAGCAGCTCACCAACAAAGCTGGCCTGGGATTATTTGACAGGATAGGAGAATTAATGCTCCTCTAAGCCTGCTTTAGAACCAAACCAAATATCTATCTCTATATGCACGTGCCAGGCTCAGAGATACACACAGAGACTGCAGCCCCACACCTGGGGGTCTGCTGAGCATCTAACTATGCACAGACACAACCACAGAATGGCTCAGCCTGGAGGGGACCTCAGAGAGCATTCAGTTCCTCCCCTGCAACACCTCCCACCAGCCCAGGCTGCTCACAGCCTCATCCAGCCTGGCCTTGAACACTCCCAGGCAGGAGGCAGCCACAGCCTCCCTGGGCAGCCTGGGCCAGAGTCTCATCATCCTCCTCCTCAAGAACTTCTTCCCCAGCTCCACTCTGACCCTGCTCTGCCTCAGCTCCAAACCATTTTCCCTTGCCCTGTCTCAGACCCCCTCAGGCAAAGTCTCTCTGCAGCCTTCCTGCAGGATCCCTTCAGGTCCTGGCAGCAGCTCTGAGGTCCCCTTGGAGCCTTCTCCTCTGCAGGCTGCACAGCCCCAGCTCCCTCAGCCTGTGCTCACAGCAGAGCTGCTCCAGCCCTTGGAGCATCTTTGTGGCCTCCTCTGGGCTCTCTCCAGCAGCTCTGTGTCCTTCTCCTGCTGGGGACAGCAGAACTGGAGGCAGGATTGGAGGTGGGGTCTCACAGAACCGCCTGGGTGGCAGTGAGTAAATAGAGAGAGAGGGAGAGGGAGGAGCTGCTGCAGGGATTTGGTTTCAGTTTCTTCCCCCAAACTCAAGTACAGAAGTGTTCAGTGCCTCCAAACCCTACTGGAAAGCTCCCAGGTGAACACAGGCAGCGCCACAGAGGTTTAGGAGGAGAAGGTGGCAATGCCACAAGCACAGAACGAGGCACCATGGAGTGACAGACCCAAAACCCAGCTGATGGGTAAAGTGAGGCTCCTCTTTCTGAAGCCTGCTGAGAGGCTTTCTGTGCCCTCCCTGTGACTCACTGTGCTGCTCCACACACCCCACCCTCCCCTGCAACCCAGGCATTCCCCTTTTTGGGTGGGGTGTGACACTGTGACAAAAGTGGAGCAAAGCAGCCTGTTGCATGGTGCTGCCTCTTCCTACGTGCAGCTCCTCCCAAAGCTCACCTCCAGCCTGCAGCATGCTCCTGCTCTCGCTGTTTCATAGAGGCACCAACTGCAGCTGTGCCCAGGGGATGCTTGGCAGCAATTAGGGGCGAGGAGAGGTGCCCCAGGATGGCAAAAGGGCCAGCAGCTTGTCCCTGACTCTTTGTGCCAAGCTAGTGGTGCTGCCAGGAAACATGAACTCTGATTACCTTGTACCAGTGTCTACTGGAAACAAACCCTTCAAACCCTGAGACCAGGGAGAGACTCCAAGCTGCCTCAGGGCCTGGCCATGGCAAGACAAGAACCTATCTGGGAGAGCATGCCAGAGCCTGGGCACAGCAGACAGGGGTTGGGTAACTGCTGCACCAGTTGCTGGCAGCCTGGCTGCCTTTCACTGGGGGAAACCAAACCTAACTGGAACAAACCAAACCAAAACAGAACCAAACCAATGAAAACAGCACCAAAACAAAACCAGACTAAAACCAAACCAAACCCAAACCAAACTGCAAACTAAACCAAAACAGAACAAAACCAAACCAAACCAGAACCAAATCAAAAGCAATGCAAACAGCACCAAACCAAAACCAGACTAAACCCAAACCAAACCTAAACCAAAACAGAACAAAACCGAAGCAAAGCAAACCAAAGCAGAACAGAAGAACAACAAATCCAAACCAAGCCAAACCAAAGCAAAGCAACAAATAGGAAACAAACTCCCTCGAAGCCGCCTCTGAGCTCTGACGGTGCCCACACCGCACGGCTCCTTGTCAAAGCCAGCCCCGGGCCGGCGCTCAGCAGCCCAGCGGCCGTGTAAAAGCGAAGAGCTGGGCGGCAGCTACTCACTCAGGGCAAAGCAGGCAGCAGGTCCCAGCAGCCAAGTTCTGCTGCCAGTCGGTAGCAGCCGCTCAGCTGCGGGCAGGGGGCGAGGGGGACGGCAGCCAGGCCCCTGCGAGCCCCAGCGCTCCGCGCTCCCTCCTCCGCCGCTGAGGCACAGCAGCTCCCGGCGCCGAGGATCTCCGCCGCGGTCTCCTGCGGGAGCTCAACTTCGTCCTTCAAATTAAAAGTTGCCGTTCAGCCGCCCCGGGCTCGGCCCGCGCTGCTCCGCGCTCCGCTCGCCGGCCGCCGCTGCGCAGCGCCTGGGAAGGAAGGGACGGGAGGTGAGCGGGGGGCACCCGGCGCAGCCTCTGCCGCGCCCCCTCCCCCTGGCCCCGCCGGCCGCCCCGGGCAGTGCGTCAGCAGCGGGGGAGAAGAGAGGAGGTGACCCAGCAGGAGGAGGAGGAGGAGGAGGAGGAGGAGGAGGAGGAGGAGGAGGAGGAGGAGGGCCGGGGCTGCCAGGCGGGCCGGAGGGCGGCAGCTCGGGCTGGTAACAGCAGCGGGGGGGAACCAACCCGTGTGGATTCAGGGGAGAGGAGCATGAGCCCAGCACGGTGGGGCTGGAAAGGAGCTCTGGGCATCCCCCAGCCCAAGCCCTGCTCCAGCAGGGCACCCACAGCACCCTGCCCAGCAGCACAGTGCCCAGCGGGGTTTGGAAGCTCTCCACACCAGGAGACTCCACAACCTCTCTGGGCAGCCTGCTCCAGGCCTCCAGCAGCCTCACAACAAACAACTTTCTCCTCCTGCTCAGCTCCAACCTCCTGCCTGACACTCTGTGCCCCTTGCCCCTTGGCCTGGCCCTGGGCACCACCCAGCAGAGCCTGGCCCCAGCCTCTTGCCCCCCACAGCTCCTTTAGCTCTTGCTGAGCATTGCTCAGCTGCCCTCTGGGGCTGCTCGTCTGCAGGCTCTCAGCCTTTCCCCCCAGCCCCTCAGGATGACCATGTGAACCTGAAAGAGGCACTGATGGGAGGATGGATTCCTTTTCCAACAGACAGACATAGCAGATGTTAAGTCACATCCCCAAACAAACCCAGCTCCACACCACTTAGAATCACAGAATTGTGCATCTCCAGCATCTGTCTTCAACCAGTTTCCCACTTCCTATTTTAATACTCAGGGCTGAGGAAACCTGCAGTTTTCTGAGGGCTGCAGAACCTCCCCTGTGGGGCCAGGCTGGGAGAGCTGGGGCTGTGCAGCCTGAAGAAGAGAAGGCTGCAGGCAGACCTCAGAGCAGCCTTGCAGTACCTGAAGGGCTCCAGGAGAGCTGGGGAGGGACTCTGGAGAAGGGCTGGGAGTGCCAGGCCCAGGGACAATGGCTTTGAGCTGGGAGAGGAGAGATTGAGAGTGGAGAAGAGGAAGAAATTGTTGGCAGTGAGGGTGGGGAGACTCTGGCACAGGCTGCCCAGGGAGGCTGTGGCTGCCCCCTGCCTGGAGGGGTTGCAGGCCAGGCTGGATGAGGCCTGGAGCAGCCTGGGCTGGGGGGAGGTGGAATCATAGAATCATGGAACTGTCAGGGCTGGAAGGGACCCCAAGGCTCAGCCAGCCCCAACCCCCTGCCATGGGCAGGGACACCTCACACCACAGCAGGTTGTTCACAGCCACCTCCAGCCTGCCTGCAAACACCTCCAGGCAGGAGGCTTCCACCACCTCCCTGGGCAACCTGGGCCAGGCTCTCACCACCCTCCTGGACAACAACTTCTTCCTCACAGCCAAGCTCCAGCTCCCCACTTCTCCTTTTGCTCCAGTCCCCCCACTCCTATCCCTCCCTCACCCCCTCCAAAGGCCCTCCCCAGCTTGCTTGCAGCCCCCTGCAGATCCTGGAAGGCCACCAGAAGGGCTCCTGGGAGCCTTCTCCTCTCCAGCCTGCACAAGCCCAACTCTCTCAGGCTGTCTGCAGAGCAGAGCAGCTCCAGCCCTCTGCTCCTCCTCCTGGCCCTGCTCTGGATGCCTTCCAGCCCCTCCACAGCCTTCCTGTGCTGGGGGCTCCAGCACTGGCCCCAGAGCTGCAGCTGTGGGCTCAGCAGAGTGGAGCAGAGGGGCAGAATCCCCTCCCTGGCCCTGCTGGCCACACTTCTCTTGCTGCAGCCCAGGCTCTGCTTGGCTCTCTGGGCTGCAAGTGCTCCCTGCTGGCTCCTGCTGAGCCTCTCCTCCCCCAGCACCCCCAGGTCCACTTAAAGAAAGCAAATTCCCCAGCCTGGCAAAGGTGGTTTGGGCCATCAGCAGCATCACTGGTCCCTGGGGGCACACAGCCAGCCTGTATCCCCAAAGACACACCAAGGACTGGAGGCACAGAGGGACCGAGGAAGCCGCACACAATTGCAGGAGGTGGCAGAGGCAAGCAGGAAGGGAAGGCAGGAAGCAGCCCTGGTGAGCAGGGAGAGGGAGCGGAGGACGCCTGGCTGCTGGCCTGGGGCCACTGGGGAGTTCCATGTCATTGAGGACAAAACCACAACAGAAGGCAGAGTGAAGCCACAGGTTGGAAAGGCTGCTGGGATGAGCAAGGGCCGGCAGAGTGTTTGCCAGCAGCCTACACCGCAGCAAGGCCTCCAGGCAAGTCACTGCTGATAGAGTGCAGGAGTGAAGGCAAAGGGCTATGACACTGCCAGCCCACAGACCTGCAACTCAGTCACGGCAACCTCTGCTGTCAGTCCAGGCTGGGGCTGAAGGGATGGAGAGCAGCCCTGAGGAGAAGGCCTTGGGGTGCAGAGCTGGGCAGGAGCTGGCCAGGAGCTGGCACCCAGTGCTGCCAGCCCAGCCCCAGCCTGGCCTCAGCCCCAGCAGGGTGGGCAGCAGGGGCAGGAGGGCATTCTGCCCCTCTGCTGTGCTCTGCTCAGACCCCCAGGCAGTGCTGGGGCAGCTCTGGAGCCCTCAGCACAGCCAGGGAGCTGTTGGAGCAGGGCCAGAGGAGGCCACAGCAGTGCTGGCAGGGCTGGAAGCCCTCTGCTGGGAGCCAGGCTGGGAGAGTTGGCCTTGGGCAGCCTGCAGGGGAGAAGGCTACAGGGAGACCTCAGAGCAGCCTTCCAGTACCTGAAGGGCTCCAGAAGAGTTGGGGAGGGACTTGGGACAAGGGCTGGGAGTGCCAGGACAAGGAGGAATGGCTTCAAATTGGAAGCAGCTTGACTGAGATCAGACATTAGGCAGAAATTCTTCCCCATGGGGGTGGTGAGGCACTGGAACTGGTTGCTCAGAGAAGCTGTGGAGCCTCCATGCCTCAAAGTGTTGGAGGCCAGGTTGGATGGAGCCCAGAGCAAGCTGGGCTGGTGGGAGGTGTCCCTGCCCGTGGCAGAAGGATTGGAACTGGATGAGCTTTAAGGTCCCTTCCAACCCAACCTGTGATCTGATTGTTTAGACTCAACTTTAGAGGCGACAGAGTCCTAGCTCTGTAGATGACACTCACATCTACTTTGGGCCAGGGCACTCCTCATGGGACAGCAGAAGTCACCTGGTGAAGCCAAAGGTCAACGCCATCCCTTCTGGCAACAATTCTTCCTTGTGAAATCCTCTCTTTGGGGGGGCTGCAGGTGTGCAGTTTTCTGCCTGTAGGAGCTCAATGCCCTCAAGGCACCTCAGGAAGCAGCTCTCTGTTCCCACCAGTGAGGTGGGGCCAGGAGGCAGAAGACAGGAAAGTCTGGCAAGTCTCACAGGTAACTGCAGCAAGCCTGGGGAACAGCTTCCCAACCAGTTCAACCATTCTGCATTTGCATCTTGCATGTGCCCAGACAGATACAACTCAAGCCCCTGCAAAGCCCTGAGCAAACCAGAGGAGCCACACTGGATGAACTCCCCCAAAGCAGGTGCAGAAAGATGGCTTTTTGTCCTCCTACACCATTCAGCCAGGACAGATTTAGCCTCAGGGCTAAAAAGAGAGGACAGCCTGCACTGCTGACATCATTTTCCTTCTATAGGACTGAACATCTGGGAGTGATGCTCTCAGCTTGGTGGCTGCTGCTCCGCTTCCATCTCCTCCCTCCTGCACCTGGCTGTGCTATGAGGATGGCCAGGGCCACCCAAAATGCCTGAGTGTGCCCCTGCTGGCTTCCTGCCTGCTGCAAGCCTCCTGCCTGGAGGTGTTTGCAGCCAGGCTGGAGGTGGCTGTGAGCAACCTGCTGTGGTGTGAGGTGTCCCTGCCCATGGCAGGGGGTTGGGGCTGGCTGAGCCTTGGGGTCCCTCCCAGCCTGGACAGTTCTGTCATTCTCTGCTGGGAACATGAGACACTGCTGCCATTTAGGAGCAGGAGCTGCTGCTGAGCTTCAGAGCTGGTGTTTGTTGGAAATACAAGCACCACAGGGACAGCAAGAGAGCATCCCCCCACCCCTGAAAGCCTTGCTGGGGACAGCTCTTCCTTGCCTTGCCAGACTCAAACTGTCTGAACATCTCCTGCTGAGAGCCAGGGCAGAGCTGCCTCTGCTCAGGGCTGTGACTCCCAGCCCAGGCTCTGCTCCCTCAGGCACTCTCTGCAGCTCAGGGCAGCTTTATTAGAATAAACCTTTATTAGAATAAACCAAACCAGGTTGGAAGAGACCTTCAAGATCATCGTGTCCAACCCATCAACCAATCCAACCCACCCAAACAGCTAACCCATGGCACTAAGCAACCCATCAAGTCTCCTCCTGAACACCTTCAATGACGGCGACTCCACCACCTCCCTGGGCAGCCCATTCCAATGGGCAATCACTCTCTCTGTATAGAACTTTTTCCTAACATCCAACCTGAACCTCCCCTGGCGCAGCCTGAGACTGTGTCCTCTTGTTCTGGTACTGGGTGCCTGGGAGAAGAGACCATCATCCACCTGTCTACAACCTCCATTCAGGTAGTTGTAGAGAGTGATAAGGTCACCCCTGAGTCTCCTCTTCTCCAGGCTGAGCAACCCCAGCTCCCTCAGTCTCTCCTCATAGGGCTTGTGTTCCAAACCCCTCACCAACTTTGTTGCTCTTTTCTGGACTCGTTCCAGCAAGTCAACATCCTTCCTAAACTGAGGGGCCCAGAACTGGACACAGTACTCGAGGTGCGGCCTAACCAGTGCAGTGTACAGGGGCAGAATGACCTCCCTACTCCTGCTGGCCACACTGTTCCTGATGCAGGCCAGGATGCCATTGGCCCTCTTGGCTGCCTGGGCACACTGCAGGCTCATGTTCAGCCTACCATCGACCAGTACCCCCAGGTCCCTCTCTGCCTGGCTGCTCTCCAGCCACTCTGACCCCAGCCTGTAGCACTGCATGGGGTTGTTGTGGCCAATGTGCAGAACCCGGCACTTGGATGTTTTAAATCTCATGCCATTGGATTCTGCCCATCTGCCCAGCCTGGCAAGGTCCCTCTGCAGAGCCTCTCTACCCTCCAGTAGATCAACTCTTGCCCCCAGCTTGGTGTCGTCAGCAAATTTACTGATGATGGATTCAAGGCCCTCATCCAGATCATCAATAAAGATGTTAAAGAGCACAGGGCCCAACACTGATCCTTGGGGCACACCACTGGTGACTGGCCGCCAGCTGGATGTGGCACCATTCACCACCACTCTCTGGGCTCGGCCATCCAGCCAGTTCCTAACCCATCGCAGTGTGCTCCCATCCAAGCCATGGGCTGACAGCTTGGCCAGCAGTTTGCTATGGGGTACAGTGTCAAAGGCCTTGCTGAGGTCCAGGTAGACTACATCCACAGGCCTCCCCACATCTACCAGGCGGGTCACCTGATCATAGAAGGAGATCAGGTTGGTCAGGCAGGACCTGCCCTTCCTAAATCCATGTTGGCTAGGCCTGATGCCTTGGCCATCCTCTAAGTGCTGTGTTATTGCACTCAGGACGACCTGTTCCATGATCTTGCCTGGTACTGAGGTCAGGCTGACAGGCCTGTAATTCCCTGGCTCATCCAACCGGCCCTTCTTATGGATGGGCACCACGTTGGCCAGCTTCCAGTCCTCTGGAACCTCGCCAGTGAGCCAGGACTGCTGGAAAATTATGGAGAGTGGCTTGGCCAGCTCGTCTGCCAGCTCTCTCAGCACCCTAGGATGAATCCCATCTGGTCCCATGGACTTGTGGGGATCCAAGCTGCTAAGGAGAGTTCCAACCACCTCCTCATGGAACATAGGGAAACTGTGCAGTTCCCTGGTTCCTTCTGCCAGCTCTGCAGGCCAGCTGTCAGGAAGACGTTCTGTCCTTCTAGCAAAAATTGAGGCAAAGAAGGTGTTAAGTATCTCTGCCTTTTCCTCATCCTTTGTTACAATGTTCCCCTCCGTGTCCACCAAGGAGTGGAGGTTGTCCTTTCCCTTCCTCTTACTATTAATGTATTTATAGAAGGACTTTTTGTTGTCCTTCACAGTAGAGGCCAGTTTAAGCTCCAAGTGTGCTTTTGCCTCCCTAATTTTCTTCCTACAAGACCTAGCAACATCCTTAAACATTCTGTGGGTTGCCTCCCCTCTCTTCCATTGGTGATACACCCATTGGTGATACAGCTTGGCACAGCCAGGGGCTGCTGAGAGCCAGGGCAGAGCTGCCTCTGCTCAGGGCTGTGACTCCCAGCCCAGGCTCTGCTCCCTCAGGCACTCTCTGCAGCTCAGGGCAGCTTGGCACAGCCAGGGGCTGCTGAGAGCCAGGGCAGAGCTGCCTCTGCTCAGGGCTGTGACTCCCAGCCCAGGCTCTGCTCCCTCAGGCACTCTCTGCAGCTCAGGGCAGCTTGGCACAGCCAGGGGCTGCTGAGAGCCAGGGCAGAGCTGCCTCTGCTCAGGGCTGTGACTCCCAGCCCAGGCTCTGCTCCCTCAGGCACTCTCTGCAGCTCAGGGCAGCTTGGCACAGCCAGGGGCTGCTGAGAGCCAGGGCAGAGCTGCCTCTGCTCAGGGCTGTGACTGCCAGCCCAGGCTCTGCTCCCTCAGGCACTCTCTGCAGCTCAGGGCAGCTTGGCACAGCCAGGGGCTGCTGCTCTGTCCCTGCTGCCTTCCATCCCCATCCCTGTGCCCCTGAATCCAGCTCCAGAACCCAGCTCCTGAACCTGGTTCCCATCTGCTGCTGAGTCCAGGCTGGGCCTTGCCCAGTGCCTGCCCCCAGCAGCAGTGGTGCCAGTGGTGCCAGTGGTGCCCTCAGGGCTTGGTTCCATGTTGCTTTGTGTCTCTGTGTCTCTGTCCCCTGGCATTGTTCTTCTCTCCAGCCCAGCTGGGGGAGTTTCTCTGCCCCCCATCAGTCTCTCTCCCTTCTGCCCTTTCTCTTCCCTGTGGGCAGCAGAGGGCTCCCTGCAGAGCCCCTGGCCCTCAGCTGGTGACCTGCCCAGCCCTGCCCATTGCCAGTACCACTCCTGACTGACAGCATTCACATCCTGTGCAACTTCTTCCATGCAAGGCTGTCAAGTGCACACAGCTGCTTTTGAAGTGAACAAACCTCATCAAATTTCCTTTAGTGGGGTTCTGATGCACCCCAGAAACACTGAGGGTTGAGTTTAAAATCTATGAAGTGTTTACTAAAGTAATTTCATAGATTCATAGAACGGTTTAGGTTGGAAAGGACCTGAAAGAGCATCCAGCTCCAAGCCCCTGCCATGGGCAGGGACCCCTCCCACCAGCCCAGCCTGCTCCAGGCCTCATCCAGCCTGCTCCAGGCCTCATCCAGCCTGGCCCTGAGCACCTCCAGGCAGGAGGCAGCCACAGCCTCCCTGGGCAACCTGTGCCAGGCTCTCCCCAGCCTCAGTCTCAGCAATTTCTTCCTCCTCTCCACTCTCAATCTCTCCTCTCCCAGCTCAAAGCCATTGTCCCTGGGCCTGGCACTCCCAGCCCTTCTCCAAAGTCCCTGCCCAGCTCTCCTGGAGCTCTTCAGCTCCTGCAAGGCTGCTCTGAGGTCTGCCTGCAGCCTTCTCTTCTCCAGGCTGCACAGCCCCAGCTCTCCCAGCTTGGCCCCACAGGGGAGGTTCTGCAGAACTTCCAGGTGAAGTCTCCAAGCCTAGGGGTTGTTGTGCAGCACTCCTGAGCTGCAGCAGTCAGGTTTCCAGAGAGCAGGAATGCTGTGTCACTCCTGTGTGACTCACAGAGCCTGGCCAGAGGAAGCCACACTCCTCCAGCCCCACAAGAAGCCCAACCTGCTAGGAAATGGGAAGTTGCTGCTCAGACAAAAGCCCTTCCTCCCACTCGCAGTTCAGGCTGGCTGCAGCAGGTGTGCAGGGAGGAAGCTGCCTTTGGGATCCCCTGCAAGGAGGAGGCTCACACAAAGCCGCCAACAGAGCAGGGACTGCTGGCAAGCCAGCTGCCAGCCTGCCCTGCTGCTGCCTCAGAGGGCCATGAAGGATTGAGCTCTGCTGCACTTGGACACGTGGTTAGACTTTGACCTCCAGCCCAGTTTTGCAACCTCCTGCTGCTCCGCTGCCGAACCTGCTCCTTCCTGGGCAGCTCCCAGTTCACTGTCCCTCTGCATCTGACCCCATGGCACAGTCATGGGACTCCAGCCTGTCGCAAGAGGGCTGACACAACCACCCTCTGTGCTCCATGGGACTGGGGAGGGACTTCTGAGGCTGTCAGGGAGGGATAGGAGTGGGGGGGATGGAGCAAAAGGAGAAGTGGGGAGCTGGAGATTGGCTGTGAGGAAGAAGTTGTTGGCCAGGAGGGTGGTGAGAGCCTGGCCCAGGCTGCCCAGGGAGGTGGTGGAAGCCTCCTGCCTGGAGGTGTTTGCAGCCAGGCTGGAGGTGGCTGTGAGCAACCTGCTGTGGTGTGAGGTGTCCCTGCCCATGGCAGGGGGTTGGGGCTGGCTGAGCCTTGGGGGCCCTGCCAGCCCTGACAGTTCTGTGCTTCTATGATTGTGTGAAAGCAGGAACACATCCCCAGCTATCCCCAAGGCCCACTGGGACACAAGACCTTCTGCTGCCCCTGCATGAGCCCCCACTCCACCCCTGCTGCTCAATCCATGCAAGCACCTTCAAGCTCTACAGTTCTCAAGCTGATCTTGCTCAGCATGTTCTTCCTGGGCTCCCAGGGAGTGTCCATCCTTCCCCTGCTTCTGCTTAAACACCTTATGGCCCCTTCTGTCCCTGGAGAAACAGCCAGGTGTCCTCAGTGCTGGCAGGAGCTGACCTCCAGCCCCTCACCAGAGCTGAGAGGATCCTGGAGTCACAGAACATTAGGGCTTGGAAGAGACCTCCAGCAATCCTCCAGTCCAACCCCCTGCCAGAGCAGGACCACTTAGGGCAGGGCACAGAGGAGCACATCCAGGGGGGGTTGGAAGCTCTCCACACCAGGAGACTCCACAACCTCTCTGGGCAGCCTGCTCCAGGCCTCCAGCAGCCTCACCCCAAACAACTTTCTCCTCACTCTGGGATGGAATTTCCTGTGACTGAGTTTATGCGCATTACCCCCCAGGCTATTACTGCCAAGAGCCTGGCTCCATCCTCCTGACCCCCAGCCCTCAGCTAGTGAAAGACATTGCTCAGATCCCCTCTCTGCCTTCTCTTCTCCAGGCTCAACAGCCCCAGGGCTCTCAGCCTTTGCAGACATTGATCAGGTCCCCTCTGAGCCTTCCCTTCTCCAGAGAGCAGAACTAGCCCCAGGGGGCACATGCAGGGGAAGCTCAGCCACAGCAGAGTTTAACACCACAGTGGTCACACTTGTAACCTTCCACCAGGAAGCCCAAACAGCCCTGCCAAAGTCAGTGCCCTCACCTAGAAGGGCACTTCCCAGGTGGCAGGGTGGTGTTCACAGGTGACTGCACCCCGTGCCCAGCTGCAGCGCTCCCAGCTCAGGCAGTGCCACTCCTGGGCACTCAGCCACTTGAGTTTGTGCTTTTTTTTCCCCTCCATGGCATGGCAAAACCCTCTGGGCTAAAGAAGTCATCCCCTCAGAACACTGCATCTGCACCAAAACATTTCAAGCCAAGTTCTCTATTAAGAAATTTCCTCACCAAATGCTGTCAGGGGACACAGCACCACTGGCTCTTCAAGCCAGGAGTTCATCCCTTTGGCATTTGCCCCACATCTGGCTTGGCTTGAACACTGCTGGGATTCTATTCTGCCCTTCTGCTCAGACCCCCAGGCAGGGCTGGGGCAGCTCTGGAGCCCTCAGCACAGCCAGGGAGCTGTTGGAGCACGGCCAGAGGAGGCCACAGCAGTGCTGGCAGAGCTGGAAGCCCTCTGCTGGGAGCCAGGCTGGGAGAGTTGGCCTTGGGCAGCCTGCAGGGGAGAAGGCTGCAGGGAGACCTTCTGGTGGCCTTGCAGTACCTGAAGAGTCTCCAGGAGAGCTGGGGAGGGACTTTTGCCAAGGGCTGGGAGTGCCAGGCCCAGGGACAATGGCTTTGAGCTGGAAGCAGCTGGATTTAGATTGCACATTAGGCAGAAATTCTTCCCCATGGGGGTGGGGAGGCACTGGCACAGGCTGCCCAGAGAAGCTGTGTTGCCTCTAAGCCTGGAGATGTTCATCAGGGCCAGGTTGGATGAGGCCTGGAGCAAGCTGAGCTGGTGGGAGGTGTCCCTGCCCATGGCAGGGGGTTGGCAGTGGATGAGCTTTGAGGTCCCTTCCAACCCAACCCCTCCCAGGATTATTTCAAGCTGCTGCAGAGGCAATGTATCCCTGGTTCTGTAGATGACACTCATGGCTACTTTGGGCCAGGGCACTCCTCATGGGACAGCAGAAGTCACCTGCTGAAGACAAAGGCCAACTGAACTCTGCCTTCTGTAAGGCTTCTGAGAGATCAAGTTGACCTTACCCAGAAACACAGCTCCTCATGATGGGTGCCAGCTGCTGCAGTCCCCAAGGAGCAATCCACACCCTCTCAGCAACATTCCCTTGCCTGGGCTAAGCATGGCTGGTTGGAGCAGCTCTGCTCTGAAGCCAGGCTGAGGGAGCTGCGGGTGTTCAGCCTGCAGAAGAGAAGGCTCCAGGCAGACCTCAGAGCAGCCTGCCAGGACCTGAAGGAGCTACAAGAAGGCTGCAGAGAGACTGCTCCCAAAGGCCTGCAGGGACAGCACCAGGGGCAAGGGCTGAAAACCAGAGCAGAGCAGATTGAGATTGGGTGTGAGGAACAAGTTCTGCCCCAGGAGGCTGCTGGAACACTGCAGCAGGCTGCCCAGGGAGGTGGTTGAGGCTCCCTGCCTGGAGCTATTGCAGGGGAGGCTGGAGAGGGCTCTGGGCAGCCTGCTCCAGTGGAGGATGTCCCTGCTGAGTGCAGGGGGCTGGGCTGGCTGAGCTCTGGAGCTCCCTCCCAGCCCAGAGCACTCTGTGAGGCTGTGTCTGGATGATCCCCACGCTGGGGTTCTGGGAATGCACATTCCATCAGCTCCTGGTGCCAGCTCCCTGGAGGCCTGCCCAGCACCCCCTGGGTTACAACAGTGAGGTCTGAGATTGCACCAGTGCTGACCTCCATGCCAAGGAGGGACTGAGACAGGAGGGACCTGGCCATCTCCTCCCACTGCCTTCACCTTCAGCAGCAGTGCTGCAGCCTCCAGCCCCCTCCATGCTCTGCTGATGCTATCTCTTGCTCTTCAAAGCAGTTTCTTAGTGCACTGCAAGACCCCAAGAAACCAACACTGCCCAGCAGAAGATAAATCATCATCTTGAAGCAAATAAAGCAGCCAGAAAGGAGGTTGTAGCCAGGTGGGGGTTGGTCTCTTCCCAGGCAGCCAGCACCAGAACCAGAGGACACAGTCTCAAGCTGTGCCAGGGGAGGTTCAGGCTGGAGGTCAGGAGAAAGTTCTTCCTAGCAAGAGAGATTGGCCCTTGGGATGTGCTGCCCAGGGAGGTGGTGGAGTCCCCATCCCTGGATTGGATGTGGCACTTGGAGCCATGGGTTAGCTATCAGGAGGTGCTAGGGATTAGGCCATAGGTTGGAGCTGATGATCTCTGAGGTCTTTTCCAGCCTGACTGATACTGTGATTCTATGATTCAAAAAGCAAAGCAGGAGTTCAGAGGAGCTGGTGCTTCCTGCTGGAGGTCACCAGCAGGGCTCCTGGGTGTGGAGGGAGCTTCTTCCTGTCAGAGAGAAACTGAGCCAAGCCTCTGCGTCCTGAGGCTTTGCTTGCACACAGAACACAGAGCAGAGACAGCTCCACACCCTTGTTTTGCAGAGTGTCTCTCCAGCACCTGGGGGGGTTGGTCAGTGACCCCAAAAACAGGGCCTGCACCTTCTGTTCATACAATGAGCATCTCCTCCCAGACCCACCCCTACCCAAAGGCTGTGAGAATGAAACACAAAGCAGTCACCCATTACTCACTGCCTCCAGCTCACTTTCCCCCCTCTGTAACTGAAGGTCCTGGGTCCAGTTCTGGGCTCCCCAGCTCAAGGACAAAGAACTACTGGAGAAAATCCAGCACAGGGCCCCAGAGCTGCTGAGGGCACTGGAACAGCTCTCAGCTGAGGAGAGGCTGACCCTGGGGCTGGGGAGCCTGGAGAGGAGGAGGAGGCTGAGCCCTGGGGCTGGGGAGCCTGGAGAGGAGGAGGAGGCTGAGCCCTGGGGCTGGGGAGCCTGGAGAGGAGGAGGAGGCTGAGCCCTGGGGCTGGGGAGCCTGGAGAGGAGGAGGCTGAGGGGGATCTGCTCAGTGCCTACAGATCTCTCAGGGGTGGCTGTCAGGAGGCTGGGGCCAGGCTCTGCTCAGTGGTGCCCAGGGACAGCACAAGAGGTGCTGGGCATAAACTGGAAGATAGGAAGCTCCCTCTGAACATGAGGAGGAACTTCTTGACTTGGAGGGTGGCAGAGCCCTGGAGCAGGCTGCCCAGAGGGGTGGTGGAGTCTCCTTCCCTGGAGACTTTGCAGCCCCACCTGGATGTGTTCTGTGTGCCCTGCCCTGGGTGATCCTAGGGCAGGGGGTGTGGGCTGGATGATCTCCAGAGGTGCCTTCCAGCCCCCACTACTCTGTGAGTCACTACCAGAGGTTAAGCAGACTGTCTCAGCCAGCCACCCCTCCACCTCCTGACTCATTAATACCATTCTGAGGATTTAACACTGCAAATCAAAGATCCACTCCCTCCAGGCCAGGCAAAAAGGGGACAACACAGCAGAGCCACTGAGGAACTACCTGCCAGGGCTTCAGGCTGCTGTGCTGCCAGTGCCCCGTGGCTGTGACCCCTGCTTTGCACAGGGGTGAGCCTCATCACTCAGCACACGTCCCCAGATAGCCAGGGCCACTGCTGCACCTGGGCTCAAAGGGTGCCCAGATGAATATTGTCTTAAGTTTTGGTGCTGGAGCCAGGGCAGAGCAGGGCAAGGAAGCTGGGAAGGGCCTGCAGAAATCTGATGAGGAGAGGCTGAAGGAGCTGGGGATGGTTAGTGTGCAGGAGAGGAGGCTGAGGGCAGAGCTCCCTGCTCTCTGCAGCTCCCTGAGAGGAGGCTGTGCAGAGGTTGCTGCTGCTCTCCTCTCACAGGGGATGAGCAAGAGGCAATGGCCTCAGG
Source organism: Melanerpes aurifrons (assembly GCA_011125475.1). Lineage (NCBI taxonomy): Eukaryota > Metazoa > Chordata > Aves > Piciformes > Picidae > Melanerpes > Melanerpes aurifrons. The sequence continues at coordinate 3,479,951 of WWNC01000002.1, read as the reverse complement.
CTGCAGCAGGGCAGGCTCAGACTGGACACCAGGCAAAGGCTTTTGCCAGCAGGAGTGGTCAGAGCTTGGCAGAGGCTGCCCAGGGAGGTGGTGGAGTCCCCAGGTCTGGAGGTGTTTCAGGGTGGTTTGGCTGTGGTGCTTGGGGCTGTGGGTTAGGGGTGAGCCTTGCAGGGTAGGGTCAGGGGTTGGGGTTGGTGATCCTGAGGGGCTTTGCCAGCCTGGATGTCTCTGTGGTTCTGTGCTGCTGAATCACATTGCTTGCTTCTTCCCTGTCCAGACCCAAGAGGGCCTTTGGTAAATCCTTGAGCACTGCAGAGAGCTGGACTCACTTTGCAGCCTGTGACTGGCACTGCTGCAGAAACACAGAGTCTAACCCTGCTTGGCTTCACACCCTGCCTCCAGAAAACCTCAAGCCTTCAAGTGTTACTTTCTGTGTCTACAGCTCTCAAGGAGCAGAAAACAGCAAGTGCAGCTCCAGTGCTCAGCAAACCTGCACTTAACCCCAATACAAAGGGCTTCACATGGGGCAAAGTCTCCTAGGAGCACAGCAGAGACTCTTGGGCCTGCCCCTGTGCACACAGTTCACCCCCACCCCTCAGTTCAGATCTGGGCTGAGCATGCACAGAGGGGAAAGCTCTTGGGAAGTGCGGCTGAAGCCTCAGCTCCTCTCCAAAGGCTGTGAGAGATGGGGCAAGCACTCATACAACCACAGAATCACAGAATCAACCAGGCTGGAAAAGACCTCAGAGATCATCAGCTCAAACCTGTGACCTAAACCAAACACCTCCTGACAACCAAACCATGGCTCCAAGGGCCACCTCCAATCCCCTCCTGAACACCTCCAGGGATGGGGACTCCACCACCTCCCTGGGCAGCACATCCCAAGGGCCAATGACCCCTTCTGGGAAGAACTTTCTCCTCACCTCCAGCTAAACCTCCCCTGGCACAGCTTGAGACTGTGTCCTCTTGTTCTGCTGCTGGGTGCCTGGGAGCAGAGCCCAACCCCCACCTGGCTCCAACCTCCCTGCAAGGAGTTGGAGAGAGCAAGAAGGTCTCCCCTGAGCCTCCTCTTCTGCAGGCTAAGCAACCCCAGCTCCCTCAGCCTCTCCTCACAGGGCTGTGCCCCAGACCCCTCCCCAGCTTTGTTGCCTTTCTCTGGACACCTTCAAAGAGTCAAGGATGACTCTTTCTTTGTCCTGGGGCTGGCTCTGGCTGCCTTGGAGACTGAGTGAGGGCTCACAGGAACAGGATTTCCCCTAAGGCCATGCTTCTCCTGCTCCAGGAGCAAACCTGCTTCCTGTCCTGCTTTGCCTCCTCTTCACTTGAGATTCATTGCTAAGACTTGGCTCTCAGTGTGGTAGCTTTCAGTTGGCCTTTGCTGGCTGAGGCCATCCCACCCCCTTCAAGTGGCTCATCCTCTATCTGAGATGCCTGGAGATAGGACAGGGACCTAGGAAACAGGGATGAAAGGTTCTCCACTTGGATTCCAGGGCATGAAGGGGGAAGGCCACCACGGGTAGGGTTTGTCTGGAAGGCTCTCCCTGCTGTGAAGTGCAGCAGGGCTCTTGTGCAACACTTCCCACTTGAGATGAAGGCCAGCAGCTGACAGAATCATGGAAGCACAGAGCTGGAAGGGACCCCAAGGCCCAGCCAGTGCCAACCCCCTGCCATGGGCAGGGACACCTCACACCACAGCAGGTTGCTCACAGCCACCTCCAGCCTGCCTGCAAACACCTCCAGGCAGGAGGCTTCCACCACCTCCCTGGGCAGCCTGGGCCAGGCTCTCACCACCCTCCTGGCCAACAACTTCTTCCTCACAGCCAACCTCCAGCTCCCCACTTCTCCTTTTGCTCCATCCCCCCCACTCCTATCCCTCCCTCACCCCCTCCAAAGTCCCTCCCCAGCTTGCTTGGAGCTCTCTGAACTTGGGGCTGCTGCCCTCAACTCTTCCCCATGGCTCTTCAAACATAACTCTGCTGCTGAAGTGCAGATGTTCTTCTGGGCTGGAGCCATGCTGGAAAGGCTTCACAGGGCTGTGCTCCAGACCCCTCCCCAGGCTCCTTGCCCTTCTCTGGACATGTTCAAGTGTCTCAATGTCCTTCTTAAATTGATTCTCTGAGCACTGCCACACTGCATGCATCCAGCACTCGTAAAGAGCCACTCTCCTCAAACCTAAAGGTGCTGTGGTGGCTTGGAAATTCCCCCCCTCCAACAGCACCTCTGCCAGAGTAACTCAGCTGGAAGCAAATGGAGCTGTATTTCCAAGCAGAACTCCACTCTGCAGTGGAATCCACTGAAGCTGTACAAAATACCCAGGACTGACAACATTGGCAGGCATTCACAACTCATCAACAGCACCAGGATCCACCTGGCAAAGACCAGGGGAGCTGCAACAGCTTCTCCCTTCCCTGCCTCTTTCCCTACCCCCTGTACACAAAAGGGACAAGAGACAGAGCAGAGCAGTTGTTGTTGAGAGCAGTCACAACAGAGCAGTACAGCCAAGGTGGAGCAGAAGCCAGATAGTCTCTCCCAGAGGGAAGAAAGAAAGAGAGGCTGTTCTGCACCACTGGTTTCAGGCTGGTGTCTTCCCCTGTGGGACTCTTCAGAACTATCATTTATTTTCCTTGCTACACCCAGTGCTGATGTAGTTCCAGTTCACTACTTTCTGTTCAAGAGCTATGAAAAGTTTTAGCTCAAAACTCCCACAAGTGCTCCTCAAGCTCATGGCACAACCCCAATGGCTGTGCCTCTGCCAGGGTGAGAGTGGTGTGACTCTGGGGGTGCTCAAGGCTGTGAGTGCAGCTCACCAGCAAAGTCCTCTCTCCACAAAAGACTGCCCCCCAAAAAAGGTGAGATGAAGCATTTGGGGAGCAGGAGCTGCTGGCTGGGGAGCAGCAGAGGCTGACAGCCCCCAGGCTGTGCTGCCAGCCAGCCAGAGCTGGGCAGGCTGCAGAGCTGGGCAGAGGGAACCTCCTGGGGGTCACCAAGGGCAAGGGTAGGGTCCTGCCCCTGGGGAGGAAGAACCTCCTGCAGCAGGACAGGGGAGGGGAGACCTGCTGGGAAGCAGCTCCAGGGAGCAGGACCTGGGAGTGCTGGGGGCCAACAAGTTCCCCATGAGCCAGCAAGGTGCCCTGGTGGCCAGGAAGGCCAAGGGTATGCTGGGGGCACCAAGAGGAGTGTGGGCAGCAGGTCACAGGTTTCTTAACACAGGTGATAAAGGTGGCAACAAGGAGAGATGAGCTACTGGGCCTCATCCTCATGAAGAAGCAAGAAGAGGTGAGGGATGTGCAGGCTGGGGCAGCCCGGACTGCAGTGAGCACCAGATGGTGGAGTTGAGGACCCTGAGAGGAAGGAGCTGGAGATAAAAGCTGCATCACAGGCCTGGCATCTTCAGATCCCAGGGGATAACCTTGGAGAGAAGAGGGGTCCAGAAGAGCTGTTGTCCATCCCAAGGAGCAGATAACCAAGCTGAGGTGGAAGGAGGCTTGCAGGGAGCAGCAATCCTTTCCTAGCATCCCCAAGTACAAATCAAGTGCAGCAGAAAGGGGAGGTGACCCAGGAGGGCTCTGGGAACACTGCTCATCCAGGGGAAGGGTAGAGAGAGCCAAAGCCCATGTGCAGTGACATCTGGCAAGGGACATGAAGGCTGACCATGAGGGTGACCTCAGGAACCTCAAGCTCAGTCCCTTAGTAGAAGAGAATCAGAGCAGGGAACAGTAACCTGGGCACCAGTCCATGGGAGCAGATGAGCTGGACCCAGGGGTGCTGAGGAAGCTGGCTGGGGTCATTGTGATGTGAGGAACAAGTTCTGCCCCAGGAGGCTGCTGGAACACTGCAGCAGGCTGCCCAGGGAGGTGGTTGAGGCCCCAGCCCTGGAGGTGGAGTTGATGAAGCAGTATCAGGGCAGGGTGGTTGTGCTGGCAGATGCAGAGCAGACACAAGTAGCTGCATGGAACTGAAGAGGGCATGGGCCTGGTTTGGATCACTGACAACACTCCCAGAACATCTGGGGCCTACAAAAAGGATGGAGAGAGACTGTTTGCAAAGGCCTGCAGGGACAGGGACAATGGCTGTGCAGGATGTCCCTGCTGAGTGCAGAGGGGCAGGAGAGGGGATTCTGCCCCTGGGCTCTGCTCTGCTCAGACCTCACCTCCAATCCTGCCTCCAGCTCTGCTGTCCCCAGCAGGAGAAGGACACAGAGCTGTGGAGTGAGTCCAGAGGAGGCAACAAGGGCTGGAACAGCTCTGCTGTGAGCACAGGCTGAGGGAGCTGGGGCTGGGCAGCCTGCAGAGGAGAAGGCTCCAGGGGGACCTCAGAGCTGCTGCCAGGACCTGAAGGGATGCTGCAGGAAGGCTGCAGAGAGACTTTTTGTGAGACAGGACAGGGGGCAATGGTTTGGAGCTGAGGCAGAGCAGGGTCAGAGTGGAGCTGAGGAAGAAGTTCTTCAGCAGGAGGCTGGGGAGACTCTGGCACAGGTTGCCCAGGGAGGCTGTGGCTGCCTCCTGCCTGGAGGCGTTCAGCACCAGGCTGGATGAGGCCTTGAGCAGCCTGCTCTGGTGGGAGGGGTCCCTGCCCAGGGCAGGGGGCTGGAACTGGATGAGCTTTGAGGTCCCTTCCAGCCTGAGCCAACCCATTCTATGAGTCTGTGACGTGGTTTAGCCCCAGACTTTGTAGTTCAGTAATGGTTGGAGCTGATCTTAGAGGTTTCTTCCAACCCCAAGGGTTCTGTGCCTGAGTGCTGAGGAGCTCTGCTTGCTCAGCCTGTCTCCAGCATGCAACAATGGAGCACAGCTTTCCAGGGGAAGCTGCCTGCAGGAAGCTCACTGCTAAATGTTTCTTAGTGGTTGCCATCCTAATTTTAACCTCTGGGCATTTTTAGGCCACTTGAAAACCAAAATGAACAACAAAGACCAAAACCCAAGAGACCAAACAGTCCACATAAGGACTTCCTCCCCCTCCTCCTTGTGCTACCTCAAAAGTCCTCCTGAGACTCAGGGATTTCTTTGTTTTTCAGTCATCTTTGAACTTCTTGTCCTGGAAGCATCCAATCACACCACAGCCTTGGGCCTGGCCATGCAAGAAAGCCTCTAGGGAAGGAAGGGGCCATGGATTCCCATGGGAAATCCCAGCCTCCAGGACAAACACTTCAGCAGGACTGCACCACAGGAGAGCTGGGTTGGCTGTTAGAGCAAACTTCTTCAGGCTGCCCTAGCTCTGAGCAGCTTGGGCTGCTGTGAGCTGTCCCTGCCCATGGCAGGGGGGTTGGAACTGGGTGATCCTTGAGGTCCATTCCAGCCCTGACAATTCTGTGATTCTCTGAACCCCTATTCCTGGAGGTGTTTCACAGCCACAGAGAGGTGGTGCTGAGGGCCATGGCTTGGTGGAGACCAGAAATTATTTGCTCATGCTACTGAAGGGTTTACAAAGAGCTCCTCTGTGTTTTTCAAGGAGCAGCCTCCTCCTTTAAGGAACAATATTCCCTGTGTGTAGATTTCAGCACAGAGGTCTGAGATGCTTCCAAAGCTGCCACCTACATGGTCCTCAGCTAAAAGCTGAAGGCTGAACCTCTCTCATGCAGCTTGGAGTGATTCCCACACATCCTTTTCCTGGGCTCCAGGGAGAAGAGTTCAGCAGAGCTTTCTCCACATCCCCTCCTCAGGAAGCTGCAGAGAAGGATCAGGTTGCCCCTCAGCCTCCTCTCTCCTAAGGAGACAAACCCAGGTGCTCAGCTGCTCCTCACAGGACCTTGCCAGCCCTTCCCCAGCTTGCCCGCCCCACTCTGGACACCTACTGGGTGTAGATCCCAGAGGGCTGCTGACTTTCCTGTGGGTCCCTGCAGGAGGTGAGGGTGCTGTGTTCCAGCCACCAATACACACAATCAGCCCAAGCCACCTCTGTGCCTCCCTGCATCACTGAATGCACTGGGTTGGAAGGGACCCCCAAAGGTCCCCTCGTGTCACCCCCCTGCAGGAAGATGACACAGAAGTGCTGCTGCTTTGTCTTCCAGCTGAGCACTGCAACAGGACAGGCTGCAAGGCCCTGCACAGCTCCCACTGGAGCCTGTTGTGGCTCCAGGAGCAGCAGCTGCAGCTAGTGCTGCTGCATGAGCTCCACAGGTCACAGAGGCATTTTGGATGAATGGAAGACTACCAACTCCAACCCTCAGCCCAGCACTGCCAGGTCACCACTAACCCAAGGCCCTCAGCACCATGTCTACAGTGCTTTGAAACCCCTCCAGGGATGGGGACTCCACCACCTACCTCCCTGGGCAACCTGTTCCTGTATTTCAGCCTAACAAGCTGTGCCGTGCTCTGCTGTGCTGTGCCAGGCTGGATTAGACAATCACAGAATGTTAGAGGTTGGAAGGGACCTCCAGAAACCATCCAGTCCAACCCACTTGCCAGAGCAGCATCACCTAGGGCAGGGCACACAGGAGTGCATCCAGGTGGGTTTGGAAGCTCTTCAGAGCAGGAGACTCCACAACCCCCCTGGGCAGCCTGCTCCAGGGCTCTGTCCCCCTCACCCTAAAGAAGTTTCTCCTCATGCTGAGGAGTGCTGGGTCCTACACTTTGGGTCTCAATAACTCCATAGAAACATTTTGGAAGGATGGGAGGTCACCAAGTCCAAGCTGCCCAGTACTGCCAAGTCACCACTAAACCATGGCCCCCAGCACCACAGCTACAGTGCTCTGAAACTCCTCCAGGGAGGAGGACTCCACCACCTCCCTGGGCAGTCCATCTCAGTGTCTGATTGCCCTTTCCCCGAGGAAGTGCTTCCTAACATCCAACCTAACGCTCCCCTGGCACAGCTTCGGGCCATGCCCTCTCTTCTTGCCACAAGGTGCCTGGGAGCAGAGCCTGACCCCCACCTGACTACAGCTTCCCTTCAGACAGCTGTGGAGTGATAAGGTCCCCCCTGAGTCTCCTCTTCTCCAGGCTGAACACACCCAGCTCCCTCAGCCTCTCCTCATCAGACTTGTCCTCCAGTCCCTTCCCCAGGCTGGTTGCTCTCTTCTGGACCCTCTCCAGCACCTCAAGATCTCTCTTGCAGTGAGGGCCCAGAGCTGCACACAATGCTTGAGGTGAGACCTCCCCAGTACAGAATTCCATCCCTGCTCCTGCTGGCCACACTGTTCCTGATCCAGGCCAAGCTGTCGGTGGCCTTCCCTGCCCCTGGGCACACTGCTGGCTCATGTTCAGCTGCTGTCACTCAGCACTGCCAGGTCCCTCCAGCCACTCATCCCCAGTCTGTAGCACTGCCTGGGGTTACTGTGGCCAAAGTGTAGGAGCCTGCACTTAAACCTCATCCTGCTGGCCTCAGCCCATCCACCCAGCCTGGCCAGGTCCCTCTGAAGTGTCCTTCTTCAGTGGCACAAAGTGTAGCTGGAGGCCAATGTTGTTGAGGGCCTTCACCCATAACCTGGGTGATGTGCAGAGCTGACTGATAACACCAGGCTAAGAGGAGAGGTCGAGACCCCAGGAGGTCACATTGCCACTGGGATGAGCAAAAGGGCTGACAGGAACCTCATGGTATCCAAACAAAGGGAAGGCAAAGGCCTTCACCTGGGGAAGAATGGCTCCAAGCCCCAGCACCCCAAGATCTCTCTTGCAGTGAGGGCCCAGAGCTGCAGACAGTGCTCCCTGGGCAGCCTGTGCCAGGCCTTGGCAGCCCTTGAGAGGAAGAAACTGCTCCTCCCATACAACCCACAGCTGCCCTGGCCGAGCCTGGGGCTGGTTCCTCTTGCCAGGAACCCACAGGGGGGTGGCTATGGATTCGTGGGGATGCATCCTGGCTTCCATTTCAAGGAATTCACCCAGGAGCAGCCATCCTGCTGCCCAGCTCGGGAATCAGGAGAGGGACAGGCCCAGCTCACAGCCCTGTGCTTCAGGATGTGCTCTGCTCCAGCCACACGCCTGCAGACAAGGGCAGCAACCTGCTTCTGCACCAGCACCTGCTGCATCTACCCTAACTCTTACAAGCTGGTGAAAAACACCCTGCAAGGGGAATTTCTCCCCTCCTGTGCCTCTTCCACAGCTCCTGTCTCGCTGCAGCAGGTTGCAGCTGGGACGGGCAGGCCCTGGCAGGAGGTCCCTGGGCTGCGCATTGCCCTGGCTCCTCCTCAGGCAGCTGGTGGGAAGTGGCCAACACTGGCTGTGCAGCCTGGGGAAGGGAAGGCTCTGGGCAGACCTCAGGGCAGCTTTCAGTTACAGCCCAGACCACTCTGACCTGGGGCAGTGAAGTGAGGGAGGGCCAAGGGCAGGCCCAGGGCTGAGACACTCAGTGCCAGCTAATGGCCCTGAGGCCTGAGCCAGGCTCTGTCAGGCCTCTGGCAAGGCCTGGCTGTGTCTGCCAGGGGTCTGCCTGCCAGGGGTCTGTCTGCCAGGGCAGCTGCACCTGCCCCAGGAGGCCACAGCAGTGCTGGCAGGGCTGGAAGCCCTCTGCTGGGAGCCAGGCTGGGAGAGTTGGCCTTGGGCAGCCTGCAGGGGAGAAGGCTGCAGGGAGACCCCAGGGCAGCCTTGTAGTGCTCCAAGGGCCCAGCAGAAAGCTGGGGACAGACTGCTGAGCAGGGCCTCTTGTGCCAGGGCCTCCTCTCCCACCTTACAAGCCCTAGGGGAAGATGAAACAGCTTGAAGCTTTCCCAGGGCAGCTTTGGGTTGGACATGAGGAACAATTTATGCCCTAAAAATGTTGTCCAGGCCTGGCCCAGGCTGCCCTGGGCAGTGGTGCAGTCCCCATGCCTGGAGGGATCAGGAAGCTGTGGAGATGTGGCACTGAGGGCTGTGGTTCAGAGGTGCCCTGGCAGGGCTGGGTTCAGGCCTGCACTGAAGGTCCTCTTCCAACCCAAAGGATTCCTTGGGTCCAGGGTCCCCCAGGATTCCACAGCTCCATGAATCTATGGCTTGATGATAGCAGAGGTGGCAGAGCCCCACCAAGCCCCGAGGGCAGCACCTCCACCCCTTGCCTTTGCTGGCCTCCAGCACTGCTCAAAGCTGCTTCTAATTCACCAGGGTTGTGCCTAATGCAGCACCTGCTCAGCACCCCAGAGAGCGGCTCCATTCCACATCTGCCCTCCAGCTCATCTTCACCACCCTTCATGGCTTGCTTTACCCCCTCTGACAGAGCTCTTCAGGCCAGGGGGGACATCAGCCCAAATTCTTCCATGATTACAATCCATGTGGGAATACAGAGGAGGACCCCAGGCCAAACCACTGCATCACCTTTCCTGCTCCATCAGTCCCTGCAGAGCTGTTTCATCTATCCAAATTCCCCAGGAGCCTTCAAAAAACTTTTCCTCAAGACAACTACATCTTCCAGCATCAAACCTAGACACATATGAGCCAGGAACCACATGGGAGAACAGCATAGGGAGGGCTGGAAGGAACTTGTGGAGATACCCAGCCCAAGCCCCTGCCCCTCACCCCAAACAACTTTCTCCTCCTGCTCAGCTCCAACCTCCTGCCTGACACTCTGTGCCCCTTGCCCCTTGGCCTGGCCCTGGGCACCACTCAGCAGAGCCTGGCCCCAGCCTCTTGCCCCCCACAGCTCCTTTAGCTCTTGCTGAGCATTGCTCAGCTGCCCTCTGGGGCTGCTCTTCTGCAGGCTCTCAGCCCCAGGGCTCTCAGTCTTTGCTGCTCCCAGAGCTGCTCCAGGCCCCTCAGCAGCTTCCCAGCCTGCCCTGGGCTCTCTCCAGCACTTCCCTGCCTCTGGAACTGGGGAGCCCAGAACTGGAGCCAGGGCTCCAGCTGTGGCCTGGCTACGATGAAGCAGAAGGGGAGAAAAACCTCCCTTGCCCTACTGCCCACACTCCTCTTGGTGCCCCCAGCACACCCTGGGCCTTCCTGGCCACCAGGGCACCTTGCTGGCTCATGGGGAACTTGTTGGCCCCCAGCACTCTCAGGTTCTGCTCCCTGGAGTTGCTTCCCAGCAGGTCTCCCCTCCCCTGTCCTGCTGCAGGAGGTTCTTCCTCCCCAGGGGCAGGACCCTACCCTTGTCCTTGGTGACCTCCAGGAGGTTCCCTCTGCCCAGCTCTGCAGCCTGCCCAGCTCTGGCTGGCTGGCAGCACAGCCTGGGGGCTGTCAGCCTCTGCTGCTCCCCAGCCAGCAGCTCCTGCTCCCCAAATGCTTCATCTCACCTTTTTTGGGGGGCAGTCTTTTGTGGAGAGAGGACTTTGCTGGTGAGCTGCACTCACAGCCTTGAGCACCCCCAGAGTCACACCACTCTCACCCTGGCAGAGGCACAGCACCTCTGTACCACCACCCCCAGAGCTGCCACAATCAGAGTACCACAGAAGTGCCTGGGGTGCAAAAGCCCTCTGAGCTCGTCCAATCCAACCCAAGCCCCCACAGCCACTGAACCATGGCTCCAGGTGCCACCTCACACATTTCTGGAACAGCAGCAGGGATGGGGACCTCAGCACGCCCCTGGGCAGCCTGCCCCCATGCCTGGCCAAGTGCTTCTCCTGCCTAAGCAGTTTCTGCTTTCCTCCCCATCATCTATGCAGAACAGAGGGGGCTGAAAGTCCAGCCTGACTTAATCAAGTCCTGCTGACTGCTGCTGCACACAGGCTTGGCTTTTCCTGCCCCTGCAGAAGGCTTTCTCCTGCTCCCTGCCCGCCCCACGCACGCCTGCAGCTGCCACAGGCGGCACATGGCTTGGCTGTAGCTGGGCAGCAGCCCTGGCACCCAGCAGGGGCAGCTGAGTACCCCCAGAAGCAGGGAGCTGTGTGCTCAGGAGCTGTGGGGAGCAGCCACCGGGGGCCGAACGCTGCTCCGGCACAGCTGGGGGCAGAGGCGCCCGTGGGTGCCAGCCAGGCATGGCAGCACCTGCAGACACCCAGGTGCCCGCAGGAGCCTTGTGCCTCCCAGGGCAGCAGCTGCCCAGGAGCAAACCTCGTGCAGAGGATCCACTGCCTCGGGAGGGAAGCCCAGAAACGGCCCAGGACCACAGCTCCGAGTCCTGCCCAGCCTCAGCAGCACCGCAGCACCGCCCGGCCTGGCAAACCGCTGCCAGCCCAGCCGGGCACCCCCAGCAGGGCACCGCTGCTCCCTCCGCCCGGCCGGGCACCACCAGCAGGGCACCGCTGCTCCCTCCGCCTGGCCAGGGCGCCCCCAGCAGGGCACCGCTGCTCCCTCCGCCCGGCCAGGGCGCCCCCAGCAGGGCACCGCTGCTCCCTCCGCCCGGCCGGGCACCCCCAGAGGGCACTGCTGCTCCCTCCGCCCGGCCGGGCACCGCCAGCAGGGCACCGCTGCTCCCTCCGTCCGGCCAGGGCGCCCCCAGCTGGGCTCCTGCCCAGCTGCCTGCTGCAGCAGGCACAATGCCAGCAGTAGCTGGCAGCTGGCAGCTGGGCAGCAGCAAAGGCAAAGCCAAGCAGGTTGCAGCAGGTGTGAGCTGCAGGAGAGCTGCAGCCTTCCCCTGATGCCAGCCCCCTGGGCACCAACTGGGCCCTAGGGAGCTCTTCCCAACCCACAGAGCAGGCAGCTGGGGCACAGGGAGCACACAGCTCCTGGCCTTGGAAAAGCTCTCTCAGATCACTGAGTCCAACCTGGACCCAGCCCCACCATAGCCATCATCAACCCAACCTCAACCCAGCCCCACCATGGCCATCATCAACCCAACCTCAACCCAGCCCCACCATGGCCATCATCAACCCAACCTCAACCCAGCCTCCCAATGGCCATCATCAACCCAACCTGAACCCAGCCCCATCATGGCCATCATCAACCCTACCTGAACCCAGCCCCACCATGGCCATCATCATCCCTACCTGAACCCAGCCCCACCATGGCCATCATCAACCCAACCTCAACCCAGCCCCACCATGGCCATCACCAACCCAGCCTCAACCCAGCCCCACCATGGCCATCACCAACCCAGCCTCAACCCAGCCCCACCATGGCCATCATCAACCCAACCTGAACCCAGCCCCACCATAGCCATCATCAACCCAACCTGAACCCAACCCCACCATGGCCATCACCAACCCAACCTGCAACCCAACCCCACCATGGCCATCATCAACCCAACCTCAACCCAGCCTCCCAATGGCCATCATCAACCCAACCTGCAACCCAACCCCACCATGGCCATCATCAACCCAACCTCAACCCAGCCCCACCATGGCCATCATCAACCCAACCTGCAACCCAACCCCACCATGGCCATCATCAACCCAACCTGCAACCCAACCCCACCATTGCCATCATCAACCCAACCTCAACCCAACCCCACCACGGCCATCATCAACCCAACCTGCAACACAACCTCACCGTTGCCATCATCAACCCAACCTCAACCCAACCCCACCATGGCCATCATCAACCCAACCTGCAACCCAACCCCACTATGGCCACTAAGCCATGTCCCCAGGTGCCATGGCCACGCATTTCTGGAACACATCCCAGGGCTGGGGACTCCACCACCTTCCTGGCAGCCTGTGCCAGTGCCTGACCATCTGCCCCAGTTGTGCTTGTAGGCACTTCCCAAAAGTGTCCAGAAGAGTTTGGAGACAGCACAGACAAGTTCAAGATCTCTCTCATAGCAGTGCCAAGGCTCTCCCCACCGCTCAGCTCAGCTGAGGAGGAGCTCAGAGGAGCAGCACCTGCAGCCCTGACTTTCAGGATGACCAAATGAGAGCATCTGGCTTCCTGTGGTGTGGGTGTGGATGGCTGCCAGGCTGGGTGGCCAGGCCCAAAGAGTGGTGGGGAGTGGAGTTAATTGAGTTTGGTGGCTGCTCACCAGTGCTGCTCCCCAGAGCTCACTGCTGGGACCTGCTCTGTTCAACATCTTTATCAATGATCTGAGTGAGGGGACTGAGGCGCCCTCAGGTGCAGATGACTCCAGTTTGGGTGGCATCATTCACCTGCCTGAGGGTAGGGAGGCTCTGCAGAGGGACCTGGCCAGGCTGCATCCATGGGATGAGGTTCAACAAGGCCAAGTGCTGAGTGCTGCACTTGGGTCAGAACAACCCTTATGGTGGTACAAACCTGTGCCTCCCTAGACAGCAGAGTGCTTTTAAGAAGGATCTCTTGAAGCATGTCCATAAAATCTCTTGCTCCCACGCTTTGACCTCCTGCCACCCAGCTGGCATCTCAGACAGGCTGCTGGCAGCAGCTCTCCTGCCCCTGGCAAGTGAAAATTTGCCAGGCATTGAAAACTTTGCAGTGGAGAAGTGTGCCAAGCTCTACCAGCCCTGTTTGTACACAAGCAAGGCTTGGGAAGGCTTCAGGACCTGCCCAGGGATGGAGCAGCTTCAGCTAAAGCCAACTCTCCTGTCCTGCCCCTCTCAGTGCTGCTCTCCTGCAGAGGTCAGTGTGCTGAGAATGTGTGGGTGGAGGCTTCCTTGGGTAGAACACTGCGTGGCTGGGCCCAAGGAGTCCCCAGGAAGCCTCTGCAGAGGGACCTGGCCAGGCTGCAGCCATGGGATGAGGCCAATGGGATGAGGCTCAACAAGGCCAAGTGCCGAGTGCTGCACCTGGGTCATAACAACCCCAGGAAGGCTCCAGGCTGGGGGCAGAGGGGCTGGAAAGTGCCCAGCAGGAAAGGCCCTGGGGGTGGTGGGTGGCAGCAGCTGGAGAGGAGCCAGTAGTGCCCAGGGGGGCAAGAAGGGCAGCAGCAGCAATGGTGTGGGCAGCAGGAGCAGGGCAGGGATTGTGCCCTGGGCTGGGCACTGGGGAGGCCACAGCTTGAGTGCTGCCTTCAGCTCTGGGCCCTCCCTGCCAGCAGGGGCTGGAGGGCTGGAGCAGGGCCAGAGAAGGGCAAGAGAGCTGGGGAAGGGTGTGGAGAAGAGGGCTGGGGAGGAGCAGCTGAGGGAGCTGGGGGGGTTGAGTGTGGAGCAGAGGAGGCTGAGGGAGACCTCCTTGCTCTCTGCAGCTCCTGAGAGGAGGCTGCAGCCAGCTGGGGGCTGGGCTCTGCTCCCTGGTAACCATTGATAGGACAAGAGGAAATGGCCTCAAGTTGCCCCAGGGCAGGTTTAGGCTGGAGATCAGAAGAAACTTCTTCCCTGGAAGGGCTCTCAGCCACTGGCCCAGGCTGCCCAGGGAGGTGCTGAATCCCCATCCCTGGAGGTGTTTCCCAGAGGCAGAGCTATGGTACTGAGGGCCAAGGCTTAGCTCCAGCCTGGGCAGAGCCAGAGACTGGATGCTCTGAAAGGGCTTTTCCAAGCCCAAAGGGTTCTGTGATGTTACAGAGCTCCTGGTTTAATACAACAAAGTCAGCTGTGGTGTTGAGGAGTGGGAGAAAAAAAATGGATTGCAGTTGCCTGAAGGGATTCTGAGTAGGGAGTGAGAATTCTAAAGGCTGTCAGCACATCTGCAGGTAAGGCCCAGAGCTGCCTTTGAATCACAGAGTGCTCTGGGCTTGAAGGGAGCTTCAGAGCTCAGCCAGCCCAGCCCCCTGCACTCAGCAGAGACATCCTCCACTGGAGCAGGCTGCCCAGAGCCCTCTCCAGCCTCCCCTGCAATAGCTCCAGGCAGGGAGCCTCAACCACTTCCCTGGGCAGCCTGCTGCAGTGTTCCAGCAGCCTCCTGGGGCAGAACTTGTTCCTCACATCCAATCTCAATCTGCTCTGCTCTGCTTTGAAGCCCTTGCCCCTGCTCCTGTCACTGCAAGCCTTTGGGAGCAGTCTCTCTGCAGCCTTCTTGTAGCCTTTTCAGGTCCTGGCAGGCTGCTCTGAGGTCTCCCTGGAGCCTTCTCTTCTGCAGGCTGAAAGGATCTCTGTAATGAAGCTGCAGGCAGTAACTGCATATAATAATGAGAGGTTAAGAAGCAGCTGAGTGGGAGGGGGAATGAAAGGCAGAGCATCAGCAAGCAGCACTGTGACCGTTTTAGGCTGTGCCTTTATGAAAGGGACAGTTGCTGAAACACTCTGGTTGAATGTTTTGCTATTAAAATGAAAACAAGATAAGTCTAAACGAATTTCATTGCTAGAATGGTAGAATGCAACTTGAAATTTTAGTTCAGTTTGAGTCTCAGTCAGTTCAGCCTGTCTGCTACAGCCTGTTTCAGCCTGTCTGCATCAGTCTCTCCATCTCAGCCTGTCTGCTTCAGCCACAGTATCACAGCATCACCAAGGTTGGAAGACACCTCAAAGATCATCGAGTCCAACCTGGCACCACAGACCTCATGACTAGACCATGGCTCCAAGTGCCACGTCCAATCTCCTCTTGAACACCTCCAGGGCTGGGGACTCCACCACCTCCCTGGGCAGCACATCCCAAGGGCCAATCTCTCTCTCTGGGAAGAACTTTCTCCTCACCTCCAGCCTAAACCTCCCCTGGCACAGCTTGAGACTGTGTCCTCTTGTTCTGGTGCTGGGTGCCTGGGAGAAGAGCCCAGCCCCCAGCTGGCTACAACCTCCCTGCAGGGAGTTGGAGAGAGCAAGAAGGTCTCCCCTGAGCCTCCTCTTCTCCAGGCTAAGCAACCCCAGCTCCCTCAGCCTCTCCTCACAGGGCTGTGCTCAAGGCCTCTCCCCAGCCTTGTTGCCCTTCTCTGGACACCTTCAAGTGTCTCAATGTCCTTCTTAAACTGAGGGGCCCAGAACTGGACACAGGACTCCAGGTGTGGCGTAAGCAGGGCTGAGCACAGGGCACAATGACCTCCCTGCTCCTGCTGGCCACACTCTGCCTGATGCAGGCCAGGATGCCCTTGGCCTTCTTGGCCACCTGGGCACACTGCTGGCTCCTATTCAGCTGCTCTCCACCAGCACCCCCAGGTCCCTCTCTACCTGGCTGCTCTCAGCCACTCTGCCCCCAGCCTGCAGCACTGCATGGGGTTGCTGTGGCCAAAGTGCAGCCCCTGGCACTTGGACTTGTTCAGTGCCATCCTCTTGGCCTCTGCCCATTTGTGCAGCCTGGCAAGGTCCCTCTGCAGAGCCCTTCTGCCCTCGAACTGACCAACATCTGCTCCTGACTTGGTGTCATCTGCAAATTTGCTAATGACTGACTCCATCCCCTGATCCAGATCATCAATAAAGATATTGAACAGGCTGGGGCCCAGCACTGATCCCTGGGGCACACCACTGGTGCCTGGCTGCCAGCTGGCTGTGGCACCATTCACCACCACTCTCTGGGCTCAGCCTCCAACCAGTTCCTAACCCAGCTCAGAGAGCTGCTGTCCAAGCCAGGGGCTGACAGTTTAGCCAGCAGTTTGCTGTGGGGGACAGCGTCCAAGGCCTTGCTGCAGTCCAGGCAGACCACATCCATAGCCTGCCCCACAGCCTCCAGGCAGTCACCTGGGCATAGAAGGAGATCAGGTTGGAGAGGCAGGACCTGCCCTTCCTAAACCCCTGCTGGCTGGACCTGAGCCCTTGGCCATCCTTCAGGTGCAGTTATTGTGCCCAGGATAATCTGCTCCATCACTTTCCCTGGCACTGAGGTCAGGCTGCCAGGCCTGGAGTTTCCAGGTTCCTCCATCCGACCCTTCTTGTGGATGGGGACCACATTGGCCAGTTTCAGTCACCTGGGACCTCACCTGTGAGCCAGGACTGGAGGAAAATGATGGAGAGCAGCTTGGCCAGCTCATCTGCCAGCTCTCTCAGCACCCTAGGATGGATCCCATCCGGTCCCATGGACTTGTGAGTGTCCAAGTGGCTCAGCAGGTCCCCAACTAATTCCTCATGGATTTCCAGGGCATTACACTGCTCCCTGACCCCATCGCCCAGCTCAGGAGGCCACTCGTCCTGAACTACTCCTGTCTGTCGCAGCCTGTCTCTGCCTGTCTGTCTCAGCCTGTGCACTTCAGCCTGTCTGCCTCAGCCTGTCTGCCTCAGCCTCTCTCAGCCTGTCTGCTTCAGCCTGTTCATCTCAGCCTGCTTCAGCCTGTCCGCCTCAGCCTGCCTCAGCCGGTCCGCCTAAGCCCGTCCGCCTCAGCCTGTCTGCTTCACCCTGTCCGCCTCAGCCTGTCCGCCTCACTCTGTCCGCCTCAGCCTGTCCGCTTCACCCTGTCCGCCTCACCCTGTCCGCTTCACCCTGTCCGCCTCAGCCCGTCTGCTTCACTCTGTCCGCTTCAGCCTGTCCGCCTCACCCTGTCCGCCTCACCCTGTCCGCCTCACCCTGTCCGCTTCACCCTGTCCGCTTCACCCTGTCCGCTTCACCCTGTCCGCTTCACCTGTCCGCCTCACCCTGTCCGCTTCACCCTGTCCGCTTCACCCTGTCCGCCTCAGCCTGTCCGCTTCACTCTGTCCGCCTCAGCCTGTCCGCTTCACTCTGTCTGCTTCACTCTGTCCGCCTCAGCCTGTCCGCTTCACTCTGTCTGCCTCAGCCTGTCCGCTTCACTCTGTCTGCCTCACCCTGTCCGCTTCACTCTGTCCGCTTCACTCTGTCCGCCTCAGCCTGTCTGCTTCACTCTGTCCGCCTCACCCTGTCCGCCTCACCCTGTCCGCCTCACCCTGTCCGCCTCACCCTGTCCGCTTCACTCTGTCCGCCTCAGCCTGTCCGCTTCACTCTGTCCGCCTCAGCCTGTCCGCTTCAGCCTGTCCGCCTCACCCTGTCCGCTTCAGCCTGTCCGCTTCACTCTGTCCGCCTCAGCCTGTCCGCTTCACTCTGTCCGCCTCAGCCTGTCCGCTTCACCCTGTCCGCTTCAGCCTGTCCGCCTCACCCTGTCCGCTTCAGCCTGTCCGCCTCAGCCTGTCTGCTTCACTCTGTCCGCTTCAGCCTCTCTGAGCAACAGCTGTGCTGGACAGAGCTGACCTTGAATAAACTGAGCTAACAGATAGGAGACTAATTCCTGCACACACTTTGAGCTAACAGCATTTCCTCCTTAATAATTACCTTTCTCTCTAGCCTTTTTTGGGAAAAAAGGGAGGTAGGGGGAGAGAGGGGGCGGGGGGGGGCCCTCCTGGCTGGTGGAAGGAAAGGTGATTGTGTCTTACATGCTTAGCTGTATATTTCTGTACACATTGTACATGCTGTATGTTGTGTATACATTCACTGCATCTCATCCTGCCTGTACACAGAGCTCTTGCCCATTTCTGCCTCTCCGACTGAGCTAGCCGTGCTTTCCTTGTGTGGGGGGAGAACTGAACTTCCCCTCACCACCACAAGCACCTAAGAAGCTTGCAGCAGCCAAGCCTCTGTGAAGCCTGCAGATTTAGCTTGGGTGAGAACTTCAGCCCTGAACCCAGCAGCTGCTTGCAGACTGTCTCCTCGTGGTCTGCAGACACCTCTCAGGTGAGCTTCAGCATTCTGGGCAGCAAGTAAACCACTGAGCAATGCTTCCTGCCTGAGGAGGAGCCAGGCTGGGGAGCCCCTGGGTCTCAGGCTCTGGAGGGGGCTGCTTGCTCCTTTCCCATCTGGATTTACTTGCTTATTGTTTTGACTGCAATGGTGGCAGAGGCTGCAAAGGCTGCAGCTCAGCCTGCCCTACCCAGCAGCCAAGCCAGCCCCAGGCTGGGGCTATGGTAGCTGGCAGCAGAGGGAGAGAGCTGAAGCTGCAGCAGCGTTGCCATGGGAGCCCAGGCTGCCTCACATCTCTGGGCTCCCTGGCTGCCTCGGGAGGGAAGGGCTCAGCAGATGGCACAGGGGAAAAACAAACCCCAGACATCTCAAAAGGATCCCAGCAAGGTTTAGGCTTTCAAATCCAATTTGGTACCAGCTCCTGGCTCCAGAGGGACAGCAAACAATATTGATCTGTAGGCCAGGCTGGCTGCCTGTAAATGCACTGCCAGGCTGCTCTCCCTGCCAGCAGGCCCCAGCTACTCCTTCCACTGCCTTCTGCTAAATTTAGCCCCAGCAGGTTCACAGAGGACCATCACAGGCCTGCCAGAGGCAGCAAAGAGGGGCAGAGTTTTCTTCCTGCCTCCTATATAGAGCAGCAGCCACCTCACAGCAAGGCAGGGGAGCACTCAGAGCTCAGGAGAGAGCAGCAGAGGGATGCAGCAGCCTGACTGTGCTCACACAGCCACTGTGCAGCTCACCAAAGGCACCGCCTTGGGATGGAGCCTGCTGAGCCTCTCTCCACACTGCAGACATTCCTGTGGCTACAAAGCTGCAGGGGCAGCACAGGAGCTGAGCCCACCACACACTCATCCAGGCTTTGCTTGTCACCCCACTTACTGAGTCACAGAATCCTTTCACTCCAACCAGTCTCAGTCTCTGCCCAGGCTGGAGCTAAGCCTTGGCCCTCAGCACCACAGCTCTGCCTCTGGGAAACACCTCCAGGGATGGGGATTCAGCCACCTCCCTGGGCCGCCTGGGCCAGTGGCTGGGAGCCCAGAAAAGGGAAGAAGTTTCTTCTGATCTCCAGCCTAAACCTGCCCTGGGGCAACTTGAGGCCATTTCCTCTCCTATCACCTGAGCCTGGGGAGCAGAGCCCAACCCCCAGCTGGCTGCAGCCTCCTCTCAGGAGCTGCAGAGAGCAAGGAGGTCTCCCTCAGCCTCCTCTGCTCCACACTCAACCCCCCCAGCTCCCTCAGCTGCTCCTCCCCAGCCCTCTTCTCCACACCCTTCCCCAGCTCTCTTGCCCTTCTCTGGCCCTGCTCCAGCCCTCCAGCTCCTGCTGGCAGGGAGGGCCCAGAGCTGAAGGCAGCACTCAAGCTGTGGCCTCCCCAGTGCCCAGCCCAGGGCACAATCCCTGCCCTGCTCCTGCTGCCCGCACCATTGCTGCTCCAGGCCAGGCCACCTGGGCACATGTTGGTTAAGTCCAGCATGGATCTTTAAACATCTCCTGCTCTGAGTCTTTCTTCTCCACACAAACCCCATGGCGTGCTTCAATGTTTGATTTCTTTTTCCTCTTCTTTTAGAGCTGCCAATTCAACTGTCAAACCAGCTCTGATTCAAAGGACATTACTACACCTCCACCCTCCCCCGAGCCACCCACCAGCCCAACACCAGCATCTCCAGGGAGATGTGGTCCTCCTTCACGCACCAGCAAGCAGAGCAGCTCTCTGGAGCAAAGGCAATGTTACCATGTAGGGAGCCTTCACCCTCTGAGACACCCTGGTGGCGTCCTCAGTGCACAGCCCAAGTGTCAGCTCTACCCAAAGATGAGGTCATGCTGCAAATGGAGCTTGCAGGGGAAGCATTGAAATCTGTCAGTCTTCCATCAGAGAGCTCTCTGGGTTGGAAAAGGCCTCTCAGCTCATCCAGTCCAACCATCCACCCAACACCACCACAGCCACAAGTGCCACAGCCACAGGTTTCTGGAACCCCTCCTGGGATGGGGACACCAGTACCTCCCTGGGAAAAAGCATCACCACCACCTGACCCTCAGCCCAGGCACCAGCTTGGCAAGCTGCCAGCCCAACCTACCCAGCTGCCAGCACTCCCCTGAGAGCTCCACACTGCACAGCTCTGGTGGCCACACAGCAAATCACCCAGCAACTGCTGCTGTCATTTGCTCTCAGGCAGCACCTCCCAAGCAGCTGCATCAGTTGCTGCTGTGTGGCTGTCCCCCAGCAGCTACCAAGAAGATGAGATCCCATGAGAGCCAGGAAGCCCCCATCTGACCTGCTTCCCAGCTCCCTGCCCTGTGCACCACACAGCACTGAGGACAGCCAGGAACCAAGGGTCAGAGACTCATGAATGCTTTGGCTTGGAAGGGACA
The DNA here is from genome assembly GCA_011125475.1 of Melanerpes aurifrons. Taxonomy (NCBI): domain Eukaryota; kingdom Metazoa; phylum Chordata; class Aves; order Piciformes; family Picidae; genus Melanerpes; species Melanerpes aurifrons. Next base: position 3,459,413 of record WWNC01000002.1, on the reverse strand, counting down.
GAACACAGAATGAACCAGGCTGCAGAAGACCTTCAAGATCATGGAGTCCAACCTCTCCCCCAGCACCATCTGATCCACTGAGCCATGGCTCCAAGGGCCTCATCCAGGCTCTTCCTAAACACCTCCAGGGATGGGGACTCCACCACCTCCCTGGGCAGCACATCCCAAGGGCCAATCTCTCTCTCTGGGAAGAACTTCTTCCTCACCTCCAGCCTCAACCTCCCCTGGCACAGCTTGAGACTGTGTCCTCTTGTTCTGGTGCTGGCTGCCTGGGAGAAGAGCCCAACCCCCACCTGGCTACAACCTCCCTGCAGGGAGTTGGAGAGAGCAAGAAGGTCTCCCCTGAGCCTCCTCTTCTCCAGGCTAAGCAACCCCAGCTCCCTCAGCCTCTCCTCACAGGGCTGTGCCCCAGACCGCTCCCCAGCTTTCTTGCCCTTCTCTGGACACTTTCCAGACCTTAAAGATTATCCAGTTCCAGCTCCCTGCCATGGGCAGGGACACCTCCCACCAGCCCAGCTTGCTCAAGGCCTTCCACACCTCCAGGGAGGAGGCAGCCACAGCCTCCCTGGGCAGCCTGTCCTAGTGTCTCCTGTTTCTGCAGTGACTTTACCACAGATGCTGTCACCTCCTGCCCCCCCTCACTCTAATCACTGATCCTCAAGCCAGGAGATGCTGTCTGTAGTAGCCAAGTGTCCTCATGGGCCACAGCAGGGAGCTGCTGCTGAAGATTACCAGGGCCAAGCCTCTTCTTCCCCATCCCTGTGCTCCTGAACCCAGCTCCTGAACCTGCTTCCCATCTGCTGTTGAGTCCAGGCTGGGCCTTGCCCAGCAGCAGTGGTGCCCTCTGTGCCCTCAGGGCTTGGTTCCATGTTGCTTTGTGTCTCTGTGTCTCTGTCCCCTGGCACTGTTCTTCTCTCCAGCCCAGCTGGGGGAGTTTCTCTGCCCCCCATCAGTCTCTCTCCCTTCTGTCCTTTCTCTTCCCTGTGGGCAGCAGAGGGCTTCACGGGGAGCCTCTGGCACTCCTCAGTGCCCAGCCTTGGTGCAAGTTGTTGCTTCCTGGTTTTCCTGGCCACTCTTTGCTGGATGGAGGAGGGCTGGGGTAAAGCCAGCAGGCTCAGGCTTTGCAGAACATTTCTCACTTCCCCTGCTCTCCACACCAAGCAGCCAAAGTTCATTCACCTGCCTTTAGGCAACAGCTGCCCCTTGCCTTTTGTCATCTTCTTCATCCTCTGCTGAACCTTCTCCTTTTTGGAGCTGGAGGAGCAGCTGGGCTTAAAGCACAGCAATGGAGGAAGAGGCTGGGTGCATTTGGGGGAGGGGTTGGGTGGTTTTGTTCTGTAGTTTGCTGCCTTATTCTCTAGCCTTCACTAAGTGAATTCACTCAGTCACTGCTTGGCCTTGACTGCTACTGTCAGCAGCTTGGACCTCCAAATCCTGACCAAAAAAAACCCAAACATGCATCCTGCCAGCACTGCATGAACAATCCTAAGGTTTCAGAGACAGGAAAGGGCTTAGGAAGTGGAGTGAACACTGGACATCTCCCAACAGCCTGCCCAGGTGCCTCTGGATGGATCCTTCCCTCCAGCTGTCAGCAGCACCACACAGCTTGGTGCTGAGGGAGCCTCAGTGCCACTGTCCCTGGCACCAACAGAGATGTTAACCAGGAATGGTGCCAGTGCTGAGCCCTGAGGGACTCCACTTGTCCCTGGCCTCCCCTTGGCCATGGACCATTGACAGCCAGCCTTTGGGTGCAGCCCTCAAGTCAGTTCTGAATGCTCCATCCATGGAACCCATCCTGCCCCAGCCTGGAGACTAGGATGTGGTGTGGGACAGTGTCAAAGGCTAAAGGCTTTGCTCAGCTCCAGAAGCCTTCCTCCATCCTCTCACTTCCCTCTGCTAGCACCCTCACTTTCTGCAAATCAGGCACAGCCTGGGAACCACCTACAGGACAAGAGGAAAGAGCCAGGGGAGAGTTAGGTTGGATATCACAAGAACTTCTTCCCTGAAAGGGTTCTTAAAGCCTGGCCCAGGCTGCCCAGGGAGGTGGTTGAATGCCCATCCCTGGAGGTGTTTCACAGAGGCAGAGCTGTGGTGCTGAGGAATATGGCTTTGCCCTAGGGTTGGCAGAGTTAGAGCATGGTTGGACTGGATGCTCTGAAAGGACTTTCCCAACCAAAGCAGCTCTGTGATTCTTTCTTCTCCATGCCCCACCCCTGGCAAGCCTCAACTGAGAGCCTACAGGCTCCAAGGCAAACTAGCAGAAGATGCATCTCAAGCTGGGGCACTGTACCAAAACACAGATCTGCCCTGGAGTTCTGAGCTCCTGATGCAGCCCCAGCCCAAGGACCTTTACTGAGGCACTCAGCAGAGCAGAACAAAAGGTAATTTATTAGTAACCAATTACTGCCTTCCAGCTCCACTGCCCTTGCACCACACCTTGTGTTCCTCACCTCACCCAGGCTTGCCACGCTCCACAGAGCCCAAGCCTTCCTGTCTCACTAATGATCCCACCCAGGGCAGCTCAGCCAGCAACACATCCAAGCTGCTTTTCAGTGTCTCCAGAGCAGGAGACTCCACCACCTCTCTGGGCAGCCTGCTCCAGGCCTCCAGCACCCTCACACCAAACAAGTTTTTCCTTGTGTTGAGGTGGAACCTCCTGAGTTCCAGCTTGTACCTGTTGGTCCTTGTCCTGTCACAAGAGCCTGGCATCTTCATCCTGAAATCAATCCCTCAGACACTTAGAGACACTCCTAAGGTCCCCTCTCAGCCTTCACTTCTCCAGAATAAACAGCCCCAGGGCTCTCAGTCTTTACTCTCAGGAGAGATCAAAGTATCACAGCATCACCAAGGCTGGAAGAGACCTCAAAGATCATCGAGTCCAACTTGGCACCACAGACCTCATGACTAGACCATGGCACCAAGTGCCACATCCAGTCCCCTCTTGAACACCTCCAGGGATGGGGACTCCACCACCTCCCTGGGCAGCACATCCCAAGGGCCAATCTCTTTCTGGGGAGAACTTTCTCCTCACCTCCAGCCTGAACCTCCCCTGGCACAGCTTGAGACTGTGTCCTCTTGTTCTGGTGCTGCTTGCCTGGGAGAAGAGCCCAGCCCCCAGCTGGCTACAACCTCCCTGCAGGGAGTTGGAGAGAGCAAGAAGGTCTCCCCTGAGCCTCCTCTTCTCCAGGCTAAGCAACCCCAGCTCCCTCAGCCTCTCCTCACAGGGCTGTGCTCAAGGCCTCTCCCCAGCCTTGTTGCCCTTCTCTGGACACCTTCAAGTGTCTCAATGTCCTTCTTAAACTGAGGGGCCCAGAACTGAACACAGGACTCAAGGTGTGGCGTAAGCAGGGCTGAGCACAGGGCACAAGAACTTCCCTGCTCCTGCTGGCCACACTCTTCCTGATGCAGGCCAGGATGCCCTTGGCCTTCTTGGCCCCCTGGGCACACTGCTGGCTTATGTTTAGGCAGTTGTCAATCAGCACCCCCAGGTCCCTCTCTGCCTGGCTGCTCTCAGCCACTCCGACCCCAGCCTGTAGCACTGACTCAGACTCCAACCAGGATGTCAGATTTGTTAGGCTGCCCTCTGATTTTAACCCACAGGCTCTCAACTCCCTCATCTTCCACCTCAAGCTCTGTGGCAGAGAGTGACTCCCTAATACACAGAGCCACCCCTCCTCCTCTTCTCCCTCACCTGTCTCTCCTAAAGAGCCTGTAGCCCCCCAGAGCAGCACTCCAATCATGTGTGCTGTCCCACCATGTTTCTGAGATGGTGACTACATCATAGTCACCCTGGTGGGCCAGGACCTCCAGCTCCTCTTGCTTATTGCCCAGGCTGGGTGCATTGGTGTCCACGCACTGCAGCTGGGCTCCCACTTCTCAATTGCCCCTACCTTGTGCCCTGCTCTTTCCTCTGCCTCACCCACCCCCTTCAGACCTAGCTTAAAGCCCTCCTGATGAGCCCTGCCAGCTCCAGTGCCAGGACTCTCTTACTCTGTCTAGATAACTGCAGCCCATCAGGACCCAGCAGGGTGGGTGCAGCAGAAGTTGCCCCATGACCAAAGAACCCAAAGCTCCTCTGCTGGCACCATCCCCTGAGCCAGTTGTTGCTGGTGTGGGTTCTGTTCCTCTCAGTGCACTCCCATGCCACGGAGGGGACTGAGCAGAGCACCACATGAGCTCCTGCCCCACCAATCAACTGTCCCAGGGCCCTGAGCTCCTTCTTAATCACCCTGGTGCCCTTCTTGCCAATTTCCTCACTCCCAGCTTGTGTTACCAGCAGAGGGCAATAGCCAGAGGCTGGATCGGCTTTGGGAGTCTCCTTGCCATGTCCCTGCCACGGGGAGGGAGCAGCCCTCCCTGGGGGATGGGTCGGGACGGCATATGGCTCCCTCGGTGCCCCCCAGGAGAGTCCCCAACAGCTATAACCCTTCTCCTCTTCTTTGTGGAGCTGGTTGTTATAGCTGGTGGGGACTGCTTGGCCTCAGGCTCCTCTCCTGATGGCTGCTCCTCAGCCCTCTCATCCCCACTGCCCTCGGCCTGCAGGGCCTCAGGCTTATTATGCAAGGGCAGCAGAAGAGGGTGCCTCACCCTTGTAGCCTCTGTTGGACTCTCACCAGAAGGTCTCTGTCTCTTTTGAACTGGGGAGCCCCAAACTGGACACAGGATTGCAGTGTTCCTCCCCTGGCACAATTTGAGGCCATTTCCTCTCTTTCTCTCACCTGAGACTAGGGAGCAGAGACCAACCCCCACCTGGCTCCAGCCTCCTCTCAGGGAGGGATCCTGAGCAGGCTTTGGCATCTCCCTTCTCCCCCTTGCTTCCATTTTCCACTCTTTTTTGGCTTACTGACCTACAGCTTTGGTCAGTTTCAGCTGGCTGACAGAATCCTGGAACCCTTGAGCTTGGAAAAGACCTTGAAGGTCATGGAGGCCAACCCTCAGCCCAGCACTGCCAGATCACCACTCCCCCATGGCCCTCAGCACCACAGCTGCACAGCTTTGAAACCCTCCAGGGATGGGGACTCCACCACGGCCCTGGGCAGCCTGGGCCAGGCCTTAACCAGGCTTTCAGTGAAGAAATTGCTCCAAGCCAAACCTCCCCTGGCCATTTCCTCTCCTTCTGTCACTCATTACTAGGGAGCAGAGCCCAGCCCCCAGCTGGCTGCAGCCTCCTCTCAGGAGCTGCAGAGAGCAAGGAGGTCTCCCTCAGCCTCCTCTGCTCCACACTCAACCCCCCCAGCTCCCTCAGCTGCTCCTCCCCAGCCCTCTTCTCCACACCCTTCCCCAGCTCTCTTGCCCTTCTCTGGCCCTGCTCCAGCCCTCCAGCTCCTGCTGGCAGGGAGGGCCCAGAGCTGAAGGCAGCACTCAAGCTGTGGCCTCCCCAGTGCCCAGCCCAGGGCACAATCCCTGCCCTGCTCCTGCTGCCCACACCATTGCTGCTCCAGGCCAGGCTGCTGCTGCCCTTCTTGCCCCCCTGGGCACTGCTGCCTCCTCTCCAGCTGCTGCCACCCAGCATCCCCAGGGCCTTTCCTGCTGGGCACTTTCCAGCCCCTCTGCCCCCAGCCTGGAGCCTTCCTGGGGTTGTTGTGACCCAGGTGCAGCACTCAGCACTTGGCCTTGTTGAGCCTCATCCCATTGGCCTCATCCCATGGCTGCAGCCTGGCCAGGTCCCTCTGCAGAGCCTCCCTACCCTGCAGCAGATCAATACTGCCACCCATTTAGTGTCCTCTCCTAACTCCCTGAGGCTGCCTCAGTGCCCTCACCTAGATAACAACATGGAACAGACCTGGCCCCAGCACTGAGCCCTGTAGGACATCTCTTGTGACCAGCCCCAGCTGCAGCTTCCCACAAGGCACAGCCCACAGAATTGTCACCAGCAGGATCTGTGCCTCCGGGGCTGCAGACTAAGAGGTTGCCCAGATTGCTGGAATGCTTCAGCAGCCTTTAAGCTGAAGGCAGGGACAGAGGTTGGAGATGAGCAGGGAGCAGGAGCAGCCAAACAAATAAAGGGGTGTGAAGCCTTTCCAGCATGGCTCCAGCCCAGAAGAACATCTGCACTTCAGCAGCAGAGTTATGTTTGAAGAGCCATGGGGAAGAGTTGGGGGCAGCAGCCCCAAATTCAGAGAGCTCCAAGTAAGCTGGGGAGGGACTTTGGAGGGGGTTAGGGAGGGATAGGAGTGGGGGGGATGGAGCAAAAGGAGAAGTGGGGAGCTGGAGGTTGGCTGTGAGGAAGAAGTTGTTGGCCAGGAGGGTGGTGAGAGCCTGGCCCAGGTTGCCCAGGGAGGTGGTGGAAGCCTCCTGCCTGGAGGTGTTTGCAGCCAGGCTGGAGGTGGCTGTGAGCAACCTGCTGCAGTGTGAGGTGTCCCTGCCCATGGCAGGGGGTTGGCACTGGCTGAGCCTTGGGGTCCCTTCCAGCCCTGCCAGCTCTGTGCTTCTTTGTGTGAAAGCAGGAATACATTCCCAAATCCTCCACATTGCCAGCCAGCCACAGCCATGAAGCCCTCCAAAGGTCTACCAAACAGCCCCCAGCATCCAGTCACCCTTGGCATTTCACAAGGGTCTGGGGCTGGGCTGGTGCTGGGGGGGGTTAGTATCTGCTCCAGCCAACTGCTGCCCATCTTATGGGGCAGCCTGAGGGCTCCAGAACCTTGTAGCCCGGGGTGGAGCTACATTTGCCTGCCTGCTGTGTCTCTGCACAGGCAGCTTCGGCACAAGCACTGTCACAAGGCAGGGCGTGGGCTCCACCAGGCTACATCTGGTGACCCTCGGCAGCCTGGCAGCACCAAGCTTCAACACCAACCAGGAGGAGGTACAGACCAGGAGCTGCAGACACTGTGCCCTCTGCTTCAAACAGCCACTGTCAGACTGTCCTTAGCCAGCCAGCTGTGTGAGCTTCACTCTCTGAGCTGCCAGGGGCAGAAACAGGACTGCAAAGTCCTCCTTGGAAGCCTCTTGAGTTTCAGAGACAAGAGACTGCAGCAAGCAGCTCCAGCCAGTGCCAGGCTGCAGGAGGATGGGAATTATGGAACAGAAGGCTTCCTGGGTTACTTTCAGGCTCAGGTGCTCCAAAGCCAACATCCTTCCTTGGGGCAAAAGAAAATATCCTTCTACCAAGGAGGGAAAAAAACCACCCCTGAGGAGACAGCAGTAGCTTAACTCTGCACTGGGTCAGGGCTCTGGATGTCAGCCAGGAGGCACCCATGTGTTTGGGACCCCAGGAGTTGGCAACACACCCTGCCAGCAACTGAGACAAAGCACAGAACGGCAGAATGGGCTGGCTTGGAAGGGACCTTAAGGAGCACCCAGCTCCAAGCCCCTGCCATGGGCAGGGAGCCTCCCCCCAGCCCAGGCTGCTCCAGGCCTCATCCAGCCTGGCCTGCAACCCCTCCAGGCAGGAGGCAGCCACAGCCTCCCTGGGCAGCCTGGGCCAGAGTCTCCCAACCCTCACTGCCAACAATTCCTTCCTCCTCTCCACTCTCAATCTCTCCTCTCCCAGCTCAAAGCCATTGTCCCTGGGCCTGGCACTCCCAGCCCTTCTCCAGAGTCCCTCCCCAGCTCTCCTGGAGCCCTTCAGCTCCTGCAAGGCTGCTCTGAGGTCCGCCTGCAGCCTATTCCAGGACTGTAAACATCTCATTGATCTTTCAGTGGCCTTCTGCTAAGATTGTCCACTGAGTGCTGCAGGCAGAAGGCAATGTGCAGCCTCTCCAGCAGGCAGTGCCAGGCTGGCAGGGGCAGTGCCTAAGCTAAGAGCCAAGGGAAAGAAGCAGCAGATCCTCTAGGAAGCTCTGCAATGCCAACCTCCCTGAAGGAAACTTGCCACCCCTTTTTTTCCCAGCTGTCAGAAGACAGTGCCCAGAGCTGCAGGCCAGTAGGCCAGAGGACACAAACACATCCCAAGGGAGGAGCACTGAGTGCTGCCAGTGCTGCCCACTGCCCCTGGCATCCACCCAGCACCATCATTAACTCAAAGCAAAAGAGACACCTGCGCCTGCAAGCCACAGGGCAGAACCTGCCCAACTCAGGTCACATCTGGCAGCAGTCAGAGCAGAGACAGTGTTGAAGGGAGAGCCCAAAACACAGGGGCTTGGAAGTGCAGAATTCATGGACTTACCCAAACCTGCTTTGCTGCCCAGGGCCCTGGACTCATCAGGGGAGAAGCTCAGGAGGAGAGCAGGAGTCAGAGCTCAAGAGAGCTGCTGCTGGCTGCTCCTCACTCAGTTGAGAGTCACTGCTGAAAGAAACACAAGGCCAATTAGCATTAATTACTGCCATGCAGTACTTCTGAAGAAGCAGATAGGAGAGTGCTGCTGAAATATTCATTGAATCCCAGAATGGGCTGAGTGGGAAGGGACCTTCAAGCTCATCCAGTGCCAGCCCCCTGCCATGGGCAGGGACCCCTCCCACCAGCCCAGCCTGCTCCAGGCCTCAGCCAGCCTGGCCTGCAACCCCTCCAGGCAGGAGGCAGCCACAGCCTCCCTGGGCAGCCTGTGCCAGAGCCTCCCCAGCCTCACTGCCAACAATCTCTTCCTCCTCACCCAGCTGGCAACCAGGAGACCCCAGTAGAACAGCACTGAGAGAGCCCCAGCATGGGGAGGGCTGGAAGGGACCTCTGGGCATCCCCCAGCCCAAGCCCCTACTCCAGCAGGGCACCCACAGCAGCTTGCCCAGCAGCACAGTGCCCAGGGGGGGTTGGAAGCTCTCCACACCAGGAGACTCCACAACCTCTCTGGGCAGCCTGCCCCAGGCCTCCAGCAGCCTCACCCCAAACAACTTTCTCCTCCTGCTCAGCTCCAACCTCCTGCCTGACACTCTGTGCCCCTTGCCCCTTGGCCTGGCCCTGGGCACCACTCAGCAGAGCCTGGCCCCAGCCTCTTGCCCCCCACAGCTCCTTTAGCTCTTGCTGAGCATTGCTCAGCTGCCCTCTGGGGCTGCTCGTCTGCAGGCTCTCAGCCCCAGGGCTCTCAGCCTTTGCTGCTCCCAGAGCTGCTCCAGGCCCCTCAGCAGCTTCCCAGCCTGCCCTGGGCTCTCTCCAGCACTTCCCTGCCTCTGGAACTGGGGAGCCCAGAGGTGGAGCCAGGACTCCAGCTGTGGCCTGACAAGGGCAGAGTAAAGGAGGAGGACAACCTGCCTCAACCTGCTGGCCACACTCTTAGGAATGCAGCCCAGGAGTCTATTATCTTTCCTGGCCACCAGGGCACCTTGCTGGCTCATGGGGAACTTGTTGGCCCCCAGCACCCCCAGGTCCTGCTCCCCAGCAGGTCTCCCCTCCCCTGTCCTGCTGCAGGAGGTTCTTCCTCCCCAGGGGCAGGACCCTACCCTTGCCCTTGGTGACCTCCAGGAGGTTCCCTCTGCCCAGCTCTGCAGCCTGCCCAGCTCTGGCTGGCTGGCAGCACAGCCTGGGGGCTGTCAGCCTCTGCTGCCAGTGCTCAGCAGGCAGCTGGGGGAGGCTCCACTCTGTCCCCTCATCCAGGTTCTGTTTGCTGAAACAGAACTGGCTCCAAAGCATTGACTGGGGGAAGCCAGCAGCCTGCACTCAGCTGGTTTGGTTTCTTGGAGCCCTTTCTTGCTGTGTCTGGGGCTTCAGCACATTCATCCTGGGGCTTCCTGCAGCGTTTGTGTCTCATCTTCAACATAAATCCATCAAAGGGTTCAAGGAAGGTGCAGGCAGGCAGCCCCTGAGCAGGCCCAGGGCGGTGAGGGCTTCCTGGAGGGGTGGAGAAGCAGCTAGAGCCTGATTGTTCTGACTGGCTTGCCCCAGGGGTGGAAATATGCCGCTGAGTAAATAGAGATGGGAATATTAGAATTTGACGAAAGAATTCGTCAGTTATAAGAAAAAGGGGGGAATGAAGCCCCAGAACAGATAGCTTCGAAAGCATGAACCAGATAAAGCAATAAATTGGCTGAGGCATGGGTCACTGTGACAGAAAAAGAAGATAAGGACTGACAAGAACTGTTAGGGTAGAGCATGATTCAGAGCCAACAAGGCCAAACTGACATTCAGAGACTAACACTCAGAACCAAGCCAGGCACACCGGGAATTGACCAAATTAGGAAAGGAGTTCAAAAGTTTAAGGAGGAAGACTCATCAGGAAACCCCTGCCCATGATGAAGGCCACCGGAATGACCACCAAGAAGATCTTCAAAAGAGATGCCCCCGCCCACGCTCAGCCTACACCAACATGAATATGTATGCAAAGATATGATTATGTATAAGATCTGATGCAATACTACATCCAAAACTGTATAAAAGGCATGCTTTTGTTACGGGAAAGGCAGAAATCCATTTAGTGATTTCTCCAACGCGTTGCCAATAAATACCTCCTGTCTATCTGACTTAAACTGAGTCTCTTAGGCAGTTATTCTTGCCTCACCGCCCTGGGGGAAGCCCTCGCCGCCACGGGGGAAGCCCTCAGTGCCAGCAGTCAGTGCAGTGCTCACTGCTGCCAGCAGCCCCCTCCCATTCCCTGGGCACTCACTGGTCTGCCAGGCTTTGTGTGAAGCCCCCAGAGCCATCCCTGTGCGGGGAGCTGCTGCCAGCAGGGCAGCTGCAGGCTCCAACCTATCCCTGTTCCAGGCAGGAAGGTTCCCCAAAGCCCCAGGAGGTGGAGCAGCACTCCTGCTGCCCAGCGTAAACACATTTTTGACGAGCACACCATGACTCAGCACCAACTGCTGGGCACCACCCGAGGGGCTCCCTGACAGATGTGGACTATCACTCTCTGCTCTGAAGCCTCACAGCCACCATGAGGTGCTAGAGACAGCAGTGAGCCACTGACATGGCAGCAGAAGTTTCCTGTCCTCCCCAAGCAACACTGAGGGCACAACTTCAGGGCTGGGCACAGGTGGCACTTCCTTGGGCTTTGGTAATACTCTGAGCTCTCCTCAAGAAAAGGCCTGGAGCAGCAATGGTGTGGGCAGCAGGGCAGGGATTGTGCCCTGGGCTGGGCACTGGGGAGGCCACAGCTTGAGTGCTGCCTTCAGCTCTGGGCCCTCCCTGCCAGAAGGAGCTGGAGGGCTGGAGCAGGGCCAGAGAAGGGCAAGAGAGCTGGGGAAGAGTCTGGAGAAGAGGGCTGGGGAGGAGCAGCTGAGGGAGCTGGGGGGGTTGAGTGTGGAGCAGAGGAGACTGAGGGAGACCTTAGAAGAAACTTCTTCACTAAGAGGATTCTCAACCACTTGAACAGGAGGAGGAGGCTGAGGGATGCCCAGGGCCAAGCCTCTTCTTCCCTGGGCCCTGGCCCAGCAGGACTCTGTCCCTGCTGCCTTCCATCCCCATCCCTGTGCTCCTGAATCCAACTCCAGAACCCAGCTCCTGAACCTGGTTCCAATCTGCTGCTGAGTCCAGGCTGGGCCTTGCCCAGTGCCTGCCCCCAGCAGCAGTGGTGCCACCAGCCCAGGCTGCTCCAGGCCTCATCCAGCCTGGTCTGCAACACCTCCAGGCAGGAGGCAGCCACAGCCTCCCTGGGCAGCCTGGGCCAGGCTCTCCCCAGCCTCACTCTCAACAATTTCTTCCTCCTCTCCACTCTCAATCTCTCCTCTCCCAGCTCAAAGCCATTGTCCCTGGGCCTGGCACTCCCAGCCCTTCTCCACAGTCCCTCCCCAGCTCTCCTGGAACCCTTCAGGTACTGCAAAGCTGCTCTGAGGTCTGCCTGCAGCCTTCTCTTCTGCAGGCTGCACAGCCCCAACTCTCCCAGCCTGGCCCCAACCCCCTGCAGGCACAGGGACAGCTGCAGCCAGAGCAGGCTGCCCAGGGACACAGCCAGGCTGAGCCTGAATGGCTCCAGGCATGGAGCCTCCACCACCTCCCTGGGCAGCCTGTGCCAGTGTCTCCCCAGCCTCCCTGTGCAGAGCTTCCTCCTGAGCTCCAACCTGACTCTGCCCTGCTCCACTTCCAAACCCTTGCCCCTGCTCCTATCCCCACAGCCTCTTCTGGACAGTCCCTCCCCAGCTGTCTTTGTTGGTTCCCTTTAGGTCCAGGTCTCTCCTGTGCTGAGGGCTCCGTACCTGGCCCCAGCCCTGCATGTGAGGTCTCCCCAGAGCAGAGCAGAGGGGCAGGATCCTCTCTCCAGCTCTGGCCACACTGCTTTGGATGCAGCCAGGCTGCCCTTGGCCTCCTGTGCTGCCAGTGCCCATTGCTGGCTCCTGCCCAGCTTCTGTCCCCCAGCACCCCCAAGGCCTTCTCAGCAGGGCTGCTCTCAGTCTCATTGGTCCCCAGGCTGCAAGTGCCCATTGCTGGCTTGGTCTAGAGGGATCAGAAAACCACCAGAAAGAGTACTGCTAGCATGTAAAACACAAGCACTGAAAACTACCACATGGCACAACCCCCCTGGACAACAGCTGCCCCTGTCCCTTGCTGCTGAGCAGCTCCACATGGCACCAACTGCTGAGTCCTGCTGGGTTGGATTTGTTCCTGGAGCTGCTCCCTTTCAGCTCCCAATGCAAGCCAGACACTGATGTGCCAGCAGCAGAGGCCCTTGGAAGCAGCAGTATCACAAAATCAGGGAATCACAGAATGCTTTGGGTTGGAAGGGAGCTTAAAGAGCATCCAGTGCCAAGCCCCTGTCGTGGGCAGGGACACCTCCCACCAGCCCAGGCTGCTCCAGGCCTGGCCTGCAACACCCCCATACACCACAAAGGGTTGTTACAGGCAAGGGAGGTTTAGGTTAGCTATCAGGAAGCACTTCCTCACAGAAAGGCTGCACTGCACTGGGTTAGGCACTGCAATGGACTGCCCAGGGAGGTGGTGGAGCCACCATCACTGGAGGTCTTCAAGACTGGATGTGGCACTTGGTGGTAGGGTTTAGCTGATGCGGTGGTGTTAGGTCAGAGGCTGGACTTGATGATCTCAGAGGTCTGTTCCAGCCTCAGTAATTCTGTCAGAGCTGGGCAGGGAGCACGGGAATGAAACCCAACAAGGGCAAGGGCAGAGCCTGGCAGCTGGGCAAGAACAAGCCCAGGCAGCAGGAGAGGTTGGGCACTGAGCTGCTGGAGAGCAGTGAAGGGGACAAGGAGCTGGGGGTGCTGGGGGGTGGGAGGCTGAGCAGGAGCCAGCAAGGAGCTCTGGTGGCCAAGGAGGCCAAGGGCAGCCTGGGCTGCATGAGAAGGGCTGTGGGCAGCAGATCAGAGAGGTTCTCCTGCCCCTCTGCTCTGCCCTGCTGAGGCCACAGCTGGAATCTGGTGTCCAGGTCTGGGCCCCTCAGGCAGGAAGGGCCTGAGGGAAGTGCTGGAGAGAGTCCATGGCAGAGGCACAGAGCTGCTGCAGGCAGTGGAAGATCTTCCTCAGGAGCAGAGCCTGAGGGAGCTGAGGGCTCTGGAGCTTGGAGAGGAGGAACCTGAGAGGGGAGCTCCTTGCTGGGGCTAAAGCTGTGCAGGGGCAGTGCCCAGAGGCTGGAGCCAGGCTCTGCTGGGGGCTGCCCAGTGCCAGCACAAGGGGCAGTGGTGGAAGCTGAGGCAGAGGGAGTTGCATGGCAAGAGGAGGGAGAAGTTTTTTCTCTGGGAGGGTGCCAGAGGCCTGGAGCAGGCTGCCCAGGGGGGTTGTGGAGTCTCCCTCTGTGGAGAGATTCCAACCCCCCCGGCTGTGTTGCTGTGTGCCCTGCCCTGGGTGCCCCTGCTCTGGCAGGGCTTGGACTGGAGGAGCTTTGGAGCTCCCTTCCAGCCCCTAATGCTCTGTGAGACCTTCCAGTCCAACCACTAAGCCAGCACTGCCAGGTCACCTCTAACCCATGGCCCTTAGCACCACAGCTACAAAGATTTGAAGCCCCTCCATAGATGTGCTCCACCACTGCCCTGGGCAGCCTGTTCCACACCTTGACAACCCTTCTGGGAAGAAATTGTTCCTCCTGTCCAAGCTAAACCTCCCCTGGTGCAACTTGAGGCCATTCCCCCTTGTCACTTGTCCCCAGGGAGAAGAGCAGTAGGCAGTTCCCTTGCAGTGTTCCATTTACACACCACCACTGCTGCAGACAAAGAGGGTGGATGATAAAAGCAATCTCCAGCTTCCTTGTCCACAATTCCTTCTCCACAGGCTGCTGAAAGGTCACAGCAACTCTGTTAGTCCAAGGAAGTCATTGGCCTACCACAGAGAGCCCCAAGGACCACTGTCACTCTCCTGAGAAGACACACATGGGGTCATAGAGTGGTTTGGCTTGGAAGGGACCAGGTCCAGCCATGGAGCAGCTGACTCCCAGCTGGTGGTTCAGCAAGGAGACCTCCAGGATGAGAGCTTAGAAGTCAGTGAGGCTCTAAAACAGCTTTGCAAAAGCAGAGAGACCTGGAGTTGTTCAACACTGAGGGGAGAGGGCTGAAGGGAAAGGGACCTGGGTGGTCCCTCTTGGTAGCCAAGCAGCTCAGCAGGAATGAGGGGCAGGCAAAGCAAGCCAACAGGATGTGGGGTGGCATCCCCAAGGGCATCACCTGCAGGGACAGAGGTCATTGCTAGGAAGAAGTTGTTCCCAGCAAGAGAGATTGGCCCTTGGGATGTGCTGCCCAGGGAGGTGGTGGAGTCACCATCCCTGAAGGTGTTCAGGAAGAGCTTCTGTTAACCCCCTGAGTGCTCTGTGCACTACCAGCCAAGAAGCCTCATGGGAAGAGGTAGCCACTCAGAATGGGGAAGGGATCTTCCCTGCAGGCAGCTCCAAGCTGAAGGTGCTGTGAGAGACTGAGTTAAGCAGTGCCCTGCAGAGTATGAGGTCATGAAGGAGGAGCTGGCAGCTCATGGAGAGCATCATCTGAACAGGCACAGGGAAGAAATCACAGAATGCTCTGCGTTGGAAGGGACCTTAAAGATCATCCAGTTCCACCTCTTCTGCCATGGGCAGGGACACCTCCCACCAGCCCAGCTTGCTCAAGGCCTCAGCCAGCCTGGCCTGCAACAGTTCTAGGCTTGCAGCCTCCACAGCCTCCCTGGGCAACCGGTTCCATGTCTCACCAGCCTCACACAGAAGGATCTACATTTAGCTCCCTCCAGATGGAAGCCATCACCTCTCAGCCTGGCACTCCCAGCCCTTGTCCAAAGTCCCTCCCCAGGTCTCCTGGAGCCCCTTCAAATACTGCAAGGCCACCAGAAGGTCTCCCTGCAGCCTTCTCCCCTGCAGGCTGCCCAAGGCCAACTCTCTCAGCCTGGCTCTCAGCAGAGGGCTTCCAGCCCTGCCAGCACTGCTGTGGCCTCCTCTGGCCCTGCTCCAACAGCTCCCTGGCTGTGCTGAGGGCTCCAGAGCTGCCCCAGCACTGCCTGGGGGTCTGAGCAGAGCACAGCAGAGGGGCAGAATCCCCTCCCTCCAGCTGCTGCTTTTGGTGGATGCAGCTCCTGTGCAGCTGGAAAAGGCTGGGTGGGAGGTCAGAAGGGGATTCAGGCAGGAGCTGAGCAGAAGGCCCAGAGGGTCTCCCAGAGAGTGAGGGCAAAAGCTGTAGCAGCTGGTGGGTGCTGCTGTGCCTGAGTGCAGGAGGGGAGCACATGCAGGTCCTTCAGTCTTATCAACCACAGCACTCAGCTGGGTGTCAGCTACAAAGCAGCAAATTCCCTCCCCAAAAGCTGACAGCTACATGGAGACAAGACCCTTGGCTCTACAGGTCTGTGTCATAGAAGCATATTCAGAGAAGGGCAATGAAGCAGAAGGGCCTGAAGCAGGGCCTACAGCACCTGGGCCTGTGAGGAGCAGCTGAGGGAGCTGGGGGTGCTGAGTGTGGAGCAGAGGAGGCTGAGGGAGACCTCCTTGCTCTCTGCAGCTCCTGAGAGGAGGGGGAAGTCTTTGCTCCTTGGTGGCAAGAGGCAGCCCCAGAGGCAATGGTTCCAAGCTGCCCCAGGGGAGGCTGAGGCTGGAGCTCAGAAAAGATTCCTGCCCTGGAAGGGCTCTCAGCCATTGGAATGCTCTGCCCAGGGCAGTGCTGGAGTCCCCATCCCTGGGGGTGTTCCAGCAGTGTGGAGCTGCTGCTTAGGGACAGGGTTTGGTGCTGAGCCTGCAGTGCTGGCTGGAGGGTTGGGCTGGGGGAGCCTGGAGGGCTCTGCCCACCAGCTGTGCTCTGTGACTGTCTGCTGGGCCCTGATGCTGGGTTTGTCTCAAGCATCCCCGAAGAGCTTCTCAACAAAGGATCAGAAGGCACAGAGCCCTCTGCCGAGGAGCAGGCCCGGGGCGTGCTCTACAAGCAGCCTTGGATGCGGTCCCTGCGGGAGGAGGCGAAGCAGGCAGGCTGCAGGGGCACGGAGCGGCGGCGCAGCGGCTCTGCTAATGGGCGGATAACTGCCGCGGGCTGGAGAGGAGCAGATAAGCGAGGACAGCAGGGTAGGGAGCGCTGCTTTTGACAACCCCCAGCCCCTTGCACTCCTAGCCTGGCGCCCCGGGAGGCTGGCTGCCGGCAGAACAACCTGCTCTGGCCACTCGCTCAGCAGGGACCTCCTCGACTTGCCTTGGTCCTCTCCTGCTCACAGAGCTGCTCGGAGCAGCTCCTGCCCCCAGCGCCGCCTCTGCCCAGCCCCCTGCACGCCCACCCCAGCATGTGGAGCAGCACACCTCTGCTCCTCTGCCTCTCTCCAAGGCTTCTCCACTTACCACTGGACTGAAAATGGCTTCTCTGGAGATGTCTGCCTGGAGGAGGGAACTCCAGGGGGACCTCGGAGCTGCCTTCCAAGAGCTGAAGGGATCCTGCAGGAAGGCTGCAGAGGGACTTCTCATGAGGGTGTTAAGAGAAAGGCCAAGGGGGAATGGTTTGGAGCTGAGGCAGAGCAGGGTCAGAGTGGAGCTGGGGAAGAAGTGCTTCAGTGTGAGGGTGCTGAGATGCTGGCACAGGCTGCCCAGGGAGGCTGTGGCTGCCTCCTGCCTGGGGGAGTTCCAGGGCAGGCTGGATGAGGCCTTGGGAACCTGGGCTGGTGGGAGGTGTCCCTGCCCATGGCAGGAGCTTGGGGCAGCTGATCCCTGGGGGCCCTTCCAGCCTGAGCCACTCCATGATTCCGCAGCATTCCCCATCTACAGAGCAGCGGCACGGGCGGCCGCGAAGCTGCCTGCCGCCTGCCCCGGCCCTGCTGCTGGACCTTCCCTCCCGCGGCAAGCAGAGCACCCTTGATGCACCCCCGCTGGCCAGGCTGGCACGGCTTGCTGGGGCTGGCTTCCCTGGGAGGCCTGGCAGGATGGCTTTCAGCAGGGAAGCAAACTCCCTCCAGGGGCCTGGGGAGCTGCTCGCCACTGGCATCGCCCAGCAGGTAGGTTGGCAGCTGTCACCCCCAAGGTGATCTCACAAGCTCTGCTTCGTCATTCTACCATCTCCAAGCCTTCCAAGGGGCTTTCAACTAACTCCCCTGACAAAGTTTCCAACAGCAATACAGAACAGAATCCTGGAATCATTACTGGCTGGAAAAGGCTTACAAGATCATCCAGTCCAAGCAATAACCACACACTGCCCAGGCCACCGCTAACCCATGGCCCCCAGCACACAGCCCCATGCTTCTGAAACCCCTCCAGGCACAGGGACTCAACCACGGCCCTGGGCAGCCTGGGCCAGCCCTTGGCAAGCCTTCCAGGGAAGAAGTTTCTCCTCATCTCCAACCTAAGCCTCCCCTAGCACAACTTCAGGCCATTTCCTCTTGTCCCAGCACTGGTTACCAGGGAGCAGAGCCCAGCCCCCAGCTGGCAGGGAGCTGCAGAGAGCAAGGAGGTCTCCCTCAGCCTCCTCTGCTCCACACTCAACCCCCCCAGCTCCCTCAGCTGCTCCTCCCCAGCCCTCTTCTCCACACCCTTCCCCAGCTCTCTTGCCCTTCTCTAGCCCTGCTCCAGCCCTCCAGCCCCTGCTGGCAGGGAGGGCCCAGAGCTGAAGGCAGCACTCAAGCTGTGGCCTCCCCAGTGCCCAGCCCAGGGCACAATCCCTGCCCTGCTCCTGCTGCCCACACCATGGCTGCTGCTGCCCTTCTTGCCCCCCTGGGCACTGCTGCCTCCTCTCCAGCTGCTGCCACCCACCACCCCCAGGGCCTTTCCTGCTGGGCACTTTCCAGCCCCTCTGCCCCCAGCCTGGAGCCTTCCTGGGGTTGTTGTGACCCAGGTGCAGCACTCGGCACTTGGCCTTGTTGAGCCTCATCCCATTGGCCTCATCCCATGGCTGCAGCCTGGCCAGGTCCCTCTGCAGAGGCTTCCTGGGGACTCCTTGGGCCCAGCCACGCAGTGTTCTACCCAAGGAAGCCTCCACCCACACATTCTCAGCACACTGACCTCTGCAGGAGAGCAGCACTGAGAGGGGCAGGACAGGAGAGTTGGCTTTAGCTGAAGCTGCTCCATCCCTGGGCAGGTCCTGAAGCCTTCCCAAGCCTTGCTTGTGTACAAACAGGGCTGGTAGAGCTTGGCACACTTCTCCACTGCAAAGTTTTCAATGCCTGGCAAATTTTCACTTGCCAGGGGCAGGAGAGCTGCTGCCAGCAGCCTGTCTGAGATGCCAGCTGGGTGGCAGGAGGTCAAAGCGTGGGAGCAAGAGATTTTATGGACATGCTTCAAGAGATCCTTCTTAAAAGCACTTTGCTGTCTAGGGAGGCACAGATTTGTACCATCAGCAAAGCCCAGCAATTGACTCTGTGACTCTTGCCAGTCAAGGGCAACACCTTTAACAGTGCCCTTCAGGAACTGGAGGCTCTCCTGAAGGCAGTGAGAGCTCTTTCTGTCTCTATTTTGCTGAAGTTAAGAAGAGAGAGCATGTGTCAGACGCCAGAGGTCCGCTGCAGGCTGTCCTCTACAGAACAGGAGGAGGCACAAACCCCCCCATAAGCATCAGCAAAAGAACCCTAGCCTGCTGGGGCAGAGAAGGGACCTCTGGAGATCCTCTAACACAGAGTCACCCCCAAGCAGGTTACCCAGGCACACAGACTCCCAGAGCTGGCAGGGCTGGAAGGGACCCTAAGGCTCAGCCAGCCCCAGCCCCCTGCCATGGGCAGGGACACCTCACACCACAGCAGCTTGCTCACAGCCATCTCCAGCCTGGCTGCAAACACCTCCAGGCAGGAGGCTTCCACCACCTCCCTGGGCAACCTGGGCCAGGCTCTCACCACCCTCCTGGACAACAACTTCTTCCTCACAGCCAAGCTCCAGCTCCCCACTTCTCCTTTTGCTCCAGCCCCCCTACTCCTGTCCCTCCCTGACACCCCAGAGCAGAGGGGCAGGATCCTCTCCCTCCCCCTCTGGCAATGGGCACTGGCAGCTGAGCTGCCCTTGGCCTTCTGGGCTGCCAGTGCCCATTGCTGGCTCCCTGTCCCAGGCCTGATTCCTGCCCAACACTCACTGCCAACAAGCACAACAGAGTTCAAAGGCCACAGCCCCAGTCACACAGCCTCTCTCCACCAGTGAGAGGTTTGCCTGAGACACATGCTCCAGATCCTCTCCTCAGAGAGGCCCTGGAGGCTCTGTCCGTGCCACGGGGCACGAAGCCTTTCGACCTGCTGGGCTGTGGCAGCTCTCAGCACAGGGCAAGAAACAGGAGCCAGTAAAGCCCCCCTGGAACTGAGCTGTGTGCTCAGCCTGCCCTCCCCCACCAAAGCACTGCAGCTGCCAGCTGAAGCCAGCCAAGGGTGAGACTTTCCATGCCATTAGCACAAAGCTCAGCCTTGCACTGGCAAGTGGCACTGGAGAGGTCCAGAGCTAAGCTGAGACACAAATGGACCAGCAAGGGAAACTGGAAGACACTCCAAGATGGGAAGTTCATTGCCAGCCAAGGAAAGTAGAGCTGTGGGCTGAGCTGGGACCCATGGAGATGACAGCAATTAAACATCCTCCCTAAAGCAAGGCTGCTGGAACTCCTCTCCTAAGGCAGATTCAGAGACTCACAGAATGCTTTGGGTTGGAAGGGACTTAAGGAGCACCCAACTCCAAGCCCCTGCCATGGGCAGGGACCCCTCCCACCAGCCCAGCCTGCTCCAGGCCTCAGCCAGCCTGGGCTGCAACCCCTCCAGGCAGGAGGCAGCCACAGCCTCCCTGGGCAGCCTGGGCCAGAGTCTCCCCAGCCTCACTCTCAGCAATTTCTTCCTCCTCTCCACTCTCAATCTCTCCTCTCCCAGCTCAAAGCCATTGTCCCTGGGCCTGGCACTCCCAGCCCTTCTCCAAAGTCCCTCCCCAGCTCTCCTGGAGCCCTACAGCTCCTGCAAGGCTGCTCTGAGGTCTCCCTGGAGCCTTCTCTTCTCCAGGCTGAACAGCCCCAGCTCTCCCAGCCTGGCCCCACAGGGGAGGTTCTGCAGCCTCTGCTCATCTCTGTGGCCTCCTCTGGAGCCTCTCCAGCAGCTCCAGGTCCTTCTTGTGCTGGGGGCCCCAGAGCTGGAGGCAGTGCTGCAGGTGGGCTCTGAGCAGAGCAGAGGGGCAGAATCCCCTCCCTGTGCTGCTGCTCTCCCTGCTCTGGCTGCAGCTCAGCACTCAGCTGGCTGTGTGGAAGACAAGGAGGTGACTGGAGACAGCCAGCACGGCCTCACCAAGGGCAGGGCCTGCTGACCACTCTCCATTGCTTTCTACAAGGGAGTCACTGCAGCAGGGCACAAGGGAAGGGCAGTGGAGCTCATCCAGATGGACTTCTGCAAGGCCTCTGCCACAGTGCCCCACAAGATCCTGCTCTGTAAGCTGGAGAGATGTGGATCTGAGGGGTGCAGAGTCCAGAGCACGAAGCATTGGATGGATGACTGCATGCAGAGGCTCCACAGCTCAAGCTCCAGATGGAGATGGGGAGCCACTGACTGTGCTGGGACCAGGGCTGCTCAGTATCTTCATCAAGGATACAAACAGGGAGGGAGAGGCCCCCCCAGCAAGTCTGCAGCTGACACCCAGCTGAGTGCTGTGGCTGATCAGAATCAAGGAGCTGGAGGGCATCCAGAGGGACCTGGGCAGGCTGCTGAGCTGGCTGAGGAGACCCTCAGGAGGTGCAGCAAGGCCAAGGGCAAGGTCCTGCACCTAGCTCTGGGCACCCCTCAGAATCAATCCAGGCTGGGGGGGATGAGACTGAGAGCAGCCCTGCAGAGAAGGCCTTGGGGGTGCTGGGGGGGAGGAGCAGGGCAGGAGCCAGCAATGGGCACTGGCAGCACAGGAGGCCAAGGGCAGCCTGGGCTGCAGCCAAAGCAGTGTGGCCAGAGCTGGAGAGAGGATCCTGCCCCTCTGCTCTGCTCTGGGGAGACCTCACCTGCAGGGCTGGGGCCAGCTGTGGGGCCCTCAGCACAGGAGAGACCTGGAGCTGATGGAGGGAGGCCAGAGCAGGCCACAAAGATGATGGTGGAGAACTTCTGCTATAGGAACAGGCTGAGAGAGCTGGGGCTGTTCAGCCTGGGGAAGATTCTCTCCAGGGAGACCTCAGAGCAGCCTTGCAGCACCTGGGGAAGCCCTCCAAGAAAGCTGGGAATGGACATTTTGCATGGGCTTGCAGTGACAGGACGAGGGGCAGCAGTGTGGAAGTACAGCAGGACAGAGCTCAGGTGGATCTTAGGAAGAAGGTCTGCCCCAGGAGGCTGCTGGGCCACTGCAGAAGGTGCCCAGGGGGGAGGTGGAGGCCCCATCCCTGGAATCATTCCAGGTCCAGCTTGATGGGGCCATCAGCAGCCTCATCTGGATGGGCAAGTCCCTGCTTACTGCAGGGCTGTTGAGCAAGATGATCTTCAGAGGAACTTCCCAACAGAGTGCCTTCCATAACCGGCCCTACTGCACCACTCCAGGAGCTTTGGCCTTGGGAGGGCTGCCTGGCCCTGCCTGTGTGCAAGAGCCCTCCAACAGCACAGCACACAGCCACTCCAGGCGCTCACCTTCTGAAGCACCCCTGGGCACAGCCAGGCTCCCCTGCAGAGCACTTGCCTGCACAAGCAGATGGGTTCCACTGAATCACAGAGTGTCAGAGGCCGGGAGGGGCCTCCAGAGAGCATCCAGCCCAGCCCCTGCCAGAGCAGGGCACCCAGGGCAGGCTGCACAGGAAGGCATCCAGGGGGGGTTGGAAGCTCTCCAGAGCAGGAGACTCCACAACCTCTCTGGGCAGCCTGCTCCAGGCCTCCAGCAGCCTCACCCCAAAGAAGTTTCTCCTCCTCCCCTTGAGCTGAAACCTTCTCTCTTCCACTTTGCATCCACTGCTCCTTGGCTCCTGGCTGTGCACCACCCACAAGAGCTTGGCCCCCTCCCCTTGCCCCCCAGCCCTCAGCTCTTGGCAGACATTGAGCAGATCCCTCTCAGCCTTCTCCTCTCCAGCCTCAGCAGCCCCAGGGCTCTCAGCCTCTCTCCACAGGGCAGATGCTCAGGTCCCCAGCTCCTCCTCCTGGCTCTCCCTTGGGCTCTCCCCAGCAGCTCTCTGTCTCTCTGCACCTGGGGAGCCCAGCACTGGGCACAGGATTGGAGGTGTTTGATGTGCTGCACCTGCACCAGGGCTGAAAGAGCACTCAGGAGCTGTGCTCTAGTTCTGCACAGAACAGTTTGGAGCCAGCTCACTGAAAAGCCTTCAAAACCTTCCCTGCCCAACACATGGCTCTGTGAGCCACCCCATGAGGGAGGATCTCCTGGCACCCTCAGCTGAACCAGCACTCACAGCCAACTCTCAAGCTTCTGCTGAAGGTACTACACAGATTGGATCTTTTCATGTCTCCTAGCCCCAAGCTCTGGATTCTTTTTGTCTGAGCATTATGATTTCTTTTTTCCCAGTATGTCCTCCTGCCCCAATTAAAATACCTTTGACTCAGCAGCCATGCCTCAAGGCCAGGCTCCAACTGCTACTAAACCTGAGCAAGTCCCAGGCCACCCATATTTAGTGCCCCAATTAAGCAGCATGGGACAACACCAAGGGGCAGCAACCAGAGGAGAGGGAGAATGCTTAAGTTGCCACCAGCACAAGAAGGACCTGGAGCTGCTGGAGAGGCTCCAGAGGAGGCCACAGAGATGAGCAGAGGCTGCAGAACCTCCCCTCTGGGGCCAGGCTGGGAGAGTTGGGGCTGTGCAGCATGGAGAAGAGAAGGCTCCAGGGAGACCTCAGAGCAGCCTTGCAGGACCTGAAGGGCTCCAGGAGAGCTGGGGAGGGACTGTGGAGAAGGGCTGGGAGTGCCAGGCCCAGGGACAATGGCTTTGAGCTGGGAGAGCAGAGACTGAGAGTGGAGAGGAGGAAGAAATTGTTGAGAGTGAGGCTGGGGAGAGCCTGGCCCAGGCTGCCCAGGGAGGCTGTGGCTGCCTCCTGCCTGGAGGGGTTGCAGGCCAGGCTGGATGAGACCTGGAGCAGGCTGGGCTGGTGGGAGGGGTCCCTGCCCATGGCAGGGGCTTGGAGTTGGGTGCTCCTTAAGTCCCTTCCAACCCAAAGCATTCTGTGGTTCTCTGAACCTTAGCAGGTTGTGTTCTCCTTGCACACACTCAGTGCAGGAGAGGTCAATAACTCATTAAAAGCAGCTCCTAATCAAGCTTGGGGAGTGCTGAGGGAAGCAATAAGCCAGGTGGAGAACAAGCAGTCAGAAGGTGCCATTAAGAAGCCACTGCCTTAAGGACACTGTTAACTCTGAGTGGTCAAACCTCTCTCACCAATACCTCCAAGCCCTGCAAATCCCTCCAGGGCCTTGCAGTGGCTGAATGTAGAACTGTTGCAGGTTTTCATTAGCAGCTCATTAGCCCTGTGGAGACATGTGGGCTCTGGGTTGATAGGGAAAGACTGGCAGCAGCCTGAGGAATGATTTGGAAGTCAGTGTGGTGCCCAGATAACAGTTTACAGGCATCACAGCTGAATCTAATGCTGCTCCACACTGACTTCTCCTCCCCCTCTGCTCTGCCCTACTGAGACCACACCTGGAATACTGTGCTCAGTTTGGGGCTCCCCAGCTCAGCAGGGACAGGGATCTGCTGGGGAGAGGCCAAGGGAGGGCTGCAAGGCTGCTGAAGGGCCTGGAGCACTGCTGCTGAGGAGAGGCTGAGAGCCCTGGGGCTGCTGAGGCTGGAGAGGAGAAGGCTGAGAGGGGTCTGCTCAATGTCTCCCAAGAGCTGAGGGCTGGGGGGCAGGAAGGAAGGGCCAGGGCCAGGCTCTGCTCACTGTGCCCTGGCATAGGCCAAGGGGCAAGGGATGCAAAGTGCAGGCCAGGAGGTTGCAGCTCAGCAGGAGGAGGAACTTCTTGCCTGGGAGGCTCCCAGAGGCCTGGAGCAGGCTGCCCAGAGAGGTTGTGGAGCCTCCTGCTCTGGAGCCTTGGCAGCCCTGTCTGGATGTGTTCCTGTGGGACCTGTGCTGGATTCTATGGTGCTGCTCTGGCAGGGCTTGGGCTGGAAGCTCTCCAGAGGGCCCTTGCTACTCCTAGCATCCTGTGATACACACACACAAACCCAGGGCACCAGGCACTGTGTCTGGATCTGAAGAGCTTTGGTTACCTGGAGTGCAAATGTAGCCTCTTTTCTCTGCCAACAACCAGGCCCTGTCCAAGCTCTAAACAACTTCACAAAGCTGAAGCCATTCCAGTGCCCACCAGAACACCACTGGCAGGTAGAGACAGGACAGGGGGTGGTGGTCTCAGACTGGAAAAACCTTACTGAGGTTAAACATGAAGAAAAGATTCTTCCCCATGAGGGTGGTGAGGCACTGGAAGAGGCTGTGCAGAGAAGTTGTGAAGGATCCACGCCTGGAACTGTTCAAAACCAGGTTTATTTAGAATAAAACTTTACTTAGAATAAACCAAACCAGGTTGGAAGAGACCTTCAAGCTCATCGCATCCAACCCATCAGCCAATCCAACCCACCCAAACAGCTAACCCATGGCACCAAGCACCCCATCAGGTCTCCTCCTGAACACCTCCAATGACGGTGACTCCACCACCTCCCCGGGCAGCCCATTCCAATGGGCAATCACGCTCTCTGTGTAGAACTTCTTCCTAACATCCAACCTGAACCTCCCCTGGCACAGCCTGAGACTGTGTCCTCTTGTTCTGGTACTGGCTGCCTGGGAGAAGAGACCAACCTCTGCCTGTCTACAACCTCCCTTCAGGTAGTTGTAGAGAGCAATAAGGTCACCCCTGAGTCTCCTCCAGGCTGAGCAACCCCAGCTCCCTCAGTCTTTCCTCATAGGGCTTGTAGGTTGTATGGGGAAGCTGGAACTAGGTGGTCTTTAGGGTCCTTTCCAACCCAAACCACTCTAGGGTTCTATGCTTACTCCAATGCAACATCTCCCCAAACACACACACAGAGCCAAGCCTCCCCCCCCGAGATCAAGAGCACAGCTTCCACTGCCTCCAGCTGCCACGCCGTGGCTTTCCCCTTCACCAGCAGGCCAGGAAAGCCACCACACAGAGCTAAGCTGGCAGGACTGAGCCTGAAGGAAGCCCTCCAGCAGCTGCTGCCGCACCAGGATGCACCAACACTGTCAGCATCCGACGAGGCACGGCGGGGTACAGAGCCATCCCACCTGCAGCTCTGCTCACAGCCTGCCAGGGTCGGCGCCACGGGCACAGCTCGTCTCCTCTTCAACAAGAATGCTCTTCTCTCTCTCTGTACACCCTGCCTCCTGCCTTCACGGTGCCTGGGGGCTCACAGGCCTTCTTTAATGAGGTTTTTGCACAAGAGAGAATAAATTAGAAGCCTTGATCAAAACAGAGCTTCCAGCAGGAGCAGAGCACGAAAACCACCAGAGCCCTGCTTCCTGCACCCAAAGAAACAGCCAGGCAAGGCAGCCCAACAACCAGCAAGCAGTTCCACAAGCCAACAGGAAGCACACCAGCCTGCCAGGCTGCCAGCAGCGGGGAGGCCTCTCCTCCTCACCCCTCCTTCTGCCTTCCAGGCTCTTCAGCCCTCAGCCCCTCGGGCTGCTCTCGCCCAGCAACACTCAGAGCCAGGGCAGCAGTGCAGCCCTCCAAGCCATGGGGAAGGGAGGGATCTGCTCCCTGTTTCCATGGCTGCTCTGGGGCAGGAGGTAGTCTGCCTCAGCACACCTACAGGCTGAGGGGACTGGGGTCACCCCCCCTCGGCCTCCCTGAGCTACAGCCTCCGCTGCAGAGGGCACCAGACCCCCACTCAGGTTAATGCAGAGGAGGGTAACAGACCTGACCAGGGAGCCCCTCTAGCTCAGGGTACCAGCGCCCGGCCGGGACTCAAGGCTGAGGGGCTGCGGGGTCCCAGCGCCCGGCCGGGGCCCAGGGCTGCCCCGAGCTGAAGCCGGGGCCGTCGCTTAGCGGTGCCCCCGGGCCCGAGGGTCCCAGGTACTGCCCAGATGCAGAGCTCCCTGAGGCCTCCGGGGCTGCGGGGTGTGCAGCCCCCACAGCTGAGCGGAGCAGAGTCGCCCGTGGGGGCCTGGACACCCTCCGCGGCCCCCCCGGGGCTGCAAGGGCCACACCGGAGCCGAGCGGCCCGGACTCCCGAGCCGCAGCTCTGCGCCGGCCGCTGTACAACCCCACCCCGCAGGGCCCCGGCCCGGCTGTCACCCCCGCTCCGTCCCACCGCTGCCGCCGCCGCCACCCCGGGCGCTCAGGCCGGCCCCCGGCGCCCGGCCCCTCGCTGAGGCGGCGACGCGGGTGGCAGCGCCCCTGGGCGCTCCCCGCGCGATGCTCACCGTGCGGTGTGGAGCGCCGCGGCGGTGCGGAGCGCCGGGCGGGCAGGAGGGCGTACGGGCGGCTCCCGGAGCGGCGGCGGCGCTGGCCCCGGCCCCGTGTCCGTACGGCTGCGGGCGGGGCGGCGGCGGCGCGCCTCACGTGACCGCCGTGTCACCCCGCGCCGCCATCTTGTGCGCGCCGGCCGAGGGCGGCGGAGCGCTGGGGCCTGGGGGAGTTGCGGGCTAGGGCCGCTGGGGGGCTCTGGGGGCGCTGCGGAGGGCTGGGGGCGCTGGGGGCACTGGGGGCGCTGCGGGGGGCTGGGGGCGCTGGGGCTGGGGACGCTGCGGGGCTCTGGGGACGCTGGGGGCTGGGGGCGCTGCGGGGCGCTGGGGGCGCTGCGGGCTGGGGGCGCTGGGGGCGCTGCAGGGCGCTGGGGGCGCTGCGAGGCGCTGGGGGCGCTGCGGGGCGCTGGGGGCTGGGGGCGCTGCGGGGCGCTGGGGGCTGGGGGCGCTGCAGGGCGCTGGGGGCGCTGCGGGCTGGGGGCGCTGCGAGGCGCTGGGGGCGCTGCTGGGGGCTGGGGGCGCTGCTGCTTGCCCCGGCGCCGGCTGCTGGCCGCGGGCATCCCTGCGGACTGCTCGGGGAAGGCCGGTGCCAGGCCGCTTGCTGCCAGGGAAAGCCTCAGTCGGGATGAGCTCCAACAGGGCCGAGGGCCAGGTCCTGCACTGGGCTCACAACAACCCCCTGGGGAGCTACAGCCTTGGGGCAGTGGGGCTGGGAAGCTGCTGGCAGAAAGGGACCTGGGGGTGCTGATCAACAGGAGGCAGCAGTGTGCCCAGCTGGCCAAGAAAGCCCCTGGCATCCTGGCTGGGAGCACCAATGCTGTGCCCAGCAGGAGCAGGCAGGGGACTGTCCCCCTGTGCTGGGCACTGCTGAGGCCACAGCTCCAGTGCTGTGCCCAGAGTTGGGCTCCTCAAGACAAGAGGGAGGTGGAGGTGCTGGAGCCAGGGCAGAGCAGGGCAAGGAAGCTGGGAAGGGCCTGCAGGAGAAATCTGATGAGGAGAGGCTGAAGGAGCTGGGGATGGTTAGTGTGCAGGAGAGGAGGCTGAGGGCAGAGCTCCCTGCTCTCTGCAGCTCCCTGAGAGGAGGCTGTGGGGACGTGTTGGCCTTTTCTCCCAAGGAACAAGTGACAGGATGGAAGGAAATGGCCTCAAGTGGCAGCAAAGAGGGTTTAGGTTGGAGGAAGGAAATTCTTCCCTGGAAGGGTTCTCAAGCACTGGCACAGGCTGCCCAGGGAGGTGGTTGAATCGTCATCCCCTAAGGTGTTCTAAAGCTGCAAAGCTGTGGTGCTGAGGGCCATGGCTTAGCCCCAGCCTTGGCAGAGGCAGAGAATGGTTGGTCTTGATGAGCTGGAAGGGCTTTACTAACCCAAATGATTCTGTGGTTCAGCACTGAAGCCACACTCTGCTGGAGTGGGGAACTGCTCCCTTCTGCAGGGACAGTGCAGGGCAGGGCTGGGGCAAGTGTGTCCTGCCCTGGGGGCTGCAAGAGCAAAGGCTGCAGTGGAGGAGCACTCCCCTCTCCTGGGACTGTTCCTCACCATTTGGCTTCTGGTCACCTCCTTTGTGGTAACATCAGGAGCTCTGGAGATGCTGTCAAGAAAATGCCAGTTAGAATTAATCTACAGTCATGGAATTGTCAGGGCTGGAAGGGACCCCAAGGCTCAGCCAGTCCCAAGCCCCTGCCATGGGCAGGGACACCTCACACCACAGCAGGTTGCTCACAGCCACCTCCAGCCTGGCTGCAAACACCTCCAGGCAGGAGGCTTCCACTACCTCCCTGGGCAGCCTGTGCCAGTGAGTTAAAATGAAAGCACAGCCCTGATTCTCTGGGTAAATATCCCCTGGATGTCATCTTCTCCAGCCAGAAAGGGCTAAAGTTGTGTTTCAAACCTCGCACTCCATAAACGCCCCTCCCCCCCCCCAACAAAAAAACCCAAACCAAACCCAAACCCCCACAACTATTGGCTTTTTCTCCCCTTTCCTCTCTGGAAAGGTCAGGAGGATTTTGTGGTGCCCACAAAGCCACATCCAGCCTGGGTTTACCTGGGTGTGTTCTCCCCAAGTGTGGGAAGAGCTGCAAGTTCTTGCTGGCATTCCTTATCTCTCCAAGGTGGTGGTTGCTCACCAGCAGACGGTGGAGATAGCAGAGCCACAGCACAGGCAGCGACCCTCCCTGCTAGGCAGGAGGAGGAAAGGACCTGGGCAGGACTGGCTGTGCCAGTGTGTGACAAGAGGCAGGTTGTGCTGGTTTGAGCACGTCAAGGTGTAGAAACCTAACCCAAAAGCCTCAGGACACTTACTCTCTGGGGCTGCTGAGGCTGGAGAGGAGAAGGCTGAGAGGGATCTGCTCAATGTCTCTCAAGAGCTGAGGGCTGGGGGGCAGGAAGGAAGGGCCAGGGCCAGGCTCTGCTCACTGTGCCCTGGCATAGGCCAAGGGGCAAGGGATGGCAAGTGCAGGCCAGGAGGTTGCAGCTCAGCAGGAGGAGGAACTTCTTGCCTGGGAGGCTCCCAGAGGCCTGGAGCAGGCTGCCCAGAGAGGTTGTGGAGTCTCCTGCTCTGGAGCCTTTGCAGCCCTGTCTGGATGTGTTCCTGTGGGACCTGTGCTGGATCCTGTGGTGCTGCTCTGGCAGGGCTTGGGCTGGAAGCTCTCCAGGGGTCTCTTCTGACCCCTAGCATCCTGTGATCAAGGAGTGGCTGCAGACAGTCCCCAGGCAAAGTGCAAATGACACTTGGATGAAGAGTGACTTCTGCAGAGGGACAGGTGGGACACAGTGGTGCCCTGTGAAGGGTCCTTGCAGCACAGTTTGGCTGTTCCAAGGGTGGATTCTCTGATGCAACACAAGTTCAGAGCCAGCATGGCAGCCAGGCTCAGATCCGCCCTCACCTGCCACTCTTTGCTGGACGTGTCCTGGAAGCCACCATGGCAGTGAGTGAGGAATGAGATGCTCTGTTGGGGCACCCAGCTTTTTGGCAGTGCTAAGCCAAGTCATGCAGGCAGGGGAGGATGAACAGGAACAGAGTCCTGCAAGAGCTGAACCACAACTCCTTGACCTCCTGCAGAGCAAGTAGGCAGCCTGCAAACCCTCTGAGCTCACAAGTGTTCAGAGAAGCCAAACTCCACCATGTATCACCTGTGCAGCCTGCAAAGTACTTGCCTCCCCTGCCTCCTTCCAGGCAGGCCTTTTCCCCACCCTTCTCTCTTGTTGCCATCACTTTGTTTTTCATTCAGTCTGTATCAGGGAGACCTTAGAGCAGTCTTGGAGTACCTGAAAGGAGCCTATGAGAAAGCCAGGAAGAGACCTTTGACAAGGGCTGGGAGTGGCAGGACTGAATGCATTGGAGTTTAAGGAGGGCAGGTTGAGGCTGGAGATGAGGAAGAGATTGTTGGCAGTGAGGCTGGGGAGACTCTGGCACAGGCTGCCCAGGGAGGATGTGGCTGCCTCCTGCCTGGAGGTGTTGAAGGCCAGGCTGGATGAGGCCTGGAGCAGCCTGGGCTGGTGGGAGAGGTCCCTGCCCAGGGCAGGGGCTTGGCACTGGATGAGCTTTGGATTTCCTTCCAACCCAACCCACTCTGTGAGTCTATGCATCATTTCTGAGTCTGTGTCTGAAGACAGCCTCAGCACCCATGCCTTCAGTTCTCTCATCCCTGAGGAGGGGTTTAGTTTGATTTTAGTCTTTCCTAAACTGACTAGGCTTAAAATCAGTTGTTTCAAGGCTGGCTTACATCATCATGGTTGCATCAGGAAAGGTTCAGGAGTGAGGAACTGACCCTGTTTGCCCCTCCCTGCCTCACTGCTTCTTGGAAGACAAAAAGGCTGATGGTTGAGATCGTCAAAGCAGAGCAGAGCAGATTGAGATTAGATGTGAGGAACAAGTTCTGCCCCAGGAGGCTGCTGGAACACTGCAGCAGGCTGCCCAGGGAGGTGGTTGAGGCTCCATGCCTGGAGCTGTTGCAGGGGAGGCTGGAGAGGGCTCTGGGCAGCCTGCTCCAGTGGAGGATGTCCCTGCTGAGTGCAGGGGGCTGGGCTGGCTGAGCTCTGGAGCTCCCTTCCAACCCAGACCATGCTGGAGGGCACCTGCTGGCAGCAGTGCCAAGCTTCACCATTGCTGCCACTGGGGCAGTGGAACCTGTGAGGTCTTGCCAGCTCCCACTGCCCTTGATCCTTCTGTCTGCATCCCTTGTGTGATGCTTTGAAGCCAGAGATATTCCTCATAGGGGTTCGTGCTGCTCTGTTTCCTCCCTGGCTGTGATGCTGCCCTCTGGCCCTGCTAATGCCCTAACAGGATTAAGGTTGCTGGCCCGCCCCCCGGGGCAGTACTGGCATCAACTCCCCCTGCCCGACCTTGTTCCCATCATGTGGACGTTTTCCAGCAAATAATGGGAACCTGATGGCTGTGCAAATCGATTCTCAGGGTTCCTGACCTCCCTGTTGGGAATGACAAAGGGCCCTGGCCCGAGGCTCAGAAGCAGCTGTCCCCAGGCAGGGCTTAATCCTGCTGAGCCACTTGTGTGCTGAAATCAGCCTCTGCTGAGGGGCTGCAGCCAGACCCAGGGGCTGAGGGTGGGGGAGACACTGAGATGGTTGTGTGGCATGGGGTAACATCATCTCAGGGGGCTCCTCCTGCTGTGGAAGCAAGAGGGGATGCCCCGGGCCCTGCTGGTGTTTCAGTCATGGGGTCATAGAATCCTCTTGCTTGGGAAAGCCCTTTCAGAACCTCCACTCCAACTAGTCTCTAGCTCTGCCCAGGCTGGGGCTAAGCCATGGCCCTCAGCACCACAGCTCTGCAGCTTTGGAACACCTCCAGGGATGGGGATTCAGCACCTCCCTGAGCAGCCTGGGCCAGTGGCTGAGAGCCCTTCCAGGGAAGAAGTTTCTTCGGATCTCCAACCTAACCCTCCTTAGTGCCAGGGCACTCAGCACCAGGATTAAAATGATGAATCAAAGCTGATGCCCACATGGACAGTAAAATGCTAATATATCACAGTTATTAATAATCATTAGGTCCATAATTAGTGAATTAATGCTATCTGCGTCTGAAGGGGTCCAGTGCACTTACTGTTACACTAATCATTTATTAAGGAACCAATACTAAACTAACTGAAATAACATTTCAGTCATCTCATCTCCTGCAGTGAGCCAGGGCAGAGCTGCCTCTGCTCAGGGCTGTGACTCCCAGCCCAGGCTCTGCTCCCTCAGGCACTCTCTGCAGCTCAGGGCAGCTTGGCACAGCCAGGGGCTGCTGCTCTGTCCCTGCTGCCTTCCATCCCCATCCCTGTGCCCTTGAATGCAGCTCCAGAACCCAGCTCCTGAACCTGCTTCCCATCTGCTGCTGAGTCCAGGCTGGGCCTTGCCCAGCAGCAGTGGTGCCAGTGGTGCCCTCTGTGCCCTCAGGGCTTGGTTCCATGTTGCTTTGTGTCTCTGTGTCTCTGTCCCCTGGCATTGATCTTCTCTCCAGCCCAGCTGGGGGAGTTTCTCTCCCCTCCATCAGTCTCTCTCCCTTCTGCCCTTTCTCTCCATGGGGAGCTCTGGCACTGCTCTGGTGGCCAGCCTTTGGCAGCTTTGTCACTTCAGTATGCCCACCATGGGTCCATCTTTCAGTGCAGCTGTGCCCATTGCCCCATCACTTGCCATCATCTGACATCATTCCCTCCCTGATGCTGCCTATGACATCCCAGCAGCTGCAGTGCCCTTTATGCAGTGGTTATTTCCCCCATGACACCATTTAACATGAATCAGGATCACCCCACCACTGACCAGGACATTGCCACCAACTTCAGAGAGAGGAGCAGCAGTAGTCCTTGGGGCTCCAAATCTCTCCAGTGCATCACCAGCAGTGCTTTGCCCCTGTCCCCTGCTTAGCAGTGTGAAGGACCACAGAAGAGAAACCAATGCAGAGTGGATGGAGACAACCTAAATGCACCTTGCATCCAAGAAACCACAGAGCAGGGCACTGGACTGCAGCACCAGTGGTGCAAGTGACCAAAGGCTCCACTTCCAGCCCAGTCAGCTCCAGCTGGGGGCAGGTCACAACTGGTGTGCCCCAAAGCTCGGCACTGGGGCCACTTCTGTTGACCACATTTGTCAGTGGCCTGCAGGAGGGGATTGAGGCAGCCTCAGAGAGTGTGCTGCTGACAACTGGGTGGCAGTGTTGGGCTGCTGCAGGGCAGCGAGGCTCTGCAGAGGGACCTGGCCAGGCTGCAGCCATGGGATGAGGCCAATGGGATGAGGCTCAACAAGGCCAAGTGCTAAGTGCTGCACCTGGGTCACAACAACCCCAGGAAGGCTCCAGGCTGGGGGCAGAGGGGCTGGAAAGTGCCCAGCAGGAAAGGCCCTGGGGATGCTGGGTGGCAGCAGCTGGAGAGGAGGCAGCAGTGCCCAGGGGGGCAAGAAGGGCAGCAGCAGCCTGGCCTGGAGCAGCAATGGTGTGGGCAGCAGGAGCAGGGCAGGGATTGTGCCCTGGGCTGGGCACTGGGGAGGCCACAGCTTGAGTGCTGCCTTCAGCTCTGGGCCCTCCCTGCCAGCAGGAGCTGGAGGGCTGGAGCAGGGCCAGAGAAGGGCAAGAGAGCTGGGGAAGGGTGTGGAGAAGAGGGCTGGGGAGGAGCAGCTGAGGGAGCTGGGGGGGTTGAGTGTGGAGCAGAGGAGGCTGAGGGAGACCTCCTTGCTCTCTGCAGCTCCTGAGAGGAGGCTGCAGCCAGCTGGGGGTTGGGCTCTGCTCCCTAGGAACAAGTGAGAGGATGAGAGCTTCGAGCTGTAACCAGCAGCATGGGGAGGGGATTCTGCCCCTCTGCAGAGCCAGCAGCAGCAAGGTGTAGTTCAGCAGGGCAGTCTCACAACTGTGCCTGTGCAACCCCCAGCCCCTCAGCCCCCAGCTTTCAGAAGAGGAGAAGATTGCTTTGCAGCTGCTCCCGGGATTTGCAGAGCACATTTCCTCTCCCTCAGCTCCTAAAGCCGTAGGGGGAAAAGGAGGAAGTGGCTTTGCAGCATGAGTTTGCAGCATGGCAGAGGCTGGGAAGAGGCAGATTCCTCCAGGCAAAGCGGTGTAAGTGACACTGAAGAAGAGAAATGGGGACTGGGGACTTCAGAGGTGCTGAAGCAGTAAGTCCCTGCTCTATCCCGCCATGGCCATCCAGCAGTGCCCTGCATCCATCTGCTGGCAGAAGTTCCCAGCCAGCACACAGCTCTACACACTCCAGCAGGCCCTGGAGATGGTCACCTGCAACCTAAGGTCCATTGATGGATTCAGCTCTGCTGTCACAGGCTGGATCCCCACGCTGGGGTGGGGATATCTGGCCCAAGCCCACTCCCAGCAGGGCCAAAGCCTCCACTGCATTAGTTCAGCAGGGCCTGTGTCCCAGTGAGTTGGGACATCCCTAGGGACAGGCTTCACTCACACCAGGAAAGGAGGTTCCTGTGGGGCTGGCTGCTGCTCCCCCTGTTGCACCTTGTGCCCCTCAGAGCTGAGCTGGCCCCAGTGTCTACAGGACCCCTCTGGGCAGGAGGAGATCCAGCTGAGCAAGCCCAGCTTCCCCAGCCTCTCCTCCTGTGCCACCAGTGCCAAGGTGTCCCCAGGCTCACTCTGCTTTGGAGCTCCAAACAGTGCCAGGACCCTGATGTGGCCTCCCCAGTGCAGAGCAGCAGATCCATGCTCCCTCCCTGACCTGCTGGCCACCCCATGGCAAGTTGAGAAGCAGGATGATGCCTCCAGATCTCCAAATCCTCTTCCCTGGAAAGCCACAAAGACACGTCTGGAGTGAAGCTGTGCACTGCTACAGGGCTGTGCACCTGCTCTAGGCCACCAGACTCTGCACACTGTCACCTCCATGGTGTCCAAGGGGCAGCAGCAGAATCACAGGATCACAGGATTCCAGGTTGGAAGGGACCTGCAGGCTCCTCTGCTCCCAGCTCTCCAGGTGCTAGGGGAGGGGAGAGGTCAGAGACAGCAAAAAGGAGAGGGGTGTCTCACAACTCCAGGCTCCAGTGCCACACAGGGATCTCTGATCCAGGGTTCCAAGGTGGTTGGTGCCAGGCTGGCCTGCCTCACTTTGCCCCTTCTGTAGTCTCCGGTGCCTTGGGTGCAATTTGCTGGGCATGTGCCTTTGGCAGGCTGCTGAAATGGGTCTGGGGGCAGGCTGTGCCAGCCCTACCTGCTCCCCAGCTGGCAAAAGCAGCACAGTGAAGGCTCTGCCCTTCAGGTCACAGCTGTGACAGGTCCCCCGGGTGAGGATGACTCAGTCTACTCAGCTCTGGGGAGACCCCACCTTGAGTACTGCCTCCAGTTCTGGAGCCCCTAGGACAAGAGGGATCTGGAGGTGCTGGAAGGTGTCCAGAGCAGGGCCAGGAGGAGGAGCAGAGGGCTGGAGCACCTCTCCTGTGAGGACAGACTGAAGGAGTTGGGGCTGTTCAGTCTGCAGAAGAGAAGGCTCCCAGGTGACCTCATTGTGGCCTTCCAGTATCTGAAGGGGGCTACAGGAAGGCTGGGGAGGGACTGCTCAGGATCTCAGGTAGTGATAGGACTAGGGGGAATGGAATGAAGCTGGAGGTGGGGAGATTCAGGTTGGAGGGGAGGAGGAAGTTCTTCCCCATGAGAGTGGTGAAGCCCTGGGATGGGTTGTCCAGGGAGGTGGTTGGGGCCCTGTCCCTGGAGGTGTTTAAGCCCAGGCTGGCTGAGGCTCTGGGCAGCCTGACCTAGTGTGGGGTGTCCCTGCCCATGGCAGGGGGGTTGGAACTGGATGATCCATGTGGTCCCTTCCAACCCTGACTAACACTATGGTACTATGATAGTGCTGGGAGTTTTGCCTGCAACAGCCTCAGGATGCAGGGATGCTGCCCTCAGGGTGGGAGGTGAGGGAGAGAGGAGAGAAGCTGACACCAAAGGTCTCATTTTGATGCCAGATTTTGGTAACTTGGAGATTTACAGCTGAAATCCAAGAGGAGCTGACTTGAACAGGACTGGAAAGCTATGGAAAGCTGTCAAGAGTCAGGGCTGGGTGTCTCAGTCCAGAGAGGGCAAGAGCCTCAGTTCTTGTGAATATCCCTGTGTCAGAGGCACAAAGGAGGCCAAGATAGCAACAGCCCTCGGGGCTATTCATTACACAAATGAAGTGGGTGGATCAGAAGGAGAGAGAAAGAAAATAGAGAGGGAGAAGAGGGAGAGAGAAGAGGAAAGGGATTACATTCCCACACCCCTCACCCCCCAAGACAGTTTGGGTCTGTGGAGGAAGGCTGCTGCAGCTCTGGCTGTGGAGGAGAGGTCATCCTTGCTGGCTATGCTGTCCTCTGAGCAGCCTCTTCAGCTCCATGAGTTGCAGCAGGCAGAACTTAGGACACAGAGAGAGGATTCCTCTTGGTCTGCTTCTTGCAGGCTCTGTGGGGCTGTCTCTGTCATTTTTCTCTCCTGGTGTTCCCCTGTTTTCCTTCAGAGCAGCATTGCCCCAGGGCTCTTCCTTCTCCTGAGCCAGCAGCTGCTCAGGTCTTTCATCCAGTTTTGAGCTGTGTACATTCCAGAGAGTGTGGATAGCAGAGGCCTCTGCCCATTATTTGCAGGGCAGCTGCAGCCTGGGGAGCAATCTTCATGCACCTTCCAGAGAGTTGTTATCCAGTGGCCTCTGCCCAACACACATCAGCTGTTGCCTGGGCAAGCAGCAAAGATGATTTCATCTTTGTTGAGTCACATCAGGAGAGCCAGGATTTAGTCTCTCACACTGGGCTGGCCACCAAAACAGGGCCAGAAGCTCTCCATGGACACCTGTGTGACCGTCTCTAGGTGAATGCCTTGGCAGAAGCTCGGGCTGGGTCATCTCCAGAGGTCCCTTCCAACCCTCACCATGCTGGGATTGTGTGAAAGCTAAAATCTCTCTCCCCAGAGTGGAAGAAGCCACTGGCTGGGTAAGGGTTTAGCATGTTGAGAGCCCCCAGCCCTGATCCCAGTTGGAGATAACTTCTTTACTGTGAAGGTGCTGGGGCACTGGAGCAGGCTGCCCAGAGAGCTTGTGGAGTCTCTTTCTCTGGAGACTTTCAAGACCCACCTGGATGTGTTCCTGTGTGACTGTCTCTAGGTGAACCTGCCTTGGCAGGGGGTTGGACTGGATGGTCTCCAGAGGTCCCTTCCAACCCTGTGATTCTGTGAGAAGACACTGTCCTACATCCCTCAGAGCTCAGCCTTGCACACCAAGCATTCCACATGTCCTTTGACACCCACTTGAACACCCAGGAGTGCCAGCTCAGGGCTAGAAATGGCATCAAGCTGAGCCCTAAGACATGGGACATGGCCTGGTGGCTGTGATGGAGGCAGGACTGTGATGGAAAGGTGGTGAGAAGAATTCCTGTTGGATAGGTAGCTGAATGCAGATGTGATTTGGATGGCAGGCACAGGATGTCTCCAGATGGGAATCTCCAGGCCTGTCAGAGGGAAGCTCAGGGGCTTTCATCAGTCAAGCTCCATTAGCATGAAGAGTTCATTGCAACAAAGCAAAAGATGCTGATTAGAGAACTTTCTTTCTCCACCTAAGACTGCTGCCTACTGTATGCAAAGCCACCAGTGGCCGAATCTTGCCCTCCCAGTTGCTGAAGCCCTGGGCCAAAGAGGGAGGAGGTGGCTTGCCCTGGGCTGTCTGTCCTGATCTTGACCTGGCAGCAGGAGGAACGCAGGCCTGGTCCTTGCTCAGCTTCCTGCTCCTGCCAGTGGAGCCTAGTGACATGCAAGCTAAAGTCTGGAGCGCTTCCAACCCCCCCTGGGCACTGTGCTGCTGGGCAAGCTGCTGTGGGGGCCCTGCTGGAGCAGGGCTTGGGCTGGGGGATCCCAAGAGGTCCCTCCCAGCCCCCTCCACGCTGGGTTCCCTGTTGACAGTGACTTTAATTCCAGCTCTTGCATATGTAGATGTTTTCTTGTTTCCCCAGCAGCCTGGGTTGCCAAGAAACCTTCTGATGCATGCGATGGTTTGGGACCATTTAGCGGCACCCAAAAGCAGGCTGCTGGGACACGGAGCTTTGCACAGCAGGGCTGCTGATTCGCTCGGCGGCTCTGCCCGGAGCTCAGCCCATCCTGAGCCTGCAGGCTGGCCATCGGGGGCTTGCTTTCAGCACAGTGAGCAGCCCCAGGCAATGAAGGGCAATGAAGAGAAGGAGGCAGGCAGCCGGCTCCTGGGCTTTTGTCTGAAAATCCGTGACTTCCGCGGCAGCAAAGGGAAAGCTTTTGTCTGCCTGCCCCTCGACATCAGGTTGTGCCAGGAGCCGCTTGAGCTGGGGTAAAGGCCAAGGGAGCAGTGAAGAGGATTTGCCATTCATGAAGGTAGATTCCTTGCCTCTTCTCTATGCGGGCTTGAAAGGCGCAGCACGGAGCGCCGGGGGCGAGGGGCTGCTGAGAGGAAGGGCAGAGGAATGCTGCTGCCAGCAGCTCCTGTGCAGGAATGAGTTTGGAGGCTTGTGCCGCCAGTGAAGAGCTGTGAAAGCCATCTCCCTTTCTTTATGAGTGTCTGAAGTCAATTGGTGTAGAAAATGCTTGGAATGTTGCATCCCTCTGCAGGGTTACAGAAGCACACTGAAGCCCAGCATGGAGGGGTTGGAAGGGACCTATCCCCACAGCCCCTCCGGAACAGTCCCTGTCCAGCTCTCCTGGAGCCCCTTCACAGAATGCTTTGGCTTTGAAGGGACCTTAAAGAGCATCCTGCTCCTACCCCCTGCCATGGGCAGGGACCCCTCCCACCAGCCCAGCCTGCTCCAGGCCTCATCCAGCCTGGTCTGCAACACCTCCAGGCAGGAGGCAGCCACAGCCTCCCTGGGCAGCCTGGGCCAGGTCTCCCCAGCCTCACTCTCAACAATTTCTTCCTCCTCTCCACTCTCAATCTCTCCTCTCCCAGCTCAAAGCCATTGTCCCTGGGCCTGGTACTCCCAGCCCTTCTCCAAAGTCCCTCCCCAGCTCTCCTGGAGCCCTTCAGGTCCTGCAAGGCTGCTCTGAGGTCTGCCTGCAGCCTTCTCTTCTCCATGCTGCACAGCCCCAGCTCTCCCAGCCTGGCCCCACAGGGGAGGTTCTGCAGCCTCTGAACCAGCACCAGAACAAGAGGACACAGTCTCCAGCTGTGCCAGGGGAGGTTCAGGCTGGATGTTAGGAAGAAATCCTTCCCAGCCAGAGAGATTGGCCCTTGGGATGTGCTGCCCAGGGAGGTGGTGGAGTCCCCAGCCCTGGAGGTGTTTAGGAAGGGCCTGGATGAGGCCCTGGGTGCCATGGTTGAGATGATCAGATGGTGCTGGGGGATAGGTTGGACTCAATGATCTCAAAGGTCTGTTCCAACTTGGTTAATTCTATCCTATCCTATCCTATCCTATCCTATCCTATCCTATCCTATCCTATCCTATCCTATCCTATCCTATCCTATCCTTTCCTATTCTATTCTATTCTATTCTATTCTATTCTATTCTATTCTATTCTATTCTATTCTATTCTATCATCTCTGTGGCCTCCTCTGGAGCCTCTCCAGCAGCTCCAGGCCCTTTGTGTGCTGGGGCCCCCAGAACTGGAGGCAGTGCTGCAGGTGGGGCCTCAGGAGGGCACAGACTCTTGTGATCCTTGGCAGAATGAAATGAGAGTGGCAGAGGTTTTCCTCATGGCAGCCTGGGTGATCACCACTTTTTAAAAGAGCATGCAATGGAAAATGGAAGAAATGTGAAAGCAGCCTCAGAAGGTGAATTTACTGCCTTGGGATTGGGAGGGGTGTGCTGGACAACATTTTATTTCCTGACTCTATTTAAAGGGTGGCTTGGCCATGAAGAAAATCTGTCTGGGATGACTCTGTTAATTTTAGAAAGCTGCTGACCAGCCCTGGCTCTGCACCTACTCAGCAGCTTGGCAGCCTGCCCCTGCTTCCCATTCTTCACCCTAACTGATTCCAGGAGATGTGGCTTTGAATGCTGCCTGCTCCAGCTGGGTTTGTTCCATGCTGGCTCCTGATGCTGAGTTTGTGTGAAGCCATTGAGAGAGCCCTGGACAGGCTGCAGAGCTGGGCCCATGACAACCTCAGGAGGCTCAACAAGGCCAAGGGCAAGGTCCTGCAGCTGGCTCAGGGCAATCCCCAGCACAGATCCAGGCTGGGTGAGGAGAGGCTGAGAGCAGCCTGCAGGAGAAGGCCTTGGGGGTGCCAGGTGGTGACAGAGTCCCCAGGAGCCAGCAGTGGTCCCTGGCAGCCCAGAGCCAGCTGAGTGCTGAGCTGCAGCCAGAGCAGGGAGAGCAGCAGCACAGGGAAGGGATTCTGCCCCTCTGCTCAGCCCCCACCTGCAGCACCAGCTTTGTTGCCCTTCTCTGGACACACTCCAACCTCTTAAATGTCATTCTTGGAGTGAGGGGCTCAAAACTGAACCTGGTTGAAGTCTTTCCCCAAGCTCCCCAGAGCTGCTTTTCCATCTGCCTACTTTGTTTAATTGGCCTGTAATGAGGGTGGGGGCTCTGCCTGCTTGCTGATGGGAAAGGCCATTGAGGACACAGGGACAGCACCAAACACTTCATATAAGTCCATGTATAGAATCATAGAATCACAGAATCAACCAGGTTGGAAAGGACCTCAGAGATCATCAGCTCCAACCTATGACCTAACACCCAGCACCTCCTGACAGGTAACCCATGGCTCCAAGTGCCACATCCAATCCCCTCTTGAACACCCCCAGGAATGGGGACTCCACCACCTCCCTGGGCAGGTGGGAAGAACTTGCTGGGAAGAACTTTCTCCTCACCTCCAGCCTAAACCTCCCCTGGCACAGCTTGAGACTGTGTCCTCTTGTTCTGGTGCTGCTTGCCTGGGAGAAGAGACCAACCCCCTCCTGGCTACAACCTCCCTGCAGGGAGTTGCAAAGAGCAGAGAGGTCTCCCCTGTAGATGTAGATGCCATCAGTTGCTCTTCCCTGACCCACTGCTGCTCTGCCTCACTCCATCATAAAGATGACAACTTGGCTTCTCTGTAGATGCTTTCTCCAGAGTCTTGGGGCATGACCTGGAGTTGTTCTCCAGAGAAGTGAATGCTGTGTTTGAGGACAAGCCCAGAGGCTGTTGGTAGCTACCCAAGTGCTAACTAACTTGGCCTGCTGGAGTCTGTCACCTCTGTGAGCTGTCTCAGCAATGCTGTTGACTTGCCTCCTCTGCCTAGGCACCAGCCATCTGACTCAGCTGTTCTTTTGCTCTGAAGGTGACAAATGCCCTGCACACAAGTTGTGCAAGGAGCCCATTTTGGTGGGCAACTGTTCCAGTAAAGGAACAGATTCAGCAGAGAGCAGCACCTCAACAGCTCCTGAGACCACAGGCCACTAAAGCCTCAGTGGACTCAGGCACCACCAAATATCAGACAAAAGCTTGCTCTCAATATTCCCAGAAACATACTCAGGAGGAGTTAATAATTCAGGTGGACTCCTCACAGAACAGCAGGAGAAGGACACAGAGCTGCTGGAGGGGGTCCAGAGGAGGCCACAAAGATGCTCCAAGGGCTGGAGCAGCTCTGCTGTGAGCACAGGCTGAGGGAGCTGGGGCTGTGCAGCCTGCAGAGGAGAAGGCTCCAAGAGGACCTCAGAGCTGCTGCCAGGACCTGAAGGGATCCTGCAGGAAGGCTGCAGAGAGACTTTGCCTGAGGGGGTCTGAGACAGGGCAAGGGAAAATGGTTTGGAGCTGAGGCAGAGCAGGGTCAGAGTGGAGCTGGGGAAGAAGCTCTTCAGTACAAGGGTGGTGAGACTCTGGCACAGGCTGCCCAGGGAGGCTGTGGCTGCCTCCTGCCTGGGGGTGTTTAAGGCTAGGTTGGATGAAGTCTTGGGCAGCAGAGTCCTATTGAGAGGTGTCCCTACCCTTGGCAGGGTGGTTGAAGTAGATGAGCTCTGAGGTCCCTTCCAGCCTGAGCCATCCTGTGACTCTGAAACTGGGGAAGAGTCTGGAGCACAAGGGTTGTGGGGACAGCTGAGGGAGCGGGGGTTGATGAGCCTGAGGAAAATGAGGCTGAGGGGAGACCTCATTGTCCACAACTCCCTGAAAGGAGGTAAGAGTGAGGTGGGGGTCGGTCTCTTCTCCCAAGGAACATGGGACCGGATGGGATCCATCCTAGGGTGCTGAGAGAGCTGGCAGATGTGCTAGCTAGGCCATTCTCCATCATTTTCCTCCAGTCCTGGCTCACTGGTGAGGTCCCAGATGACTGGAAACTGGCCAATGTGGTCCCCATCCACAAGAAGGGTCGGATGGAGGAACCTGGTAACTACAGACCGGTCAGCCTGACCTCAGTACCAGGGAAAATGATGGAGCAGATTATCCTGGGGGCAATAACTGCACCTGAAGGATGGCCAAGGGCTCAGGTCCAGCCAACATGGATTCAGGAAGGGCAGATCCTGCCTCTCCAA
This sequence comes from Melanerpes aurifrons, assembly GCA_011125475.1. Lineage (NCBI taxonomy): Eukaryota > Metazoa > Chordata > Aves > Piciformes > Picidae > Melanerpes > Melanerpes aurifrons. The sequence continues at coordinate 3,417,546 of WWNC01000002.1, read as the reverse complement.
CCTGATCTCTTTCTATGATCAGGTGACTGCCTGGTGGATGTGGGGAGGCTGTGGATGTGGTCTGCCTGGACTTCAGCAAGGCCTTTGACACCATCCCCCACAGCAAACTGCTGGCTAAGCTGTCAGCCTGTGGATTGGACCATTACACTCTGAGCTGGGTTAGGAACTGGCTGGAGGGCCGGGCCCAGAGAGTGGTGGTGAACGGTGCCACATCCAGCTGGCGGCCAGGCACCAGTAGTGTCCCCCAGGGATCAGTGCTGGGCCCTGTCCTCTTCAACATATTCATCGATGATCTGGATGGGGGGATTGAGTCAGTCATCAGCAAGTTTGCAGATGACACAAAGTTAGGGGCAGATGTTGGTCAGTTAGAGGGTGGAAAGGCTCTGCAGAGGGACCTCGACCGACTGGACAGATGGGCAGAGTCCAATGGGATGGCATTTAACAAGTCCAAGTGCCGAGTGCTGCACTTTGGCTACGGCAATCCCATGCAGAGCTACAGGCTGGGGTCAGAGTGGCTGAGAGCTCCCAAACAGAGAGGGACCTGGGGGTGCTGATCGACAGCCACCTGAATATGAGCCAGCAGTGTGCCCAGGTGGCCAGGAGGGCCAATGGCATCCTGGCCTGCATTAGGAATAGTGTGGCCAGCAGGAGCAGGGAAGTCATTGTGCCCCTGTACTCTGCATTGGTTAGGCTGCACCTTGAGTCCTGTGTCCAGTTCTGGGCCCCTCAGTTTAGGAAGGACATCGAAACACTTGAGCGTGTCCAGAGAAGGGCAACAAGGCTGGGGAGAGGCCTTGAACACAAGCCCTATGAGGAGAGGGTGAGGGAGCTGGGGTTGTTTAGCCTGGAGAAGAGGAGGCTCAGGGGTGACCTCATTGCCCTCTACAACTACCTGAAGGGTGGTTGTAGCCAGGAAGGGCTTGGCCTCTTCTCCCAGGCAACCAGCACCAGAACAAGAGGACACAGTCTCAAGCTGCACCAGGGGAGGTTCAGACTCGAGGTGAGGAGGAAGTTCTTCACCGAGCGAGTCGTTCGGCATTGGAACGGGTTGCCCAGGGAGGTGGTGGAGCCATCGACCCTGGAGGCGTTCAAGGGGAGATTGGACGTGGCACTTGGTGCCATGGTCTAGGCATGGGGTCTGTGTTGATAGGTTGGACTCGATGATCCTTGAGGTCCTTTCCAACCTAAATGATACTGTGATACTGTGATACTGTGAAGTGATGGGACAGGAGGAAATGGCCTCAAGTTGCATCAGGGGAGGTTTAGGTTGGACATGAGGAACAATTTCTTAGCTGAAAAGGTTTGCAAGCCCTGGACAACACTGTCCAGGGCAGCAGTGGGCTCAGCATCCTTGGAGGGATTTAGAGGTCATGAAGATGGCCACACTAAGCCCTCTCCCAGCTAATTAACCCCTGCAATCAGCAGGGTGTGTTTATTTGCTGAGGGTACCCCAACTAAACCATTTTCCCTGTGTCTCTGCTAACAGGGCTGAGGTGGTGCCCAGGGAGGTGGTGGAGTCACCATCTCTGGAGGTGTTTAGGAGGAGACTGGATGGGGTGCTTGGTGTCATGGTTGAGTTGATCAGATGGTGTTGGGTGATAGGTTGGACTCAATGATCTTGAAGGTCTTTTCCAACCTGGTTAATTCTATTCTATTCTATTCTATTCTATTCTATTCTATTCTATTCTATTCTATTCTATTCTATTCTATTCTACTCTATTCTAAGATGTGGTGTTGAGGGGCAAGGTCTAGCAGGGAGCTGGCAGTGCTGGCTTAAGGGTTGGGCTGGATGATCTTAGAGGTGATGGTGAGCTGGCAGTGATGGCTTAAGGGTTTGACTTCATGATCTTAGAGGTGATGGTGAGCTGGCAGTGCTGGCTTAAGGGTTGGACTCCATGATCTTGAAGTTCTCTTCCAACCAAAAAGATTTCACAGTTCTATTATTGTTAAAAATCTTGATACACAGAACAAATGCTGTGAAAGCCCTCAGGAGCCCAGAATATGATGGGATGGGATGCTGTGGTGTGATGTGGTGTGGTGTGGCAGGGGCAAGCGAGGGGTCATGGTGGGCGGTAGCTGTCTTCACCTGGCAATTCAGAGCAGGGGATTCCCTCCCTGGAAGGGAAACAGCAACACAAATCCATTTTATTCAGAAGAAATGTATCCTTCAAGTTGATATTTTTAAACTTGAAGACTCAACATCTGCCTGAGTGCACACTGCTGGGATATGCAGTGGTGTTTTCCTGCTGAAAGCAGTTACAGATGAGGTACAGTGAGGTGAGGCAGGAGAAGCAATTTCTGCCTTTGGTGGCATTTTATAAACTCCCAGAACCACAGAGTGCTCTGTGCTGGAAGGGAGCTCCAGAGCCCATCCAGCCCAGCCCCCTGCACTCAGCAAGGACATCCTCCACTGGAGCAGGCTGCCCAGAGCCCTCTCCAGCCTCCCCTGCAATAGCTCCAGGCATGGAGCCTCAACCACCTCCCTGGGAAGCCTGCTGCAGTGTTCCAGCAGCCTCCTGGGGCAGAACTTGTTCCTCACATCCAATCTCAAATCTGCTCTGCTCTGCTTTGAAGCCACTGCCCCTGCTCCTGTCCCTGCAGGCACTTGGGAACAGTCTCCCTGCAGCTTTCTTGTAGCCTCTTCAGGTACTGGCAGGCTGCTCTAAGGTCTCTCTGGAGCCTTCTCTTCTCCAGACTGCACAGCCCCAGCTCCCTCAGCTCTCTTCACAGCAGAGGTTCTCCAGCCCTCTTCTCTCCACTCTCTCCATCAGCTCCAGGTCCTCCCTGTGCTGAGGGCCCCACAGCTGGCCCCAGCCCTGCAGGTGAGGTCTCCCCAGAGCAGAGCAGAGGGGCAGGATCCTCTCTCCAGCTCTGGCCACACTGCTTTGGCTGCAGCCCAGCCTGCCCTTGGCCTCCTGTGCTGCCAGTGCCCATTTCTGGCTCCTGCCCTGCTCCTCTCCCCCAGCACCCCCAAGGCCTTCTCTGCAGGGCTGCTCTCAGTCTCATCCCCCCCAGCCTGGATTCTGAGGGGTGCCAGAGCTAGGTGCAGGACCTTGCCCTTGGCCTTGCTGCACCTCCTGAGGGTCTCCTCAGCCAGCTCAGCAGCCTGGAAGGCTTGGAAGAAGATCACAGGGCTGATCTCAGGATGTACAACCCAGGTGTGAAAGGAACATCCCTAGAATTGATGTTGAGGTGCACAATAATGGTCCCAGCACAGCCCCTGGCTGTTGTTTTGCCAGGACTGGCATTTTAGAGGTCATGCAAGCAGGCTTGGAGCTTGACTTTGCAACACAGGAAAGTGAGATCACAGAATCCTGGAATGGTTTGGCTTGGAAGGGCCCTCAAGGATCATCCAGTTCCTATCCCCCTGCCATGGGCAGGGACACCTCACACTAGATCTCAGCACTGTGTTTGGTACTTCCCTGCATCCAGCTTGCTCTGCCAGCAGAGGGAAAGTAGCAATGCTGTGCAGGGCTCAGTCACACAGGCCACCAACAGTGGCAGAAGCAGCACAGTGTCCTCCAGGCTGCACACAGCTGGAAGAGAAGCTCCAGCAGAACCACTGAGTGTATTGCCCCTCAAGTGGCATTCATTTGTGGCCAGCTGCCATGCCTGCTGGTAGGGGTGAAGAGATGACAAGCCCAGCTCCTTGTAAGGTTCCCATTATGCTTGGTCAGAGCAACCTTCCACCAGCACAGGGGATTGAGTCAAAGCCTTCAGCAAGTTTGCATGCTGGGCTCTTTCCCATCCCACCAGAGAACGAGGCAAGGAGCCCTGCACAGCATCGCTGGGAGACAGCTGAGTCACTCCACTCCAGCTGGAGAGCACAGAGCTGTACACTTCAAACCACTTATTTACTCCTAAACTTTTATTTCCCTTTTCTCTTTCAGCTTTAAAGGCTTTGCCTACCTCAACTGTTGGGAGCCTTAGCAGGGAACTCTTTGTTTTGGTGAATGGTGAGGTGGGAGCCAGAGGAGAGGGAGACGTTTTCCAACAGAATGTCACTGAATACATCACAGAAGTCCATTTATTCAGGGAGAACCCTCAACTGTATAAGCAGCACCTTGACTGCCTAGGCAGGGGGTAAAGTACCTGAGCTTTCTGTGTATAAAGCAGAGGTCTTCCCAGGAGATGCTGTGGGCACAAGCTAAACCTCTTCTCCTCGGATTTGAGGTGGTTTTATTAACCTCAAACAGTGCTGATCCTGCAGGTAACAACATTTCCTGCCAGCTGAGGAGAGTTTAGTAGCAAGGATGCTCTTGAAAGCAAGTACCAGCCTGCCAGTACCTGAAGGGGGCTGCAAGAGGGCTGCAGAGGAACTGTTCCCGAAGGCCTGCAGGGACAGGAGCAGGGGCAATAGTTTGGAATGAGAGAAGAAGGGATTTAGGTTGGATGTTAGGAGGAAGTTTTTGACATGAGGCTGCTGGAACACTGCAGCAGGCTGCCCAGGGAGGTGGTTGAGGCTCCATGCCTGGAGCTATTGCAGGGGAGGCTGGAGAGGGCTCTGGGCAGCCTGCTCCAGTGGAGGATGTCCCTGCTGAGTGCAGGGGGCTGGGCTGGCTGAGCTCTGGAGCTCCCTTCCAACCCAGAGCACTCTGTGGTCAGCACTGGGGATGTTTTTCCTCAGCTGTTGCCCGAGCTGTTGTATAACCAGATGCGTCACCAGCCTGCTCAGGCTTTTCCACAGGATGCCTCTTTTCATGCTTTGCCTTTCTAAGCCTTTCTAAGCTGTTCTGGGTAGGTCATACCATGCTGTCATGCCCTGCTGCCAGCCATGCCAGCAGGATGTGAGGATTGAGGGGGATGAGAAGCTCAACACGAGCCTCCAGCGTGTACTTGCAGCGCAGAAAGCCAAGCAGGGGCCTGAGGCCCCGTCCCTGGAGATGCTGAAGGTGAGGCCACTGCAGAATGGCCTCTGTCTCTGGTTGAGTTACATGCAACACATGCAGTCTGCAGTCTTGCAGCTCCAGGGAAAGCAAACTGCAGCTTGTGGGGAAAACACTGTGAATGGTGGAGCTTGGACTCCAAATTACCAAACATTCTGCCTAAAGAACAAGACCTGGGCCCTGAAGACAGGCTCAAGGCTCTTCTGACTCAGTGAGGGAGAGGAGGCACTGGCACAGCCTGCCCAGGGAGGCTGTGGATGGCCCCTGCCTGGAGCTGTTGAAGGCCAGGCTGGATGAGCAACCTGTGCTGGTGGGAGGTGTCCCTGCCCATGGCTGGGGGTTGGGGTTGGATGAGCTTTGAGGTCCCTTCCAGCCCAAACCATTTGAATGCTAGACCTGCCTGGATGAGCAGGGAGCTCCTGCACACGCTGGCACACAAAAAGAAACTCTACAAGGAGTGGAAGAGAGGACAGCTGGGGTGGGGGCATGTAAGGAAGCTGCCTGAGCAGCAAGGGACCTGGTGAGGAAAGCTAAAGCTCAGCTAGAATCCAAACCAGCCAGGGAGAGCAAGGGGAACAGTAAACATCTCTATAGGTACAGTACTGGTGAAAAGAAGCCTGGGGAAGGTGTGGGACCCTCAGAAAGGAAACAGCTGAGCTGGTGACAAGTGCCATGGAGAAGGCTGAGCTTCTCAAGGACTTCTTTACCTCAGTCTTCACTGGCAAGAGCTCCAGCTGCACTCCCAGAGTGGTGGAAGATAATGGCAGGGACTGAGAGAAGGCACTGCCCATGGTGAGTGAAGATCAGGTTGTGACCATCTGAGGAACCTGAAAGTGTTCAAGTCCATGGGACCCAACGGGATACACCCAGGGGTGCTGAGGGAGCTGGGGAGGAGGTTGCTAAACCACTCTCCATCATATTCCAGACTCCTGGCAGTCTGGGGAGGTCACAGGGACTGGAAAACTCCATCTTGAAGCAGGGGAAGAGGCATGACCTAGGGAACTATAGGCCAGGCAGTGTTACCTCTGTGGCCGGTGAACTCATGGAGCAGATCCTCCTGGAGGCACTGCTGAGGCAGAAGAATAATGCAGAGGTGATTGGGCACAAGCAGCAGGGCTGCACCAAGGGCAGATCTTGCCTGACAAACCTGGTGGCCTTCTGTGACAAGGTCACAACACCAAGAGATGAAGGCTGAGCAGCTGACATCATTGACCTGGAGCTGAGCAAACCCTCTGACACTGTCCCACACCACATCCTGGTCTCCAGGCTGGGGCACGATGGGTTCCATGGATGGAGCATTCAGAACTGGCTTGAGGGCTGCACCCAGAGGGTGGCTGTCAATGGTCCATGGCCAAGGGGAGGCCAGGGACAAGTGGAGTCCCTCAGGGCTCAGCACTGGCACCAGTCCTGCTTAACATCTCTGTTGGTGCCAGGGACAGTGGCACTGAGGCTCCCTCAGCACCAAGCTGTGTGGTGCTGCTGACAGCTGGAGGGAAGGATCCATCCAGAGGCACCTGGGCAGGCTGCAGAGCTGGGCCCAAGCCAACCTCAGGAGGCTCAACAAGACCAAGGGCAAGGTCCTGCAGCTGGCTCAGGCCAACCCCAGGCACCAACCCAGGCTGGGCAGGGACTGGCTGGAGAGCAGCCCTGCAGGAAAGGCCTTGGGGGTGCTGGGGGAGGAGAAGCTCAGCAGGAGCCAGCAGGGAGCACTTGCAGCCCAGAGAGCCAAGCAGAGCCTGGGCTGCAGCAAGAGAAGTGTGGCCAGCAGGGCCAGGGAGGGGATTCTGCCCCTCTGCTCCACTCTGCTGAGCCCACAGCTGCAGCTCTGGGGCCAGTGCTGGAGCCCCCAGCACAGAAAGGCTCTGGAGGGGCTGGAAGGTGTCCAGAGCAGGGCCAGGAGGAGGAGCAGAGGGCTGGAGCTGCTCTGCTCTGCAGACAGCCTGAGAGAGTTGGGCTTGTGCAGGCTGGAGAGGAGAAGGCTCCCAGGAGACCTTCTGGTGGCCTTCCAGGATCTGCAGGGGGCTGCAAGCAAGCTGGGGAGGGACTTTGGAGGGGGTGAGGGAGGGATAGGACTGGGGGGGATGGAGCTAAAGGAGAAGTGGGGAGCTGGAGCTTGGCTGTGAGGAAGAAGTTGTTGTCCAGGAGGGTGGTGAGAGCCTGGCCCAGGTTGCCCAGGGAGGTGGTGGAAGCCTCCTGCCTGGAGGTGTTTGCAGCCAGGCTGGAGGTGGCTGTGAGCAACCTGCTGTGGTGTGAGGTGTCCCTGCCCATGGCAGGGGGTTGGGGCTGGCTGAGCCTTGGGGTCCCTCCCAGCCCTGCCAGCTCTGGGAGTCTGTGACTCTATGACACAAACCTGAACAGCAGGAGTTCCACTTCAACATGGGGAGGAACTTCTTGGCTTTGAGGGTGGCAGAGCCCCGGGGCAGGCTGCCCAGAGAGGTGGCGGAGCCTCCATGCCTGGAGCCTTTCACAACCTGCCTGGTCGGGTTCCTGCATGACCTGTCCAGGGTGAGCCTGCCTCAGGCTCCAGGGAGGTCCCTTCCATCCCCTGCCATCTGTGGCTTTGTGAAGGAGGGCTGAGGACTGGGGTCTGCAGCATCATGAGGGGCCATAAATGGGTCCAAAAGGCTTTTTTCTCCCCCACGGAAAGCCGAGCTGAGGGAAGCTGCCCCCCATACGGTGCGGGAGGAGCCCGCCGGAGGCAGGCACGACAAGGGGACGAGAGCCGGGGGCTTTATGGTCACAAAGAGCCGGGGACGGGGCAGCAGCGGGGGGCAGCAGCGGGGGGCAGCAGCGGCGCGCAGCGCGGAGGCGAACCCGCGCGAGCTGAGGCGCGACCCCCACGCTGCCCCGCGAGCCGGCGCGGGCCTGGGCGCGGCTGCTGCGGCGAGGGGCAGGCGCGAGGCGCGGCTGGGCTCCGCCCCTTCCTGCGGCAGCCGCGCAGTTGCCGCCATGGCGCCGAGCCGGGCGGCCGCTGTTGCGCTGCCTCGCTGCCTCCTCCTCCTGCTGCCGCTGCTGCTCGCGGTGGCCGGCGCGGGGCTGAGCGGCTACTTCGGCACTAAGTCCCGCTACGAGGAGGTGAACCCGCATCTGCTGCGGGACCCGCTGTCGCTGGGTCCCTCGGCCGCCTCGTCGCGCCTGCCCGCCGCCTGCACGCCGCTGCAGCTCCGCGCCGTGCTCCGGCACGGCACTCGCTACCCCACGGCCGGCCAGGTCCGGCGGCTGGCCGAGCTGCACTCCCGCCTGCTCCGCCGCCGCACCGCCACCACCGGCGCCGCCTCCTCCTCTTCGTCGTCGTCGTCCTCCTCCTCTTCCTCCTCCTCCGCGGAATCCTCCTGTCCCGTTGCCGCCGAACTGGCCGCCTGGCAGATGTGGTACGAGGAGAGCCTCGACGGGCGGCTGGCGCCGCAGGGCCAGCGCGACATGGAGTACCTGGCCCGGCGCTTGGCCGCTCGCTTCCCTGCCCTCTTCGCCGCCCGCCGCCGGCTGGAGCTGGCCAGCAGCTCCAAGCACCGCTGCCTGCAGAGCAGTGCCGCCTTCCGCCGGGGGCTCGGCCCTTCCCTCAGCCTCGGCAGCGACGGTGAGCCCGGGGAACCCTCCCCCCGGGAACGCGCACGCTGAGCGACCCCCGGCCCTGCTTCGGGGACCTTCGGTGGTGTTGAGGGGGGCAGAGGGAGCCCCGCGCCCCCGGCCCCTCTGAAGGAGTCTCTCGGGCCTCCCGGGGGCGGGAGGGGGAGCGCCGCACAGCCTCCCCGTGGGGGCGGGAGGGGGGGGAGCCGCACAGCCTCCCCGGGGGGGCGGGAGGGGGAGCCGCACAGCCTCCCCGGGGGGGCGGGAGGGGGAGCCGCACAGCCTCCCGGGGGGCGGGAGGGGGAGCCGCACAGCCTCCCCGGGGGGGCGGGAGGGGGGGGAGCCGCACAGCCTCCCCGGGGGGGCGGGAGGGGGAGCCGCACAGCCTCCCCGGGGCAGAGGGAAGCTGCGACGCCAGCGCTGCGTTCCCCATCCTTAGGCTGAGAGGCAGCTCGCACCCCTCCTCCCCCCGCCATGGGGACCCCGCTGTGGTGTGGGCACTGTCCCCGGGAGGGTGCCTCGGGGGCCGTCCTTGAGATCCGCGTCTGCTTTCAGAGGCGGAGGTGGAAGTTAACGACCTGCTGATGCGGTTTTTCGACCACTGCGACAAGTTCGTGGCCTGGGTGGAAGAGAACCACGCGGCCGTGCAGCAGGTGGATGCCTTCAAACAGGGGCCGGAGATGAGGAAGGTGCTGGAGAACGTGGCCAAGGCCTTGTGCTTGCCGGCAGAGGAGCTGAACGCAGGTAATGAGCTGCCTGCTGCGGCCGGCTGGCTGGCTGGGAGCAGCTGCCGGCAGGCGCAGCCCTGCAGAGGAGGTGATTTAGAACCTGCTGCACGTTGGTGACGCAGCCTCTGGTGAAGTGCATCGGGCTGGAGGTGAACGTCGGTGGGTGAGGAGTGTGGGAGAGAGTCAAAGGCTGCTCTGGGTTGGGCACGCAGGCACAAACCTTCCCTGTGCTGGCTTCTTGTGGTGCTGAGGAGTGGCTGTCACCTGCAGCTTGCAGGCAGCTGTGCAGCGTTTGCTGTGAAGTGATTTTGTTTTCATAGAGGCACAGAGCTGGCAGGGCTGGAAGGGACCTCGAGGACCATCCAGTGCAGACCCCCTGCCGTGGGCAGGGACACCTCACACCACAGCAGGTTGCTCACAGCCACCTCCAGCCTGGCTGCAAACACCTCCAGGCAGGAGGCTTCCACCACCTTCCTGGGCAGCCTGGGCCAGGCTCTCACCACCCTCCTGGACAACAACTTCTTCCTCACAGCCAAGCTCCAGCTCCCCACTTCTCCTTTTGCTCCATCCCCCCCACTCCTATCCCTCCCTGACACCCCAGAGCAGAGGGGCAGGATCCTCTCCCTCCACCTCTGGCAATGGGCACTGGCAGCCCAGAAGGCCAAGGGCTGCTAGTGCCCATTGCTGGCTCCCTGTCCCAGGCCTGATTCCTGCCCCCCTCAGAGGTGTCCCAGATGCCTATCCCTCCCTCACCCCCTCCAAAGTCCCTCCCCAGCTTGCTTGCAGCCCCCTGCAGATCCTGGAAGGTCCCCTCAGAGCAGAGCCCTGCAAGAAACTTGCTGCCCAAAATTAGGATTCTCTGCAGTAACTCTATTGCCAACTGCTTGGTTTTGGTGCTCAGCCTTTGGGCTGCAGTTTGTTCCTTGGGTACTCTTGTTTGCACTGCTGAACAGAGGCTGTTTCATTTGTAGAGGCAAGTGGAGAGCAGGAGGGTGGTGTCTCACCTTTTACCTGATGTGGATTTGTTGCAGATCTTGTCCAAGTGGCTTTTCTTACCTGCTCCTATGAGCTGACTATCAAAAATGTGACCTCCCCGTGGTGCTCTCTCTTCAGTGAGGAAGATGCCAAGGTGTGTGCTCAATGGGAGAGACAGTGGAGAAGCCTCCAGAGATTCCTTAGTGGAGTCTCTCAAGTGTCAGCACTGGGACAGCCTGGCTGAGGGCACAGAGGGCACTGGCAGCAGGTTTGCTGCTGGCACCCAGCTGGGAGCAGTGGTGACAGCCCTCAGGCTGTGCTGCCAGCCAGCCAGAGCTGGGCAGGCTGAGAGCTGGGCAGGGAGCAAGGGAATGAAACCCAACAAGGGCAAGGGCAGAGCCTGGCAGCTGGGCAAGAACAAGCCCAGGCAGCAGGAGAGGTTGGGCACTGAGCTGCTGGAGAGCAGTGAAGGGGACAAGGAGCTGGGGGTGCTGGGGGGTGGGAGGCTGAGCAGGAGCCAGCAAGGAGCTCTGGTGGCCAAGAAGGCCAAGGGCAGCCTGGGCTGCATGAGAAGGGCTGTGGGCAGCAGGTCAGAGAGGCTCTCCTGCCCCTCTGCCCTGCCCTGCTGAGGCCACAGCTGGAATCTTATGTCCAGGTCTGGTCCCTAAAGTACTTCAGTAAGAGGGTGGTGAGACTCTGGAACAGGTTGTTCAACACCTCACACCACAGCAGGTTGCTCACAGCCACCTCCAGCCTGGCTGCAAACACCTCCAGGCAGGAGGCTTCCACCACTTCCCTGGGCAACCTGGGCCAGGCTCTCACCACCCTCCTGGACAACAACTTCTTCCTCACAGCCAAGCTCCAGCTCCCCACTTCTGCTTTTGCCCCCTCCCCCTACTCCTATCCCTCCCTCACACCCCAGAGCAGAGGGGCAGGATCCTCTCCCTCCACCTCTGGCAATGGGCACTGGCAGCTGAGCTGCCCTTGGCCTTATGGGCTGCCAGTGCCCATTGCTGACTCCCTGGCCCAGGCCTGATTCCTGCCCCCCTCAGAGGTGTCCCAGACCCCTCTCCCTCCCTCAGCCCCTCCAAAGTCCCTCCCCAGCTTGCTTGCAGCCCCCTGCAGATCCTGGAAGGCCACCAGAAGGGCTCCTGGGAGCCTTCTCCTCTCCAGCCTGCACAAGCCCAACTCTCTCAGGCTGTCTGCAGAGCAGAGCAGCTCCAGCCCTCTGCTCCTCCTCCTGGCCCTGCTCTGGACACCTTCCAGCCCCTCCCTCTTGGTGTGGGGGGGATTGTTCCCCCTGAGTGCAGTAAGAGCAGCTTGTGAGGTCTGCCTGCAGGTGCTGGAGTACCTGAATGACCTGAAGCAGTACTGGAAGCGAGGATATGGCTACGAGATCAACAGTCGCTCCAGCTGCAGCCTGTTCCAAGATATCTTCCATCACCTGGACAAAGCAGTGGAAGAGAGCAGAAGGTAAAGACAAAGGTCTCTGTGCTTGGGCTGCCTTCCTCTTGTTATGAGTTGGATTTAAGGTTGGTTAGAAGTTGACTACTTCCAGAGAGAGCAGAGTTTGAGCTGGGAGAATTTGAATGGGCAGGAGGGGGTTGGGCTCTGCTCCCAGGCCCCCAGCACCAGAACAAGAGGACACAGTCTCAAGCTGTGCCAGGGGAGGTTTGGGCTGGAGGTGAGGAGAAAGTTCTTCCCAGCAAGAGGAATTGGCCACTGGGATGTGCTGCCCAGGGAGGTGGTGGAGTCCCCATCCCTGGATTGGATGTGGCTCTTGGAGCCATGGGTTAGCTGTCAGGAGGTGTTGGGTTTAGGTCACAGGTTGGAGCTGATGATCTCTGAGGTCTTTTCCAACCTGGCTGCTTCTGTGATTCTGTAATATTAATGTAAAGAGGGAGATTGTGTGTGTGTGTGTGATTCCACTGATGCTCCTGTGTCCACCTAATCTATTTTCATCTTTGAATTTAACTGCTCCATGCAGAGCTTCAAGGGCCAGCCAGCAGCTCTACCTGCTCATGGGCTTCTCCTCCTGCAGAGGCCTTTGGGTTAGCACAATGAGCTTTTGCTTCAAAACCTCCTTTTAAAAAGCCTTCTGTGGTGGAAATGGATGGCTGTGGGTTGAAGGCATCCCCATGGTCTCAGGCACAAATCCAGGCTGGGGGCAGAGTGGGTTGGGAGTAATCCTGAAGGAAAAAGAGCCTTGGGGGTGCTGGGTGCTGAGCAGCTCCCCAGGAGCCAGCAGTGCCTCCTGCAGCCTCAGGCAGCTGTGTGCTGGCTGCAGCCAGAGCAGGGTGGGCAGAGGGCAGCAGAGGGGATTCTGCCCCTGGGCTCTGCTCTGCTCAGACCTCACCTCCAACCCTGCCTCCAGCTCTCCCCAGCAGGAGAAGGACACAGAGCTGCTGGAGAGAGGCCAGAGGAGGCCACAAAGATGCTCCAAGGGCTGGAGCAGCTCTGCTGTGAGCACAGGCTGAGGGTGCTGGGGCTGTGCAGCCTGCAGAGGAGAAGGCTCCAGGGGGACCTCAGAGCTGCTGCCAGGACCTGAAGGGATCCTGCAGGGAGGCTGCAGAGAGACTTTGCCTGAGGGGGTCTGAGACAGGGCAAGGGGGAAGGGTTGGAAGCTGAGGCAGAGCAGGGTCAGAGTGGAGCTGAGGAGAAAAAGGAGATGGAGAATGTTGTTTGTCTGCTCCCCCTGGTTTGTCAGCACAAGGACTTCTGCCCTTGTCTGTCTTTCCAGCCAGCTTTCCACAGGAGATGTAGGCCCAGACCTTAGCCCATCTGGGCAAAGAGGAGTGCAGACCACAGGGGTTTGAAGCTGAGGCAGAGCAGGGTCAGAGTGGAGTTTAAGCGAAGGTTTTCCAGTATGAGGGTGGTGAAGACTCTGGAATAGGTTGCCCAGGGAGGGTGTAGGTGCCTCCTCCTTGGGGGCTGTTTAAGTCCAGGCTGGATGAGGCCCTGGGCAGCAGAGTCCTGTTGAGAGGTGTCCCTGCCTGTGGCCAGGAGCTTGGAGCAGAGGAGCTCTTGAGGTCCCTTCCAGCCTGAGCCATTCCCTGATGATCCATTCATGATGTCCTGAAGCATGGCAGCCTGACTTCCTGCAGGATGAGTGTCCTTCTGTTCAGATTAAAGCTGTTGGTGTGTGATAGCACAGTGGCTACTGGCAGAACTATCCAGATATGGGGGTTGCAGACCAGAAGAGGCTGGTACAGGGTCCAAGAGGCTGGAGCTGTGCCTTGTAACAAACCTGCTTCCTTCTAACAGGGGAAGGGCAGGTTTCAAGCCACTGTAAGGACAGGAAAAGAGGTACTGTGGTCCTGATCCTGTCCTCAAGGGCTTGATTTGCTGCTTGACTCCAAGGTCAATAGTTCCACCAACCAGCCTGAGACCTTACTCTGGGATATTTAGTTTCCCATCCTTGTACTTTTGCAGCAGAGCTGTGGTTTGGGGGTAGAAAACAACCACTGCAGCTGGAGAAAGATACTAAGCCTTTCAAGGAACTGTTAGTGGACTTGAAGATAGAGTCAGCAGGTGTCTTCAAAGGATGGTGGTCTGTCTGAGGAAGGGGTTTGTCTTCACCTGTTGCCATGATTTGACAGCAGTGGTGGTGGAGTAACAAAGAGTAGTGGCACTGCACCCACTGCAGCCCTCACAATGAGCTGGGAGGAAGTGTTCAGCTGCTGCAGGGCAGGGAGGCTCTGCAGAGGGACCTGGCCAGGCTGCAGCCATGGGATGAGACCAATGGGATGAGGCTCAACAAGGCCAAGTGCTGAGTGCTGCACCTGGGTCACAACAACCCCAGGAAGGCTCCAGGCTGGGGGCAGAGGGGCTGGAAAGTGCCCAGCAGGAAAGGCCCTGGGGGTGGTGGGTGGCAGCAGCTGGAGAGGAGGCAGCAGTGCCCAGGGGGGCAAGAAGGGCAGCAGCAGCCTGGCCTGGAGCAGCAATGGTGTGGGCAGCAGGAGCAGGGCAGGGATTGTGCCCTGGGCTGGGCACTGGGGAGGCCACAGCTTGAGTGCTGCCTTCAGCTCTGGGCCCTCCCTGCCAGCAGGAGCTGGAGGGCTGGAGCAGGGCCAGAGAAGGGCAAGAGAGCTGGGGAAGGGTGTGGAGAAGAGGGCTGGGGAGGAGCAGCTGAGGGAGCTGGGGGGGTTGAGTGTGGAGCAGAGGAGGCTGAGGGAGACCTCCTTGCTCTCTGCAGCTCCTGAGAGGAGGCTGCAGCCAGCTGGGGGCTGGGCTCTGCTCCCAAGAGGAGATGACCTCAGGCTGTACCTGATTTTTGTGGCACACAGTGACCTGCATTTGTTTGCTCCTGCTGGTGATCTGTTTGATTTGAGAGCTGCTTTAGGTTGAGATCATTAGGAGAATTAATTGACAACCTGGCTTGCTCCATGAAGAAAGTCCCAGGGGATAGCAAGGTCCCCATGGGGCAGCAATGTGCCCTTGTGGCCAAGAAGGCAAATGGGATCCTGAGGTGCAGCAAGAAAAGTGTGGCCAGCAGGGCTAGAGAGCTGCTCCTGCCCCTCTGCTCTGCCCTGGTGGGACCACACCTGGGCAGAGCCTAGTTCTGGGCTCCCAGTTCAAGAGAGACAGACATCTGCTGCAGAGAGTCCAGTGGAGGCTGTGAGGCTGCTGAAGGGCTGCGTGAGGAGCAGAGGCTGAGAGCCCTGGGGCTGCTGGGCCTGCAGAAGAGAAGGCTGAGAGAGGAGAAACCTCTTTGGTGTGAGGCTGCTGGAGGCCTGGAGCAGGCTGCCCAAAGAGATTCTTCTCAGGAGACTGTCAAGCCCCCCCAGATGTGTTGCTGTGTGCCCTGCCCTGGGTGACCCTGCTCTGACCAAATGATCTCTGGAGGCCCCTTCCAACCCCTCCCATTCTGTGATCTTCCTCATGCTGCCTGAGGAGCTGTGTGCCCATGGCTCAGTGACCTGTCCCAGGAGCTGACACCTCAGCAGCCAAGTGTGGGAGTGGTTGCTAAATGGACAGCTTCAAGGGTGGGATCCTAAGTTCATGTCACTGTTACCCTGGTGAATACCTGATAGAAACCAAGTGGGGAGGAGCTGGAGCCAGCCCACCCAGCCCTGGTGGTGATGCAGAAGCAGTAGCTCGGGGTGGCTGTTCTTGTGTGCCTGGCACTGTTGGAGTTCATCTCTGTAGGCAGGGCTGGATCAGCAGTCCTCAAAGGACAAGGTAAAGGCAGGCTCCCTGGGGAGCAGAGCTCCTGGGTGGGAAGAGGTGGTGGCTGGTAAGCAGCATGGCTCCACCAAGGGTGAACCCTGCCTGAAGAACCTGCTGGCCCTTCAGGATGGACTTACAACATCAGGGAGGAAGGGAACAGCAGCTGAGGGCATCTCCCTGGGCTGATATGAAGCATCTGACTGTCCCCCAGGACATCCTGCTCTCCAAAGGGGGAAAGCAAGGACTTGAGGGGAGGCCACTGCTGGATAAGGAACTGTCTGGGTGGCTGCACTCAGAGCTGTGCTCAGTGGCTCAGGGTCCAAATGAGGACCAGTGGTGTGCCTCAGGGGTCTGTCCTGGCACCAGTGCTGGTTAACAGCTTTGCCAGTGACATGGACAGTGGCATTGAGGCTCCCCCAGCAGGTTTGCAGCTGGCACCAAACTGTGTGGTGCTGCTGACAGCTGGAGGGAAGGATCCATCCAGAGGCACCTGGACAGGCTGCAGAGCTGGGCCCAGGACACCCTCATGAAGGTCAACAAGGCCAAGGGCAAGGTCCTGCAGCTGGCTCAGGGCAATCCCCAGCACAGATCCAGGCTGGGTGAGGAGAGGCTGAGAGCAGCCTGCAGGAGAAGGCCTTGGGGGTGCCAGGTGGTGACAGAGTCCCCAGGAGCCAGCAGTGGTCCCTGGCAGCCCAGAGCCAGCTGAGTGCTGAGCTGCAGCCAGAGCAGGGAGAGCAGCAGCACAGGGAGGGGATTCTGCCCTCTGCTCTGCTCAGAGCCCACCTGCAGCACTGCCTCCAGCTCTGGGGCCCCCAGCACAAGAAGGACCTGGAGCTGCTGGAGAGGCTCCAGAGGAGGCCACAGGGATGAGCAGAGGCTGCAGAACCTCCCCTGTGGGGCCAGGCTGGGAGAGCTGGGGCTGTTCAGCCTGGAGAAGAGAAGGCTGCAGGCAGACCTCAGAGCAGCCTTGCAGGACCTGAAGGGCTCCAGGAGAGCTGGGGAGGGACTTTGGAGAAGGGCTGGGAGTGCCAGGCCCAGGGACAATGGCTTTGAGCTGGGAGAGGAGAGATTGAGAGTGGAGAGGAGGAAGAAATTGTTGAGAGTGAGGCTGGGGAGAGCCTGGCCCAGGCTGCCCAGGGAGGCTGTGGCTGCCTCCTGCCTGGAGGTGTTGCAGGCCAGGCTGGATGAGGCCTGGAGCAGCCTGGGCTGGGGGCAGGGGTCCCTGCCCATGGCAGGGGCTTGGAGCCAGATATCTTCAAGGCCCCTTCCAGCCCAAACCCTTCCATGATGGCTTCATCCTGCCTGTCTGCTGGGGCTGCAGCAGGCTGCTTGACTGCCCAGGAGCTCTCATGGTGTGCTGCCAGCAGAGAGCAGCAGGCAGTGAGTGCAGGAGGGCTGGGGACTGAATCCACAGCTGGGTGAGCTGAGGGCTGGGCAGGAGCCTGTGGCTCTTCCCCATGACGTTAGGTGGCAGTCTGAGAGCACTGGAGGCTTGGAGGCTGCCTCTGCAGTGGGGGGTGGGTGGAGATTTGCTCTTGCTGACGCCTTGGAGCAGCTCTGTGTCTCTTGCAGGATGTGGAGGTGAAGCTGGTGCTCTTTCATCTGGAGCTCCTGGTGTGACCTGACCCCTAGTGCAAACACCACAGCAGGCAGAGCTGGGGTTGCTTGAATATCAGCAGCAGATGTTCTGCTCTGCTCTGCCCTGCCACGCTGTTGTGCAACTCCACACAGGGGTCAGTGCTTCTGCAGCAGGCTGTTGCTCTCCAGAGGAACCTCTGGTAGTGAAAGGGCTTCCAGGGGGGTGTTGGCTCACTCTGGCCACCTCTAGTGCTGACTTGCAGCTGGCAGGCTCACAGTCACAGCCTGGCAGGGCTTGGGAGGCACCTCCAGAGGTTAGCCAGTCCAGCCTCACTGCCTGAGCAGAGTCACCCAGGGCAGGCCACACAGGGACACATCCAGAGAGGGCTTGGATGTCTCCAGAGGACATGGAGGGGAACACAGTGACAAAAGGTGAGGACAAGGCAGAGATGCTTAATGCTGCCTTAGCCCCCTTTTCAGTAGCAGGACAGGGGGCCTCCTGAGCTGGCAGATGGAGGCAGGGAGCAGTGCAGCCCCCCTGTGATCCAGGAGGAAGCAGTTAGAGACCTGCTGAGCCACTTGGATCCCCACAAGTCCATGGGAGTGGATGGGACCCATCCTAGGGTGCTGAGAGCTGGCAGAGGAGCTCCAAGCCTCTCTCCATCAGTTACCACCAGCCCTGGCTCACTGGAGAGCTCCCAGAGGAGTGGAGGCTGCCAACATGATGCCCATCCACAAGCAGGGCTGGAAGGAGCAGTCAGGGAATCCCAGGCCTGGCAGCCTGAGCTCAGTGCCAGGCAAGGCTGTGGAGCAGTCCCCTTGAGTGCAATCACACAGCACCTACAGCATGGCCAAGGGCTCAGGCCCAGCCAGCAGGGGTTTAGGCAGGGCAGGTCCTGCCTGACCAACCTGAGCTCCTTCCATGCCCAGAGCACTGCCTGGGGGCTGTGGGGCAGGCTGGGGATGAGGTCTGCCTGGGCTGCAGCAAGGCCTTTGCCACCACCCCCCACAGCAAACTGCTGGCCAAGCTGTCAGCCCCTGTCTGGGACAGCAGCTCTCTGAGCTGGGTTAGGAACTGGCTGGAGGCTGAGCCCAGAGAGTGGTGATGAATGGTGCCACAGCCAGCTGGCAGCCAGGCACCAGTGGTGTGCCCCAGGGATCAGTGCTGGGCCCCAGCCTGATCAATATCTTCATTGGTGATCTGGAGGAGGGGATGGAGTCCATCAGCAGTGAGTTTGCAGCTGACAGCAAGCTGGGGGCAGGAGTTGAGCTGTCAGAGGGTAGGAGAGCTCTGCAGAGGGACCTTGCCAGGCTGCACAGATGGGCAGAGGCCAACAGGATGGCACTGAACAAGTCCAAGTGCCAGGGGCTGCACTTTGGCCACACCAACCCCAGGCAGTGCTGCAGGCTGGGGGCAGAGTGGCTGAGAGCAGCCAGGCAGAGAGGGAGCTGGGGGTGGTGGTGGAGAGCAGCTGAAGAGGAGGCAGCAGTGTGCCCAGGGGACCAAGAAGGCCAAGGGCATCCTGGCCTGGGTCAGGCAGAGTGTGGCCAGCAGGAGCAGGGAAGTCCTTGTGCCCTGTGCTCAGCACTGCTCAGGCCACACCTTGAGTCCTGTGTCCAGCTCTGGGCTCCTCAGGAAAGAGGTTGAGCTGCTGGAAGGTGTCCAGAGAAGAGCAAGAAAGCTGGGGAGGGGTCTGGGGCACAGCCCTGTGAGGAGAGACTGAGGGAGCTGGGGTTGCTTAGCCTGGAGAAGAGGAGGCTCAGGGGAGACCTTCTTGCTCTCTCCAACTCCCTGCAGGGAGGTTGGAGCCAGGTGGGGGTTGGGCTCTGCTCCCAGGCCCCCAGCACCAGAACAAGAGGACACAGTCTCAAGCTGTGCCAGGGGAGGTTCAGGCTGGAGGTGAGGAGAAAGTTCTTCCCAGAGAGAGAGATTGGCCCTTGGGATGTGCTGCCCAGGGAGGTGGTGGAGTCCCCATCCCTGGAGGTGTTCAAAAGCAGCCTGGGTGAGGCCCTTGGTGCCAGGGTTTGGTTGATCAGGTAGGGTTGAGTGATCAGTTGGGCTTAATGATCTTGGAGGCCTCTTCCAACCTGGCTGATTCTGTGACTCCACCACCTCCCTGGGCAGCTTGCTGCAGGCCTCCAGCAGCCTCACACCAAGCAAGTTTCTCACACTGAGGTGGAATTTGGTGTGAGTGTTTGCCCCCATTGCCCCTGGGGCATCACAGTAGTGAGCCTGGCTGCACCTTCCTGCCAGCCAGCCTTCAGCTGCCTGGAGAGACTGACAACCTTCTCTGCCTCATTTCCAAACAACTGATTTCTTCCCAGAGAGTTAACTTTGCTCCAAGTTGTCTTTCAGGAAAGCTTAGCTTGGGCTGTCCAGGAGCAGAGAGGGGAGCACTGCTCTGCCAGCCAGAGCTGAGGCATTTGGATTGCCTCCTCTGCTCCAGGCTTGGCACTGCAGGGGTGTTGGCAGTGCTGCTTGCTTTTGAAGCACAGCAATTCCTCTGGCTTTGGCCTCTTTGCATTCCCACTCTCAGCTGAATCAAGCACAGAAACTCTGCTGCTGTTGTCTGCCATGAAGTGAGTCTTAGCCTTAGGAGGGCTGGCAGTGGCAGGCCCAGAGGGAATGGATTGAAGCTTGAGGAGGGCAGATGAAGACTGGAGATGAGGGGATTCCTTGCAGTGAGGGTGGTGAGAACCTGCCCCAGGCTGCCCAGGGAGGTGGTGGAAGCCTCCTGCCTGGAGGTGTTTGCAGCCAGGCTGGAGGTGGCTGTGAGCAACCTGCTGTGGTATGAGGTGTCCCTGCCCATGGCAGGGGGTTGGGGCTGGCTGAGCCTTGGGGTCCCTCCCAGCCCTGCCAGCTCTGGGAGTCTAAGCAGGATGTTGGACTAATGATCTGAGAGATCTCCTCCAACCTCAGGAGCTGCATGGTTTGGTGCTGGGCTGGCAGTTGGACTCCACCATCCTCAAAGGCTTTTTCATCCTCAGTGTGTCCATGGGGCATGGTGCTGGGGCTAGGAGTAAGATCAGAGTTGATGGAGCCCAATCCTTCCTCAGACAGCTGCATGGCTTGGAATGGTGGTCGCAGAGTCCCGGGGGAGCAGCCCCTCACTGCAGCTGCTTGGTGCTGGTTGTCTTTTGCTTCCACACCATGACCCCAGCTGCCTGTCTTCCCTGTGGCAGAGAGCAAGGAGGATGCTTGGTGCTGTCCAACAGGGACTGATCTGCATTTGATTCAGGACTTCTGTAAAGCTCTTCACACACTTGGCCACAACATCCTTCTGTCTGAAGGGGAGAGAGATGGATTTGATGGGTGGAGTGTCCAGTGGATAAGGAATGGGTTGGATGATGACATCCAGAGGGCAGTGATCAACAGCTCCATGGCCAGATGGAGCCAGGGGGCAAGTGGAGGCCTTCAAGGGTCTGCATTGGACCAGTGCTGCTCAATCTCCTCCTCACTGAGACAGGCAGGGAGGGAGAGGCTCCCCCAGCAGCTGTGCAGCTGACACCCAGCTGAGTGTTGTGGCTGATGAGAATGAAGG
This sequence comes from Melanerpes aurifrons, assembly GCA_011125475.1. NCBI lineage: Eukaryota > Metazoa > Chordata > Aves > Piciformes > Picidae > Melanerpes > Melanerpes aurifrons. The sequence continues at coordinate 3,397,101 of WWNC01000002.1, read as the reverse complement.
ATGGGATCCAGCCAGAGGGACCTGGGCAGGCTGCAGAGCGGGCTGAGGAGAACCTCAGGAGGTGCAGCAAGGCCAAGGGCAAGGTCCTGCACCTAGCTCTGGGCACCCCTCAGAATCAATCCAGGCTGGGGGGGATGAGACTGAGAGCAGCCCTGCAGAGAAGGCCTTGGGGGTGCTGGGGGGGAGGAGCAGGGCAGGAGCCAGCAATGGGCACTGGCAGCACAGGAGGCCAAGGGCAGCCTGGGCTGCAGCCAAAGCAGTGTGGCCAGAGCTGGAGAGAGGATCCTGCCCCTCTGCTCTGCTCTGGGGAGACCTCACCTGCAGGGCTGGGGCCAGCTGTGGGGCCCTCAGCACAGGAGAGACCTGGAGCTGCTGGAGAGGGTCCACAGGAGGCCACCAAGATGCTCAGAGGCTGCAGAACCTCCCCTGTGGGGCCAGGCTGGGAGAGTTGGGGCTGTGCAGCCTGGAGAGGAGAAGTTCCAGGAGACCTCAGAGCTGCAGTTCAATACCTGCAGGGCAGCTCCAGGCAGGCTGGGGAGGGACTGTCCAGAAGGGGCTGTGGGGATGGGAGCAGGGGCAAGGGTTTGGAAGTGGAGCAGGGCAGAGTCAGGTTGGAGCTCAGGAGGAAGCTCTGCACAGGGAGGCTGGGGAGACACTGGCACAGGCTGCCCAGGGAGGTGGTGGAGGCTCCATGCCTGGAGCCATTCAGGCTCAGCCTGGCTGTGTCCCTGGGCAGCCTGCTCTGGCTGCAGCTGTCCCTGTGCCTGCAGGGGGGGTTGGACAGGATGCCCTCGGAGGCTCCCTCCCAGCCCAGTGCCAGCTGTGAACCCAGTTCAAGGTGAAGCTGCTGAGTGCTGTTCCAGGGCTGTGGGCTGGGGGGCAGGCAGCTCCATCCTCTGGTGCCCTTTCTCTGCTGCTTCTTTTGCCTTCCTCTCTGCAGGGCAGCTCTTGGCAGAGTTCATAACCTTTGTGCAGTTGATTGCTCCTGGGCCCTGATTGCTCCCTTCCAAGCTGTGACTCAGTGCAGAGGAACTCAATGGATGATCTAAAACCAATCAGCTGCTCAGAGCTGCTTGTTCAGAGTGCAGGCAGAAGGAGCAGAGAGAGCCAAATGTTCCCCATCTGCTTGGGCCTGCACCTTCCAGATCTCCTGCTCCTGCTCCAGTCAGGATTCTTCAGTCCTTCATTCTTTGCTTGCTTCTGGGGTCTTGCACTTCCAGGGTCAGTCTTGGCCCTCTGGCTCCATCAGCAGGTCCAGACTGTCCTTCCTCCCTTGGTGGGTGCTGTGAGCTGGTGTCAGCAGCTCCAGAGGAGAGGCAGGGCTCTGACACTTAGACCTGTGCCTCCCAGGCACTGAGGTGCAGGGCAGCTTGTAGCCAGTTTTCTTCTGCATGGGCTTCCTTTGAGCTGTGAGGTGGCTCCTGCAGGGCCAGATCAGGAGTGTTGGCACTGCCAGCCCCTGGGGGGCATGGAGATGTGGCTGGCTCCAGGGGGCTTTGCATGGGGTGTGCCAGCACAGGCTGGGGGCTGGCCTGCTGGAGTGCAGCTCTGGGGAGAAGGACACAGGGGTGCTGGTGAGCAGTGGGATGACCATGAGCCACCAGTGTGCTTTTGTGGCCAAGAAGGCCAATGGCATCCTGGGATGCACTAATAAGAAGGGCTGGCTGCTTCTGCTCTGCCCTGGTCAGGCCACAGCTGGAGCCCTGGCTCCAGTTCTGGGCTCCCCAGTTCCAGAGGCAGGGAAGTGCTGGAGAGAGCCCAGGGCAGGCTGGGAAGCTGCTGAGGGGCCTGGAGCAGCTCTGGGAGCAGCAAAGGCTGAGAGCCTACAGAAGAGCAGCCCCAGAGGGCAGCTGAGCAGTGCTGGTCAATACCTGCAGGGTGCTTGTGAGGGGAATGGAGCCAGCCTGCTCCCAGTGCTGTGTCTGCATTTCTGCAGGCTGCTGGCTTCTCAGACACCTGAGCAGTGCAGGGGACCTCCCCTGGCAATCTCTTTCCACCTGCCTAGCACTGGCTCTGTCAGGTGGTGCTCCTTGCCTTTCAGCCCTCCCCCAGCATGCTTCACCTCCCATTGACTGCCTCCAACTTGCTTGCTCAGGACACCCCAGGAGCAGCACCTCAGCAGCTTTTCTAGTCTCATATCCTTTAGCCTAAGGAATCCCACAGGGAAAAGCCCAACAAGCAAAGCAGTGCCTAGGCAGCTCCACACACACCTCAGCTCACCCAGCTGCTATGCACCTGGGCCAGGAAGGGTTGGGCAGGGGGCAGGAGCCTGGAGCCAGGGGGTGGTCTGCCTCTCCCCACAGCCAGCAAGGGGCAGGAGGAGAGGAAGCAGCCTCAAGCTTGCCAGGGAGGGATGAGCTGGGCATTAGGAGAAACTTTTCCCTAGAAGGACTTCCAGCCCCTGGCCCAGGCTGCCCAGGGAAGAGGTCGAATGGCCATCCCTGGGGGTGTTCAAAGAGGCAGAGATGTGGTGCTGAGGGCCATGGTTGAGCACCAGCCTCGACAAGGCAGAGAGTGGTTGGCTCTTATAGGTCTTTGTCAACAGAAAAGCTTTGATTCTTTGGCTGATTCATTGACTCCTGGAAGGGCTCAGGCTGGAAGGGACCTCACAGCTCACCTGCTCCAACCCCCCTGCCATGGGCAGGGACACCTCTCAACAGGACTCTGCTGCCCAGGGCCTCACCCAGCCTGGCCCTGAACACCCCCAGGGAGGGAGCAGCCAGCACCTCCCTGGGCAGCCTGGGCCAGTCTCTCACCACCCTCATGGGGAAGAACTTCTTCCCCAGCTCCACTCTGACCCTGCTCTGCCTCAGCTTCCAACCCTTCCCCCTTGCCCTGTCTCAGACCCCCTCAGGCAAAGTCTCTCTGCAGCCTCCCTGCAGGATCCCTTCAGGTCCTGGCAGCAGCTCTGAGGTGCCCCTGGAGCCTTCTCCTCTGCAGGCTGCACAGCCCCAGCTCCCTCAGCCTGTGCTCACAGCAGAGCTGCTCCAGCCCTGGCAGCATCTTTGTGGCCTCCTCTGGCCTCTCTCCAGCAGCTCTGTGTCCTTCTCCTGCTGGGGACAGCAGAGCTGGAGGCAGGATTGGAGGTGAGGTCTGAGCAGAGCAGAGCCCAGGGGCAGAGTCCCCTCTGCTGCCCTCTGCCCACCCTGCTCTGGCTGCAGCCAGCACACAGCTGCCTGAGGCTGCAGGAGGCACTGCTGGCTCCTGGGGAGCTGCTCAGCACCCAGCACCCCCAAGGCTCTTTCCTCAGGGCTGCTCCCCACCCACTCTGCACCCATGCTCATCAGAGTTGGTGCCATTCACTGGCGGTTTGACATGAGCTGGGCACAGCCTGGTCAGCATTTCAGGTTTCCCTTTGCCCTGAGCTGTGCCCAGGTGGGAGGGAAGTGAAGCTTTGCCTTCTGTCTGTGCTGGCCCTGTTGTGTTGGTACTGACTCTGGAGGTGCAGGCGCATAACTCCAGCTCTGCTGCTGCAGGTGGAGCTGCTGACTCTTGAGGGCTGTTCCTTGAGAGGTGCTTTGGGTTTTTTCCCTTCTCCTCCTCCCTACTGGTGACAACCCTCAGAGCACCAAGGCTGTGAAGTGTTTTTACAGCCCTCTGAGCCTCCCCACTGCATTCCCTCACCTCTGCTGTTTCCTTGCCACTTTAAGGTTCCTCCAGCTCTTTGTCCCAGACACAAATCACAGAGGGGATGGGAGAGATGGAGAAGTCATCCCCTAGGTGAAGATAAAGGTCTTGAGGCCTTTGTCCTGCTGGACTGGGGAGAGCAAGGGCAGAATGTAGTCCAGGCTTGCTTAGCAGTTACTGAAGGCCTCCTTTGAAGTCGTTGGAGGGATTTCTGTGTGAGGTTGGAAGGTTGGCCAGGTCAGCTTTGCTTTGTTGCTCCATCTTATCCTGCTATCTGCTGGGGTTGGGGTTATCTCTAGCTGAAAGTCACATTGCTGCTTAGGAAACAAACTTTGGATGAAACAAGGTTCACTTCTTCCCTATCTGCAGTGACACATCCACGGGCATGGGGAGACCTGGGGGGATGGGGGAGCAGAGGCAGCACATTCTCTGCCCTGGCCAGGCCACAGCTGGAGCCCTGGCTCCAGTCCTGGGCCCCCCAGTTCCAGAGGTAGGGAAGTGCTGGAGAGAGCCCAGGGCAGGCTGGGAAGCTGCTGAGGGGCCTGGAGCAGCTCTGGGAGCAGCAAAGGCTGAGAGCCCTGGGGCTGAGAGCCTGCAGAAGAGCAGCCCCAGAGGGCAGCTGAGCAATGCTCAGCAAGAGCTAAAGGAGCTGTGGGGGGCAAGAGGCTGGGGCCAGGCTCTGCTGAGTGGTGCCCAGGGCCAGGCCAAGGGGCCAGGGGCACAGAGTGGCAGGCAGGAGGTTGGAGCTGAGCAGGAGGAGAAAGTTGTTTGTTGTGAGGCTGCTGGGGGCCTGGAGCAGGCTGCCCAGGGAGGTTGTGGAGTCTCCTGGTGTGGAGAGCTCCCAGCTGCCCCTGGGCACTGTGCTGCTGGGCAGGGTGCTGTGGGGGCCCTGCTGGAGCAGGGTGTGGGACAGGGTGATCCCCAGAGCTCCCTTCCAGCCCTCAGCAAGCTGGGATGCTGGCTTCAGCCTGGCTCTGCTGGGATTAAGGAGAACTGAAGCTTGCCTGCATGGCAGATCCAGGTCTGTGCTTCTTCACAGTGCCTTCATTTCCATGCTGGGACTTAGGTCTTGTGCTGATGAATTAAGTTCCATTTTCACTTGGAAGGTTACAGCCTGGGCATGTTCAGTAGATGAAGCTGGCACCTCCCTACTCATGTTCTGCCTGCAGCTGGAACTGAGGTGTACTGCTGGGTTTTGCTGATGGATTCTTGCAGCACAGGAGGCCAAGGGCAGGCTGGGCTGCATCCAAAGCAGTGTAGCCAGAGCTGGAGAGAGGATCCTGCCCCTCTGCTCTGCTCTGGGGAGACCTCACCTGCAGGGCTGGGGCCAGCTGTGGGGCCCTCAGCACAGGAGAGACCTGGAGCTGCTGGAGAGGCTCCAGAGGAGGCCACCAAGATGCTCAGAGGCTGCAGAACCTCCCCTGTGGGGCCAGGCTGGGAGAGCTGGGGCTGTGCAGCCTGCAGAAGAGAAGGCTCCAGGAGACCTCAGAGCTGCAGTTCAGTATCTGCAGGGCAGCTCCAGGCAGGCTGGGGAGGGACTGTCCAGAAGGGGCTGTGGGGATGGGAGCAGGGGCAAGGGTTTGGAAGTGGAGCAGGGCAGAGTCAGGTTGGGGCTCAGGAGGAAGCTCTGCACAGGGAGGCTGGGGAGACACTGGCACAGGCTGCCCAGGGAGGTGGTGGAGGCTCCATGCTTGGAGCCATTCAGGCTCAGCCTGGCTGTGTCCCTGGGCAGCCTGCTCTGGCTGCAGCTGTCCCTGTGCCTGCAAGGGGGTGGCCAAGATGCCCTCTGAGCCTCCCTCCCAGCCCAATACCATCTGTCAGTCTGTCCTTCAACCACATCCTGGTCAAGTGAGTAAAGAGGAGGCAGAAGGAGGGTGGAAGCCCGAGTGGCAGTTGGCACAGGGCAGAGGTGAGACTTTGCTTCCATGTGATCAGGGTCACTATCTGATCCCAGAGCAGATGGAGGGGGAGAACAGCTCAGGCCTCCTGCTGCACATTTGCTTCTGTTTGCAGCTTATTGGTGCCTGGGTGTCAGTGCTTCACACTCCTGTCCTGGCTTTATCAGGAAGCTATCAGAACCAGCAGCAACCTTTGTGCTGTGCACACACTCCCAGGGGCAGCCTGCCCTCACTTCCTCCTCAGACAGAATGCTGCTTCTGCTGCTTTAGCCTCCTTGGTGGCTTTTATGGTGGTTATTAGGTGATGGCAAATGACATCTGGCCTGCAGTCTGGACCCCTGAGCCTGGGCAGGGCGTGCTTGGCTCCTCTTGGGGCTCTGAAGGGCAGTGCTGTGAGAGTGCAAGGCTCTGGCCTGCTAGGGGCTGCAGACAGCTTTAGTCCTGCTGAAACAGCCTGTTGGTGGGAGAGCTGGGGCTGGGGGAGCTCTGCTCTGCTTCCCATGCTCCTGTGCCCTGTCAGCAGGAGGATTCCATGGGGGTGAAGCAGGTGAAAGAGGATCTCAGGTTGCAGGGGCAGTAACGTTGTAGTGTCTTCAGGTTTCTCTCTGTGCTCTTTAAACCTTCTGTGCCTGTGTGTCTGCAGGCCAGGGGGGATTGCCTGCTTTGGGAACTGAGGACACTGGGATGAGGATCAGCAAGGTCAGGTGCCAGGCCCTGCACCTGGGTCCCAACAACCCCATGAGTGCTCCAGGCTGGGGGCAGAGGGGCTGGAAACAGCCTGGTAAAAAAAGACTTGAAGGGTGTGGGCTGACAGTTGGCTGAGGAGGAGGAGGAGGCAGCAGTGCCCAGCGGGGCAAGAAGGGCAGCAGCAGCCTGGCCTGGAGCAGCAATGGTGTGGGCAGCAGGAGCAGGGCAGGGATTGTGCCCTGGGCTGGGCACTGGGGAGGCCACAGCTTGAGTGCTGCCTTCAGCTCTGGGCCCTCCCTGCCAGCAGGAGCTGGAGGGCTGGAGCAGGGCCAGAGAAGGGCAAGAGAGCTGGGGAAGGGTGTGGAGAAGAGGGCTGGGGAGGAGCAGCTGAGGGAGCTGGGGGGGTTGAGGGAGACCTCCTTGCTCTCTGCAGGAGGTTGGAGTCAGGTGGGGCTCAGACTCCCTGGTATGAAGTGACAGGAGAAGAGGAAATGGCCTCAGGCTGCTCCAGGGCAGGTTTAGGTTGGGGATGAGGAACAATTTCTGCCCTGAAAGTGTGGTTAAGGCCTGGCCCAGGCTGCCCTGGGCAGTGAGGGGCTTGCCTTTCCTGGGGGGCTTTCAGAGCCCGTGGAGGTGTGGTTTAGTGGTGGCCTTGGCTATATTGGGCTGGTGGTTGGGATTCCTGATCCTGAAGGCCAACCAATTCTTTGACTCTAATTCCTAGTTTGGTGGCCTTCTTTTCACCTCAGAGCTTCCTGTGCTTGCCTTCAGAGGCCATCAGCAGGGCAGCAAAGCCCAACCTTGCCTGAAGGCTACAGATGTTGGGGTGCTTTGTCTCAGCAGCTGCTAAACCTTTCTCCTTGGGGGTGTGGAATCAGTTCCCTGGGGGTAAGAGCTGAAACCAGCCACTGATAGATGCTGGTTCCAGCCAAGAAGCTTCCAGGGGTTGTCAAGGGTGTTGCCCTAGGCTTGAATAGTTAAATAAGGGGAAAAGGGGATCAAAGCAGCTCCTGGAGAGCAGGGGAGTTGCAGGGCAGGCTGGTAACAATAACAGCTGAGGCCAGCAGGGACCTGCACCTTGGATGCAAAGGGTGAGGAGCGCTGATGGCTTTCTGTGGCAGAGGTAGATTGCTACTGGAGGTACATCTGCAGAGCTTTGCTCAGCAGGTTGTAAATGACTGGGAGAAGAGGTGAGGAGTGCAGTGGCACTGCCCATGCAGCACTTCCCATGCAAGGCAGGGCAGAAAACAGTTGTTGCTGCTGAAGAGGGTAGGGAAAAGGAGCATCTGAGACCAGCTGGGCTTGAACACAAGGGATCTGCGAAGCACTGCCAGAGCCCCGGCTTGGTGGGGTTGGGAGGGGTCTCTGGCCATCACCTAGTCCATCCCCACTGCTCCAGCAGGGCACCCACAGCAGCTTGCCCAGGAGCACCGTGGCACCATGGGGGTTGGAAGCTCTCCAGGGTGAACCAAGCTGCAGGAGCGCTGCCTGGGCCCTGGCCGCGGTGCCGTGGGTCGCCGTGGGTGCTCCGAAGCAAAGGGCTCTTGCTCACCCTCTCCCCTTGGCTTCTCTTTTTCAGTTCCAAGCCCATCTCTTCCCCTCTGATTGTGCAAGTTGGGCATGCAGAGACCCTTCAGCCCCTGCTGGCCCTGCTGGGGTTCTTCAGAGACGCGGAGCCCCTGCGGGCCGACAACTACAGGAGGCAGCTGCGGCGGCAGTTCCGCAGCGGCCGCATCGTGCCCTACACGGCCAACCTGCTCTTCGTGCTCTACCACTGCGAGCAGGGCAGGGCCTCCCAGGAGGAGTACCGAGTGCAGATGCTGCTGAATGAGAAGCTGATGGTCTTCCACCACTCTAATGAAACCATCTCCACTTACTCTGCCCTCAAGGAGCACTACAAGGACCTCTTGGAGAACTGCCACTTCCAGGAGGAGTGTGAGCTCCCCACAACGAACACCACTGCTGTGGATGAGCTGTGAGGAGCCAGTCTGCTGGACACAGGCTGTCCACGAGCACTTGGGGTGATTTACTGCTGCTCTGGTGGGTTTCTGACCTTGGAGGGGGGTGGGCTGGGTTGTCTCTGTGAGCTCAGAGGGGTCTGGCTGGGTGTTTGCAGCAAGCACCCGGTGCAGGAGGAAGCCCACCTGTGTCTTGGTGGTACAGCCAGGTCCTTCCCTTGGCCGTTCCTCTTGGATGGATTCGAGAGCTGAGCCAGCTGCTCTTTTCTCAGAGCTTGGAGGTGCTTGGACCTCTTTTGTGCTGCCTGCTTTGATTAGCTTCTCTTTTCTAACAGCAAGCATGGAATAGTTCAACCCTGTGAGCTGTTCTTCACTCCTTTTCCTGAGCTTCTAGGAGGGAGGGGATGTCTCATCATCCTTCCCAGCTGCCCAGCTTCTGCCTGGCCAGCACCATGGGAGCATCTCTTCCATGGCATTCAAAGCAGGAGGAGCTGCAGTGTTCTTGCAGGCATTGTCTCCTACTCAAGAACTTCTTCCCCAGCTACACTCTGCCTCAGCTCCAAACCATTGCCCCCTGTCCTGACTCAGATCCCCTCAGGCAAAGTCTCTCTGCAGCCTTCCTGCAGGATCCCTTCAGGTCCTGGCAGCAGCTCTGAGGTCCCCCTGAAGCCTTCTCCTCTGCAGGCTGCACAGCCCCAGCTCCCTCAGCCTGTGCTCACAGCAGAGCTGCTCCAGCCCTTGGAGCATCTCTGTGGCCTCCTCTGGACCCCCTCCAGCAGCTCTGTGTCCTTCTCCTGCTGGGGACAGCAGAACTGGAGGCAGGATTGGAGGTGAGGTCTCAGTGCTGGGGGTCAGGAAGGAAAGGCAGGGAGGATGATGAGACTCTGGCACAGGCTGCCCAGGGAGGCTGTGGCTGCCTCCTGCCTGGGGGTGTTCCAGGCCAGGCTGGATGAGGCTTTGAGCAGCTGATTGCAGTTGAGAATGGAATGCTCTGAGGTCTGCCTGGAGCCTTCTCTTCTCCAGGCTGAACAGCCCCAACCCTCCCTGCAGGGAGGTTGTAGCCAGGTGGGGGCTGGTCTCTTCTCCCAGGCACCCAGCACCAGAACAAGAGGACACAGTCTCTCTCAAAAGGGGCCAGGACTTGAAGTCATCATGGAGCAAGGTAGCCTGCAGGGGAAGTTATGTAGCTGTGAAAAGTAGTAAAGAAAACAAGTGAGGAAGTGGAAAGCAGCCCCTCTCCTTCTGGGGTGCTCTAGGAGATGCTCCAGGGGTTCTCATGAGCAGGCTGCTGTGTCCTTTCACTTGGCACCACCAGTTCTAGCTGGAAAAGGCTTAGGCTAGGGCATCCAGGTTAGGCTCTGCTACAGCTGGAGACATCTTAGTCCTCTCCAGGAGGGTAGCTGGAAGGGACCTCTCCAGCTTCCTGCTTGAAAGGAGGTTGTGGCTAGCCCTAAATCTAGGCAGACTTGGGACTATGAAAAGAATGCCTGAAGCTTGAGTTCTGCTGGCTTTAAGGCAGTGACCATGGTGTCACTTTGGCCTTCTGTGTTTGTGCCACCTTGTTCAGAGGGTTGTGGAATGGCTTGGTTGGAAGGGACCTTCAAGCTCATCCAGTGCCAATACCCTGCCATGGGCAGGGACCCCTCCCCCCAGCCCAGCTTGCTCCAGGCCTCAGCCAGCCTGGCCTTGAGCACCTCCAGGCAGGAGGCAGCCACAGCCTCCCTGGGCAGCCTGTGCCAGGCTCTCCCCACCCTCACTCTCAAGAATTTCTTCCTCCTCTCCACTCTCAATCTGCCCTCCTCAACCCCAGTCCATTCCCTCTCATGAAGAAAGGAGCTGCATACAGGCAGCTGCACTTGGAGTGAATCCAGTGGCTGCTGCAGCTGGGGAGGTGTTTTAGAGCTGTGCAGTGTAGCAGGAAAAGGAGAAATGGATTACCCAGAAATGGCTAAATCAGAGCAAGTCAGCTAAAAATGCCTTCCTATCCCAGAAGGGAAATGGCTGTGTCACCCCACAGCAGGTGACCTGCTGCTGGTGGCTCTCCAAAGGTGGTTTTCCTTTTGCTGTTCTGCTGTGAGCTGAGGCCTTGGCTTGATGAGGGCAGCAGTGCCTGTGGGGGAGCAAGGTGCTGGCTGCTGGAGGTGGCAGCGAGACCCTGTGGGGATGGGCAGCCTTAGCATGCCAACTCTGCACCTGGGGAAGGAGGCTGGCTGCTGAAGCCAAGGCAGGAATATAGGTCAGGATGTTTGCCAGCCCCAGCACGTGCCTCTGCCATCCCTGCATGCCTCCTCCTCCACGTGCTGCTGCCTGGAGATGTAACTCCAGGGAGCAGCAGCAGCCCCACAGCCGCCTGCTCCCAGCTTTATTGCAGCCTCGGAGGTGAGCTGCACAGAAGTGATCCTTTGTCTGAAGGCTTCCTTGGTAAACAGCTGATGCCAGACTGAGAAAGCCACCCTTCAACAAATGTTTTCACTGTGACTCAGCCATCCTGTGGTGATTCCTGCTGTGAGCAGAAGGGATGGGAGGAAGCCTGGCTGCTGGAGATGGAGGATTTCCATTTGCAAGGCTGACTGTGAGCCCTGGTGGTGGTTCAGAGATGTGGCCTCCTTCCTTCTGGAGAAGGAGGGGGGTGCCCTTGACTGCTTTCCAGATCATGTGCCAGATGAGGTGGAGGAGCCAAAACCTTCCTTCTGCAGTGAAGCATCATGGAATTCCCTAATGGAAAGACCTCCCTCCTGGAAAAGGCCTCCAAGATCAAGTCCAACCACTAATCCAGCAGTGCCACATCCACCACTAAACCATGGCCCTTGAACACCTCTAGAGATGAGGACTCCACCAGTGCCCAGGGCAACCTCTGCCAGGGCTTGACAAACCTCTCAGTGGAGACATTGTTCCTAATGTCCAACCTAGACCTCCCCTGCTGCAATTTCTGAGGCCATTTCCTCTTATCCTACCTCCTGTTGCTTCAGAGCAGAGCCCAACCCCCAGCTGGCTGCAGCCTCCTCTCAGGAGCTGCAGAGAGCAAGGAGGTCTCCCTCAGCCTCCTCTGCTCCAGGCTGAACACCCCCAGCTCCTTCAGCTGCTCTTCTCCAGCCTTGTTCTGCAGACCTTTCTCCAGCTCTGAACCTGCTCCAGCTCCTCAATGTCCTTCTTGGATTTAGGGCCAAAAATTGAACTCAGTATCCAGGCTGTGGCCTGCCCAAGGCACAATCCCTGCCCTGCTCCTGCTGCCCACACCATTGCTGCTCCAGGCCAGGCTGCTGCTGCCCTTCCTGCCCCCCTGGGCACTGCTGGCTCATGTTCTGGCACTTGTTCCAGTGCCTGGCTCTTACAGTGAGGCAGCTGAGTTCTTCAGGCTGACTTCTCTCTAGTGAGCCTACAAGTATGTTTTATATGGCAATAAGGAAGAGTGGAATGGATCTAACAGCTCCATAAAGCTGTTCACCAGCTCAGCACACACTGTTTGAAGAGCAGGCTGCCACATCTCCTGAGGAAGTCCTGCAAGGGAGGCTCTGCTTTCCCTTCCTCTCTGCACAGAGCAGCTCATCCCAGCCACCAGCCAAGCACTACTCTTTGCACCCTCTCTCAAACTGGAATCCTTCACTGCTGGAGCACACCCCCAGTGTTGTTGAGGGCTGGCCTGAAGCCCCCCTGAAGTGTGGTTTGCTCCGACTGGTTAAATTGTAATTTATTTTCCCAGCTAATGAACCTTTTCCTTCTGCTGAGTGCTGCTGTAAGCCAGGTTAGCAGCAAGCTCTCTACTTGCTGGCCACAAGGTGAGCTTGTGCCCCTGTGGTGCTCCCTGGCTGACTCTGAGACCTTGACTTGGGTTTGTAGTGCTGTGAAATAAAGCTGCACCCTCTCTTCGTCCCTGGGGGACCAGCAGCAGTGACACCACCAGCTGGGGGTCCGTGGCTGTCCTCTGCTTCCAAACACCCCTGGCAGGCTGCTGTGATTGGTGGCTGGGTATTTGCAGGCCTCCTGGGGCCTGCTGCTGAAGCTCAAATGCCTTCATTAGCCTTTGACTCTCCCTGCTTGTGTACAGCAGGGACTAAAAGTGCAGGCAGAGCTCCAGCTGGGGCCTGGCCAACAGGGAGCGGAGTGGGACAGGGCCCTCTGTCCCTGCAGGGCTGCCTTTGGGGGTGCCACCCACCATCCTGTGGGCTTGCTTTGCCTGCAGCTCAGTGTTCACTCCTCCTGAGCTGCTGGGCCACCACTAGGGACCCCCCCCCCCCAGCTCCCTCTCACCCTTTTGAGGCAAATGAAGATTCACTCTTTGTTTCCAGGAGCCCTGCTTCTGTAGAGTTATGGAACTGGCAGGGACCCCAAGGCTCAGCCAGCCCCAACCCCCTGCCATGGGCAGGGACACCTCACACCACAGCAGCTTGCTCACAGCCACCTCCAGCCTGGCTGCAAACACCTCCAGGCAGGAGGCTTCCACCACCTCCCTGGGCAACCTGGGCCAGGCTCTCGCCACCCTCCTGGCCAACAACTTCTTCCTCACAGCCAAGCTCCAGCTCCCCACTTCTCCTTTTGCTCCAGCCCCCCCACTCCTGTCCCTCCCTCACACCCCAGAGCAGAGAGGCAGGATGGCATTGAGTGCACCCTCAGCAAGTTTGCTGATGACACCAAGCTGTGTGGTGCAGCAGACACGCTGGAGGGAAGGGAGGCCATCCAGAGGGACCTTGACAGGCTGGAGAGGTGGGCACAAGCCAACCTCATGAAGTTCAATAAGAGCAAGTGCAGGGTCCTGCATCTGGGTGGAGGCAATCCCAGGCACAAATACAGGCTGGGCAGTGACTGGCTGGAAAGTAGCCCTGAGGAGAGAGACTTGGGGGTGCTGGTGGACAAAAAGCTCAACATGAGCTCTCAATGTGCACTTGCAGCCCGCAAAGCCAATCAGATCCTGGGCTGCATCAGGAGAAGTGTGGCTAGCAGGTCGAGGGAGGTGATCCTCCCTCTCTACTCAGCCCTGGTGAGACCCCATCTGGAGTACTGTGTCCAGTTCTGGAGTCCCTATTACAAGAGGGATGTGGAGGTGCTGGAACGTGTCCAGAGAAGGGCCACGAGGATGATCAGAGGGCTGGAGCACCTCTCCTGAGAGCAGACTGAAGGAGTTGGGGCTGTTCAGTCTGCAGAAGAGAAGGCTCCGAGGTGACCTCATTGTGGCCTTCCAGTATCTGAAGGGGGCCTACAGGAAGGCTGGGGAAGGACTTCTCAGGATGTCAGGTAGTGATAGGACTAGGGGGAATGGAATGAAGCTGGAGGTGGGGAGATTCAGGCTGGATGTGAGGAGGAGGTTCTTCACCATGAGAGTGGTGAGACCCTGGAATGGGTTGTCCAGGGAGGTGGTCGAAGCCCTGTCCCTGGGGGTGTTTAAGAGCAGGCTGGATGAGGCTCTGTCCAGCCTGATCTAGTGTGGGGTTTCCCTGCCCATGGCAGGGGGGTTGGAACTAGATGATCCTTGTGGTCCCTTCCAACCCTGAATGAAACTATGAAACTATGAAACTAGGATCCTCTCCCTCCCCCTCTGGCAATGGGCACTGGCAGCACAGATGGCCAAGGGCAGCTCAGCCAGTGCCCATTGCTGCCTCCCTGTCCCAGGCCTGATTCCTGCCCCCCTTAGAGGTGTCCCAGACCCCTATCCCTCCCTGACACTCTCCAAAGTCCCTCCCCAGCTTGCTTGCAGCCCCCTGCAGATCCTGGAAAGCCACCAGAAGGGCTCCTGGGAGCCTTCTCCTCTCCTGGGCTGAGAGAATCCTGTTGATTTAAACTTAACCCTTTCCTGCCCAGGGGGTGCAGGTGCAGGGGGGGTGTTTTGCAGCTGGGGGAGGGTTCCACTCCCTTTCTGGTTGTAGGCCAGTCCAGGAATCTGCTGCACTGATTTGGTTTGGTTTCCTGAAGCCAAGCTGAAAGGCTGAGGCTCTTGATGAGGTGAAGGGTCAGAAACACCTCATGCAAGGCTTTGCAAGCCTGTCAGTTCTTGGAGGTGTTCAGCAATAGATCAAAGAACCATAGAACCCCAGGGTGGTCTGGGTTGGAAGGGTCTTTAAAGATCATCTGGCTCCAACCCCCTGCCATGGGCAGGGACACCTCCCACCGGCCCTGGTTGCTCAAGGCCTCGAATTGAGTAGCCCTGAGCTCTCCAGGCAGTTCCCTGATGAGCTGTGTGTGAAAATGAAGCTTTCTCTAAACTATTGTGTCTAGATCTGGGCTCCCCAGTCCCAGAGGCAGGGAAGTGCTGGAGAGAGCCCAGGGCAGGCTGGGAAGCTGCTGAGGGGCCTGGAGCAGCTCTGGGAGCAGCAAAGGCTGAGAGCCTGCAGAAGAGCAGCCCCAGGAGGGACCTCATTAACATTCTGAAGGGTGGGGGGCAAGAGGGGTCAGGATCTTGTCAGTGATGTCCAGGGCCAAGAGAAGAGGCAGTGGACACAAACAAACCCAGGAGGTTCCACCTGAAGGTGAGGAGAAGGTTGTTTGGTGTGAGGCTGCTGGAGGCCTGGAGCAGGCTGCCCAGAGAGGTTGTGGAGTCTCCTGCTCTGGAGCCTTTCTGGCCCTGCCTGGATGCATTCCTGGGTGACCTGCCCTGGCTGACCCTAGGGCAGGGGGTTGGACTGGATGATCTCTGGGGGCCCTTTCCAAGCCCTGCCACTCTCTGGTTGCCTGAAGCCCTCCTGACTGCTGGGCATTTGTGGCTGCAGAGATTAGTTGAGCAGAGGAGAGTTGGTTTGCATTGAGCTTTAGATGCACCTCTCCCCTTCTGGTGCTGCTTGAGCCCAAGCTGTAGCTCTGCCTGGCCCTGGGGGGAGGGGAGGCTAAAGCTCAGCTGTGAATCATACAATCAAGGGGCTTGGGCAACACCTCCAAGATCATTAAGGCCAAGCATTACCCCAGCACTGCCAGGTCACCACTAAGCTGTGGCCCTCAGCACCACACCTCCACAGTGCTCAAATCCTTCCAGGGCCAGGGACTCCACCACTGCCCTGGGCAGCCTAGGCCAGGGCCTAAGCACCACTTCAGGGAAGAAGTTGATGTCCAAACTAAACCTGCTCTGGTACAACTCAACACAGCTTCTTGTCCTATCACTTGTTCCTTGGGAGCAGAGCCCAACCCCCAGCTGGCTGCAGCCTCCTCTCAGGAGCTGCAGAGAGCAAGGAGGTCTCCCTCAGCCTCCTCTGCTCCACACTCAACCCCCCCAGCTCCCTCAGCTGCTCCTCCCCAGCCCTCTTCTCCACACCCTTCCCCAGCTCTCTTGCCCTTCTCTGGCCCTGCTCCAGCCCTCCAGCTCCTGCTGGCAGGGAAGGCCCAGAGCTGAAGGCAGCACTCAAGCTGTGGCCTCCCCAGTGCCCAGCCCAGGGCACAATCCCTGCCCTGCTCCTGCTGCCCACACCATTGCTGCTCCAGGCCAGGCTGCTGCTGCCCTTCTTGCCCCCCTGGGCACTGCTGCCTCCTCTCCAGCTGCTGCCACCCACCACCCCCAGGGCCTTTCCTGCTGGGCAGCTGCTCAGGATGTTGGACTTGGGGTGAGAGAAAGTTCCTGGAAGGGATGGGAAGGAGGTTGTCCTTCATGCCAGGGAAGCATAATGGGAGAGTGGCTAAAGGAATGCAGATTCCTCCTAAAAGCTGGGCAGAGTGGCCCCTGTGTGAGAGCAGAATGCAAGTGACCCCTGTGGTCTGCACTCCTCTTTGCCCAGATGGGCTAAGGTCTGGGCCTACATCTCCTGTGGAAAGCTGGCTGGAAAGACAGACAAGGGCAGAAGTCATTGTGCTGACAAACCAGGGGGAGCAGGCTACAACCCCCAGCTCCCCAGCTGCTCCTCCCCAGCCCCCTTGTCCAGACCCTTCCCCAGCTTTGTTGCCCTTCTCTGGCCACCCTCCAGACCTTTAATGTCCTCCTTGGACTGAAGGAATCTGAACCCAGTATTGAAGGTGCAACCTCAGCAGTGTGGAGTACGGAGGGAGCCTCTCAGGAGCCCAACTGCTGCCACTTCCTCTGGCCCTGCCACCTGCTAAGGCTGGCAACCCTCTCCCCTTCCCAGGAGCTGTGATGGATCACCAGCAGCAGCGTTTCTGCATGCTCTGTGAGCAGGGCTGGTTTCCAAGTGCAAATGCTGGAGCCTGGCCAGTGTCCTGCAGCAGCTCAAGCGCTTTGTGACACAGGTCTGGCTCCACTGCTGCGCTGCACTGAGCGCCGCCGCAGCTCTGAGTGCTTCTACTGGGGCAGGAGTGCAACACTTGGTCTCTGCACGCCCTGCTGTCCTGCTTAGGAGTGGGAGAGGTGGGGAGAGGCTGATCTTGCTGATCTGTTCCTTGTGTTGTGTTGATTCTGCTCTAATTGTTATCATTAAATAGACTTCTGGTAGCTGGAGAGCGTCCAAAGAGCAGCAGAGAAGCTGGAGAAGGGTCTGGAGAGCAGGGCTGGGGAGGAGCAGCTGAGGCATGAGGCTCAACAAGGCCAAGTGCTGAGTGCTGCACCTGGGTCACAACAACCCCAGGAAGGCTCCAGGCTGGGGGCAGAGGGGCTGGAAAGTGCCCAGCAGGAAAGGCCCTGGGGGTGGTGGGTGGCAGCAGCTGGAGAGGAGGCAGCAGTGCCCAGGGGGGCAAGAAGGGCAGCAGCAGCCTGGCCTGGAGCAGCAATGGTGTGGGCAGCAGGAGCAGGGCAGGGATTGTGCCCTGGGCTGGGCACTGGGGAGGCCACAGCTTGAGTGCTGCCTTCAGCTCTGGGCCGTCCCTGCCAGCAGGAGCTGGAGGGCTGGAGCAGGGCCAGAGAAGGGCAAGAGAGCTGGGGAAGGGTGTGGAGAAGAGGGCTGGGGAGGAGCAGCTGAGGGAGCTGGGGGGGTTGAGTGTGGAGCAGAGGAGGCTGAGGGAGAACTTTTCCCTCCTCTTTCCATGCAACTTCCTCTGCCTCAGCTTCCACCACTGCCCCTTGTGCTGGCACTGGGCAGCCTCCAGCAGAGCCTGGCTCCAGCCTCTGGGCACTCAGCCTGCACACTCACCCTTTAGCTGTGTTCCACTCTGAGTGCTTCACCTGCAGAGGTGCCCCATGGCTCTCAGGCACTGTTCTCAGGGGCACCCTCCAAGCCTCCTGGCCCTGCAGGGGAGGAGGTGCCCTAAGCTGTCACATGTGCTGCAGGATGTCTTTCCCAACCCTATTGATTTCAAACCCCAACCCTTAGCTGCTGCTTCCTGGTACCTCTGCCAAGAGAGAGGGATGGGAAAGCCTTTGTCTTTCGATCTCACTTTGTACTTTGTGTCTCAGTTCTGTCTCCCAGCTTATGCTCAGCAACCTGCCTGCTACCTTCAGAGGTACTAAGTGCATCTCCTTGCAGCCTCTGCTTGGCCAGATCTGATCAGTTGGTCCCTTTTAATCTCTTCCTTACCTGCTCTTGTTTCACTTGGCTCCTCCTGAAGGGCAATGGCCACAGCTGGCCTCCATTCCCCAGGAGAGGGCTTGCAGAGGGCTGGCTTGCAGCAGCCCTTCTCCTGCCTGCCCCTCAGCCAGGTTAATCATTGTGCAGGGGAGGGCTTTATGTTTAACTGGTTGGTTGAGGGCTGGGTTGGTGGTTTGGGGGTTGTTTTGTAGGGGGTTTTTAATGTGGCAGTGGATTTGTGCTCTGACTCTCCCCTTCTGCTGCAGAGAGCTCTCAGCAGGTGGCACAGAGCACTTCTTGTGCCTGCACTTGTTCCTAACCTATTCATTTTTGACCCCAGGGACACTCTCCATGCTGCTGCTCTTCAGGTCCAGTGCTGCTGGGTAAAACACAGAGCCTGAGGCCTGCTGCTTCCAATCCTCTCAGGCATGAAGCAGGAGCTAGGTCCTGCTGTGGCTTGGCAGCAGAGCCTCTGGGGATAAGGTCTCCCTTCACACAACCCAGGGCTGTAGGCCTGTCTGTGGCAAGGGATGCAGGGAGTGCAGGCTCAGCCCCCTCCCTGCCAGCCAGGCTCCTCAGGGATCCATCATCCCCTGCCTCAGGAGAAGGTTCCCTCTTGGCTTTTCTTCTGGGGCTGGAGCCAGCTGAGATGGTTTATCCCTGCCTCACTCTGCAGCAGATCTGACTTTGCTCCAGCTCCATGCTTGGTGGATGTGGGGGGGTGGCTGACCCCCCTCAGGCTGTGCTGCCACCCCAGGAGAGCTGGAGAGGCTGAGAGCTGGCTGCAGGCAAACCTCATGGAGCTGAGGAAGGCCAAGTGCAGGCTCCTGCATCTGGGCAGGAACAGCAGCAGGCCCCAGGACAGGTTAGGAGCTGCCCTGCTGCAGAGCAGCTGCATGGAGCAAGACCTTGGAGTGCTGGTGGGCAGCAAGGGCTGCAGGGGACAGCAATGTGCCCTGGGGGCCAAGAGAGCCAATGGGGGCCTGGGGGGCAGCAAGCAAAGTGTGGCCAGCAGGGCTGGGCAGGTTCTGCTCCCCCTCTGCTCTGCCCTGCTCAGACCACAGCTGCAATCCTGTGCCCAGTGCTGGGCTCCCCAGGTGCAGAGAGACAGAGAGCTGCTGGGGAGAGCCCAAGGGAGAGCCAGGAGGAGGAGTTGGGGACCTGAGCATCTGCCCTGTGGAGAGAGGCTGAGAGCCCTGGGGCTGCTGAGGCTGGAGAGGAGAAGGCTGAGAGGGATCTGCTCAATGTCTGCCAAGAGCTGAGGGCTGGGGGGCAAGGGGAGGGGGCCAAGCTCTTGTGGGTGGTGCACAGCCAGGAGCCAAGGAGCAGTGGATGCAAAGTGGAAGAGAGAAGGTTTCAGCTCAAGGGGAGGAGGAGAAACTTCTTTGGGGTGAGGCTGCTGGAGGCCTGGAGCAGGCTGCCCAGAGAGGTTGTGGAGTCTCCTGCTCTGGAGAGCTTCCAACCCCCCCTGGATGCCTTCCTGTGCAGCCTGCCCTGGGTGCCCTGCTCTGGCAGGGGCTGGGCTGGATGCTCTCTGGAGGTCCCTTCCAGCCCCTGACACTCTGTGATTCAGGGACACCTCACCTTGCAAAGCTGCTCCCTCCCAGCATGACGTGGCCTGGCTGTGCTGCCCCTGGGTGCCTTCTGTCCCCAGGCAGAGAGGAAGGAGGAGGCAAATCAAACAGGTTCTCCACGAGTTCAAGGCCTTCTTGGGTTTAGTCCAGAAGGGCTGACTCAAAGCAGCTTTGGGCATGGGGCTGGGGATGGGTGTAAAAGCCAACTCTGGAGGTGGTGCATTGAGCTGCAGGCTGCCAGCAAGAATGAGGCAAGACCAACATTAAGCAGAGAGCCTCCTGTTATCTACTCCTTTAAGCTCTCAAGCCCAGGAAACTAAACAGGAGGAGGCAGCTTGGGTGGGGAATGAGAAATCCTTTCCATCCTGGAGGACAATGGAGAGCTCTCAGGTGGCTTTCGGCTGTGTGGTCATTATTGAGGGCATTTCATTTGCTGAAGCTTGAGCCTCAACTGCCACCTGATGCTGCTGGGAGAGAAAGTGCTGAGGAAGAGGCTTTCATCCTCTCCTGAGTTGCACAGAACCACAAAGTGCTCTGGGCTGGAAGGGAGCTCCAGAGCTCAGCCAGCCCAGCCTCCTGCACTCAGCAGGGACATCCTCCACTGGAGCAGGCTGCCCAGAGCCCTCTCCAGCCTCCCCTGCAATAGCTCCAGGCAGGGAGCCTCAACCACCTCCCTGGGCAGCCTGCTGCAGTGTTCCAGCAGCCTCCTGGGGCAGAACTTGTTCCTCACATCCAATCTCAATCTGTTCTGCTTTGGTTTGAAACCCTTGCCCCTGCTCCTGTCCCTGCAGGCCTTTGGGAGCAGTCTCTCTATCCAAGCAGTTCAGTCTGATCAGGTTCCCTGCTTGCTGCCAGCTGCCCACCAGTGACTCCAACTCTGTTCTCTCAGCCAGCACAAGAAGACCTCAGCTGCTTTGCTGTGGGAGTCCAGTGGCTGTGCAGGACCATGGAATCGTTTGTGCTGGAAAAGCCCTTTCAGATCACTCTGCTCAACCATTCTCCAGCTCTGCCCAGGCTGGGACTAAGCCTTGACCCTCAGCACCACAGCTCTGCAGCTTTGGGACACATCCAGGAATGGAGCCTCAACCACCTCCCTGGGCAACCTGTACCAGTGGTTGAAAACCCCTTCTAGGGAAGAAGTTTCTTCTAATGTCCAATCCAAACCTCCCCTGGTGCAACTTAAGGTCATTCCCTCTTGTCTTATCTCTTGTTCCTTGGGAGCAGAGCCCAACCCCCAGCTGGCTGCAGCCTCCTCTCAGGAGCTGCAGAGAGCAAGGAGGTCTCCCTCAGCCTCCTCTGCTCCACACTCAACCCCCCCAGCTCCCTCAGCTGCTCCTCCCCAGCCCTCTTCTCCACACCCTTCCCCAGCTCTCTTGCCCTTCTCTGGCCCTGCTCCAGCCCTCCAGCTCCTGCTGGCAGGGAGGGCCCAGAGCTGAAGGCAGCACTCAAGCTGTGGCCTCCCCAGTGCCCAGCCCAGGGCACAATCCCTGCCCTGCTCCTGCTGCCCACACCATTGCTGCTCCAGGCCAGGCTGCTGCTGCCCTTCTTGCCCCCCTGGGCACTGCTGCCTCCTCTCCAGCTGCTGCCACCCACCACCCCCAGGGCCTTTCCTGCTGGGCAGCTGCTCAGGATGTTGGACTTGGGGTGAGAGAAAGTTCCTGGAAGGGATGGGAAGGAGGTTGTCCTTCATGCCAGGGAAGCATAATGGGAGAGTGGCTAAAGGAATGCAGATTCCTCCTAAAAGCTGGGCAGAGTGGCCCCTGTGTGAGAGCAGAATGCAAGTGACCCCTGTGGTCTGCACTCCTCTTTGCCCAGATGGGCTAAGGTCTGGGCCTACATCTCCTGTGGAAAACTGGCTGGAAAGACAGACAAGGGCAGAAGTCATTGTGCTGACAAACCAGGGGGAGCAGACAAACAACATTCTCCATCTCCTTTTTCTCCTCAGCTCCACTCTGACCCTGCTGTGCCTCAGCTCCAAACCTTTCCCCCTTGCCCTGTCTCAGACCCCCTCAGGCAAAGTCTCTCTGCAGCCTTCCTGCAGGATCCCTTCAGGTCTTGGCAGCAGCTCTGAGGTCCCCCTGGAGCCTTCTCCTCTCCAGGCTGCACAGCCCCAGCTCCCTCAGCCTGTGCTCACAGCAGAGCTGCTCCAGCCCTTGGAGCATCTTTGTGGCCTCCTCTGGGCTCTCTCCAGCAGCTCTGTGTCCTTCTCCTGCTGGGGACAGCAGAGCTGGAGGCAGGGTTGGAGGTGAGGTCTGAGCAGAGCAGAGCCCAGGGGCAGAATCCCCTCTGCTGCCCTCTGCCCACCCTGCTCTGGCTGCAGCCAGCACACAGCTGCCTGAGGCTGCAGGAGGCACTGCTGGCTCCTGGGGAGCTGCTCAGCACCCAGCACCCCCAAGGCTCTTTCCTCATTTCACCAAACCCGAAGTGTCTGAGATTTTACTGCCTGGTTTCCTGCAGGAGTGGCTGTTTATTGTAGGTGGTGGAGCTGTGCCTCAGTCATGCTTAGCTTGGCTGCTAACCTGCATAAGGAATTGCCCCAGGAGGCAGCCTGGAGAAGTGGCACTGAAGGTTAGACTGTGGATCCTGAATCACCTGCCCTTGCACAGGAGCAGAGACAGATGGAAATGGGTCAACAGCAAAGCTGCTGAGTCCCAGCATGGGGAGGGCTGGAAGGGACCTCTGGGATCCCCCAGCCCAAGCCCCTGCTCCAGCAGGGCACCCCCAGCAGCTTGCCCAGCAGCACAGTGCCCGGGGGTTTGGAAGCTCTCCACACCAGGAGACTCCACAACCTCCCTGGGCAGCCTGCTCCAGGCCTCCAGCAGCCTCACAACAAACAACTTTCTCCTCCTGCTCAGCTCCAACCTCCTGCCTGCCACTCTGTGCCCCTTGGCCTGGCCCTGGGCACCACTCAGCAGAGCCTGGCCCCAGCCTCTTGCCCCCCACAGCTCCTTTAGCTCTTGCTGAGCATTGCTCAGCTGCCCTCTGGGGCTGCTCTTCTGCAGGCTCTCAGCCCCAGGGCTCTCAGCCTTTGCTGCTCCCAGAGCTGCTCCAGGCCCCTCAGCAGCTTCCCAGCCTGCCCTGGGCTCTCTCCAGCACTTCCCTACCTCTGGAACTGGGGGGCTCAGAACTGGCCCCAGGGCTCCAGCTGTGTCCTGACTGGGGCAGAGCACAGTGGGGTTGCTGCCCGTGCTGGCTGCCACAGAGCTTGGTGCTGTGCCTGTGGCTGGCTGGAGCTGGGCAGGAGCTGCTCTCAGGAACTGCTGGTTCCTGATGCTCTTAGATTTCAAAATGCTGGGATAGAAGCTGACTTTGCTGCCTGCCTGTGCTTGTCCAGCTCTAGCACTCCCAGCCCTAGAAAGCTTTTCCCTGGCCCTTTCTTAACCTCTGTTGACTTCCCTTCAGTGCTGACAGTAGAGGAAACTTCTTCACTGGAGCTGTTCTGAAAGCCTGGCCCAGGCTGCCCAGGGGCATGGCTGGATGCCCATCCCTGGGAGTGTTTCACTGGGGCAGAGCTGTGGTGCTGAGGGGCAGCAGCCTTGGCAGAGTTAGGGAATGGTTGGGCTTGATGATCTCCAAGGTCCTTTCCAATCAGAATGACTCCAGGACTGCACTTTGATGTCTGAAGATCCCAGGCTGCCTATCCTAGCCCTCCTTCCCTGCTGACCTGCTTTTGGAAGGGGTCCTTTGTGGCTTTGTACCTCTACACAGCAGTCTGTGGGGAAAGTGAGCCTGTGAAAAAGAGCCTTTGGGTGACTTTGAGGCCTTTGAGGGCTTTTGGGGGTCAAGGGGCAAGGCAGGCAAATGGTCCAGAGCCTGGGATAGGGAAGTGACTGTGCCTTGCCTTGGAAATGGATGGAAGGGAAAGGGGCTGCAGCCACAGCAGAAACTCACAGCCCAGGCAGGAATCTCTGGGCTGTGGCCTAACACCACGAGGTGAAGCCTTGCCTGCCTTCCAGAGAACTTTGTGAGCTGCATTGGGCTTCCTTTGTCTGCCAAGGTGAGTGCCAAGGAAATGGCACAGCCTCAGGAGCAGAGCAAACTGCAGCCTCCAAGCCCTGGAGTCTGGGTCTCCGAGTTTGGGTCTCCAAGCTGTCTGGCAGCTCTGGGAAGTCAATCAGACAGCAATGAGTGGGAGCTGCTGCTGCCATTCTGCTGGCAGATGCCCCATGGCATGCAGAGGATCCTCCAAACCCAGGGAAGGTTTGCACAGAATGGACCTGCAAGGGTCACCCAGCCCAGCCCCCTGCACTCAGCAGGGACATCCTCCCCTGGAGCAGGCTGCCCAGAGCCCTCTCCAGCCTCCCCTGGCATAGCTCCAGGCAGGGAGCCTCAACCACCTCCCTGGGCAGCCTGCTGCAGTGTTCCAGCAGCCTCCTGGGGCACAACTTGTTCCTCACAGCCAATCTCAATCTGCTCTGCTCTGCTTTGCAGCCCTTGCCCCTGGTGCTGTCCCTGCAGGCCTTTGGGAGCAGTCTCTCTGCAGCCTTCTTGTAGCCTCTTCAGGTACTGGAAGGTCACTTATTATAACTCCCAGGAGCCTTCTCCTCTCCAGGCTGCACAGCCCCAACTCTCCCAGCCTGGCCCCACAGGGGAGGTTCTGCAGCCTCTGAGCATCTTGGTGGCCTCCTGTGGACCCTCTCCAGCAGCTCCAGGTCTCTCCTGTGCTGAGGGCCCCACAGCTGGCCCCAGCCCTGCAGGTGAGGTCTCCCCAGAGCAGAGCAGAGGGGCAGGATCCTCTCTCCAGCTCTGGCCACACTGCTTTGGCTGCAGCCCAGCCTGCCCTTGGCCTCCTGTGCTGCCAGTG
Organism: Melanerpes aurifrons; assembly: GCA_011125475.1. Classification (NCBI taxonomy): domain Eukaryota; kingdom Metazoa; phylum Chordata; class Aves; order Piciformes; family Picidae; genus Melanerpes; species Melanerpes aurifrons. The sequence continues at coordinate 3,373,185 of WWNC01000002.1, read as the reverse complement.
CCCATTGCTGGCTCCTGCCCTGCTCCTCCCCCCCAGCACCCCCAAGGCCTTCTCTGCAGGGCTGCTCTCAGTCTCATCCCCCCCAGCCTGGATTGATTCTGAGGGGTGCCCAGAGCTAGGTGCAGGACCTTGCCCTTGGCCTTGCTGCACCTCCTGAGGTTCTCCTCAGCCAGCTCTGCAGCCTGCCCAGGTCCCTCTGGCTGGATCCCGTCCTTCATTCTCATCAGCCACAACACTCAGCTGGGTGTCAGCTGCACAGCTGCTGGGGGAGCCTCTCCCTCCCTGCCTGTCTCAGTGAGGAGGAGATTGAGCAGCACTGGTCCAATGCAGACCCTTGAAGGCCTCCACTTGCCCCCTGGCTCCATCTGGCCATGGAGCTGTTGATCACTGCCCTCTGGATGTCATCATCCAACCCATTCCTTATCCACTGGACACTCCACCCATCAAATCCATCTCTCTCCCCTTCAGACAGAAGGATATTTGCCTTGTTGAGATGCAGCTTGAAGGTGAGGCAGTGGCAGTGGCCTTTAGGCAGGTAAAAGCCCTTTCAGATCTCCTGCTGGTTGTTGCACCATCACTGCCTTCATCTTCAGCCTGGCTCTCTGCACCCTGAGAGGAACACCAGCACCTCTGCTGTGAAAGACTGACCAGAGAGGTTGTGGAGTCTCCTTCTCTGGAGAGTTTCCAACCCCCCCTGCCCACTGTGGTCCTGGGCAAGCTGCTGTGGGTGCCCTGCTGGAGCAGGGGGCTGGGCTGGGGGATGCCCAGAGGTCCAACTCTCCCCATGCTGGGGTTCTGGGCTTCTCTTTGGAGCACACTTCAGATTGCCTGCTCCTGGTTGCATCACTAATTGCTGCTCTGTAGCTGTGGTGTGCAAACACCACAAACACAAGCAAGGTGCCTGGTGTGTGCAGAAGAGAGCTGAGATGGTGCTGGACTCTCCAGAGGAGTCTTTAAGGCATTGAAAGCTTTTAAATGAAGGCTTGGGGGGGAAGAAGAAGAAGGAGAATGAAGAAGTAAGCAAGAAAAATCCAGGCCCCCTGCCAGTTTAGAGATCTGAGTTAAGAGACTTGGAGAGGGAGCTTGGGCAGCAGGGGCAGGAGGGGATTCTGCCCCTCTGCTGTGCTCTGCTCAGACCCCCAGGCAGTGCTGGGGCAGCTCTGGAGCCCTCAGCACAGCCAGGGAGCTGTTGGAGCAGGGCCAGAGGAGGCCACAGCAGTGCTGGCAGGGCTGGAAGCCCTCAGCTGGGAGCCAGGCTGGGAGAGTTGGCCTTGGGCAGCCTGCAGGGGAGAAGGCTGCAGGGAGACCTTCTGGTGGCAGCCTTGCAGTGCTCCAAGGGCCCAGCAGAAAGCTGGGGACAGACTGCTGAGCAGGGCCAGGACAAAGGGGAATGGTTTGGCCTGCAAGAGGGAGCTTGAGAGTGGAGAGAAGGAGAAATGTTTGGTGCTGAGGGTGGGGAGAGCCTGGCCCAGGCTGCCCAGGGAGCTGGGAGCTGCCCCATGGCTGGCAGCAGTGCAGGGCAGGTTGTGTGGGGCTGGGAGCAGCCTGCTCTGGCTGGGGAGCTGGGCAGCTGGCCTGGACAAAGCTCCCTTCCAAGCTATAGCATTTGATGATTCTGTGATTTGGGTGTTGAGGACAGGGACAAAAGTTTGTCCCTGCTCTGGGAAGGAGCCTGGCAGCAGCAGCAGCTCTGCCACTGCTACGTTTTTCATGGCTGCCATTGCCCTGAGCTCCTGGGCATCTGCTCCCTGTGTGCCCCCTGTGTGGGGCATGCCACCCCAGCTCCACTGGCAACCTTCAGAACTCTCAGTTACAGGCCAGAGGGTGTGTGGGAAATGAGATCCTGAGAGAGAGCATTGGTGATTGTGAGATTAGAAGAAACCAAGCTGTCATCCACTTGAGTCAATGAGAAGAGATTGTGCTAATGAGAGGTCTTGGTGTGTGCCAAAGGCAGCCAAGTCCTGGGCTGCATCCCAAGCCGGGACAGCAGCAGGCTGAGGAAGGAGATCCTCCCCTTCTGCTCCTATGAAGGCTCTACCTGCAGCACTGCCTCCAGCATAAGAAGGACCTGGAGCTGCTGGAGAGGCTCCAGAGGAGGCCACAGAGATGAGCAGAGGCTGCAGAACCTCCCCTGTGGGGCCAGGCTGGGAGAGCTGGGGCTGTGCACCCTGCAGAAGAGAAGGCTGCAGGCAGACCTCAGAGCAGCCTTGCAAGACCTGAAGGGCTCCATGAGAGCTGGGGAGGGACTCTGGACAGGGGCTGGGAGTGCCAGGCCCAGGGACAATGGCTTTGAGTTGGGAGAGCAGAGATTGAGAGTGGAGAGGAGGAAGAAATTGCTGAGAGTGAGGCTGGGGAGACTCTGGCACAGGCTGCCCAGGGAGGCTGTGGCTGCCTCCTGCCTGGAGGGGTTGCAGCCCAGGTTGGAGGAGGCCTGGAGCAGGCTGGGCTGGGGGCAGGGGTCCCTGTGGTGGTTTGAAGACACCAAGAGGTGGTTCTGTGGTGGTTTCAAGACAGCAAGAGCTGTGGTAGGTGCAAAGCTGGCTCCTGGCCTCAGCTCCTTCCTCCCATTGCGCAATCCTGGCGAACTGGTTTTGAGCTGCAGCAGTCCCCAGCAGGCCATGGGTGTTGTCGAGGCTGGAGATCTCTGCAGCTGATTTCTGGTCCCTTGTGGAGCTTTTGTTGCTCTCCAGCAGCTTTCTGGAAGCCAGGTGTTGGAATTACGGCGCAGGGAGAGGGGGAAGTGAGGAGGCCCTGCGAGACCTGGCTGCCCCTGGCTGCGGCAGTGCCCTGCCGGCTGCCGCCCCTGCTGCCCTCCAGCACCCTCTGCTTCGCTCCCCTCATCCACGCCTGCTCCCAGGCCTCACCTGGGAGCCTTCAGGGCTGCAGCTCCCGGCTTGGCTTGGGCATTCCGCAGTGTTTGTGAAGAGGCAGGGTGAAAGGTGAAGCAGATAAGCTGGAAGTGCTTGCTGGGGCAGTTCAGTCGGGAGCTGCTGGCTTCCTGCTGGCTGGGCTGCTGCCAGAGCTGGTAGGTGTGTTGGCTGGCAGGGCACTGGATTGGCAGAGCCTGCATGTGCTCAGGCTTGGTTAGTCTCCTGGTGACTGCAGGATGCTCCCTGAGCTGGGCTGTCAGCCTCCCCTGGGACTGGGTTGTCTGTTTAGGACCTGCTGCTGAGCCTCAGGCTGCCTCTCTTAGCTCATTCTCCACTTGACTTCCCCTGTGGGCTTCCTTCTAGGAGTTGTCTGCAGGCTGATGATCCTCTGCCTGGCCACACCAGGAATCCTGAGTTCAGTTTTGGGGCCCTCCCTGTCAGAACATTGAGGGGCTGGAGCAGGGCCAGAGAAGGGCAAGAGAGCTGGGGAAGGGTGTGGAGAAGAGGGCTGGGGAGGAGCAGCTGAGGGAGCTGGGGGGGTTGAGTGTGGAGCAGAGGAGGCTGAGGGAGACCTCCTTGCTCTCTGCAGCTCCTGAGAGGAGGCTGCAGCCAGCTGGGGGTTGGGCTCTGCTCCCTAGGAACAAGAGACAGGACAAGAAGCTGTGTTGAGTTGTACCAGAGCAGGTTTAGTTTGGACATCAATTTCTTCCCTGAAGTGGTGCTTAGGCCCTGGCCCAGGCTGCCCAGGGCAGTGGTGGAGTCCCTGGCCCTGGAAGGATTTGAGCACTGTGGAGGTGTGGTGCTGAGAGGAGGCTGCAGCCAGGTGGGGTTGGGCTCTTCTCACATGCAGCAAGTGACAGAACAGGAGGTAACAGCCTCAAGTTGTGCCAAGGGAGGTTCAGGTTGGATGTGAGGAAAGATTTCTTCCCAGCAAAGGTTCTCAGGCGCTGGCTCAGGCTGCCCAGGGTGGTGGTGGAGTCCCCATCCCTGGGTGTGTGCTGAGGGCCCAGGTTAGTGGCAGTGGCTTAGCAGCAGTGCTGGCACTGTGAACTGTAAGGGGAGTGGTTGGACTGGATGCCCTCAAAAGTCTCTTCCCTCCTCATCAGTTCTATGGCTCTGTGATTCTTTGTGTGGAGAGTGCTGTGGTGGTGTGGCCTTGGGGAGCCTGAATGTGCCGGTGGTTCCCTGAGCTCCTAGGGCAAGGTCAGCTGAACAAAGCTGCAGAAGCTGAGAGTAGCATAGGATAGGATAGGATAGGATAGGATAGGATAGGATAGGATAGGATAGGATAGGATAGGATAGGATAGGAAGAGAAGAGAAGAGAAGAGAAGAGAAGAGAAGAGAAGAGAAGAGAAGAGAAGAGAAGAGAAGAGAAGAGAAGAGAAGAGAAGAGAAGAGAAGAGAAGAGAAGAGAAGAGAAGAGAAGAGAAGAGAAGAGAAGAGAAGAGAAGAGAAGAGAATTAACCAGGTTGGAAAAGACCTCAGAGACCATCAAGTCCAACCTATCCCCCAGCACCATCTGATCAACCAAACCATGGCACCAAGGGCCTCGTCCAGGCTCTTTCTAAACACCTCCAGGGACAGAGACTCTACCACCCCTCTGGGCAGCACATCCCAAGGGCCAATTTCTCTGCCTGGGAAGAACTTCTTCCTAACATCCAGCCTAAACCTCCCCTGGCACAGCTGGAGACTGTGTCCTCTTGTTCTTTAGTAAAGTTTTCAGTATGCAGGCAGATAGGGAGGACTGCCAACAGAACCTTCACCTTGGACTTCCGAAGGGCGAACTTCAGCCTGTTTAAGGAACTTACTTGCAAAGTCCCCTGGGTACCAGCCCTCATGAACCAAGGGGTCCAGGCTGGCTGGAGCTACTTCACACAGGAGCTCTTGAAGGCACAGGAACTGGCAGTTCCCACATGCCCAAAGATGAGCCCAGGGGAAGGCTCTGGGCCTGGATGAGCAAGCAGCTCCTGGAGGATGTAAGGGGAAAAAAGAGGCTGCATCACCTTTGGAAGGAGGGGAAGGCTTCTCCTGATATGTTCAAGGAAGCTGTTAGATTATGTAGGAATAAAATGAGAGAGACCAAGGCCCAGCTGGAACTGAAGCTGAACACCTCTGTGAAAGGCAACAAACAGCAGTGTTACAAACACATCAACACTAAAGAGAGGGCAGGAAGAGCCTGCACTGCTTATTGGACCTGGAGGGGAACACTGTGACTGAAGAGGAGGAAAAGGCTGAGGTCCTGAACACCTTCTTTGCCTCAATGTTTAACAGCAAGGCAGGAGGAGTTCAGGACGAGTGGCCTCCTGAGCTGGGCAATGGGGTCGGGGAGCAGTGTGGTGCCCCGGAAATCCATGAGGAATTGGTTGAGGACCTGCTGAGCCACTTGGACACTCACAAGTCCATGGGATCAGATGGGATCCATCCTAGGGTGCTGAGAGAGCTGGCAGATGTGCTGGCCAAGCTGCTCTCCATCATTTTCCTCCAGTCCTGGCTCACAGGTGAGGTCCCAGGTGACTGAAACTGGCCAATGTGGTCCCCATCCACAAGAAGGGTCGGATGGAGGAACCTGGAAACTCCAGGCCTGGCAGCCTGACCTCAGTGCCAGGGAAAGTGATGGAGCAGAGTATCCTGGGGGCAATAACTGCACCTGAAGGATGGCCAAGGGCTCAGGCCCAGCCAGCATGGATTTAGGCAGGGCAGGTCCTGCCTCTCCAACCTGATCTCCTTCTATGCCCAGGTGACTGCCTGGTGGCTGTGGGGCAGGCTGTGGATGTGGTCTGCCTGGACTGCAGCAAGGCCTTTGACACCATCCCCCACAGCAAACTGCTGGCTAAGCTGTCAGCCCCTGTCTGGGACAGCAGCTCTCTGAGCTGGGTTAGGAACTGGCTGGAGGCTGAGCCCAGAGAGTGGTGGTGAATGGTGCCACATCCAGCTGGCGGCCAGGCACCAGTATCGTCCCCCAGGGATCAGTGCTGGGCCCTGTGCTCTTTAACATCTTCATTGATGATCTGAAGGAGGGGATTGAGTCAGTCATCAGCAAGTTTGCCGATGACACCAAGTTAGGGGCAGATGTTGGTCAGTTAGAGGGTGGAAAGGCTCTGCAGAGGGACCTCAACCAACTACAGATGGGCAGAGTCCAATGGGATGGCATTCAACAAGTCCAAGTGCCGAGTGCTGCACTTTGCCTACAGCAATCCCATGCAGAGCTATAGGCTGGGGTCGGAGTGGCTGAGAGCAGCCAGGCAGAGAGGGACCTTGGGGTGCTGATCGACAGCCACCTGAATATGAGCCAGCAGTGTGCCCAGGTGGCCAGGAGGGCCAATGGCATCCTGGCCTGCATTAGGAATAGTGTGGCCAGCAGGAGCAGGGAGGTCATAGTGCCCCTGTACTCTGCTTTGGTTAGGCTGCACCTTGAGTCCTGTGTCCAGTTCTGGGCCCCTCAGTTTAAGAAGGACATCGAAACACTTGAGCGTGTCCAGAGAAGGGCAACAAGGCTGGGGAGAGGCCTTGAGCACAGCCCTGTGAGGAGAGGCTGAGGGAGCTGGGGTTGCTCAGCCTGGAGAAGAGGAGGCTCAGGGGTGACCTCATTGCCCTCTACAACTACCTGAGGAGTGGTTGTGGCCGGGAGGGGGTTGGTCTCTTCTCCCAGGCAACCAGCACCAGAACAAGAGGACACAGTCTCAAGCTGTGCCAGGGGAGGTTTAGACTCGAGGTGAGGAGGAAGTTCTTCACCGAGCGAGTCATTCGGCATTGGGATGTGCTGCCCAGGGAGGTGGTGGAGTCACCGTCCCTGGAGGCGTTCAGGAGGGGATTGGACGTGGCACTTGGTGCCATGGTCTAGTCATGGGGTCTGTGTTGATAGGTTGGACTCGATGATCCTCGAGGTCCTTTCCAACCTTAGTTATACTGTGAGACTGTGATACTGTGGTTCTGGGTGCCTGGGAGCAGAGCCCAACCCCCACCTGGCTACAACCTCCCTGCAGGGAGTTGGAGAGAGCAAGAAGGTCTCCCTTGAGCCTCCTCTTCTCCAGGCTAAGCAACCCCAGCTCCCTCAGCCTCTCCTCACAGGGCTTTGCCCCAGACCCCTCCCGAGCTTTCTTGCCTTTCTCTGGACACCTTCCAGCAGCTCAACCTCTTTCCTGACCTGAGGAGCCCAGAGCTGGACACAGGACTCCAGGTGTGGCCTGAGCAGTGCTGAGCACAGGGCACAAGGACTTCCCTGCTCCTGCTGGCCACACTCTTCCTGCTGCAGGCCAGGATGCCCTTGGCCTTCTTGGCCCCCTGGGCACACTGCTGCCTCCTGTTCAGCTGCTCTCCACCAGCACCCCCAGCTCCCTCTCTGCCTGGCTGCTCTCAGCCACTCTGCCCCCAGCCTGCAGCACTGCCTGGGGTTGGTGTGGCCAAAGTGCAGCCCCTGGCACTTGGACTTGTGGGTTTGCTTAGCCTGGAGAAGAGGAGGCTCAGGGGAGACCTTCTTGCTCTCTCCAACTCCCTGCAGGGAGGTTGTAGCCAGGTGGGGGTTGGTCTCTTCTCCCAGGCAACCAGCACCAGAACAAGAGGACACAGTCTCAAGCTGTGCCAGGGGAAGTGTAGGCTGGAGGGGAGGAGAAAGTTCTTCACAGAGAGAGTTGTTAGCCTTTGGAATGTGCTGCCCAGGGAGGTGATGGGGTCCCCATCCCTGGAAGTGTTCAAGAGGGGATTGGATGTGGCACTTGGTGCCATGGTCTAGTCATGAGGTCTATGGTGACAGGTTGGACTTGATGGTCTTTGAGTTCTCTTCCAACCTTGGTGATTCTGTGATACTGTGATGTTTAAGTATGAAACCGTGGCCAAGGAGGCCAATGATGTCCTGGGTTGCAGCAAGAAGAATTGTGTCCATCAGATCCATGGAAGTTCTGCTCCTCCTCTGCTCTGCCCTGCTCAGACCACAGCTGCAATCCTGTGCCCAGTGCTGGGCTCCCCAGGTGCAGAGAGACAGAGAGCTGCTGGGGAGAGCCCAAGGGAGAGCCAGGAGGAGGAGTTGGGGCCCTGTGGAGAGAGGCTGAGAGCCCTGGGGCTGTTGAGGCTGGAGAGGAGAAGGCTGAGAGGGATCTGCTCAATGTCTGTCAAGAGCTGAGGGCTGGGGGGCAAGGGGAGGGGGCCAAGCTCTTGTGGGTGGTGCACAGCCAGGAGCCAAGGAGCAGTGGATGCAAAGTGGAAGAGAGAAGGTTTCAGCTCAAGAGGAGGAGGAGAAACTTCTTTGGGGTGAGGCTGCTGGAGGCCTGGAGCAGGCTGCCCAGAGAGGTTGTGGAGTCTCCTGCTCTGGAGAGCTTCCAACCCCCCCTGGATGCCTTCCTGTGCAGCCTGCCCTGGGTGCCCTGCTCTGGCAGGGGGCTGGGCTGGATGCTCTCTGGAGGCCCTTCTCAACCCCACCTCTCTGTGATCACTGGGAACACTACAGAGGTTGCTGGCACTTCCTTCACCACACTTGGGAAGATAGGGGAGAAAAAAACAATCCCAAAACCCAATTTCATCTCTTATCCACCAGATGTTTCTTCTTGGCTCCAATCCTCAGGCATCTTAGGAGCAGTCAGCTTGATTCCTAGAAGGGAGAGAGAAAACTTGGCTGAAGTAAGAGGTGGAGAATGATGCAACAAATGTAGATAATGCTGCCTTGCTTGGTGACTCACTGATAGGCATCTCAGGGGTGTTGCACCCTCTCAGTGCTGCTGCTGTTCTCTGACACTTTCCTGCCTTCCCAATGACCTCTCTCCTCTTCACATGGAAGGGAAGGGAGCTGAGGTTTCCTCCAGCAATATGATTCTATTGACAGCCAGCTGAACAGGAGGCAGCAGTGTGCCCAGGGGGCCAAGAAGGCCAAGGGCATCCTGGCCTGCAGCAGGAAGAGTGTGGCCAGCAGGAGCAGGGAAGTCCTTGTGCCCTGTGCTCAGCACTGCTCAGGCCACACCTGGAGTCCTGTGTCCAGCTCTGGGCTCCTCAGGTCAGGAAAGAGGTTGAGCTGCTGGAAGGTGTCCAGAGAAGGGCAAGAAAGCTGGGAAGGGGTCTGGGGCACAGCCCTGTGAGGAGAGGCTGAGGGAGCTGGGGTTGCTTAGCCTGGAGAAGAGGAGGCTCAGGGGAGACCTTGCTCTCCACAACTCTAGCCAGGAGGGGGTTGGTCTCTTCTCCCAGGCCCCCAGCACCAGAACAAGAGGACACAGTCTCAAGCTGTGCCAGGGGAGGTTCAGGCTGGACGTTAGGAAGAGAAAGCTCTTCCCAGAAGGAGTAATTGGTCCTTGGGATGTGCTGCCCAGGGAGGTGGTGGAGTCCCCATCCCTGGAGGTGTTCAAGAGGGGATTGGATGTGGCCCTTGGAGCCATGGTTTAGCTGTCAGGAGGTGCTGGGTTTAGGTCATAGGTTGGACCTGATGATCTCTGAGGTCTTTTCCAACCTGGCTGATTCTCTGATTCTCTCCTCAGTGCAGGTCCTGTGCATCAGGCCAGCAGGGTTTGTGGTGCTCTCAGGTTACAGAAAGCCCTTTTCAGGCCTTCCCTTTTGCACAGCTGCTTCTCTGTCTCCAGGAGCTGCATTTCCCTGCTTGCTGAGGGCTGGGGGGACATTTGCAACCCCTTTGCTTTACTGAAGACACACAGAAGGTAAGAGTGCCCAGGGAGGAGGTTGAGGAGAACCCAGGAAACCCCTGAGGGAGAGATGAAAGGAATAAAGGCCTGCAGGGACAGGAGCAGGGGCAATGGCTTCAAAGCAGAGCAGAGCAGAGCAGATTGAGATTGGATGTGAGGAACAAGTTCTGCCCCAGGAGGCTGCTGGAACACTGCCCAGGGAGGTGGTTGAGGCTCCATGCCTGGAGCTATTGCAGGGGAGGCTGGAGAGGGCTCTGGGCAGCCTGCTCCAGGGGAGGATGTCCCTGCTGAGTGCAGGGGGCTGGGCTGGCTGAGCTCTGGAGGTCTCTTCCAACCCAGAGCATTCTGTGATTCCATGGTAATGGGGAAAAGATGTGCAGGTCTCCAGGGATGAGGCTTCCACCACCCCCCTGGGCAGCCTGTTCCAGTGTCTCACCAGCCTCACTGTGCAGAGCTTCCTAATGCCCAGCCAAACTCTGCCCTGTTTGAAACCATTGCCTCTCACTCTACCATTATAAGTCCTTGACCAAAGTCCCTCCCCAGCTCTCCTGGAGCCCTTCAGGTCCTGGCAGGCTGCTCTGAGGTCTGTCTGCAGCCTTCTCTTCTCCAGGCTGAACAGCTCCAACTCTCCCAGCTTTTCTTCACAGCAGAGGTTCTTCAGCCCTCTGATCATCTTTGTGGCCCTTCTCTGGACTTTCCCCACCAGGTCTGTGTCATTCCTGTGCTGAGGGCTCCATATCAGGACACAGCCCTGCTGAGGTCTCCCCAGAGCAGAGCAGAGGGGCAGGATCCTCTCTCCAGCTCTGGCCACACTGCTTTGGATGCAGCCCAGGCTGCCTCCTGTGCTGCCAGTGCCCACTGCACCACCTAAAACTAACACAGAAATTAGGATGCACAAGGAACTCATCAGAGATGATAAGAGGCTCTCTGCTCCTGCAGAGTGCCAAGGATACAAAGCCAGCTGTGGATGAATCTCTAACGCCCTGGAGTTTCCCTGACCATCCCTACACCTGTTTGATCAGCTCTGGAGCTCCCAGCTTCATGAATTTCCCCAGAGATGCTGCCTCTGGGGGCTCTGATTTGGGCCTGGCACAAAGTTGCTTCCTAGCAGCAGCTCACAGGATGTGAAGGGTTGGAGATGACCTCTGGAGAGCTTCCAGTCCAAGCCCCTGCCAGAGCAGGAGCAGAGAATCCAGCACAGGTCCCACAGGAACACATCCAGAGAGGGCTGCAAAGGCTCCAGAGCAGGAGACTCCACAACCTCTCTGGGCAGCCTGCTCCAGGCCTCTGGGAGCCTCCCAGGCAAGAAGTTCCTCCTCCTGCTGAGCTGCAACCTCCTGGCCTGCACTTGCCATCCCTTGCCCCTTGGCCTATGCCAGGGCACAGTGAGCAGAGCCTGGCCCTGGCCCTTCCTTCCTGCCCCCCAGCCCTCAGCTCTTGAGAGACACTGAGCAGATCCCTCTCAGCCTTCTCCTCTCCAGCCTCAGCAGCCCCAGGGCTCTCAGCCTCTCCTCAGCAGCAGTGCTCCAGGCCCTTCAGCAGCCTTGCAGCCCTCCCTTGGCCTCTCCCCAGCAGATCCCTGTCCCTGCTGAGCTGGGGAGCCCAGAGCTGGCTGCAATCTTGCAGCTGGGGCCTCAGCAGGGCAGAGCAGAGGGGCAGGAGAAGCTCCCTGGCTCTGCTGGCCACACTCTGCTGAGTGCAGCCCAGGAGCCCCTTGGCCTTCTTGGCCCCCAGGGCACACTGCTGTGCCCTGCAGACCTTGCTGCCCCCCAGCACTCCCAGGTGCTTCTCCTTGGGGCTGCTCTCCAGCAGATCCCCTCCCAGCTGTGCTGCTGCAGGTTATTCTTCCTGCCCAGCTGCAGGGCTCTGCTCTCATCCTTGCTGACCCTCCTTAGGTGCCCAGCTCTCAGCCTGTCCAAGTCTGAACAGTCATGAATGCCACCATGCCTCCAGGAGAGCTGAGCAACTGCTGCCTTTTTGCTCTGCACCCCAGACTTCTAGGCCTTCCAGGTGTCCCTCTCCCAGTGCTGTGGGAGGGGATGAGGTGTAGCCTGGGTCCTGGTTGTGGGAGGGCTGCTTGGACCAGGATACACTCTTCCAGTGTGCTATGTGCTGCCTTGTTTGCCTGCTCTTCCAACCATGCTGCATTGTTGTTATGGCAGGAAATTAATCTGCAGCTGAACAATGGAGAAACCACTCCAAGGAGGGGCAGGAGATGAGAGATGCTAAGGCATGGCCCTGGCAGTATTGAGCTGAGTTAATCCCGGTGTAATCCATGGTCGTAGCTGGCATTGCCCTGAGGATGAGTGCAGCTGATAGCTGAGCACACTGGAATAGCTCCTGGCTTCAGGAGCTGGGCGAGCAGGGGCTGCTTGCCTCCTCCTAGTCCTCCAGCTCCATGTTGTCCCTGCTCCTCTTTCCCCACACTGTTCCTCCAACAGCAAGACCTCATTGGAGGAAGCACATTTAGAATCACAGAATGCTCTGGGCTGGAAGGGACCTCCAGGGACATCCTCCACCAGAGCAGGCTGCCCAGAGCCCTCTCCAGCCTCCCCTGCAATAGCTCCAGGCAGGGAGCCTCAACCACCTCCCTGGGCAGCCTGCTGCAGTGTTCCAGCAGCCTCCTGGGGCAGAACTTGTTCCTCACATCCAATCTCAATCTGCTCTGCTCTGCTTTGAAGCCCTTGCCCCTGCTCCTGTCCCTGCAGGCCGTTATTCCTTTCATCTGTCCCTTGGGGGTTTCCTGGTTTCTCTTGGAAGAGTCCTTCCCCCTCTCACCTCAGGCAGCATTGCAAATTCCCAACATCCCTTTCTTGTTGCACTGAGGGGCTTCATTCAGGGCACCAGCACCTCAAACCCCACTGCAGTGAAGGACAGATGAAACAGGACATGGTGAAGGACAGAGAATCACAGAGCTCTTTGTGTTGGAAAAGGCCTCTGAGCTCATCCAGCCCAACCATCAACCCAGCCCCACCAAGGCCACTAAACCATGGCCACACCTTTCTGGAGCACCTCCAGGCATGCACGGCTGCTGTTGGTTGTGTGATGAGCAGCTGCCAGGAGGTGTCCACAGCTCCCACATCCTAAGCAGCCTCTGCATGCTGGACCTACAGTGTTTTACTGGGTATGGTTAGAAGAGAATCCTCTTCTCCAGGAGGAGAGGCAGCACTGCTTCCATAGCTGTCCTCATAGCCCTGGACTGTATGCATGGATGGAGGGGATCAGGGAGCAAGTTGGATCAGGCTGTGCATCCCCAGGAGCAGAACTGCACACCCACGGGCAGGGTTTCCTCCTCCACCACAGGCTCCTGGGGCATCCTGAGGAGGTGCTCTGCTGAGACCCCACCTGCAGCACTGCCTCCAGTTCTGGTACCTCCAGCATAAGACGGACCTGGAGCTGATGGAGAGGGTGCAGAGGCCACCAAGATGATCAGAGGCTGCAGGCCTTGAGCAGCCTGTGCTGGTGGGAGGTGTCCCTGCCCATGGCAGGGGGGTGGCACTGGATGATCTTTGAGGTCCCTTCCAACCCATCCCTTCCCTTGACAGCCGGGCGAGCCCCGAACCATTCCTTCTGGTGGTCTTGCACAGCGGCACCGATGGCTCAGCCAGCGCCGGCAGCCCGCGGGATCCGTCCTTTGGCCCCGCACCTGCGCCCCGCAGCTGCCTGGCCGGGCCGCGGCGTCGCTCGGTGCCCGGCCCCGCTTCCCTGCTCCGGGCCGGGGCGGAGGAGGAGGAGGCGGTGGCAAAGGCGGGCGCAGGACGAGAGGGGCCGGCCCAGGGCAGCGCTACGTGTCGCGGCCGCCCTTATAGCCCCGGAGCGGCTCGGGCCCGCCGCCCGTCACCATGTCCAGCCGGCAGCAGACGGTAGGGCCACGCCGCGGGGCTGGGGACCGGGGGGGTGCTGGGGATGAAGAGGCTGCGGCCGCGTCCGAGCTGCCCGAGGAAAGCCCTTCCCAGAGCCCGGCCAGCACCGACGGCACCGCGGGAGGGAGCGCGCAGCTGGGCTGGCAGCGCTGCGGGGGACCTGAGCTCCCCGGGCAGCCTGCGCTGGAGAGGGGACCTGAGCTCCCCGAGTTGCCTGTGCTGGAGGGGGGACCTGAGCTCCCCGGGCTGCCTGTGCTGGAGAGGGGACCTGAGCTCCCCGAGTTGCCTGTGCTGGAGAGGGGACCTGAGCTCCCCGGGCTGCCTGTGCTGGAGAGGGGACCTGAGCTCCCCGGGCTGCCTGTGCTGGAGGAGGGACCTGAGTTCCCCGGGCAGCCTGTGCTGGAGGGGGGACCTGAGCTCCCCGGGCAGCCTGTGCTGGAGGGGGGACCTGCGCTCCCCGGGCTGCTTGTGCTGGAGGGGGGACCTGCGCTCCCCGGGCTGCCGATGCTCCCTGGGCCCCGGGTTTGGAGCCCCGCGGGTGCTCTGTGCCCCGCGCCGGGTTTGCCCTGCGGGGGTGCAGCCATCGCTCGCAGAGGGATGTCAAGCCTGGTCCGTTACCGTGCTGGGCGCCGTGGCTGAGTGCTCTCACTGCTGCTAGCCGCTGGTGTCAGGGTGCGTGGGTGAGTTGAGTGCCCTGTCAGCACCTGAGCAGGAGGCTGGCTGTCCCGCCGGGCGGCCACACGTCCTCTGCCGACATACAAGTGGCAAATGCTCTGTCCCGGTCGGCTGCGCCCAGAGCCACGCTGGTCCCGCAGAGAGGAGCCGCCCCGACTGCCTCCCGAGCGAGGCTAAAGGTGGAGCCAGCGGTGGGAAAGCTGAGAACTGCCTAGCTCAGGGCTCTCCAGGCTGCCTCTGCCCGGGTCCCACCCGGGGGGAGAAGCTGGTGGGACAGCCACCACCACCACTCAGGTTGCACTCAGGGGGATGAGGAGCTGGTGGGACAGCCACCACCCATCAGCTTTTGGCAGTCCTGCAGAGCCAGACTTTTGAACCCAGCACATAGCAAAGGGAAAAATAATTGATAGGAGGAGAGAAAAGGAGTTAGAAACTGTGACTGCTGCCTTGGGGTTGGGATGTGAGCTGTGGCTCAAAAGGAGTGCTCCAGGCTTCAAACCAGAAGCATGAGGAACCTTGCCCTGAGTGTGCCAGGCTGATTTTGCTGGTGGATTTTAGAAGCATCACGGAACTGTCAGGGTTGGAAGGAGCCTCAAGGACCATCCAGTCCCAACCCCCTGCCATGGACAGGGACACCTCACACCACAGCAGCTTGCTCACAGCCACCTCCAGCCTGGCTGCAAACACCTCCAGGCAGGAGGCTTCCACCACCTCCCTGGGCAACCTGGGCCAGGCTCTCACCACCCTCCTGGCCAACAACTTCTTCCTCACAGCCAAGCTCCAGCTCCCCACTTCTCCTTTTGCTCCAGCCCCCCCACTCCTATCCCTCCCTCACCCCCTCCAAAGTCCCTCCCCAGCTTGCTTGCAGTCCCCTGCAGATCCTGGGGGGCCACCAGAAGGTCTCCTGGGAGCCTTCTCCTCTCCAGACTGAACAGCCTCATGATCTTGAGGGGCTGTGGCTCTGTCTCACAGTGCTTCTGGGGAGCTGTGTTCCACTCTGAGTGCTCCACCTGCAGAGGTGCCCCATGGCTCTTAGGAGGCCCTGGCACTGTTCTTGGGATGCCCTGCAAGCCTCCTGGAGGAGATTCCCTGGGCTGTCTTCTGGGGAGCTCCATCCTTCTTCCTCACATCTTAACTGAAGCTCCCCATGTCTAGTTCTACTCTATCTCCCCCCCAAGCCCTATCACTCCCTGCCGACTTGTTTTACCTGGTTGTACGTTTCCCAGGTGGGTTGTGAGCATGCTGCCAACCTCTGCCCGGGCAGGAATGCAGCCCAAACCCTGTGGCACGAAGCGTGCCGCGGCCGCAGGGAAGGTGGAAGCCTTGTGGCTCAGGGATGAGGCTGCAGAGGGGAGGTGCAAGGCTCGAGCTGTGTATGGGAGATTTGTTTTATTGCTGTGCCAGGAGAGAGGCAATGGCTGAGCTGCCGGGAACAGTCCCTTTCCTTTGCCCCTTCCCCTGTGCTGCACAAATGACCTTTACGAGATTGTGGGCGACCTTCGTACCGCGGCCGTCTAAAGAGCTGCGGTGTGAGGGGACAGCTCCGGGCCGGCTGCGGGGCTGCTGCGGCCGGCGGGGCGGCACAGGCTGCGAAAGGCTTCTTCCCGTCAGGAGAGCTTGTGCTCGCTGGGATGGAGCAGTGATGGGAGCCCGGCAGAGATCCCCCTGATCTGTGGCCAGGCAGGTGTCGCACAAGGCAGAGATGAAGCTCTGGCTCCGAAGGCGGTGCCGGCGGCGGCTCGGTGCCGGGGGCTCGGTGGCAGCCTGCTCCTGCTGACCCCACGGTTCGGGGGGAGGTCTCCACTTGGAGAGGAATCCCTTGGCAGCAGGAGGCATCTGAGGGGGACCCCTTGATCAGGTTGAGGTGTCTGAGGGGGATCCCTTTGTCAGGATGAGGTGTGTCACTTTGAGAGGGGTCCCTCAGTCACAGCTATCTGCATGCACACCTGGGTGGTTGTGCTAGGGCACTGGAACAGCTCTCGTCTGAGGAGAGGCTGAGCCCTGGGGCTGGGGAGCCTGGAGAGGAGGAGGCTGAGCCCTGGGGCTGGGGAGCCTGGAGAGGAGGAGGCTGAGGGGGATCTGCTCAGTGCCTACAGAGCTCTCAGGGGTGGCTGTCAGGAGGCTGGGGCCAGGCTCTGCTCAGTGGTGCCCAGGGACAGCACAAGAGGTGCTGGGCATAAACTGGAAGATAGGAAGCTCCCTCTGAACATGAGGAGGAACTTCTTGACTTGGAGGGTGGCAGAGTCCTGGAGCAGGCTGCCCAGAGGGGTGGTGGAGCAGGACTCCTACTCCTCCTCGGTGTAAGCCCAGGATTTCAAACCTATATTCAGCCTGAGCCAGCTCTCAGCAACTTGAGAATGTTTTGACTGCACACCCATTTATGGATTGAAGCTTGCTGTAAGGTATAAAGAGGACACCTTGGGCTTATTTTAGTTCTGCATGTGTGGTCCAGAAGAATGAACAAGGCAGCTTAGTTCTGCTTGAGGACTCAGGGTTTGGTGTACAAGAGTCTCTCTTTGCTGCTGAGGATGGAGATGCTGCCTTTGGTTCTGCTTGAGGCAAGAGACAGGCTGGGAGAGTTGGGGCTGTTCAGCCTGCAGAAGAGAAGGCTGCAGGCAGACCTCAGAGCAGCCTTGCAGGACCTGAAGGGCTCCAGGAGAGCTGGGGAGGGACTTTGGAGAAGGGCTGGGAGTGCCAGGCCCAGGGTCAATGGCTTTGAGCTGGGAGAGGAGAGATTGAGAGTGGAGAGGAGGAAGAAATTGTTGAGAGTGAGGCTGGGGAGACTCTGGCACAGGCTGCCCAGGGAGGCTGTGGCTGCCTCCTGCCTGGAGGGGTTGAAGGCAAAGTTCTGCCCCTCTGCTGTGCTCTGCTCAGACCCTCAGGCAGTGCTGGGGCAGCTCTGGAGCCCTCAGCACAGCCAGGGAGCTGTTGGAGCAGGGCCAGAGGAGGCCACAGCAGTGCTGGCAGGGCTGGAAGCCCTCTGCTGGGAGCCAGGCTGGGAGAGTTGGCCTTGGGCAGCCTGCAGGGGAGAAGGCTGCAGGGAGACCCCAGGGCAGCCTTGCAGTGCTCCAAGGGCCCAGCAGAAAGCTGGGGACAGACTGCTGAGCAGGGCCAGGACAAAGGGGAATGGTTTGGACTCAGAGAGGGGGATTGGGAGAGGAGAGAAGGAAAAGCATTTGTACCCAGAGGATGGGGAAACAATGGCCCAGGGTTGCCCAGATGGGTGAGAGATGCCCCAGCCCTAGGAATGCTCTGGATGAGGTTTGCTGGGGCTTTGAGCCCCCGGGTGAAGCTGTAGCTATCCCTGCTGTCTGCAGGGCAGTTGGACTGGATGACTTTCAAAGGTTCCCTTGCAACCTAAAGCATTCTGTGATAGCTCCTCTCCGTGCTGGGCAGTGTTCTGCCACCCCCAGCCCTCACTGCCAGCAGGCAGTTCTCTCTGACCCCCTTTCAGGGCTGACTTTCTGAGAACAGCAGCCTTCAGTGATCACCTCAAGCCCTCACGTCCCTCACAGAGGCTTCCTGTCTGCCCCAGTGGTGAAAGCCTCCTCTCAGGAGCAAGCACCTCATAAAGCAGCAGCAGTGAGCAGTGTGGAGCTGCCCTTGTTCATTGTGTGGTCTCTCTCACAGCCTGGCAAGCAGGGTTCAGGGGGTCCCTGCAGCCCTGCCTGCAGCAGCAGCTTGTTCTGCACACCCCTGTGGCCAGGCTGCCATGCCCCTGCCTGCCAGGCAGCATTTCCCTGAGGGGCAGCAGGACACAGAGGCTGCAGTGTACTCCAGGAAGCACTGCCCTGGCTTGGGGGGGTGGGGGTGTCTGGCTGCCTGGCTCTCCTGTCCCTGCATGAGGAATGCAGCTCAGGATGCCTCAGGAGGTGGAGCTGGAGGTGTTCAGAGCCAGCTGCCAAAGCCCTGCCCCTATGGACATCATAGAATCACAGAGACACAGTGTCCTAGAACGGGTTGGGTTGGAAGAGACCTTAAAGCTCATCCAGTTCCAAGCCCCTGGACACCTCCCACCAGCACAGCTTGCTCCAGGCCTCATCCAGCCTGGCTTTCAGCACCTCCAGGCAGGAGGCAGCCACAGCCTCCCTGGGCAGCCTGTGCCAGAGGCTTAGTTTTTTCGTGTTAGTTTCCTTGCCTTTAGTTTCTGCTGACACTCAGACTCCTCTGGGGAGGAACAAGACCCTGCACCAGTAAAGATTAGGGGTTGAGGTGCTGGGAAGCAGCTCCTTGGGACAGCTAAGTGTCCTCATGGCCAAGAAGGCTAAGGGTATCCTGGGCTGCATTCAGAAGTGTGTGGCCAGCGGATGAAGAGAGAGGTTCTCCTCCCCCTCTACTCTGCCCTGGTGAGGGTTGTGTCCAGTTCTGGGCTCCCCAGTTCAGGACAGAGAGGAAACTGCTGGAGAGTGTCCAACAGAGGCTGCAAGGATGCTGAAGGGACTGGAAATTCTGGCTGAGAGCCCTGGGGCTGAGAGCCTGCAGAAGAGCAGCCCCAGAGGGCAGCTGAGCAATGCTCAGCAAGAGCTAAAGGAGCTGTGGGGGGCAAGAGGCTGGGGCCAGGCTCTGCTGAGTGGTGCCCAGGGCCAGGCCAAGGGGCAAGGGGCACAGAGTGGCAGGCAGGAGGTTGGAGCTGAGCAGGAGGAGAAAGTTGTTTGTTGTGAGGCTGTTGGAGGCCTGGAGCAGGCTGCCCAGAGAGGTTGTGGAGTCTCCTGGTGTGGAGAGCTTCCAAGCCCCACCTGGCCACATTCCTCTGTGGCCTGCCCTAGATCACCCTGCACTTCCAACCCTACCATTCTGTGACAACTGTTTGACAGTGCAGCAGAGCCCTGATTTCAGGGAGCTGGCATGGTCTGATGTGGAATGAATGACTCCAGAGAGTGTTTCTGGTGAAGACTACAAAGGCTGAGGCTTAGAGCCATGGTTTATGCTGTGAGCACAGTGCCTAAGTCATTGCACCCTGGCAGAAAGCAGTTTCCTAGCTGCTCCTTAGGTGCTCAGAATCCCTTGGCTTGCTTTCCCTCACTTTTTGAGCGTTGGATCTCCTTCCTTCTAAGATCATGGGAAGCTCAGCAAATGAACCTTCCCCTTCTTCTCCTTCCCCTTCTCCTTCCCCTTCGCCTTCTTCCTTCTCCTTCTCCTTCCCCTTCCTTCTCCTTCCCCTTCCTTCTCCTTCCCCTTCCCCTTCCTTCTCCTTCCCCTTCCTTCCCCTTCCCCTTCCCTTCCTTCTCCTTCCCCTTCCTTCCCCTTCCTTCCTTCTCCTTCCCCTTCCTTCCCCTTCCCCTTCCTTCTCCTTCCTTCCTTCCCCTTCCTTCCTTCCTTCTCCTTCCCCTTCCTTCCCCTTCCCCTTCCTTCCTTCCTTCCTTCCTTCCCCTTCCTTCCCCTTCCTTCCTTCTCCTTCCCCTTCCTTCCCCTTCCCCTTCCTTCCCTTCCCCTTCCTTCCTTCCTTCCTTCCCCTTCCCCTTCCTTCCTTCCCCTTCCTTCCCCTTCCTTCCTTCCCCTTCCTTCCTTCCCCTTCCCCTTCCTTCCCCTTCCTTCCTTCTCCTTCCCCTTCCTTCCCCTTCCCCTTCCTTCCTTCCTTCCCCTTCCTTCTCCTTCCTTCCTTCTCCTTCCCCTTCCTTCCCCTTCCCCTTCCTTCTCCTTCCTTCCTTCTCCTTCCCCTTCCTTCCCCTTCCCCTTCCTTCTCCTTCCCCTTCCTTCCTTCCTTCCTTCTCCTTCCCCTTCCCCTTCCTTCCTTCCTTCCTTCCTTCCCCTTCCTTCCTTTCCTTCCTTCCTTCCCCTTCCTTCTCCTTCCCCTTCCTTCTCCTTCCCCTTCCCCTTCCCTCTCCTTCCCCTTCCCTCTCCTTCCCCTTCCCCTTCCCTCTCCTTCCTTCCCTCTCCTTCCCCTTCCCTTCCCTCTCCTTCCCCTTCCCTCTCCTTCCCCTTCCCTCTCCTTCCCCTTCCCTCTCCTTCCCCTTCCCTCTCCTTCCCCTTCCTTCTCCTTCCTCTTCCTTCTCCTTCTCTTCCTTCTCCTTCTTCTCCTTCCTTCTCCTTCCTTCTCCTTCTTCTCCTTCTCTTCCTTCTCCTTCTCTGCCTTCTCTTCCCTCTCCTTCTCTGCCTTCGCCTTCTCTTCCTTCTCTTCCTTCGCCTTCTCTTCCTTCTCTGCCTTCGCCTTCTCCCTCCTTCGCCTTCTCCCTCCTTCGCCTTCGCCTTCTCCCTCCTTCGCCTTCGCCTTCTCCCTCCTTCGCCTTCGCCTTCTCCCTCCTTCGCCTTCGCCTTCTCCCTCCTTCGCCTTCGCCTTCTCCCTCCTTCGCCTTCCTTCTCCTTTGCCTTCTCCCTCCTACTCCTTCCTTCGCCTTCCTTCTCCTTCGCCTTCGCCTTCACTCCCCTTCGCCTTCGCCTTCACTCCCCTTCGCCTTCGCCTTCACTCCCCTTCGCCTTCTCCCTCCTTCGCCTTCGCCTTCGCCTTCCTTCGCCTTCGCCTTCCTTCACCTTCTCCTTCTCCTTCCTTCGCCTTCGCCTTCTCCTTCCTTCGCCTTCTCCTTCTCCTTCCTTCGCCTTCTCCTTCCTTCGCCTTCTCCTTCTCCTTCCTTCACCTTCTCCCTCCTTCACCTTCTCCCTCCTTCGCCTTCACCTTCTCTCCCCTTCGCCTTCGCCTTCTCCTTCCTTCACCTTCTCCCTCCTTCGCCTTCACCTTCTCTCCCCTTCGCCTTCGCCTTCTCCTTCCTTCGCCTTCGCCTTCTCCTTCCTTCGCCTTCGCCTTCCTTCGCCTTCTCCTTCCTTCGCCTTCTCCTTCTCCTTCTCCTTCTCCTTCCTTCTCCTTCTCCTTCCTTCGCCTTCGCCTTCCTTCGCCTTCTCCTTCCTTCGCCTTCTCCTTCTCCTTCTCCTTCTCCTTCTCCTTCCTTCGCCTTCTCCTTCCTTCGCCTTCTCCTTCCTTCGCCTTCGCCTTCGCCTTCCTTCGCCTTCCTTCACCTTCTCCTTCTCCTTCCTTCGCCTTCGCCTTCTCCTTCCTTTGCCTTCTCCTTCTCCTTCCTTCGCCTTCTCCTTCCTTCGCCTTCTCCTTCTCCTTCCTTCACCTTCTCCCTCCTTCACCTTCTCCCTCCTTCGCCTTCACCTTCTCTCCCCTTCGCCTTCGCCTTCTCCTTCCTTCACCTTCTCCCTCCTTCGCCTTCACCTTCTCTCCCCTTCGCCTTCGCCTTCTCCTTCCTTCGCCTTCGCCTTCTCCTTCCTTCGCCTTCGCCTTCCTTCGCCTTCTCCTTCCTTCGCCTTCTCCTTCTCCTTCTCCTTCTCCTTCTCCTTCTCCTTCTCCTTCTCCTTCTCCTTCCTTCTCCTTCTCCTTCCTTCGCCTTCTCCTTCCTTCGCCTTCGCCTTCTCCTTCCTTCGCCTTCTCCTTCCTTCGCCTTCTCCCTCCTTCGCCTTCTCCCTCCTTCACCTTTGCCTTCTCCCTCCTTCACCTTCGCCTTCTCTCCCCTTCGCCTTCGCCTTCTCCCCCCTTTGCCTTCTCTTGCCTTCGCCTTCTCCTTCCTTCGCCTTCTCCTTCCTTCGCCTTCTCCTTCTCCTTCTCCTTCCTTCTCCTTCTCCTTCCTTCGCCTTCTCCTTCCTTCGCCTTCTCCCTCCTTCGCCTTCTCCCTCCTTCGCCTTCTCCCTCCTTCGCCTTCTCCCTCCTTCACCTTCGCCTTCTCTCCCCTTCGCCTTCGCCTTCTCCCCCCTTTGCCTTCTCTTGCCTTCGCCTTCGCCCTCCTTCGCCCTCCTTCGCCTTCTCCTTCTCTCACCTTCGCCTTCTCCTTCTCTCGCCTTCACCTTCTCCTTCTCTCGCCTTCACCTTCTCCTTCTCTCGCCTTCGCCTTCTCCTTCTCTCGCCTTCGCCTTCTCCTTCTCTCGCCTTCGCCTTCTCTCTCCTTCTCTCGCCTTCGCCTTCTCTCTCCTTCTCTCGCCTTCGCCTTCTCTCTCCTTCGCCTTCTCTCTCCTTTGCCTTCTTTTGCCTTCTCTCTCCTTCGACTTCACCTTCTCTCTCCTTCGCCTTCTCTCTCCTTCACCTTCACCTTCTCTCCTCCTTCTTTCTCCTTCTCCTTCTCCTCCTCCTCCTTCTCCTTCCTCTTTCTTTTGAAGTCCTTTGCTATTAAGAAGTTCCCTTCCCAGGCTGTTGGCCTCCCCCTTGCTGTTTTGCAGGGTTCCAGCATGCCAGAGCTCTGTTTCTGCTCTGTCAGAGCAGGGATGTCGAGTCTGGGGATGGCAGGGAGGGACACCCAGCAATAGTTGCAGGCTCCTAAAGATGAATGACTCTTCCCTTTTGGTTTCTCTGCAGGCTTTCAGGAGAGCTCCTGGCATATTTCCCTTTCCCCCTTTTATTCCCTGGGCTAATGTGAATCCTGGAGTGTGTCTTGAAGTAACCTTTCAGCATGAGCAGACTTCCCTAGCAGAAACCAGGTGGTTTAGATAAACTTAGAATCATAGAATCATAGCACTGTCAGGGCTGGAAGGGACCCCAAGGCTCAGGCAGTGCCAACCCCCTGCCATGGGCAGGGACACCTCACACCACAGCAGCTTGCTCACAGCCACCTCCAGCCTGGCTGCAAACACCTCCAGGCAGGAGGCTTCCACCACCTCCCTGGGCAACCTGGGCCAGGCTCTCACCACCCTCCTGGACAACAACTTCTTCCTCACAGCCAAGCTCCAGCTCCCCACTTCTCCTTTAGCTCTATCCCCCCCACTCCTATCCCTCCCTCACCCCCTCCAAAGTCCCTCCCCAGCTTGTTTGCAGCCCCCTGCACATCCTGGAAGGCCACCAGAAGGGCTCCTGGGAGCCTTCTCCTCTCCAGCCTGCACAAGCCCAACTCTCTCAGGCTGTCTGCAGAGCAGAGCAGCTCCAGCCCTCTGCTCCTCCTCCTGGCCCTGCTCTGGACACCTTGCAGCCCCTCCAGAGCCTTCCTGTGCTGGGGGCTCCAGCACTGGCCCCAGAGCTGCAGCTGTGGGCTCAGCAGAGTGGAGCAGAGGGGGTAGTGTAGAGTTAGAAGAACTCACCTGGGGCTTCACAGACTTCCAGGTCATGCTTCAATATAATCCTTACCAAATCTTTGCTTCGCCAGGCAAACTTCTCTCTTCCTCCTTTTCCTCTGAGCAATAGTTTGGGGTTTCTGCAGTGAGAAACTCTTGGTGGTGGTGGACACTTTATCTCCTCCATATCATCCTGCCCATGGGAATTGCCATGGGGCTCCAGAACTGCAGCTCAAGAACTTGCAACTGTACAAGAGATATGTGGTGTGTGGGGCCACTAATTAATGCTGCTAATGATGTGTGCTGCCTTGGACTTGCCCTGTGACCACACAGCTCCTACACTTTGCTATCTCAGAATGACTTGGAGTGCCACAAAGCACAGTGCAGGTCACTGTTCATTAATTGATTCTTGCCCTGAGCAGGATGAGTAATCCTGGAGCCTTAATGGCACCTTCTGACTGCTTGTTCTCCACCTGGCTTATTGCTTCCCTCAGCACTCCCCAAGCTTGATTAGGAGCTGCTTTTAATGAGTTGTTGACCTCCCCTGCACTGAGTGTGTGCAAGGAGAACACAACCTGCTAAGGTTCAGAGAACAACAGAATGCTTTGGGTTGGAAGGGACTTAAGGAGCATCCAGCTCCAAGCCCCTGCCATGGGCAGGGACCCCTCCCACCAGCCCAGGCTGCTCCAGGCCTCAGCCAGCCTGGCCTGCAACCCCTCCAGGCAGGAGGCAGCCACAGCCTCCCTGGGCAGCCTGTGCCAGAGTCTCCCCAGCCTCACTCTCAGCAATTTCTTCCTCCTCTCCACTCTCAATCTCTCCTCTCCCAGCTCAAAGCCATTGTCCCTGGGCCTGGCACTCCCAGCCCTTGGCCAGAGTCCCTCCCCAGCTTTCCTGGAGCCCTTCAGGTCCTGCAAGGCTGCTCTAAGGTCTGCCTGCAGCCTTCTCTTCTGCAGGCTGCACAGCCCCAGCTCTCCCAGCCTGGCCCCCACAGGGGAGGTTCTGCAGCCTCTGCTCATCTTGGTGGCCTCCTCTGGAGCCTCTCCAGCAGCTCCAGGTCCTTCTTGTGCTGGGGACCCCAGAGCTGGAGGCAATGCCCCTCCCACTAGACCAGGGCTGCTCAAGGCTCCACTCAACCCAGCCTTGATTATCTCTGGTTCAGCTCTGAAGCAGGGTGCTGGGAAGTGAGAAATGGCTCCTTAATGGTCCTGCAGCTTAATCATTTCTAAGCACCTGGCGTGGATTATTAACAAAGGAGGAGATGCAAAGCCCAGCAGCCTGCTGCAGGTGCTGGCACTCCTGCAGGGCAGTGAGGACCTCGCCTGCAGGGCTGCAGCTCCTCGCTAGCTCTGCCCCTAGTTCCTCACCGAGGTCTTCTCCCTCCCTCCCAGCCTGGCTGGGGCACCACTCCATGTGTCAGAAGTTTCATCTGCTGGGTGGCTGCCAAGATGTGTTTGGAGAGCAGAGCTTGAGGAAGGAGCTGGTTTGCCTGAAGGGCTTTGATTCTAACCTGGCTCCTGTTCAGCTGCAGCCCTTTGGGGCTTGTTTGGGGCACCTCTAGGACAGGGCAGCTGGGAGCTGCCTTTCCAGGCTGTCCTGACCTTGTGGTCTTTGTGGTGGCTCTGTGAGAACAAAAGGTCTCCTCTGACACCAAACCAGTTTTCAGCTTTCCCATGGTGGTGCAAAAAGGAGAAAAACAAAATAGTGTGTGGGGCTGGAGGTCATTTCTCACTCCTGCCCACTGCTGCTGGGGGGAGGGTCCTTTGGTGTTGCCTGAGCTAGATGCTGGGTGAGTCAGCCCTGCCATGACTGAGGCAGCTCCTTGCATCAGCCCTCACCTTTGCAAAGCTGCTCTGAGAGCAGCAGGGTGGCTGTGAGGAGCACTGAGCTCTTGGAAGTGCACCCTGAAAGTCCAGGGCAGGACAAGGGGCAGTGGATGGAAACCACAGCACAGGAGGTTCCACCTCAACGGGAGGAGGAACTTCTGCCCTGTTGGGGTCACAGAGAGGTTGTGGAGTCTCCTTCTCTGATGACTTTCCAAACCCACCTGGATGCACTCCTATGCAGACTGCCCCAGGTGACCCTACCCTGGCAGGGGGCTGGACTGGAAGATCTCCAGAGGTCCCGACCAAGCCCTGACATCCTGTGAGCTGCTCTCCAAGTGTGGCATTTCTAGGAGGCCTAAACCCTGCAGGAGTCTGAGCCTTCTTCTGCTCTTTGCCTTACTCTGCTGCTCCTCTGTGGCTGTGAAGCTGGGGATGATGTGTGGGCAATTCCCTGCAGGGTGGCTGCCAGGAGGATGGGGCCAGGCTTTCTTCAGTGATACCCAGGGACAGGACAAGGGGCAGTGGACCTCCACTCCATCACAGGAGGTTCCACCTCAACATGAGGAGAAGAAGGTTGTTTGGTGTGAGGCTGCTGGAGGCCTGGAGCAGGCTGCCCAGAGAGGTTGTGGAGTCTCCTGGTGTGGATATTTTCAAGGTCCACCTGGCTGTGTTCCTGTGTGCCCTGTCCTGTGTGCCCCTGCTCTGGCAGGGGATTGGACTGGATGAGCTCTGGAGCTCCCTTCCAACCCCTCCCATTCTGTGATCCTGTGACTGTTTGGTGGATAAGGAATTGGTTGGATGGTCCCATCCAGAGGGTCAGCAGCTCAGTGTCCAGATGGAGATTAGTGCTGAGTGTTGTCACCCTCAGAGAGATGCTGGGAGCTTGCCTGAACTTTTGAGGGACAGGAAATGTGGAGCTGTCCTTCAGCCAGCTTCTGAGCAGTGTGCAGTGACCAAGAGCTGCTCTGGGGAGAGGTGAGGGACATGCTGAGGAGCCCCTGGCTCAAGAGGGCTACAACATTGCTGGTGCTGACTTCAGCAAGGGCCTCTGCAGCACCCTGTGTGCTCAGCTACTTGAAAGCACATCCTGCAGCTTGCATGGGGCAGGTGCCCAGGGAGGTGGGGCAGGAAACCTTCATCCTGGCATCTTTGCCATGGAAATGCTCAGGGGGTTGGAGCAGCTCTGCTGTGAGCACAGGCTGAGGGAGCTGGGGGTGTTCAGCCTGGAGAAGAGAAGGCTCCAGGCAGACCTCAGAGCAGCCTGCCAGGACCTGAAGAGGCTACAAGAAGGCTGCAGAGAGACTGCTCCCAAAGGCCTGCAGGGACAGGAGCAGGGGCAAGGGCTGCAAAGCAGAGCAGAGCAGATTGAGATTGGATGTGAGGAACAAGTTCTGCCCCAGGAGGCTGCTGGAACACTGCAGCAGGCTGCCCAGGGAGGTGGTTAAGGCTCCATGCCTGGAGCTATTGCAGGGGAGGCTGGAGAGGGCTCTGGGCAGCCTGCTCCAGTGGAGGATGTCCCTGCTGAGTGCAGGGGGCTGGGCTGGATGGGCTCTGGAGCTCCCTCCCAGCCCAGAGCACTCTGTGAGCCTATGATCTCCAAACTTGAGTCCTCACCTTGGCCTTGGCTGATGGAACTTGTGGTGTAGGGTGGCACAATTCAGTGGCTTGGCTGTGAGAAGGGGGCTGGGGAGGGGCTGGGTGAGGGGAAAGGCTGCTGGGCTCCAGCCGCAGCCCTGAGGCCACGCAGGAGCCTGAGGCTGGGCGGCAGCGGAGCCTTGTCCCAGCAGCCCCTGATCTGTGATGGGAGATAGCTGAGGCCCTGCCTTTCTTCCTGCCAGCACTTGATGAACTTTCCTTCCACGAATTCATCTGAATGATTTTTTCCAGCCAAGTGAACTTTTGGCCTGCCCAAGTGGAGTTCCCCCTTTTAACTCTGTCCTGCGTGGTGCCTCCAGTCCAGCTTCCCTATAGCCCTTCCCTGCTGCTGCTGCTGCTGCTGGACTTTGCAAAGCCTCCAGAAACTGCTGAGGTGCAGAGAAAGCTGCTGGTGCCTGCTGGCAACCATTGGCCTTTGCAAAGTCAAGGACATGGAGTTCAAGACACCAGGCCCAAGACACTGTGTGTCTGTCCTGGACACTGAGGTAGGCAGAAGCACCATGAGGCCACCACACATGGCCAGGCCACCACACATGGCCAGGCCACTGAGCCACAGGCCACTGAGCCTGTGTCCAGCTTGATCCTTTCACCAGGTTGCCAAAAAGTCCTGGAGAGAAGCAGCTGGGGAGGATCTGTTCTCCTCTGGAAGTGTCTGGGGTTCAGCCTCTGCTTGGGATGCAGACCTTCTGCAGCTCCCACTGCCTGTGGGACTCTCCTGCAGCCTCTCACCAGGGACAGGGATGGGATGGGGGTGTTAAAACAGGCATCTTGCCCCCATGCCACTCAGAGGTAAGGTGGGCTTGGTGCCCAGCTCTGCCAGCTTGGAGGGTGGAAGGAGATCCTGGCCTCTTGCTCAGCAGAAGGTGGATCTGGTGTTGACCTGCCTGCCCTTAGCCATGGTGAGGAGCAGAGGAGGGTTTGGGTGGAAAGGGACCTTAGAGGCCATCCAGTTCCACCCCCCTGCTATGGGCAGGGACACCTCCCACCAGCACAGCTTGCTCCAGGCCTCATCCAGCCTGGTCCTCAGCATCTCCAGGCAGGGGGCAGCCACAGCCTCCCTGGGCAGCCTGTGCCAGAGGCTTAGTTTCTTTGTCTTAATTTCTTTGCCTTTTAATTTCTGCTGACAGGCAAGAGAGAGGATTCTGCCCCTGGGCTCTGCTGAGACCCCACCTCCAATCCTGCCTCCAGCTCTGCTGTCCCCAGCAGGAGAAGGACACAGAGCTGCGGGAGAGGGTCCAGAGGAGGCCACAAAGATGCTCCAAGGTTGGAGCAGCTCTGCTGTGAGCACAGGCTGAGGGAGCTGGGGCTGTGCAGCCTGCAGAGCAGAAGGCTCCAGGGGGACCTCAGAGCTGCTGCCAGGACCTGAAGGGATCCTGCAGGAAGGCTGCAGAGAGACTTTGCCTGAGGGGGTCTGGAGACAGGGCAAGGGGCAATGGTTTGGAGCTGAGGCAGAGCAGGGTCAGAGTGGAGCTGGGGAAGAAGTTCTTCAGTGTGAGGCTGGGGAGAGCCTGGCCCAGGCTGCCCAGGGAGGCTGTGGCTGCCTCCTGCCTGGGGGAGTTCCAGGCCAGGCTGGATGAGGCCTTGAGCTGCCTGGGATGGTGGGAGGGATCCCTGCCCATGGCAGGGGGGTTGGAGCAGATGATCTCTGAGGTCCCTTCCAACCTGAGCCATTCTGTGCCAGGCTGCTCTCCTGGCTGTGGTAAGAGACAGGACATGCTCAGTGGCTTGTTCAGCATCCACAGCCACAGCCCTTTCACTGCCTCCCTGAATATGATATTCATTGGCAAAAGAAAAGCAGCCAACTGATTCCAGGTGGCTGCAATTCCTGCCTCCAAGGGAAGCCTCTCAGCCCCAGCTCTGCACTGCAGGGTCCTGGGTTTGCTGCTGGAGGGCAGCAGGCTACAGCCCCTCTGTGGGTTTTCGCTGCTCACCCACCTCCTGGTCACAGAACTCCCTTCTCTTTGGGTTGCTTGGAGGTTCAGTCGACCTGCTTGGGCACTTGCTGTTGATGGTCACTCCCAGGGCTTACCTGTGCTGCAGCCACAGTAGGATTGTCTTTGGGCAAGACAGGTTTCTGCAGGGGTGGTCCTGCAGCCCTGTCATGGCCCAGAGCATAGAATCAGAGACTCACAGAGCTGGCAGGGCTGGCAGGGACCCCAAGGCTCAGCCAGTGCCAGCCCCCTGCCATGGGCAGGGACACCTCACACCACAGCAGGTTGCTCACAGCCACCTCCAGCCTGGCTGCAAACACCTCCAGGCAGGAGGCTTCCACCACCTCCCTGGCAGCCTGTGCCAGTGTGGGCAGGGTTGTGGACAGGAGTGGGAGTGGAATAAACTTCGTCCCAATGGGATCCAATCTCCCTGGGAGGGGGCAGGCCAGGTCTCCCTGCTCACCTGGGGCTGGGTTTATCCAGCCCTCTGCTCCTGGGCTGGGCTTAAACTATCACAATGTACAAGAGAGACCTTGACAGACAGCCTGCACAAGCCCAACTCTCTCAGGCTGTCTGCAGAGCAGAGCAGCTCCAGCCCTCTGCTCCTCCTCCTGGCCCTGCTCTGGACACCTTCCAGCCCCTCCAGAGCCTTCCTGTAGCCTTGTGACAGAAGCCAGGAGCCAAAGCCCAAATGGTTCTCCTTTTGCAACACCAAACCTGACCTGCTGCAGTGGGCTCCTTCGGGGGGGCTGCTTTAACAGAGGTGCTGTGGACATTACCAACAGGACAGCTGTGGAAGGCAAAGTCCTGCACCTGGCTTGGGGCAGACCCAGGCACAAATCCAGGCTGGGTGGAGAATGGATGGAGAGCAGTGCTGAGGAGAAGGACCTGGGGGTGCTGGGGGGTATGAGAAGCTCAACAGGAGCCAGCACCCAGCGCTGCCAGCCCAGCCCCAGCCTGGCCTGGGCTGAGCCCCAGCAGGGTGGGCAGCAGGGGCAGGAGGGGATTCTGCCCCTCTGATGTGCTCTGCTCAGACCCCCAGGCAGTGCTGGGGCAGCTCTGGAGCCCTCAGCACAGCACAGACAGGGACCTGCTGGAGCAGGGCCAGAGGAGGCCACCAAGATCAGAGGACTGGAAGCCCTCTCCTATGAAAACAGGCTTGGAGAGCTGGGGCTGTTCAATCTGGAGATGAGAAGGCTCCAGGCAGACCTCAGAGCAGCCTTGCAGGACCTGAAGGGCTCAGGCAGGGGTGAGCACAGCAGGACCCCCCCCGGCCATGCGTCCTGGGAGAAGGATTCCCTTTGTCAGCTGCACCTTCCCTGGCTGCTCTCTGAACCCTGACCCCCCGAGGGCAGGGGAAAATTAAACCACAGTGGTTCTGCCTCACCTTTGCAAGCTCAAAACAGCCAGGAACACTTTTGGACAACCCCAAGCAATGAACCACAATGCAGCAAACCACAAACCCCAAACCCTGAGATCCTCATCTGTTGTTCTCTGAGTCACCAGGATGTGCTGGGCTCAGCTGCTTCCTCATGGCCAGGTCTGGAGAGGTTTTGGGGGGGGGTTACTTTGCTGTGGTTCCTGGGCTCTGTGTTTCAGTGCCTTGAAAAAGAGGAACTTGGTGAGGGCCAGCAAGGATGAGAGCAGAGCCCTGCAGCTGGGCAGGAAGAATAACCTGCAGCAGCACAGCTGGGAGGGGATCTGCTGGAGAGCAGCCCCAAGAAGCACCTGGGAGTGCTGGGGGGCAGCAAGGTCTGCAGGGCACAGCAGTGTGCCCTGGGGGCCAAGAAGGCTTGCTTGGCAACTCAATCCTGGCAATGAATAAGGTCTTCTAGATATCTGAAGTGCTCAAAGGCTTTGGCACAGCACCATTGCCTGCCCTGCCTCCCAGAGAGGCATGGAATGGATTGGGTTGGAATGGACCTTGAAAGCTCAGCCAGCCCAGCCCCCTGCACCCAGCAGGGACATCCTCCACTGGAGCAGGCTGCCCAGAGCCCTCTCCAGCCTCCCCTGCAATAGCTCCAGGCAGGGAGCCTCAACCACCTCCCTGGGCAGCCTGCTGCAGTGTTCCAGCAGCCTCCTGGGGCAGAACTTGTTCCTCACATCCAATCTCAATCTGCTCTGCTCTGCTTTGCAGCCCTTGCCCCTGCTCCTGTCCCTGCAGGCCTTTGGGAGCAGTCTCTCTGCAGCCTTCTTGTAGTCTCTTCAGGCCCTGGAAGCACCATACCTCGAGTCCCTCTCTCACCCTGGGTACCCGAGGTGCTGTGCCTTCTGTGCCCCAGCCTGGCTGGCTCTGCTGTTTCCTGCCCCAGCCGCCATTAGCAGCCATGGGATGCTGAACCTGGCAAGCACCTCAGCACTTCCCCTCAGCTGCTTTTGTTTTGCAAGCATCATTCAAACCTGAGCCTTGTCTGCCTGCCCTTGGAGATGCTGAGCAGGCAGGGAGGGTGCTGCCTGTGTCAGTGCCCAGGTGCCCTGCTCAGCCGTGGCTCTCCCGCTCACCTGGCAGCACTCCTGCAGGGCAGCAGCTCACCTTCTGCCACTGCCTAAGGGTTGGAGTCATGGAATCAGAGAATGGTAGAGGCACCCCCTGCCAGAGCAGGGTCACCCTGGGCAGGACACACAGGAACACATCCAGATGGGGGCTGGAAGCTCTCCAGAGAAGGAGACTTCACCACCTCTCTGTCCAGCCTGCTCCAGGCCTCCAGCACTCTCACACCAAACAACTTTCTCCTCCTGCTCAGCTCCAACCTCCTACCTGACACTCTGTGCCCCTTGCCCCTTGGCCTGGCCCTGGGCACCACTCAGCAGAGCCTGGCCCCAGCCTCTTGCCCCCCATAGGTCATATAATAACAGAGCTGGCAGGGCTGGCAGGGACCCCAAGGCTCAGCCAGTGCCAACCCCCTGCCATGGCCAGGGACACCTCACACCACAGCAGGTTGCTCACAGCCACCTCCAGCCTGGCTGCAAACACCTCCAGGCAGGAGGCTTCCACCACCTCCCTGGGCAACCTGGGCCAGGCTCTCACCACCCTCCTGGCCAACAACTTCTTCCTCACAGCCAATCTCCAGCTCCCCACTTCTCATTTTGCTCCATTTAGCTCTTGCTGAGCATTGCTCAGCTGCCCTCTGGGGCTGCTCTTCTCCAGGCTCTCAGCCCCAGGGCTCTCAGCCTTTGCTCCTCACTTTGCTGCTCCAGGCCCCTCAGCATCCTCATTGTACTCTGTTGGACTCTCTCCAGCAGTTCCCTGTCTCTCTGGAACTGGAGAGCCCAGAACTGGACACAATCCTGCAGGTGTGGCCTCACTAGGGCAGAGTAAAGGGGGGGAGAACCTCTCTTGCCCTGCTGCCCACACTCTTCTTCATGCACCCCAGGAGGCACTTGGCCTTCTTGGCCATGAGGGCACACTGCTGGCTCAGGGATAACTTTTTGTCCACCAGGACTCCCAGGTCCTTTTCCACAGAGCCAAGGCATTGCCACCAGAAGCCCTCTGAGCAGGGGCAAATGCTGCTGCTGTTCAGCCAGCAATCCACCCTCCTCTCCTGCCCGAGCTCACTGCTGGGGCTCCTGCAGGTTTCTAAAGCCTTTGTCCTCCATAGGTTTCTCCCAGTGGAGATCTTCTTCCTGTGCAGAGAGTGAAGAGGTAACAAAAGGCTTTTGCTGTGCTCTGTTTCCCTCAGGTGTCCACCAACGTGGTGTACCAAGCCCACCATGTCAGCAGGAATAAGAGAGGCCAGGTCCTTGGCACCAGGGCTGGATTCCGAGGCTGCACGGTCTGGCTCACAGGTACTTAGCACTGGGGGTGGATCACACAACCACACAGCATCAGGGGCTGGGAGAGGCCTCCAGGGAGCATCCAGCCCAGCCCCCTGCCAGAGCAGGGCACCCAGGGCAGGCTGCACAGGAAGGCATCCAGGGGGGGTTGGAAGCTCTCCAGAGCAGGAGACTCCACAACCTCTCTGGGCAGCCTGCTCCAGGCCTCCAGCAGCCTCACCCCAAAGAAGTTTCTCCTCACACTGAGGTGGAATTTCCTGGGTTCCAGTTTGTGTCCATTGCCCCTTGTCCTGTCACAGGACACCACTGGTAAGAGCCTGGCCCCTGCTGCTGCCCCTCACCCTTCAGAACTTTATAAACATCCATAAGGTCCTCTCTGGGGCTGCTCTTCTCCAGGCTCAACAGCCCCAGGGCTCACAGCCTTTCCTCACCAGTCTGTTCAGCACCCTTGTTGCCCTCCCATTCCTGTGGCACCTCCTCTGCTCCAGCTTGCCCCCAATGCCCCTTGTGCTGTCCTTGGCCAGCCCTGAGCAGAACCTGGCTCCAGCCCTGCATAACTTTATCCCCAGCCATGAGGGCAGCCCTCAGGCTCATCTGCTTCCAGCTCCCAGCCCCAGCTGCCTCAGCCTGGCCTCCCAGGGAGGGATAGGAGTGGGGGGGATGGAGCAGAACTAGAAGTGGGGAGCTTGAGATTGGCTGTGAGGAAGAAGTTGTTGGCCAGGAGGGTGGTGAGAGCCTGGCCCAGGCTGCCCAGGGAGGTGGTGGAAGCCTCCTGCCTGGAGGTGTTTGCAGCCAGGCTGGAGGTGGCTGTGAGCAAGCTGCTGTGGTGTGAGGTGTCCCTGCCCATGGCAGGGGGTTGGGGCTGGCTGAGCCTTGGGGTCCCTTCCAACTCTGACAGTTCTTGATTCACTGATTCCACTGCCTGCAGCAGCTCTGTAGCCTCACATCTGAAACCCTTTCTCTCAGGAGTGTGGCTGGGAGGTGAGGCTTGGGGACCTGCAGGAAGCTTCCAGCCTTCTCCTGCCCCGGGGGCTGCAAGAGACCTCCCTGTGGGGAGCGCTGAGTGCGGTGCCGGCCCAGCAGGGTGTCCTTGCCTGGCAGCTGCTGCCCATACCTGATGTTTTCATGGGTTACACAGCTGCTCTCAGGCTCCTGCCAGCACCTCACAAGCCCTAAAGGTCACACATGTTTGTCCCAAGTGTGTGGCTGAGGAAGGCTTGGCTGCAATCCAGCCCAGGCCTTGGCACCAAAGCCTCCCCAGGGGCGTCCAGAGCAGCACAGGGATGGTTTCCATCTCTCTCGAGGGGAAGCTTGTTGGGGACACCTGAATTCTGCTCACCTGGACTTGGTGAGCAGCACAGGGCACTCACAAGACAGATATGGACCTGCTGGGGTGGCTCCAGAGGAGGGCCACAAAGCTGGTCTTGGAATCACAGCATCACAGAGTGTTAGGGGCTGGAAGGGAGCTCCAGAGCTCCTCCAGTCCAAGCCCTGCCAGAGCAGGGGCACCCAGGGCAGGGCACACAGCAACACAGCCAGGGGGGGTTGGAATCTCTCCACACAGGGAGACTCCACAGCCCCCCTGGGCAGCCTGCTCCAGGCCTCTGGCACCCTCCCAGGGAAAAACTTCTCCCTCCTCTTGCCATGCAACTTCCTCTGCCTCAGCTTCCACCACTGCCCCTTGTGCTGGCACTGGGCAGCCCCCAGCAGAGCCTGGCTCCAGCCTCTGGGCACTGCCCCTGCACAGCTTTAGCCCCAGCAATGAGGTCAGAGGGGGCTGGAGAACCTCTGGTTTGGGGCCAGGCTGGGAGAGCTGGGGCTGTGCAGCCTGGGGAAAAGAAGGCTCCAGGAGACCTCAGAGCTGCAGTTCAATCTCTGCAGGGCAGCTCCAGGCAGGCTGGGGAGGGACTGTCCAGAAGGGGCTGTGGGGATAGGAGCAGGGGCAAGGGTTTGGAAGTGGAGCAGGGCAGAGTCAGGTTGGAGCTCAGGAGGAAGCTCTGCACAGGGAGGCTGGGGAGACACTGGCACAGGCTGCCCAGGGAGGTGGTGGAGGCTCCATGCCTGGAGCTATTGCAGGGGAGGCTGGAGAGGGCTCTGGGCAGCCTGCTCCAGTGGAGGATGTCCCTGCTGGGTGCAGGGGGCTGGGCTGGCTGAGCTCTGGAGCTCCCTCCCAGCCCAGAGCACTCTGTGGTTCTGTGATTCTGTGCTTTTGTGGCTCTGTGATGAGTCTCTGCCTCCATGCCTCTCTATCTGCCCCTGCTTATCCCACCACGGCCCAGCCAGATCCCCCTCCCCCAGCCCTGTCCTGTCCCCTCCTTGCACCTCTCACCTTCCTTTTTCCCTTCTCCGGCCAGGGCTGTCAGGAGCCGGCAAGACCACCATCGGCTTTGCCCTGGAGGAGTTCCTGGTGTCCCATGGCATCCCCTGTTACTCCCTGGACGGGGACAACGTGCGGCACGGCCTCAACAAGAACCTGGGCTTCTCGGCGGCCGACCGCGAGGAGAACATCCGGCGCATCGCCGAGGTGGCGCGGCTCTTCGCCGACGCCGGCCTGGTCTGCATCACCAGCTTCATCTCCCCTTTCTCCAAGGTAAAAGCCCTGCTCTGCCCTCAGCTGCACGGCACTCGCCTCCTGCCTGCTCCCAGCCAAGAGAGGCTGAGGGCTGAACACCAGCCGGGAGGCGCCCAGGAGGAGCACTGGAGGGAGATCCAGGAGGAAAGACAGAGCCAAAGCAGGGGCTGGTTGTTTCCCCTGGTTGTTTCCCATCTTGGAGGAGGTGTGCAGGGAATGAGGTGCCTGAGGCAGGGGGGCTGGAAAGCTGCCCAGCAGAGAAAGGCCCAGGGGGTGTTGGTCAGCAGCTGGCTGGAGGGGAGCCAGCAGTGCCCAGGCGGCCGAGAGGAGCACTGGAGAGAGAATCCAGGAGGAAAGACAGAGCCAAAGCAAGGGCTGGTGGTTGTTTTCCATGTGGGAGGAGGTGTGCAGGGGGGACAACAACAATCAATAGGAGCATACCCCCAAAAAACCCAAACAACCTCCACATCACAGCCAAAATCCTCACTGAAGCCTCTCAGCTCCAAAAGGCTTTCAGGCAGATCCCAAGCAAACGAATCAGTGATTGGTTTGATCTTGTTTGTGAATGGGAGCCCATGGGAGAGACTGATTCTGCCATGGGCATTCCAAGGTGACCAAGGAGAAACAAGAGGAGCCTGTGGGAAGGGATGGGAGGGAGAATGAGCCCAAGGTGGTCACTGCTGTGTGCAGATACAGAGAGGAGGAGGAGGAGCTCTGTGGAGAGATCCAGGAGGAAAGAAAGGCACAAAGCAAGGGGTGGTGGTTGTTT
Source organism: Melanerpes aurifrons (assembly GCA_011125475.1). Taxonomy (NCBI): domain Eukaryota; kingdom Metazoa; phylum Chordata; class Aves; order Piciformes; family Picidae; genus Melanerpes; species Melanerpes aurifrons. The sequence continues at coordinate 3,337,665 of WWNC01000002.1, read as the reverse complement.
TCTGTGGTGGAGGAGGTCGTGGAATCAGAGAATAGTAGGGGTTGGATCATTGAGTCTTACCCCCCTGCCAGAGCAGCATCACCCAGGGCAGGTCACACAAGAATGCATCCAAATGAGGTTTGGGATCTCTCCACACCAGGAGACTCCACAACTTCTCTGGGCAGCCTGCTCCAGGCCTCCAGCAGCCTCACCCCAAACAACTTTCTCCTCCTGCTCAGCTCCAATCTCCTGCCTTCCACTCTGTGCCCCTTGCCCCTTGTGCCCCAGGCTAGCTTGGTCCTGGCCTCTTGCCTCCCACAGCTTCTTTAGCTCCTTTAGGTGTGCAGGAAAGGAGATGCCTGAGGCAGAGGGGCTGGAAAGTGCCCAGCAGGAAAGGCCCTGGGGGTGGTGGGTGGCAGCAGCTGGAGAGGAGGCAGCAGTGCCCAGGGGGGCAAGAAGGGCAGCAGCAGCCTGGCCTGGAGCAGCAATGGTGTGGGCAGCAGGAGCAGGGCAGGGATTGTGCCCTGGGCTGGGCACTGGGGAGGCCACAGCTTGAGTGCTGCCTTCAGCTCTGGGCCCTCCCTGCCAGCAGGAGCTGGAGGGCTGGAGCAGGGCCAGAGAAGGGCAAGAGAGCTGGGGAAGGGTGTGGAGAAGAGGGCTGGGGAGGAGCAGCTGAGGGAGCTGGGGGGGTTGAGTGTGGAGCAGAGGAGGCTGAGGGAGACCTCCTTGCTCTCTGCAGCTCCTGAGAGGAGGCTGCAGCCAGCTGGGGGTTGGGCTCTGCTCCCTAGTAATGAGTGACAGAAGGAGAGGAAATGGCCAGGGGAGGTTTAGCTTGGAGCAATTTCTTCACTGAAAGCCTGGTTAAGGCCTGGCCCAGGCTGCCCAGGGCCGTGGTGGAGTCCCCATCCCTGGAGGGTTTCAAAGCTGTGCAGCTGTGGTGCTGAGGGCCATGGGGGAGTGGTGATCTGGCAGTGCTGGGCTGAGGGTTGGCCTCCATGACCTTCAAGGTCTTTTCCAAGCTCAAGGGTTCCAGGATTCTGTCAGCCAGCTGAAACTGACCAAAGCTGTAGGTCAGCAAGCCAAAAAAGAGTGGAAAATGGAAGCAAGGGGGAGAAGGGAGATGCCAAAGCCTGCTCAGGAGCAGTGCACACTGAATCCAGGGCTCAGCAGGGAGGCTGCTGCTGCAGGCTGGGCAGCTCTGATTCCCCTCTCTTCCCCCTCTTCCTCCTGACAGGACCGGCAGAACGCCCGGAGGATTCACGAGGCAGCAGGGCTGCCCTTCTTTGAGATCTTTGTAGATGCTCCTCTCAACATCTGTGAAAGCAGAGATGTGAAGGGCCTCTACAAAAAGGCAAGAGCTGGAGAGATCAAAGGTATGCAGGAGCCAGTCAGCTCTGCACACGCACAGCTGGGCTGCTCAGGCTCTCTGCAGTGCTTTGTTCCCCCAATTCTCCTGCCCACAAGCGTCACCTCCGGCGCCCAGCACGGCTGCCTGGGTGCTGCTTGGCTGTGCAGCTTTGCTGGCTAGGGCATGAGGATTGAACTAAATACATTTAGCAACTCAGTCAGCACTGGTGAGGCCACACCTCGAGTGCTGGGTGCAGTTCTGGGCTCCTCACTCCCAGAAGGACACTGAGGGGCAGGAATCTACATCCCCTTAGCCACTCTCCCATTATGCTTCCCTTCACATCCCCTCCAGAAACCTTCTCACCCCAAGTCCAACATCCTGGGCAGGTGCCCAGCAGAACAAGACTTGGGGGTGTTGGACAACAGCCACCTGAAGATGAGCCAGCAGTGCCCAGGGGGGCAAGAAGGGCAGCAGCAGCCTGGCCTGGAGCAGCAATGGTGTGGGCAGCAGGAGCAGGGCAGGGATTGTGCCCTGGGCTGGGCACTGGGGAGGCCACAGCTTGAGTGCTACCTTCAGCTCTGGGCTCTCCCTGCCAGCAAGAGCTGGAGGGCTGGAGCAGGGCCAGAGAAGGGCAAGAGAGCTGGGGAAGGGTGTGGAGAAGAGGGCTGGGGAGGAGCAGCTGAGGGAGCTGGGGGGGTTGAGTGTGGAGCAGAGGAGGCTGAGGGAGACCTCCTTGTTCTCTGCAGCTCCTGAGAGGAGGCTGCAGCCAGCTGGGGGTTGGGCTCTTGTCACTTGCAACACGTGGCAGGATGACAGAAAGCAGCCTCAAGTTGTGCCAGGGCAGGTTTAGGTTGGACATCAGAAGAAACTTCTTTCCTGGCAGGGTTCTCAAGCCCTGGCCCAGGCTGCCCAGGGAGGTGCTGAATCCCCATCCCTGGAGGTGTCCCAAAGCTGCAGAGCTGTGGTGCTGAGGGCCATGGCTTAGCCCCAGCCTGGGCAGTGCTGGTTGGACTGGATGCTCTGCAAGGTCTTTCTTAAGCAGCATGATTCTACCTTCTGTGATTGTCTGTAGGATTCACTGGGATTGACTCAGAGTATGAGAAGCCTGAATCTCCTGAGCTGGTGCTGAAGACCAACCTCTCATCTGTGTCTGAGTGTATCCAGCAGGTAGTGGAGCTCCTCCAAGCACAAGTAGGTCAAGTCTATCCTTGTAAACCCCATTGCAGCCACCTGAGCTCCTGTGTGCACATCCCTTCCAAGTGCTGCCTGTCTCCCCTCTAGAACATCGTGCCCTGGAGCTCGGTTCACGATGTGCTGGAGCTATTTGTCCCTGAGGATGAGCTGGACAGGGTGCGAGCCGAGGCTGAGACGCTGCCCTGCCTGGAGATCACTGAGGTACTGCTGTGCTGCAGGGAGGAGGCTGAGCTGAAGGGAGGTGCTGTGCTGCTGCTGCTGGCTGTGCTTTACAGGGAGCTGAAGCACCCTCCTGAGCCTCATCTCCAGCCTGTGCTGGAGCAAGCTAGGGCCTTCAGCCCCCTTCATTCACAAGCAGCTGTGCTACCCACACACCTCAGCCTGCCTGAAACAGACACCCCAAACCCACTTCCCCCCAGGGGCCTTCTACCCCTGTAGATGATAGAGAGAACAGAATCCCCCCCACCCCCAACACTGAATTGCCAGACCAGCTCACTTGGAAGCAAATGAAGCTGTGTTTACAAGCAGAACTACATCCTACAATGAAATACACTGAATAAGGACAAAATACACAGGATTGACATAGAGGTACAGTTTAAAACAGCACAAGAAACCCCCCCTGGCAAAACCCAAGGCGCTAGTAATAGCTTACCCACTCCCTGCCCCTTTCCCCCTGTGCCCCTGTGCACAAGGGACAAGAGACAGAGCAGAGAGTGGTTGGTTAGTACTTAGCCACCACAAGGAGCAGAGAGTGGTTGGTTAGTACTTAGCCACCACAAGGAGCAAGAGAGAGAGCAGAGAGTGGTTGGTTAGTACTTAGCCACCACAAAGAGCAAGAGAGAGAGCAGAGAGTGGTTGGTTAGTACTTAGCCACCACAAAGGGCACAGCCAAGGTCAGCAGAACCCAGCAGAAGCTCGAGTCAATATATCCCAGAGCAGGGAAGGGGAGAGGAAGTTGGTTCACCTGTGTAAGCTTCATGGCAGAGCTGTGTCCAGGGGGTGGGTTAGAGCTCACCCCCTTTCACACCCAGTGGTGATTGGTCGACATTCCACCGCTTGCTGTTCATGACCTGTGGGAAAGCTTCAAGGCACAGCCTGAAACTACCAGAGAAGGGGGCTAGGCAGGTGTGGGGCTGGCAGGCCCCGCTGAGAGCAGTGCCTGTGTGTTTTGTTGTTGCAGCTGGACCTGCAGTGGCTGCAGGTGCTGAGCGAGGGCTGGGCCACACCGCTGACCGGCTTCATGCGCGAGGCGGAGTACCTGCAAGTCATCCACTTTGACACCCTGCACAACGGTATGGGCCAGCACTGCCAGCCCTGCAGCACCCCCCTGCCCACACAGCAGCTGACAGAATGCACTGCCTTGGAAGGGACCCTCCAAAGGCATCTTGGCCACACCCCTGCAGGCACAGGCACAGCTGCAGCCAGAGCAGGCTGCCCAGGGACACAGCCAGGCTGAGCCTGAATGGCTCCAGGCATGGAGCCTCCACCACCTCCCTGGGCAGCCTGTGCCAGTGTCTCCCCAGCCTCCCTGTGCAGAGCTTCCTCCTGAGCTCTAACCTGACTCTGCCCTGCTCCACTTCCAAACCCTTGCCCCTGCTCCCATCCCCACAGCCCCTTCTGAACAGTCCCTCCCCAGCCTGCCTGGAGCTGCCCTGCAGACTTTGAAAACCCCTAAGGTCTCCCTGCAGCCTTCTCTTCCCCAGGCTGAACAACCCCAACACTCCCAGCCTGTTCCCATAGCAGAGGTTCTGCAGCCTCTGAGCATCTTGGTGGCCTCCTCAAGACCCTCTCCAGCAGGTCCAGGTCTTTCCTGTGCTGGGGGCCCTAGAGCTAGACACAGCCCTGGTGAAGAAGAGGGCTTGGAAAGGGCCATGGGGGCCAGGAAGCCGTGCCCTGAGGCACCAATGGTTGCCAAAGGTGACAGAGGTCACAGTGCTGTGGCCAAAGCCCTGGCTCATGACTTTGACATCGTGTTTGGTGCCCAACAAATGCTTCAGAAGCCTCTGTCGAGCTCTTCTCATGCTTGTGTATCCCAGGGTACATAAAGATGCAGACCCCAGGCCAAGTGCTGGGCTGAGTTTGAGATGGGAGAATGCAAAGATGTTCCTTGGCAACAGGAGCAGAGCCTGACTGCCCCTCTGCTGCACTCTGCTCAGCCCCTCCTAGCAGCTCTGGAGCCCTCAGCACAGCCAGGGAGCTGTTGGAGCAGGGCCAGAGGAGGCCACAGCAGTGCTGGCAGGGCTGGAAGCCCTCTGCTGGGAGCCAGGCTGGGAGAGTTGGCCTTGGGCAGCCTGCAGGGGAGAAGGCTGCAGGGAGACCTCCTGGTGGCCTTGCAGTGCTCCAAGGGCCCAGCAGAAAGCTGGGGACAGACTCATTACAGGAGTGCTGGAGTAGATGACCTTCAAAGGCCCCTTCCAAGCTAAAGTTTCCATGATTAGCATGGTTAGAGGTGCTTCACCACTGGAAAAAGCAGGGATGGTTGAGGCAGGGATTGTCTACAGCTGAGCCTGGGCTCCCCTGCCAGGTGTTCCTCTCCTGTTGCCCAGCTGCAGATGCTGTTGCTGTGACTTCACATGCAGGCAACTCACTCACTCTGGCTGCTGATCACAGCAATCTCCAGCCTGAGGAGTTTGGGCTCTTGGGGAACAGGTCTCTCTGAGCCTTGCCCTCCTTCTGGAGGATGCTGTGGTGATGCAGGGCAGCGGCTTGCTGCTGTCCCTGGCAGCTGTGTGGAGGCTGTGTGGGGGTTTCTCCTTCCAGCCAACTCAGGTCCTTTCAATCTGTAGCCTTTCACCTCCTGGCTGGTGAGCAAACAGTGCTCACAAGCACATGGCCTTGTTAGCAGAGCCCCAGCTGTGGTCTTTGAGCTGCCTGTTGTGCCTGGCACAGTCACAGAGGTGCCCTGGAGTGACCATATTGCTTCAGAGCTCTGCACTGGGTGCTGGAGGCTGGTCTCAGAGGGCCTCTTCTTTTGGGGTGCCCCCCCTAAACCTGTTGACTTCACTGAACACAGCTCCTCTGAGGTTCTTGGGTATATGTTTAGCATCTGTAGAGCCCCACAGGGTCAAGGGCAAAGCCCAAGCCACTAGCTTTTGGGAGTGGGTGAACTCTCCAGAGCAAGGGCATCAACAGCAGTCCCTGTAGCCCACCTTGTCTCCACAGAGGTCCCAAACTGAACATCTGCCTGGTCAGGCCTGCAGGATGACACCTGGGCAGGAAGGAGAACATCCCTGGGTTGCTTGGAGAAGCTTCAGAAAAGAAAGGAGGGTTTCAGTCTCGTGGTGTTGAGGCTGGGGGGGGTGGTGTTGCTAAAGAGGGGTTTGAAGCTGGTCTCTGATTCTTTCCAGAGATGGCCCAAGCCCTTTGCCCAGGGGTGCCAGGGGTATTTTTTGGGCCTGGAAGAGCCATGGTAGTTTAGATGGACTTGTGCTAACAAGTCAGTGCTCCTCTCACCTCACCTTGGAGCACCACATCCGCACCTTGACACCACCAGCAGCTGGGTGGAGGAGTTGCTCTCTGGAGAGGCACAAAGGCCACCAGGAAGGAAGATGGCTGTGTGCCTCACAGGGCAGCCAGGGGTGCTGTAGAGCCTCCAGGGGAGGCCTTAAAGGGCTGGCTTTGCTTCTGGGGTGTTAATGACCTTAACTGTGTTTGTGTCCTGCCAGGAAGGAGTCGCTCTGTAGCTGGTATGTACGGAACTGCTGCAGGGTGGGATGGAAATCACTTCAATTTCAGTTGGTTTTGTGGGTGGGCTTTGGGTTTTTTTGTTGTTGTTTTTGCTTATGAAGTGATTTTGGAGATTTACAAAACCAAATGAAGACACAGCCACCCCCCCCCATGTGATTCAGTGCCATAGCACCCCCTGTGCCACCACCCAAATCCCACTTCCCTTCTCTGGAGTGATTTCTGGTTAGCCCTCTTGTCTCCTGCTCTTGGAAAGGGAGCATGGAGCTCCCCAGCTCCAGGACCATTGGCTGAGTTGTTCTGATTCAGCCTCTCCTGTGTTGATTTGATGTAGCTGATCAGTGCTTGATGTGATTTCCATGCCTGCAGTTTGATCCTGCGTGGCTCCCTCCCACCTGATCTTGGTTCTGATTATTCCTGAGGGGGCTTGGAAATTGCTGCCCACCTGATGGAGAGCAACAATCAATAGGAGCCCCCCACCCCCAGGAACAAAGCAAATCCACATCACAGCCAAAATCCTCACTGAAGCCTCTCAGCTCCAAAAGGCTTTCAGGCAGATCCCAAGCAAACGAATCAGTGATTGGTTTGATCTTGTTTGTGAATGGGAGCCCATGGGAGAGACTGATTCTGCCATGGGCATTCCAAGGTGACCAAGGAGAAACAAGAGGAGCCTGTGGGAAGGGATGGGAGGGAGAATGAGCCCAAGGTGGTCACTGCTGTGTGCAGAGACAGAGAGGAGGAGGAGGAGCTCTGTGGAGAGATCCAGGAGGAAAGAAAGGCACAAAGCAAGGGGTGGTGGTTGTTTTCTGTGGTGGAGGAGGTGTGCAGGGAATGAGGTGCCTGTGGCAGAGGGGCTGGAAAGTGCCCAGCAGGAAGGGCCCTGGGGGTGGTGGGTGGCAGCAGCTGGAGAGGAGCCAACAGTGCCCAGGGGGGCAAGAAGGGCAGCAGCAGCCTGGCCTGGAGCAGCAATGGTGTGGGCAGCAGGAGCAGGGCAGGGATTGTGCCCTGGGCTGGGCACTGGGGAGGCCACAGCTTGAGTGCTGCCTTCAGCTCTGGGCCCTCCCTGCCAGCAGGAGCTGGAGGGCTGGAGCAGGGCCAGAGAAGGGCAAGAGAGCTGGGGAAGGGTGTGGAGAAGAGGGCTGGGGAGGAGCAGCTGAGGGAGCTGGGGGGGTTGAGTGTGGAGCAGAGGAGGCTGAGGGAGACCTCCTTGCTCTCTGCAGCTCCTGAGAGGAGGCTGCAGCCAGCTGGGGGTTGGGCTCTGCTCCCTAGTAATGAGTGGCAGGAGGAGAGGAAATGGCCTCAAGTTGCATCAGAGGAGGGTTAGGTTGGATATTAGAAGAAACTCCCTCCCTGAAAGAGTTCTCCAAGCCTGGCCCAGGCTGAATCCCCATGCCTGGAGGTGTTTCCCAGAGGCAGAGCTGTGGTGCTGAGGGCCATGGCTCAGCCCCAGCCTGGGCAGAGTGAGAGACTGGTTGGACTCAGTGATCTTTAAGGTCTTTTCCAAGCAAAGCAGTTCTATGATTCTATGCCCTGGGGAGCAGCAAGCTGGAGCTGTCCTTACAGAGGCTCACAGGGGCTGCATCCAGGGGGGCAGCTTACAGGTAGGTTTAAATTTCTCCAGAGACTTTACCAGAAGGTAACTGGAACAGAGCCAGTCTTTGCAAAGAGGAAGAGAGGCCAGGAGGGAGTGAAATGCTCGAGGTGTCTTTGATAGGTGGCTTCACCAGGGGAGGCTGAGGCTGGAGCTCAGGAAGGATTCCTGCCCTGGAAGGGCTCTCAGCTATTGGAATGCTCTGCCCAGGGCAGTGCTGGAGTCCCCATCCCTGGGGGTGTGCCAGCAGTGTGGAGCTGCTGCTTAGGGACAGGGTTTGGTGCTGAGCCTGCAGTGCTGGCTGGAGGGTTGGGGCTGGGGGAGCCTGGAGGGCTCTGCCCACCAGCTGTGTTCTGTGACTGTGTGAGACATCTCCAGCCTGAAGGTCCTTATCTCCAGCCCAAAGATAAGGACCTTCAGGCTGGAGATGTCTCACAGCCACCTTGAGCTTTCCTATCTCACTAACATTGCCAGTGACTCAAAGTGCAGGAAGATCACCGAGCCAGGGAACATTAGGGGCTGGAAGGGTCCTCAAGAGATCCCCCAGTCCAACCCCCTGCCAGGGCAGGGGCACCCAGGGCAGGGCACACAGAACACATCTGGGGGGGGGCTGGAAGCTCTCTACACAAAGAGACTCCACAACCTCCCTGGGCAGCCTGCTCCAGGGCTCAGCACCCTCACACCGAGCAACCTCCTCCTGGGTTCCAGTTTGTGCCCACTGGCCTTGTCCTGTCCCTGGGAGCCTCACAGTGGTAAAGCTTTTCCTGGTGCTCCTGGGGAAGCAGGAGGGAGTGAATAAACTTGGAGCACTGGTGGCAGGTCCCCAAGCTAGCCCTGGCGGACTTACCTCTCCAAGGGCAGGCTGTGTGCCTCCGAGCACCTCTGCAGACTTGCTGCCTGGCGCTGGAGGACCTTCACATGTTGTTGTTCCTCCTTTTCCTCCTCCTTTTCCTTTTCCTCCTCCTCCTTTTCCTTTTCCTCCTCCTCCTTTTCCTTTTCCTCCTCCTCCTTTTCCTTTTCCTCCTCCTCCTTTTCCTTTTCCTCCTCCTCCTTTTCCTTTTCCTCCTCCTCCTTTTCCTTTTCCTCCTTTTCCTTTTCCTTTTCCTCCTCCTCCTTTTCCTTTTCCTCCTCCTCCTTTTCCTTTTCCTCCTTCTCCTTTTCCTTTTCCTCCTTCTCCTTTTCCTTTTCCTCCTTCTCCTTTTCCTTTTCCTCCTCCTCCTCCCCTTCCCCTTCTTCCTTCTCTTCCTTTTCCTCCTCCTCCCTCTCCTCCTTCTCCTCCTGCATCTTTCTCTTCCTCCGTCACCTCTTCCTCCTCTTCCTCCTCCTCTTCCTCCTCCTCTTCCTCCTCCTCTTCCTCCTCCTCTTCCTCCTCCTCTTCCTCCTCCTTTTCCTCCTCCTTTTCCTCCTCCTCTTCCTCCTCCTCTTCCTCCTCCTCTTCCTCCTTTTCCTCTTCCTCCTTTTCCTCTTCCTCCTTCTCCTCTTCCTCCTTCTCCTCTTCCTCCTTCTCCTCCTCATCCTCCTCCTCTTCCTTCTTCTCCTCTTCTTCCTTCTCCTCCTCGTCCTCCTTCTCCTCCTTTTCCTCCTTTCTCTCCTTTTCCTACTTTCTCTCCTCATCTTCCTCCTCTTCCTTCGCCTCCTCCTCTTCCTTCTCCTCCTCTTCCTTCTCCTCCTCTTCCTTCTCCTCCTCTTCCTTCTCCTCCTCCTGCTGCTCCTCGCCCCCTCCTGCTGCCGCCTGCAGACGGGCTGGTGAACCTGAGCGTGCCGATCGTGCTGCCGGTGCGCACGGAGGACAAGGAGCGGCTGGGCGGCTGCGCGGCGCTGGCGCTGTGCTGGGCGGGCCGCAGGGTGGCCGTGCTCCGCCGCCCCGAGTTCTACGAGCACAGGAAGGAGGAGCGCTGCGCCCGCGTCTGGGGCACCACCTGCGCCAAGCACCCGCACATCAAAGTAGGTTTACGCACACCCTCTCCAGACGTGCTCCTGGCAAAACCTGGCCAAGGACTGGGAATGGTGCCTGGGGGGACGGCAGAGTCACGGGATGGGGCTGGAAGGGACCTCCAGAGAGCATCCGGTCCAAGCCTCCTGCGCCCAGGTCAGGGCACACAGGAACACATCCAGGTGGGACTTGAAAGTTCCCAGAGAGGGAGACTCCACAGCCTCGCTGGGCAAAGGCCATGGGATGGAGAACGACAGGAGTTAGGTGGAGGTTGGTCTGCAGCAGAGCTGGGAGGCTCTGCAGAGGGACTTGGATGGGTAGGGTCCATGGGGCAGTGTTCAAGGGGTGAGCTCGTGGTGTTCAGTTAGGAATGGGCACTCTTAAGAGTGGTTTCCACCTGCAGGGTGCTGAAGGGAAAGGGAAGGTCCCCCTGGCAGGGAAGGTCAGGCTGCAAGCACTGCGCAGAGGAGCTGGGGGGGCAGCAGAGGCGTTCTGCTGTGCCCTGTGTCACTCGGGGCTGTGGTTGCAGATGGTGCTGGAGAGTGGGGACTGGCTGGTCGGAGGAGACCTGCAGGTGCTGGAGAGGATCAAGTGGAACGATGGCCTGGACCAGTACCGCCTCACCCCGCGGGCACTCAAGCAGAGGTTCAGAGAGATGAACGCCGGTGAGTGTGCCCTGGGGGACACAGCAGGGACAGGGCCCTGCCTGGCACCAGGACAGCTCTGTGTGTGCTGTGCCTGCTTGCTCTCAAACTCCCAGAGCATACCTGATGTCTCCTGGGTGCTCCCAGACAGGGCAGTCCCAGTGGGGTGAGGAGGAGGGACGTGGGGGTGACAGCAGTGGCTGTGGCATGGCCCCCCCGTTGGTAAGGACAGTGCCTGTGCTGGGATGTGTCCTCTGTGGGCATCACCAGGCACAGGACCAGGAAGTGTTCAGCCTCCTGCTTGTTTCCTCCCTGGTAGGACACAGAGTCACAGCATCCCAGCATCATGGGGCTGGAAGGGACCTCTGGAGAGCATCCAGTCAGGACACAGCTGGAGTCCTGGCTCCACCTCTGGGCTCCCCAGTTCCAGAGGCAGGGAAGTGCTGGAGAGAGCCCAGGGCAGGCTGGGAAGCTGCTGAGGGGCCTGGAGCAGCTCTGGGAGCAGCAAAGGCTGAGAGCCCTGGGGCTGAGAGCCTGCAGAAGAGCAGCCCCAGAGGGCAGCTGAGCAATGCTCAGCAAGAGCTAAAGGAGCTGTGGGGGGCAAGAGGCTGGGGCCAGGCTCTGCTGAGTGGTGCTCAGGGCCAGGCCAAGGGGCAAGGGGCACAGAGTGGCAGGCAGGAGGTTGGAGCTGAGCAGGAGGAGAAAGTTGTTTGTTGTGAGGCTGCTGGAGGCCTGGGGCAGGCTGCCCAGGGAGGTTGTGGAGTCTCCTGGTGTGGAGAGCATGGGCTGGGTGATGCCCATAGGTCCCTCACGACCTTTCCCATGCAGCTTGTAACTGAAGGCCCTGGGGTCTGCGGGGCAGCACCAGGACCTGTGGGGCAGTGGGAGCTTGGGGAGTGCCGGGCAGTGCCAGCCTGGGGTGTGCTGGACAGTGGCAGCCCGGGCAGTGACTGCAGCCCAGGACGTGCAGGGCGGTGCCAGCCTGGGGCATGCCGAGCGGTGGCATGCTGGGCGGTGGCAGGTGTGGCATGCCAGGTTGTGGCAGGCAGGGCAGTGGCAGGTGGAGCGTGCCGGGTGGGGCCGGGCCGGGCAGGGGCAGCCCGGGGCGTGCTGGGCGGTGCCAGCGTGGGGCGGTGGCAGCCTGGGGTATGCTGGGCGGTGGCGGGCTGGGTGGGGGTAGCCTGGGGCGTGCCAGGCAGGGGTGGACCGGGCGGTGGCGGGTGGGGCAGTGGCAGCCTGGGGCGTGGCAGGTGGGGCAGTGGCAGCCTGGGGCGTGCTGGGCAGTGGCAGGCTGGGGCGTGCCGGGCAGGGGCAGCCCGGGGTGTGCCAGGGCGTGCCGGCCTGGGGCGTGCCGGGTGGTGGCAGCCCAGGGCGTGCCAGGCGGGGGTGTGCCGGGCGGGGGCAGCCCGGGGCATGCCAGGCAGTGGCGTGCTGGGTAGGGGTAGACTGGGGCTTGCCGGGCAGGGGTGGGCTGGGCAGTGGCAGGTGGGGCAGTGGCAGCCTGGGGCGTGGCAGGTGGGGCAGTGGCAGCTTGGGGCGTGCTGGGCAGTGGCAGGCTGGGGTGTGCCAGGGCGTGCCGGCCGGGGGCGTGCCGGGTGGTGGCAGCCCAGGGCGTGCCAAGCAGGGGTGTGCCGGGCGGTGGCAGCCCGGGGCATGCCAGGTGGGGGCGTGCTGGGCGGGGGCGTGCCAGGCGGTGGCGGGCCGTGGCGTGCCGGGCAGGGGCGTGCCAGGCGGTAGCAGGCCAGGCGGGGGCAGCCTGGGGCATGGTGGGCGGTGGCAGGCCGGGGCGTGCTGGGCGGGGGCAGCCTGGGGCGTGCCGGGCGGGGTCGGGCCGTGACGGTGCGTGTGTGCCCCGCAGACGCCGTGTTCGCGTTCCAGCTGCGGAACCCCGTGCACAACGGCCACGCGCTGCTGATGCAGGATACGCGGCGCCAGCTGCTGCAGAGGGGGTACCGCAACCCGGTGCTGCTGCTGCACCCCCTGGGCGGCTGGACCAAGGACGACGACGTGCCGCTGGCCTGGCGCATGCGGCAGCACACGGCCCTGCTGCAGGAGCGCGTCCTGGAGCCCTCCTCCACCGTCGTGGCCATCTTCCCCTCCCCCATGCTCTACGCCGGCCCCACCGAGGTAACGCCGCCCTCACCAGTCAGCTCTGACAACCGCTGAAGGCTCCCTTCCCTTCCCTTCCCTTCCCTTCCCTTCCCTTCCCTTCCCTTCCCTTCCCTTCCTTCCTTCCTTCCCTTCCCTTCCCTTCCCTTCCCTTCCCTTCCCTTCCCTTCCCCTTCCCTTCCCTTCCCTTCCCTTCCCTTCCCTTCCCTTCCCTTCCCTTCCCTTCCCTTCCCTTCCCTTCCCTTCCCTTCCCTTCCCTCCCTCCCCTCCCCTCCCCCTCCTCTCCCCTCCCCTCCCCTCCCCTCCCCTCCCCTCCCCTCCCCTCCCCTTCCCCTCCTTCCCCTTCCCCTTCCCCTTCCCCTTCCCCTTCCCCTTCCTCTTCCCCTTCCCCTTCCCCTTCCCCTTTCCTCCCCTTCCCTCTCATTTCAAATTCCTTCCTTTCTTCCATCCCAGTTCCTTCCTTCCTTCTCAATTCCTCCCTCCCTCCTCTCCCACTTCTTTCCTTTCTTTCTTCCCAGTTCCTCCATTCCCAACTCGTCCTTCCCTTCCCAGTTCCTTCCTTCCTTCCCAGTTCCTGCTTCACTTTCCAGTCCCTCCCTCCCCAATTCCTCCCTCCCTCCCTCCCCCAGCCGCCCGCCGGGTCGCTGTGCCGGGTGCTGATGCTGGCCGCGGTGTGCTCGGGCAGGTGCAGTGGCACTGCCGTGCCCGGATGGTGGCCGGCGCCAACTTCTACATCGTGGGGCGCGACCCCGCAGGCATGCCCCACCCCGACACGCAGAAGGACCTCTATGAGCCCACGCAGGGGGGCAAGGTGCTCAGCATGGCCCCGGGGCTGACCTCGGTGGAGATCATCCCTTTCCGGGTGGCAGCTTACAACAAGAAGAAGAGAGCCATGGACTTCTACGACCCCAAGAGGTAAGGCAGCGGCAGCCTCGATGCCTCCCCTCCTGCCATCCCCTCCAGCCTTGCTGCTGCTCCCCTTCAAGCCAAGGACCTGTGAAAGCCACCTGCTGTCCCCTCTGACAGCTGACCCCATGGCAGCAGTGGGTTGCACCACACTGAAGGTTAGGGGGCTGAACCGTAAGGGAGGCTCTGCAGAGGGACCTGGCCAGGCTGCAGCCATGGGATGAGGCCAGTGGGATGAGGCTCAACAAGGCCAAGTGCTGAGTGCTGCACCTGGGTCACAACAACCCCAGGAAGGCTCCAGGCTGGGGGCAGAGGGGCTGGAAAGTGCCCAGCAGGAAAGGTCCTGGGGGTGGTGGGTGGCAGCAGCTGGAGAGGAGGCAGCAGTGCCCAGGGGGGCAAGAAGGGCAGCAGCAGCCTGGCCTGGAGCAGCAATGGTGTGGGCAGCAGGAGCAGGGCAGGGATTGTGCCCTGGGCTGGGCACTGGGGAGGCCACAGCTTGAGTGCTGCCTTCAGCTCTGGGCCCTCCCTGCCAGCAGGAGCTGGAGGGCTGGAGCAGGGCCAGAGAAGGGCAAGAGAGCTGGGGAAGGGTGTGGAGAAGAGGGCTGGGGAGGAGCAGCTGAGGGAGCTGGGGGGGTTGAGTGTGGAGCAGAGGAGGCTGAGGGAGACCTCCTTGTTCTCTGCAGCTCCTGAGAGGAGGCTGCAGCCAGCTGGGGGCTGGGCTCTGCTCCCTGGTAACCATTGATAGGACAAGAGGAAATGGCCTCAAGTTGCCCCAGGGCAGGTTTGGGTTGGAGCTGAGGGGAAACTTGTTCCCTGGCAGGGTTCTCAAAGCCTGTCACAAGCTGCCCAGGTGGAGTCCCCATCCCTGGAGCTGCTTCAAAGCTGCAGAGATGTGGTGCAGGTTTAGCCCCAGGCTTGGTGGAGTTAGAGCAGGGTTGGACCGGGTGCTCTGAAAGGCATCTGCCCACCGGAACAGCTCTGTGGCTGTGTGATCTCTAAGCAGCACACTTTGGGTACCAAATGCCAGTGCAGACAGAGCCTGTGGCAGCTGGAGGGCTCCAGCTCCTCTGGAAGGGGAACTATAGCATCACAGCATTGTCAGGGTTGGAAGGGACCTCGAACATCATCCCGTTGCAAACCCTCTGCCGCGGGCAGGGACCCCTCCCACTGGCTCAGCCATCCGCTGCTGCTGGCACAGCCAGGCTGGAGCCGCAGCGTGGTGCTGCCGCCGGTGCCGGCAGGGTTCTGTCTGCGCGGCGGTGGCTTCGGTGCTGGCCGGCCCGCTGCTGTGGGCTGGCCCTGGCCAGCAGCGCTGATGTGCCCCTGCCTCTCCTTGCCCCAGGCACGAGGACTTTGACTTCATCTCAGGAACACGCATGAGGAAGCTGGCTCGGGAGGGAGCAGACCCACCCGAGGGCTTCATGGCCCCCAAGGCTTGGAAGGTCCTGACCGAGTACTACCAATCGCTGGAGAAGAATTAACTCTGCTGCTGCTGCTGCCTAGCAATGCCTGTATTAAGAGTGAGCCATGATTGGTTCCTCCCCCACGACACAGATCAGTTCCTTCCCCCTGCTTTGGCTTTCCCTTACTAATTGCAGACACTCGGAGCCTGCTCCTTCTGCCCCCGCAGCCACCAGGAGTGTCCCCGTGGGGCTGGAGGGGCAAGAGGGGCCCTGTGTCCCCAGCTGAGCCCAGCACAGCCTGCAGAAGAGCCAGGTGGGTCACTCTGGGGCCCTGCACCAGCCCCTGCTGCAGAGCTGGCACCTCTGCACCAGGCTTTGTCCTCTGCGTGGAGCAGAGTTGAAGAAGTGCCTCTCCTCCAGCCCTCTCCTGGCGCTGCCCCAAGCTGCCAGGCTGGCAGAGGCGCCCAAGGCCCTCAATCACTGCCCTCCTCCAGCTCATGCCTTAAGCAGAGAGTTGTTTTTGACACACTCTCATTAACAGGATTGGTTTTAATCAGCCTTGACCATCAGTTCCTGGTGGCCAAGGCAACTGTTCAGGCTCCTTCCTCTCTGCCTCCTGCGTGGCCTCTCGCCGTCCAAACCAAACCTGGGTGAAGCATTGCTGGTGATCCACATTCAGCTTTCCATGGGGGCTCTGCCATGGCTGCTCACAGCCTGGTGGACCTCTGGGTTGGGGAGAGCTGTCCTGGGAGACACCATAAGCCTGGGAGATCTCTGAGAGCAGAGCTCCATCGACCTGAGGGCAGCAGGATGCTGTTTGCAGGCTCTTGTGGGAGCTGCCCGGGGGGGGTGGTTGTACCCCCATCCCTGCAGGTCTGCCAAGGAGGCAGAGGTGTGCTGAGGGCCATGCCCCAGGCTTGGCAGAATTAGAGAATGGCAATGGCTGGACTGGCTGATCTGAAAGGGCTTTCCCAACCAAAGCAGGTCTGTGGTTCTGTCCTCCCTGCCCTGTCCCTCTGCCCAAGCTCCACTCACCCTGGAGGTGAACCAGCAAAACCAGAGCAAGGCGGGCCCCAGCCCAGGAAAGCAGAAGAGTGGAAAGCAGGAGAGAGTGGCTCAGATGCTTGCTCTCATCCCTACCCACAGCCTTGACTTCCTAGCTGCAGGGTGGTGGTGCTGGCTCCAGCTGAGAGCCAGCCAGAGGGTGGTGGAAGGGTCTTTGGTTCCCCCCAGCCACGTGGGTGCTGCTGTGCCAAGGGTGATGGTGCCAAGGCCAGAGCCAGCGGGCAGTGCTGCTCCCACCTCTGGCTGCTGTGTCCTTCCTGCAGACCTTTCCCCCAGGGGCTGTTTTCTCCTCCCTTCAGCATGGACTTTGGTCCTGTGCCTGAGGCTGTTCTGCTGACTGGCAGCTCTTGGGGTGACCTCCGGCAGGGCTGAGCAGGGTCACTTAACCCCACAGCTTTCCCTGCCCCCGGCTGGGTCTTGCTCTGAGCAAGTCCTGCTGGCACTGCTGTGAGTCTCGCTGGTGGCTGAGGGTCTGAGCCAGTGCCCTGCACACCAGGGAGCCCACAGGCTTCAGGGCTGAGGGTTGGGGAAGCTGAGAGCAGACAGCTCTGCACCCCTTAGCTTCCACCCATGGCAGCAAGCCGGGCTGACGATTGCTGTGCTCACCCTTCCGCCCCAGGGGCAGCCAGAAGCAACGAATCAGCTGCTCCTGCTCTGCCACCCCTGCTCTGCCGCTGTGCTTTGAGTCGCAGCAGCTCCGTGCTCCGGCAGGGCAAGCCAGCTGCAGCCCAGCCAGCGCCGGCCTCCGCCGCCGCCCCCAGCCCTCCTCTGGGCCTGGCAGTAATCTCGCACAAAAGCCTTTTTTAATCCTTGCTCAGCTGCCTGGGGGTTGGGGTTTTTTTTGGGGGAGTCGTTTTAAAAGTACTTTAAAAGTATTATGATACTTGGAGCAAAGAGCCCAAAGCTGAGATGCAGCTGGGGGAGAAGGCTGCTGCAGGAGCCGTGCTGGGAGCCGAACGCAGCCCAGCAGCCTCTCTCCCTCAGGAGTCTCAACCCTGTGCTCAGGGCCCCTTGGGGGAGGGGAGGAGGGGGCACACACTGCAGGGAAAGGTGACCCTCCCGACTGGGACTGCAGCCTTTGCCAGGGGTGAGAAGGGAGATTGTGCCTGGAAATCACCAAAGAGCTGGGACCCCCGGGACCCCCCCGGCCCAAATGGCTCCAGCAAAGCACAGCTTGGTGCATCGGCAGCCCCTGCCCCAGCCCGGGGCCCTGCCTGCCCCGCTCCCAGCCCCGCTCAGCGGGGAGGAAGGCAGGGGAGGAGGTCTGTCTGTCTGTCTGTCTGTCTGTTAGTGTATTTATTAAAGACATGAGACTGGGCCTTGTGCCTCCACTGCTGCCGCCGGGGATAGTAACATACTGTGTGAAGCTCCAGGCTCTGCTGCAGGAACCTCCCCGTCAGAACCAATAAATGTTTATCCACCCCTGGCTCTGCTGTGGCCTTTCCTGGGGCGGGCAGGGACCCACAGGCACCGGGGGGAGCCGGGGCAGGGACAGGGCTGCAGCAGTGCCACAAGCACAGCTCCTGCCCAGCACCCCCAGCACCAGCCTGGCACATGCAACAAGGCCAACCCTGCAGCCTCTCTGCATCAGCAGCCTCAACCCTGCAGCCTCTCTCCTTTAGGAGCTTCAACCCTGCAGCCTCTCTCCTTTAGAAGCCTCAACCCTGCAGCCTTTCTCCTTCAGGAACCTGCACCCTGCAGCCTTTCTCCTTCAGGAACCTGCACCCTGCAGCCTCTCTCCTTCAGGAACCTGCACCCTGCAGCCTCTCTCCTTTAGGAACCTGCACCCTGTGCCCTTGCTGCAGAGCTTTAGCCAAGTCACAACTCACCCTTGGCTGCCCTCTGTCTCTCTTGTGCTGTGCCATCAGCTCCAGCTGCTAAGCCCTGCAGCCATGCTCCCCTGCAGGGAGGGTGCTGCTGCAGCCTTTGGGCTCTTCCTGAGCAGCTGTAAAGGGGCTGTGGGTCACTGAGCTCACTCCTGCACCACAAATCCCTCATCACCTTTATGGCTTTGAAACTCCTCCACGTATGGGGACTCCACCACTGCCCCCAAACAGCCTGGTGCAGGGCTTGACAACCTCCAAGGGGAAGGAATTGTTCCTCATGTCGAGGCTGTGTCTCCCCTGGTGTTGCCTGAGGCTGTTTCCTCTTGCCCTGTCACTCAGCAGAGCCAAATCTTGCCCATCCTGCCAGCTTGTGTGATGGTGTTGGGGGCTCTTCACCTGCAGCTGCAGCTCTGGCACAGGGCTGGCTGCAGGCCTCTGGGCTGTGCCCTTAGTTCACACTCCCAGGGCTCCCAGCACCATTGCCTGCAGCACCCTGGGCTTCACCCTGGGCTGCCTGGCTGCCACATTTCCAGGCTCCCAAGCACCAGCCAGGGAAAAGCTGCTCCTGCCCAAAGCAAGGCCAAAGCCCCAGCTGCATTTGCAGCGCTCCTGCACATGGCTGCAGGAACCAGAGCAGCAAAACCTCAGAGCAACCAAACCCCACATGCAGTGACCTGGCCCTCAGGGCTGCTGCCAAGCTTTCTGTGTTCCAGCCTGGCTGGGTCAGCTGCTCCACAGCCTGGGGCAAGTGAGGCACAGCCCACCCTGGACACGCTGTCTGCTGGGGCTGAACTGGCCCCAGACACAGGCTCTGGCTGCTGGGGGCATGTCTGTGTCCCCTCCTGCCCTTTAACCCCCTAGACAAACTCATTTCACCTGGAACTTGGTACAGCTCAGAGCTCAGAGGTGGAGCCTGGCTCAGCCTCAGCTCACCCTTGTGAAATGCTGCTGGGCCTGGGCAGCTGGTCCCAGGGTCAGAGCAGAGGACTTCAGCTCAGGTTCAACAGAGTGTGTGCAAAGTCTGCCCTCAGGCAAGTTGAAATGTCACACTGGTGGGACCCCCTGGGGGCCATGTTGGGGGAGGTCATGGAATCAGAATGGTAGGGATTGGATCATTGAGTCCTACCCCCCTGCCAGAGCAGCATCACCCAGGGCAGGGCACCCAGCAACACATCCAGGTGGAGTTTGGGATGTCTCCACACCAGGAGACTCCACAACCTCTCTGGGCAGCCTGCTCCAGGCCTCCAGCAGCCTCACAACAAACAACTTTCTCCTCCTGCTCAGCTCCAACCTCCTGCCTGACACTCTGTGCCCCTTGCCCCTTGGCCTGGCCCTGGGCACCACTCAGCAGAGCCTGGCCCCAGCCTCTTGCCCCCCACAGCTCCTTTAGCTCTTGCTGAGCATTGCTCAGCTGCCCTCTGGGGCTGCTCTTCTGCAGGCTCTCAGCCCCAGGGCTCTCAGCCTTTGCTGCTCCCAGAGCTGCTCCAGGCCCCTCAGCAGCTTCCCAGCCTGCCCTGGGCTCTCTCCAGCACTTCCCTGCCTCTGGAACTGGGGGGCCCAGGACTGGAACCAGGACCCCAGATGTATCCTGACTAGGGCAGGGAAGAGGGTCAGGAGAACCTGCCTCAACCTGCTGGCCACACACTTCTTCATGCACCCCAGGAGACCCTTGGCCTTTGTGGCCAGAAGAGGACCTCACATGTTACTCAGTGGGCCCCCAGCACTCCCAGGTCCTGCTCCCTGGAGCTGCTTCCCAGCAGGTCTCCCCTCCCCTGTCCTGCTGCAGGAGGTTTTTCCTCCCCAGGGGCAGGACCCTACCCTTGCCCTTGGTGACCCCCAGAAGGTTCCCTCTGCCCAGCTCTGCAGCCTGGCCAGGTCTGGCAGAGCCTGGGGGCTGTCAGCCTCTGCTCCCAGTTCTGTGCCATCAGCACTCTGTCCCTTTGCCCAGGTCACTGATGATGTTCAGCAAGACTGGACCCAGTCCTGGCTCCTGTGGTACACCAGAAGCTGCAGGTCTCCAGCTGGACTCTGCACTGCTGCTCACACCCCTCTGAGCTCTGCCCTTCAGCCAGTTCTCCTCCACCTCACTGTCCCCTGAGAGCTTCACCTGGCTGCTGGGCACCTCCAGCCTCCTGAGCAAGCAGCGCTCTCTGCAAGCTGCTCTTCAACTCTAGTCCTCAGGGCCGGGCACAAGCCTCGGCCTCCACCAGCACTCTGCCCCCTGGCCCTTCTTGGCTGAGCACTCCCTGGCTCAGGTATTTCACATTTCCACAGCCCCCTCTCCCCCCCCCACTGTGTTGGAGCATTTCCAACCCCCACCCCCAGCCCCCCTCCTCTTCCCCAGGTGGCAAAGCATCATCCTTCCGAGGCTGTGTTTAAAGCCCTTCCCCGTGGCACCCAAAGAGGCAGCAGGGGGCCAAGCTCAGAGCTGCTGCAGCTGCGGTGCCCCAGCAGCAGGCTGCTGGAGGAGAGGGACAGAGGTGAGCAGCGGCCAGCAGCAGCCCCCAGGGCCGGTGGCCGGCTCCAGCTCCTCTCCATTTGGTGCCGCAGCGCAGCTCTGCTTCAGGCAGCCCCTGCCGAGCTGCCAGGCAGGGCAGCAGCCCCGGGGCGGGGGCCAGAGCAGCGCTGGGGGCGCACTCGTGTGGCATGAGCACAGAATTCACGGTGTGATCAGACAGCAGAACCCAAGCTGCTGCAAAACCCTCCTGCCAGGCCCTTCCCCACAGCCCTTCGGCCGCCCCGGCGCTGGGTACCGCCCCAGGGCGCCGCTGCCGGCAGCAAGGGGAGCAGGAGATGGCTGAATCACATTTATTGAGCCCAAAACCCCTCCCTGCTCCCGGGTGCGGCAGCTCGGAGCACAGGAGGGAGCAGAGGGGCTCAGGGCAGCCCCTGCACGGGGCACACAGCCCCGCGGGCCAGGCCAGCCCAGGCTGGCAGGCAGCAGGGGCACCGGCACCCCCGGAGGAGGCTTCGTGGCAGGGCCCTCGGGGTCCCCCCCTGCTTACCCAAACCAAAACATACAACCCAAGCCAGGAGAGCCTGGGAAAGCAGACCTCGTCCAAAGGCAGCAGCACTCAAAGGCCTGAGCAGGGCACCGGCTTTCAAGTGGTCATCAGGAAGAGACAGAAATCAGAGCAAGCCTTCAAGCGGAGCCTGGCTGGAGAAGCAGCAGGGGCTCTGCCTGGGGGCTGGCAGGAGGAGCAGATGGGAACCGCGCAGGGATGAGCCCCCAGCCTGCACCCCTGGCAGCCCCAGGCGTGGGCACAGCCACCCAGCCCTGCCCTGCCCCCGTGGGCAGGCTCACACAGGGCAGCCCTGCCGGGCCGAGCTCTGGGGCTGGGCAAGGCCTCCCCCTCACCCCCCCAGCTGCCAAGAACTTCGGAGTTGTGGTATCAAAACAATGCCAGAAACAGGTCCCCTCCCCCCGCCCCCCCAGCCCCTCCCTGCGGCCGTCGGTGTCCCTGGGGTTTTGTTTTGCTAATCGATTACAGAGGTGGAGCTAAAAACCAATGCCCCGGGAGGCCAGCAGGGAGCCGCTCCCCCCGGCCTCAATCCAGGCTGACGTGCATCAGGACGTTCTGCAGCATGGCATCCTTCAACCTCCTCATCTTCTCGATGGCCCTCTGCAGGTCCTGCTGCTGCACCGCCGGATCTCATCCTCCTGGTGGCTGCCAGGGACACAGAGGGGGAGAGGGGAGCGTGAGGGAGCCCTGCCCGGCACCAGCGCTGTCCCCAGGGCGCAGTGCTGGGCCCCGGCCTGCTCAGTATCTGCACTGCTGGGGGACTCCATCCCCCTGGCCTCATCATCAGTGATCTGCAGATGACTACAGCTCCCTGCAGGGAGGCTGGAGCCAGGGGGGCACTGGGCTCTGCTCCTAGGCACCCAGCACCAGAACAAGAGGACACAGTCTCAAGCTGTGCCAGGGGAGGTTTAGGGTTGATAATGGCAAGAAGTTCTTCCCAGCCAGAGAGATTGGCCCTGGGGATGTGCTGCCCAGGGAGGTGGTGGAGTCCCCAGCCCTGGAGGTGTTTAAGCAGAGCCTGGATGAGGCCCTTGGTGCCATGGTTGAGTTGATCAGATGGTGCTGGGGGGTAGGTTGGGCTGGATGATCTCTGAGGACTTTTCCAACATTATTGATTCTATGACAGCAAGCTGGGGGCAGGAGTTGAGCTGTCAGAGGGTAGGAGAGCTCTGCAGAGGGACCTTGCCAGGCTGCACAGATGGGCAGAGGCCAAGAGGATGGCACTGAACAAGTCCAAGTGCCAGGGGCTGCACTTTGGCCACACCAACCCCAGGCAGTGCTGCAGGCTGGGGGCAGAGTGGCTGAGAGCAGCCAGGCAGAGAGGGAGCTGGGGGTGCTGGTGGAGAGCAGCTGAAGAGGAGGCAACAGTGTGCCCAGGGGGCCAAGAAGGCCAAGGACATCCTGGCCTGCAGCAGGAAGAGTGTGGCCAGCAGGAGCAGGGAAGTCCTTGTGCCCTGTGCTCAGCACTGCTCAGGCCACACCTGGATTCCTGTGTCCAGCTCTGGGCTCCTCAGGTCAGGAAAGAGGTTGAGCTGCTGGAAGGTGTCCAGAGAAGGGCAAGAAAGCTGGGGAGGGGTCTGGGGCACAGCCCTGGGAGGAGAGGCTGAGGGAGCTGGGGTTGCTTAGCCTGGAGAAGAGGAGGCTCAGGGGAGACCTTCTTGCTCTCTCCAACTCCCTGCAGGGAGGTTGTAGCCAGGTGGGGGTTGGGCTCTGCTCCCAGGCACCCAGCACCAGAACAAGAGGACACAGCCTCAAGCTGTGCCAGGGGAGGTTTGGGCTGGAGGTGAGGAGAAAGTTCTTCCCAGAGAGAGGAATTGGCCCTGGGGATGTGCTGCCCAGGGAGGTGGTGGAGTCAGCTTCCCTGGAGGTGTGTAAGCAGAGCCTGCATGAGGCCCTGGTGCCAGGGTCTGGTTGATTAGTTAGGGTTGGGTGGTTGGTTGGACCTGATGATGTTGGAGGTCTCTCCCAAGCTGGGAGATGCTGTGAGCAGAACTCCAGCAGGGAAAGCAGCAGCTGCCCCCTGAGGCCAGCTGCAGGCACGGTGCCTGCCAGGGCAAGGAGGCAGCCAGGAGAACATCACAGCCAGGGCAGCCTGGCAGAGCCTGGCCAGCAGGCAAGGCTGGCAGTGCAGCATGGGGATGGAGGGCACCTCGTGCTTTGGACCACCTCAAGCTTAGAACCACAGAAGCATCTGATTGCACAAGAGCTTTAAATCACCCAGACATACCAGACTCCAGCTCCGCCAAGGCTGGGGCTGAGCCATGGCCCTCAGCACCACAGCTCTGCAGCTCCACCAGCTGCCTGGGCAGCCTGTGACAGGCTTTGAGAACCCTGCCAGGGAACAAGTTTCTCCTCATGTCCAACCTAAATCTCCCCTGGGGCAATGTGAGGCCATTCCCTCTCCTCCTGCCACTTGTTGCAAGTGACAAGAGCCCAGCCCCCAGCTGGCTGCAGCCTCCTCTCAGGAGCTGCAGAGAGCAAGGAGGTCTCCCTCAGCCTCCTCTGCTCCACACTCAACCCCCCCAGCTCCCTCAGCTGCTCCTCCCCAGCCCTCTTCTCCACACCCTTCCCCAGCTCTCTTGCCCTTCTCTGGCCCTGCTCCAGCCCTCCAGCTCCTGCTGGCAGGGAGGGCCCAGAGCTGAAGGCAGCACTCAAGCTGTGGCCTCCCCAGTGCCCAGCCCAGGGCACAATCCCTGCCCTGCTCCTGCTGCCCACACCATTGCTGCTCCAGGCCAGGCTGCTGCTGCCCTTCTTGCCCTCCTGGGCACTGCTGCCTCCTCTCCAGCTGCTGCCACCCAGCATCCCCAGGGCCCTTCCTGCTGGGCACTTTCCAGCCCCTCTGCCCCCAGCCTGGAGCCTTCCTGGGGTTGTTGTGACCCAGGTGCAGCACTCAGCACTTGGCCTTGTTGAGCCTCATCCCATTGGCCTCATCCCATGGCTGCAGCCTGGCCAGGTCCCTCTGCAGAGCCTCGCTGCCCTGCAGCAGCTCAGCACTGCCACCCAAGTCAGTGTCACCTGAGGCTGCCTCAGTCCCCTGGTGCAGATCTTTGCTGAAGATATCAAACAGACCTGGCCAGCAGCTGGAGCTATCTCCATTCCCCACCACTCTGAGCTTGCCACCTCAGCAGCTGGCTGCCATGCCCTGCCTGCTGGGCTGGCTGTGGGGGCTTGGCTGCCCTGTGCCAGTTGGTCACTCCCAGGAGAGCTGCCCTCCGGGGATCACAGGCAAAGCTTCGCAGTCCCTGCAAACCCTCAGCTCTACCCAGCCAAGAGGAACTGGCTGGGCAGGGTGGAGGAGTAGCAGGAGCATGCAGAGGTGCTGTGCAGCTGCCCCAAGGCCCCCTCACCTGTCCTCCTGGCAGGCAGAGTTGACGTACTCCCTGACGCAGAGCAGCACGGCGTCGCGGCACATCTCCTTCAGGTCGCTGCCCGAGAAGCCGTCGGTCTCCTTGGCCACCTCCAGCAGGTCCACGTGCCTGTCCACCTGCCAGCAAGCACAGCTCACAGCATGGCAGGGACCCAAAGACACCCTCAAGTCCAAGCCCCTGCCAGAGCACAGGTCTCACAGGAACACATCCAGAGAGGGCTGCAAAGGCTCCAGAGCAGGAGACTCCACAACCTCTCTGGGCAGCCTGCTCCAGGCCTCTGGGAGCCTCCCAGGCAAGAAGTTCCTCCTCCTGCTAAGCTGCAACCTCCTGGCCTGCACTTGCCATCCCTTGCCCCTTGGCCTATGCCAGGGCACAGTGAGCAGAGCCTGGCCCTGGCCCTTCCTTCCTGCCCCCCAGCCCTCAGCTCTTGGCAGACATTGAGCAGATCCCTCTCAGCCTTCTCCTCTCCAGCCTCAGCAGCCCCAGGGCTCTCAGCCTCTCCTCAGCAGCAGTGCTCCAGGCCCTTCAGCAGCCTTGCAGCCCTCCCTTGGCCTCTCCCCAGCAGATCTCTGTCCCTGCTGAGCTGGGGAGCCCAGAGCTGGCTGCAATCTTGCAGCTGGGGCCTCAGCAGGGCAGAGCAGAGGGGCAGGAGAAGCTCCCTGGCTCTGCTGGCCACACTCTGCTGAGTGCAGCCCAGGAGCCCCTTGGCCTTCTTGGCCCCCAGGGCACACTGCTGTGCCCTGCAGACCTTGCTGCCCCCCAGCACTCCCAGGTGCTTCTCCTTGGGGCTGCTCTCCAGCAGATCCCCTCCCAGCTGTGCTGCTGCAGGTTATTCTTCCTGCCCAGCTGCAGGGCTCTGCTCTCATCCTTGCTGTCCCTCCCTGCCCAGCTCTCAGTCTGTCCAAGGCTCTGTATAGCCTTACAGCCTTCAGCTGTCTCAGCAGAGCCTCCCAGTGTCAGCAGCAAACTTGCTGAGCAGACTCTGTCAGTCTGTCTGTCTGTTCCCTCATCCATGTCACTGATGAAGATGTAGAACAGCACAGACCCAGCCCTGATCCCTGGGGGACTCCACTGCTCACAGCTCTGCAGCTGGATCCCTCTCAGTGTCTGCTATTCTGTCCCACACCTCCTGAGCTTGCTCTCAAGGCTGCTATGGGAGACAGTGGCAAAGGCTTTGCTAAGCTCAAGGCAGCCTACCCTCCCTGGCCTGCCTGCACCTCCCCCTTCAGTCAGGACATCACAGAAGGCTATGAGATTAGCCTGACCTCCCCTCTGCAGCCTCTCTCTATGACCACCAAAGGCACACAACAGCCTCCTCCTGGTGTTGTTCCTGACTGCCCTAAGAACTTTCTCAGCCTTCATTTTCCTTTAGCTTTCAGAATAAAAGGTCCTTTTGCTGAGCTCTCCAAAGAGTTCCCTGCACACAGTGAAACCAAACAAAACTCTGGGGCTGAGCAAAAAACACCCCCAGAAAAACAGGAAAGAAGAGGCAACCAAAAACTAACCTCCACATTCCCAAATCCCAACGTGGAGGGGCTGGGAGGGAGCTCTGGGCATCCCCCAGCCCCTGCTCCAGCAGGGCACCCCCAGCAGCTTGCCCAGCAGCACAGTGCCCAGGGGGGGCTGGAAGCTCTCCACACCAGAAGACTCCACAACCTCTCTGGGCAGCCTGCTCCAGGTTCCACCAGCCTCACAACAAACAACTTTCTCCTCCTGCTCAGCTCCAACCTCCTGCCTGCCACTCTGTGCCCCTTGCCCCTTGGCCTGGCCCTGGGCACCACTCAGCAGAGCCTGGCCCCATGCTAGCTCTGCCAAGGCTGGGGCTGAGCCATGGCCCTCAGCACCACAGCTCTGCAGCCCTGAAACACCTCCAGGGATGAGGATTGCACCACCCCCCTGGGCAGCCTGGGCCAGGGGCTGAAAACCCCTTCAGAGAAGTTTCTTCTGCTGTCCAACCTAAAGCTCCCCTGGGGCAACTTGAGGCCATTCCCTCTCCTCCTGCCACTTGTTGCAAGTGACAAGAGCCCAGCCCCCAGCTGGCTGCAGCCTCCTCTCAGGAGCTGCAGAGAGCAAGGAGGTCTCCCTCAGCCTCCTCTGCTCCACACTCAACCCCCCCAGCTCCCTCAGCTGCTCCTCCCCAGCCCTCTTCTCCACACCCTTCCCCAGCTCTCTTGCCCTTCTCTGGCCCTGCTCCAGCCCTCCAGCTCCTGCTGGCAGGGAGGGCCCAGAGCTGAAGGCAGCACTCAAGCTGTGGCCTCCCCAGTGCCCAGCCCAGGGCACAATCCCTGCCCTGCTCCTGCTGCCCACACCATTGCTGCTCCAGGCCAGGCTGCTGCTGCCCTTCTTGCCCTCCTGGGCACTGCTGCCTCCTCTCCAGCTGCTGCCACCCACCACCCCCAGGGCCTTCCTCTGCTAGGCAGAAAGCTGCCACAAGCTTGTGTCCGTGGGGTTGTTGTGTCCCAAGTGCAGGGCCACCATAATCCAACACCTAGAGCAGCTTTGCCCTGAAGGAAAAGTGAAGCAGGGATGAGAAGTGTCACAGCTCTCAGCCTGACTGGACAGAGGGAAACCAGAACTCAGAAGCTCTCCTCCTTGCTTCCTGATCTCTTGAAGCTTCCTCCACTGACCAAGGTGATAGGCAAAGGTGATTCCCCTTCAGCAGTGTTGGGGCGATAACAAGGAGATGGAGAGTCCTCTTCCTCAGAGCTGACACAGCCCTAGCCTGCTGCTCACACCCTAGGCTTGTGCTTAACCCAGAAGGCAACTCTCCAGCACTTCCCAAAGCACAGGTGGTTCCTCAGTTACCACCCTGGCATATCATCTCCACCTCACTCCAGGCCAGTCAGGAAAGGAACTCTGTGCAGCTCCCCAGCCTGCCCTCCTGGCCTGAGCCACACAGCACACCCAGGGGACCACTTACATTTTCATTCTTCAAGATCAGCTTCAAGATGGCTTCTCTCTGTTTCAGGGCCTGAGACAAAAGAGAGGAAAAGCTCTCAGAGTACAAAACCCAAATGCATGGAAGGTTGGAACATCTGCCTCCAGGCTGCTCAGGGACACCAGCTGAGCCCTCAGCCTGGGGATTCAGAGTGACAGAATGGGTTGGGTTGGAAGGGACCCTAAAGCCCTAAAGACCACCCAGTTCCAACCCCCTCCCCCCAGCCCAGGCTGCTCCAGGCCTCATCCAGCCTGGCCTGCAACCCCTCCAGGCAGGAGGCAGCCACAGCCTCCCTGGGCAGCCTGTGCCAGAGTCTCCCCAGCCTCACTCTCAACAATTTCTTCCTCCTCTCCACTCTCAATCTCTCCTCTCCCAGCAAAAAGCCATTGTCCCTGGGCCTGGCACTCCCAGCCCTTCTCCAAAGTCCCTCCCCAGCTCTCCTGGAGCCCTTCAGCTCCTGCAAGGCTGCTCTGAGGTCTGCCTGCAGCCTTCTCTTCTGCAGGCTGCACAGCCCCAGCTCTCCCAGCCTGGCCCCACAGGGGAGGTTCTGCAGCCTCTACTCATCTCTGTGGCCTCCTCTGGAGCCTCTCCAGCAGCTCCAGGTCCTTCTTGTGCTGGGGGCCCCAGAGCTGGAGGCAGTGCTGCAGGTGGGCTCTGAGCAGAGCAGAGGGCAGAATCCCCTCCCTGTGCTGCTGCTCTCCCTGCTCTGGCTGCAGCTCAGCACTCAGCTGGCTCTGGGCTACCAGGGACCAGGGCTGGCTCCTGGGGACTCTGTCACCACCTGGCACCCCCAAGGCCTTCTCCTGCAGGCTGCTCTCAGCCTCTCCTCCCCCAGCCTGGATCTGTGCTGGGGATTGCCATTCTTGAGCTGGGGAGCCCAGAGCCAGACACAGTATCCCAGGTAAGGCCTCACCAGGGCAGAGGGGCAGGAGCACCTCCCTTGACCTGCTGGCCACACTCTTCTTGATGCAGCCCAGGATGCCCTTGGCTTTCTTGTCCTGCTGGCTCAGGAGCATCCTGCTGCCTGCCAGGTCCTTCCATTCAGAGATGCTCTCCAAGAGGTCAGCCCCCAGGCTGCACTGCTGCAAGGGGCTGTCCTTCCCCAGCTGCAGGACTTGCCCCTTGCCCTTCATGAATGTCACTGGAGTGGCAGATGGCTGCTCCCTGGCCTCCCCAGGAGGAGGAGAAGGGGCAGGAGAGGCAGGGGTGTGCAGGCCCCGGGCAGGCAGTTGGGCTGAGCAGTGACTAAGCCTCCAAAGCTTCTTGTTCCCAGCTGCACCTGCCCAGCAGGGCTGGAGCCCATCCCAGCATGGCTCTGCCAAGAGGGCTCCTCTCTTGCACAACCAGCCAGACAGCTGCTCCTCCAGTCTGGGCCCTGAGCTGCTGCATGAAGTGAAAAACTGCTGCAGCCAAAAGGCAATGGCCACAGCCAGGACCCAGCTCCCCTGACAGAGGCACCAAAAGTGACCTCTGACAGCACCAAGTGTGGCCAGGAGGCTTGAGCCACCTTGCAAAGGGTGAGGACAGCAAAAGAGGCAGCCAGGGTAACCTGGTGAGGGCTGGCATCATTGATAAAGATCTTCATGAGTGCATAAATCACAGCAGAAGCCTTTCCCAGGCTGCTTGCAGTGCCTGGCTGTGGGAAGGGCTGAGAAGGACACAGGCTCTGGAAGGCTGCCTTCATTCCTCCCTCAGAATGAAAGGTGGTGTGGTGAGAAGGGGAGGATGGCAGGCAAGAGGGACCTGCTTCTTGAGACTATCTGATCTGGCTGCCACCCCTCCTGCAGGCAAGGCTGGGAGGCCACTCTCGTGCTTTTGGTGGCTGCCTTCAAGTGAACACTGAGTTCTCCTCAGTAGCTGAGCCAAGATGAAGACCAAGGGTGGGAAGCCCTCAGAGGACACAGAGTTGGTTCAGATAACTACCCAAGGACTCTAAGACCTCTGCAAGAGACTTCCCATGAAGATGCCAAGTTCTGTGCATGCTTCTAACAGACCACAAGGACATCAAAAGGACCCAGGAACACAGAGTGCTCTGGGCTGAAAGGGACCTCCAGAGCTCAGCCAGCCCAGCCCCCTGCACTCAGCAGGGACATCCTCCACTGCAGCAGGCTGCCCAGAGCCCTCTCCAGCCTCCCCTGCAACAGCTCCAGGCAGGGAGCCTCAACCACCTCCCTGGGCAGCCTGCTGCAGTGTTCCAGCAGCCTCCTGGGGCACAACTTGTTCCTCACATCCAATCTCAATCTGCTCTGCTCTGCTTTGCAGCCCTTGCCCCTGCTCCTGTCCCTGCAGGCCTTTGGGAGCAGTCTCTCTGCAGCCTTCTTGTAGCCTCTTCAGGTCCTGGCAGGCTGCTCTGAGGTCTCCCTGGAGCCTTCTCCTCTGCAGGCTGAACACTCCCAGCTCCCTCAGCCTGTCCCCAGAGCAGAGGTGTGATTTTCATGGCACTTCTCTGGACCCTCTCCATCAGGTCCATCTCTCTCTTGTGTTAAGGCCTCCAGAGGTGGCCCCAGCCCTGCAGGTGAGGTCTCAGCAGAGCAGAGCAGGGGGGCAGGATCCCCACTCTCCACCTCTGGCCAGACTGCTTTGGATGCAGAGGTGCTCCAATCCCCTGATCCCTGTTGTGGCCCTCTCAGGACACAGGTTCCCTGGCTGACAAAGCTCCTGGAGCTCTGGAGCTGAGGCCAGGCCAGGGGACTTACAGGCTGGTTGATGTGGAAGCGAGTTGGCATCCTCCTCATGATGGCAGAGTCCAGGTCCTGGGGCCGGTTGGTGGCTCCCATCACTATCACCTGTGTGCAGCAACAGATGAAACCAGTCAGCCTGAAACCAGCTTTCGAAAACATCCCTGGAGGGGAGTTTCAAAACCCTTGGATCAAGAACATCAACATCCAAAGGAGTTGCACAAGGCTGCTTGCTGCTGCCTTCAGCAATGAGGCAGCACAGCAGAGCAGCAGCACCACGCAGCAGCTCCCAGTGGAGACTCCCCCTGCAGCCCCAGCCCCTTCCCTGCCCAGTTGGAAAGTTCAAAGCCCCAGCAGTAACCCAAAACCTCCCTCTCCTGTGTCATGCTGTTCTCTCTGCAGCTTTTGGTGGTCTGGAAGGGCCCTGCAAGGAGACATTTTGCTAAGGTATTAAGAAATGTGTGGCAGGTGAGGGCTCTGAGGGAAACTGAAGGCCAAGCAGCTGAGCAGGCTGGCCAAAGACACACCAAAACACAGGGCATGGGACTGCTGGAGAGAGCCCAGAGGAGGCCACAGGGATGCTCCCAGGGCTGGAGCAGCTCTGCCCTGAGCACAGGCTGAGGGAGCTGGGGCTGTGCAGCCTGCAGAGGAGAAGGCTCCAGGGGGACCTCAGAGCTGCTGCCAGGACCTGAAGGGATGCTGCAGGAAGGCTGCAGAGAGACTTTGCCTGAGGGGGTCTGAGACAGGACAAGGGGGAATGGTTTGGAGCTGAGGCAGAGCAGGGTCAGAGTGGAGCTGGGGAAGAAGTTCTTCAGTAGGAGGCTGGGGAGAGCCTGGCCCAAGCTGCCCAGGGAGGCTGTGGCTGCCTCCTGCCTGGGGGAGTTCCAAGCCAGGCTGGATGAGGCCTGGAGCAGCTGAGTGTAGAGGCTGCAGGGAGACCCTAGAGCAGCCTTCCAGGATTTGAAGAGGGCCTCCAGGAGAGCTGGGAAAGGACTTCTAACAAAGGCCTGGAAGGACATGATGAGAGGTGGCAGTGACAGACTGAAGAAGCTGGACTGAGATGAGACATTAAGTCAGAGCCCTTCCCTGTGCGGGTGGTGAGGCAGTGAACGGGCAGCCCAGAGAAGCTGGGGAGGCTCCAAGCCTGGCAGTACTGAAAGGCAGGGTGGCTGGGGCCTGGAGCAAGCTGGCTTAGGAGGAGGTGACCCTGCCCATGGCAGGGGCTTGGAACTGGATGATCTTGAAGGTCCCTTTCAACCCAAACCATTCTGTGCCTCTGGGGCCCAGCCCATGGCAGGGGGGTTGGAGGAGATGCCCTCTGGGGTCCCCTCCAAGCTGGGTCACTCTGAGGTGCAGTGACAAAACGTTGGTTTTCCTTCTTTAATCATCCAGAGAAGCTTTAAAAGGCAGAAGGAAGCTGTGCGCAGTGCAGCAGCAGTGCAGGAGCACAGCTCAGCTCCTTGGGCTCCCTTCCAGGTGAGAGCAAACTGGCTCCCATTCAGCTCAGCTCTGCTCTCTCAGCTGTGCTGCTAAGTTATGTACAGGGCAAACACTCAAGGCACCCAAGTGACAAATGCCAGGGCAATTAACCTCTTATCAATAGCCCTTTCCTGACCTGCTCCTGGCCCTTTGTCTGAGCTCAGCCCTGCCAAGGCAGGCCTGGCAGCTTGGCTTGTGGCAGAGCAGAGCCACCCTGCCACCTAGGGGTGGCACTGCACGGGGACTGAGAGGGCTCTGCTGCACCAGGCCTGGGGCAGTCCTCTCCTTCCCTGAGGCCCCCCAGTCCCAGAGAGCCAGGAACTGCTGCAGAGAGCCCAGGGCAGGCTGCAGAGCTGCTGAGGGGCCTGGAGCAGCTCTGGGAGCAGCAAAGGCTGAGAGCCCTGGGGCTGAGAGCCTGCAGAAGAGCAGCCCCAGAGGGCAGCTGAGCAATGCTCAGCAAGAGCTAAAGGAGCTGTGGGGGGCAAGAGGCTGGGGCCAGGCTCTGCTGAGTGGTGCCCAGGGCCAGGCCAAGGGGCCAGGGGCACAGAGAGGGGCAATGGACAACAGATCTGGGGAGGAGCAGCTGAGGGAGCTGGGGTTTAGTGTGGAGAAGAGGAGGCTGAGGGGAGACCTCATGGCTCTCTGCAGCTCCCTGAAAGGAGGTTGCAACCAGGGGGGGGTCAGTCTCCTCTTCCCAGATGAAACGACCTCAAGTTCCCCCAGGGGAGGTTTATGTTGGACAAGAACAATTTCTTCCTCTTAAGGGCTGTGGAGGCCTGACCCAGGCTGTCCAGGGCAGTGGTGGAGTCCTCATTCCTGCAGAGGTTTCAAAGCCCTGGAGAGGTGGTGCTGAGGGCCATGGTTTAGTGGTGACCTGGCAGTGCTGGGCTAAGGGTTGGACTTGATAACCCTTAAGGTCTCTTCCAACCAAAGCAGTTCCATGATTCTTACTGTGCCTTTCAGCAGCTCAGCTGTGCCCCAAGGTCCTGCTGGAGTCAGGAGGCTTTCACAGGACCACAGGATGGCAGGGATTGGAAGGGACCCAAAGAGACCCTGAAGTCCAAGCCCCTGCCAGAGCAGGAGCAGAGAATCCAGCACAGGTCTCACAGGAACACATCCAGACAGGGCTGCCAAGGCTCCAGAGCAGGAGACTCCACAACCTCTCTGGGCAGCCTGCTCCAGGCCTCTGGGAGCCTCCCAGGCAAGAAGTTCCTCCTCCTGCTGAGCTGCAACCTCCTGGCCTGCACTTGCCATCCCTTGCCCCTTGGCCTATGCCAGGGCACAGTGAGCAGAGCCTGGCCCTGGCCCTTCCTTCCTGCCCCCCAGCCCTCAGCTCTTGAGAGACATTGAGCAGATCCCTCTCAGCCTTCTCCTCTCCAGCCTCAGCAGCCCCAGGGCTCTCAGCCTCTCCTCAGCAGCAGTGCTCCAGGCCCTTCAGCAGCCTTGCAGCCCTCCCTTGGCCTCTCCCCAGCAGATCCCTGTCCCTGCTGAGCTGGGGAGCCCAGAGCTGGCTGCAATCTTGCAGCTGGGGCCTCAGCAGGGCAGAGCAGAGGGGCAGGAGAAGCTCCCTGGCTCTGCTGGCCACACTCTGCTGAGTGCAGCCCAGGAGCCCCTTGGCCTTCTTGGCCCCCAGGGCACACTGCTGTGCCCTGCAGACCTTGCTGCCCCCCAGCACTCCCAGGTGCTTCTCCTTGGGGCTGCTCTCCAGCAGATCCCCTCCCAGCTGTGCTGCTGCAGGTTATTCTTCCTGCCCAGCTGCAGGGCTCTGCTCTCATCCTTGCTGGCCCTCAGCAGGTTCCTCCCTGCCCAGCTCTCAGCCTGTCCAAGTCCCACTGGAGGTTTCCTGGGCAGGCCCAGCCTGTAGCTGCACATTCCTTGCTGCTGCAATCCACATTCATCACAACCCTTACTTACTATTGCCCCCTAGCAGTTGCAATTGTTGCTACTGTCACAAGAGCCAAATTTGATCCTTATACCAAGGGACTGTGCCTGGCAAGACTGCAGCCAAGTGACCCCAGCCAGCAAGGTGTTGTCAGAAACCTGAGACAGTGCACAGCTCCAAACCTGCTCCTCACTGAACACAGCCCCAGGAGCACTGACAAAGGACCACAGAATGCTCTGGGTTGGAAGGGGCCTCCCAGGCTCACCCAGTCCAACCCCCTGCAGCCAGCAGGGACATCCTCCACAGATCAGGTTGTCCAGAGCTCAGGGAGCCTGAAGCACTCTTGCTGAAAACACTTCCAGTAAACCTGACCCAACCCCTGTGGTGCCCCCTGGAGCTGCTGGGATGGATTTTACTCTGGTGGTTCACTACCAAAAGGACAAGAGTGCCTTGTTCATGCTCTGAAGAAAGGGAATCATGGAAATGGAATCATATCTTCATCAACAACCTGGCTGAGGGCACTGAGGGCACCCTCAGCAGGTTCTGATGATACAGAGCTGGGGGAGGGGGATGGCTGACCCCCCTCAGGCTGTGCTGCCACCCCAGGAGAGCTGGAGAGGCTGAGAGCTGGCTGCAGGCAAACCTCATGGAGCTGAGGAAGGCCAAGTGCAGGCTCCTGCATCTGGGCAGGAACAGCAGCAGGCCCCAGGACAGGTTAGGAGCTGCCCTGCTGCAGAGCAGCTGCATGGAGCAAGACCTTGGAGTGCTGGTGGGCAGCAAGGGCTGCAGGGGACAGCAATGTGCCCTGGGGGCCAAGAGAGCCAATGGGGGCCTGGGGGGCAGCAAGCAAAGTGTGGCCAGCAGGGCTGGGCAGGTTCTGCTCCCCCTCTGCTCTGCCCTGCTCAGACCACAGCTGCAATCCTGTGCCCAGTGCTGGGCTCCCCAGGTGCAGAGAGACAGAGAGCTGCTGGGGAGAGCCCAAGGGAGAGCCAGGAGGAGGAGCTGGGGACCTGAGCATCTGCCCTGTGGAGAGAGGCTGAGAGCCCTGGGGCTGCTGAGGCTGGAGAGGAGAAGGCTGAGAGGGATGTGCTCAATGTCTGCCAAGAGCTGAGGGCTGGGGGGCAAGGGGAGGGGGCCAAGCTCTTGTGGGTGGTGCACAGCCAGGAGCCAAGGAGCAGTGGATGCAAAGTGGAAGAGAGAAGGTTTCAGCTCAAGGGGAGGAGGAGAAACTTCTTTGGGGTGAGGCTGCTGGAGGCCTGGAGCAGGCTGCCCAGAGAGGTTGTGGAGTCTCCTGCTCTGGAGAGCTTCCAACCCCCCCTGGATGCCTTCCTGTGCAGCCTGCCCTGGGTGCCCTGCTCTGGCAGGTCCCTGGAGGTCCCTCCCAACCTCTAATGCACTGAGATACTGGAACTGTTCACTTGGAAAAGACCTCTAAGATCATCCAGTCCAATCATCATCCTGAGGCCACCATGGCTATTAAACCATGTCCCAAAGAGCCACATCCATGTTTCTCAAACACCTCCAGGGATGGGGACTCCACCACCTCCCTGGGCAGCACATCCCAAGGGCAAATCTCTCTCTCTGGGAAGAATTTCTTCCTCACCTCCAGCCTGAACCTCCCCTGGCACAGCTTGAGACTGTGTCCTCTTGTTCTGGTGCTGGCTGCCTGGGAGCAGAGCCCAGCCCCCACCTGGCTCCAACCTCCCTGCAGGGAGTTGGAGAGAGCAAGAAGGTCTCCCCTGAGCCTCCTCTTCTCCAGGCTAAGCAACCCCAGCTCCCTCAGCCTCTCCTCACAGGGCTGTGCCCCAGACCCCTCCCCAGCTTTCTTGCCCTTCTCTGGACACCTTCCAGACCTTAAAGATTATCCAGTTCCAGCTCCCTGCCATGCTCCCCATGAGGGTGGTGAGAGACTGGCCCAGGCTGCCCAGGAAGGCTGTGGCTGCTCCCTCCCTGGGGGTGCTCAGGGCCAGGCTGGATGAGGCAACCAGGTCTGGATGAGAGGTGTCCCTGGCCATGGCAGGGGGTTTGGAGCAGGTGAGCTGTGAGGTCCCTTCCAGCCTGAGCCATTCTGGGATTCTCTGAACAGGCTGAGAGGTGAGGAGCCTCTGCTGGCAGGGACTGCTACAGGCAGCCTGCTCCTCTTGCCCCCTGTCTCAATGCACACTAACCAGGAATCAGGCTCCTTAGCTGGCCAGCCTCTGCACTCACCTGGCAGTTGTAGTCTGTGTCCAGCCCATCCCACAGGCTCATGAACTGAGCTTTCATCATTGCTGTAGCTTCGTGGTCAGAACTGGATCGATTTCTCAGGAAGGAATCTGGAAGGAAGGGTTCAGGAGCACAGTTTACCTCCCAGCCTGCCCCAGAAACCAGCCTGCTGGGCTCCTCCTGGGCACACCTCTGCTGCTCTTTATCTCCCCAACACCTTCCCTTAATGGACACTGACAGCAAAGGAAAAACACTTCTGGTGATGCAGCTGAGGAGGGCTGAGACCTGACCACATTTCCAACTGCAGCACACCAGCAGGCTCCTACCAAGTGAGCCTGCCCCACAGTCTGGGCTCCAAACCTTCCTCTCCCCTGCCTGACTGTTGCAAGCCTGAAGATGCTCAACTTAACCTCAGGAGGCTCAACAAGGCCAAGGGCAAGGTCCTGCAGCTGGCTCAGGGCAACCCCAGGCACCAACCCAGGCTGGGCAGGGACTGGCTGGAGAGCAGCCCTGCAGGAAAGGCCTTGGGGGTGCTGGGGGAGGAGAAGCTCAGCAGGAGCCAGCAGGGAGCACTTGCAGCCCAGAGAGCCAAGCAGAGCCTGGGCTGCAGCAAGAGAAGTGTGGCCAGCAGGGCCAGGGAGGGGATTCTGCCCCTCTGCTCCACTCTGCTGAGACCACAGCTGCAGCTCTGGGGCCAGTGCTGGAGCCCCCAGCACAGGAAGGCTCTGGAGGGGCTGGAAGGTGTCCAGAGCAGGGCCAGGAGGAGGAGCAGAGGGCTGGAGCTGCTCTGCTCTGCAGACAGCCTGAGAGAGTTGGGCTTGTGCAGGCTGGAGAGGAGAAGGCTCCCAGGAGCCCTTCTGGTGGCCTTCCAGGATCTGCAGGGGGCTGCAAGCAAGCTGGGGAGGGACTTTGGAGGGGGTGAGGGAGGGA
Source organism: Melanerpes aurifrons (assembly GCA_011125475.1). Taxonomy (NCBI): domain Eukaryota; kingdom Metazoa; phylum Chordata; class Aves; order Piciformes; family Picidae; genus Melanerpes; species Melanerpes aurifrons. The sequence goes on along the minus strand of WWNC01000002.1, from coordinate 3,301,480 downwards.
GAGGGGTCTGGGACACCTCTGAGGAGGGCAGGAATCAGGCCTGGGCCAGGGAGTCAGCAATGGGCACTGGCAGCCCAGAAGGCCAAGGGCAGCTCAGGAAGGGTTAGAGCTCTGCCAGGCTCTGTTACTGCAAGGTGTATAACTCCCTCCCTAGAAGAAGCAGTGCCAAGAGCCAGAAGGATCTCAACCCTACCAAGCCCAAAGGCACTGCACAGCTGGCAGCTCTGCTGCCCTGCAGGCTCAACACCCTCCCCTACTGCCTCAGCCTTGTTCTAAACTTCTCTTTTGTTTTCCATTAGGTGTCCTCTCAGCAGAGGCACTGAGGGGGATTTCATAGCTCAGGTTGGGAGGGACCTCAGAACTCATCTGCTCCAGCCCCTGCCATGGGCAGGGACCCCTCCCACCAGCCCAGGCTGCTCCAGGCTTCATCCAGCCTGGCCTGCAACACCCCCAGGCAGGAGGAGGCAGCCACAGCCTCCCTGGGCAGCCTGGGCCAGAGTCTCAGTAGCCTCACACTGAAGCACTTCTCCCTCAGTTGCACTCTGACCCTGCTCTGCCTCAGCTTCCAACCCTTCCCCCTCAGTCTGGCTCAGACACCCTCAGGAAAAGGCTCTGCAGCCTCCCTGCAGGATCCCTTCAGGTAATGGAAGCAGGCTCTAAGATGCTCCTCAGTCTTCTCTGCAACAAAAAGCAGCAGCAGCTGCTTCTGCCTGAGACATCCTCCCCTAAGAGCAGGAAGCAGCAGTGGCTGTGAGGGAAGAGGCATGGGCTGGAGAGAAGAGCTCCTGCTTTGGCCCCATGACTTGTCACAGCATTTCCATCCCTAATCTTTGTGCCATTCTCACTCCCAGGAACAGATGCCAGCAGCCCAGCTGAATTCCAGAAACACAGCATGTGAGGTGCTGGAAAGGACCTCCAGAGCTCCCCCAGGCCAAGGGCAGCTCACACAGCAACACAGCCAGGGGGGGTTGGAATCTCTCCACACAGGGAGACTCCACAGCCCCCCTGGGCAGCCTGCTCCAGGCCTCTGGCACCCTCCCAGGGAAAAACTTCTCCCTCCTCTTGCCATGCAACTTCCTCTGCCTCAGCTTCCCTCAGCTTCCACCACTGCCCCTTGTGCTGGCACTGGGCAGCCCCCAGCAGAGCCTGGCTCCAGCCTCTGGGCACTGCCCCTGCACAGCTTTAGCCCCAGCAAGGAGCTCCCCTCTCAGGCTCCTCCTCTCCAAGCTCCAGAGCCCTCAGCTCCCTCAGGCTCTGCTCCTGAGGAAGATCTTCCACTGCCTGCAGCAGCTCTGTGCCTCTGCCATGGACTCTCTCCAGCACTTCCCTCAGGCCCTTCCTGACCTGAGGGGCCCAGACCTGGACACCAGATTCCAGCTGTGGCCTCAGCAGGGCAGAGCAGAGGGGCAGGAGAACCTCTCTGAATCTACTGTGTCCAGCTCTGGGCTCCTCAGGTCAGGAAAGAGGTTGAGCTGCTGGAAGGTGTCCAGAGAAGGGCAAGAAAGCTGGGGAGGGGTCTGGGGCACAGCCCTGTGAGGAGAGGCTGAGGGAGCTGGGGTTGCTTAGCCTGGAGAAGAGGAGGCTCAGGGGAGACCTTCTTGCTCTCTCCAACTCCCTGCAGGGAGGTTGGAGCCAGGTGGGGGCTGGGCTCTGCTCCCAGGCAGCCAGCACCAGAACAAGAGGACACAGTCTCAAGCTGTGCCAGGGGAGGTTCAGGCTGGATGTTAGGAAGTTCTTCCCAGAGAGAGTCATTGGCCCTTGGGATGTGCTGCCCAGGGAGGTGGTGGAGTCCCCATCCCTGGAGGTGTTTAGGAAGGGCCTGGCTGAGGCCCTGGGTGCCATGGTTTGGTTGATCAGATGGTGCTGGGGGGTAGGTTGGGCTGGATGATCTCTGAGGTCTCTTCCAAGCTGGTTCATTCTATTCTATTCTACTCCCCATAGCCCTTCTAATGCACCCCAGGAGTCCTTTGGCCTTCTTGGCCACAAGAGCACATTGCTGGCTCATGGTCTACCTCCCATCCCCCAGCACCCCCAGCTCCTTGTCCCCTTCACTGCCCTCCAGCAGGTCACTCCCCAGCCCCTCCTGCTCCCTTGAACCCCCTCCTGCTCCAGTCACCCCCAAACACCCCGGTCCAAGCCCCGAGGCCCAGCTGGATGCTTACCAATTTCATCAATGAAAATGATGGATGGCTGGAGCTTGATGGCAAGGGAGAAGACAGCAGCAGCCAGCTTCTGGGACTCCCCATACCACTTGTCAGTCAGGGTGGAGGACTGGAGGTTGATGAAGCGGCAGCCTGCCTCCTTGGCCGTCGCCTTGGCGATCAAGGTCTTGCCGCAGCCGGGAGGGCCGTAGAGAAGGACCCCTGGGGGGGAAATGAGGAGCTGGGAACTCTCCCTGCCTGCTGGGCAGGCCTGAGCCACCCTCAGCTCACACATCACACCATCAACCAGGCTGGAAAAGAGCCCAGAGATCATGGAGGCCAAGCTGCCTCCCAGCACCTCCTGACAGCTGAAGCAGGGGTCCAAGTGCCACACCCGGCCCCCGCCGGCACACCTCCTGGCGTGGGGCTCTTGTTCTCCTGCCCCATGACCAGGAGGGGAGATTTACATGAGGCATTAGGGGGAAAAAAAACCCCAAGTGCACAGACCCACAGAATTTCAGGGGCTAGAAAGGGAGCTCCAAAGCTCATCCCGTGCAGCCCCCTGCCAGAGCAGGCTCACCAGCAGCAGGTCACAGGGGAGCTGAGAGAGAGGCATCGCTCCCTTGCTGCCAGGGGACACCAGAGCAGAGCTCTCTTTGCTGCCTTCCTTTGGAAGGAATCAAATGTTTCAGCTTTCCTTCTTTTCCCCTGTGGGGCTCAAGTACACAGCAGGCTGAGGGAGTTGGGGCTGTGCAGCTTGGGAGGGAAGGCTGTGGAGGGGCTGGAAGGTGTCCAGAGCAGGGCCAGGAGGAGGAGCAGAGGGCTGGAGCTGCTCTGCTCTGCAGACAGCCTGAGAGAGTTGGGCTTGTGCAGGCTGGAGAGGAGAAGGCTCCCAGGAGCCCTTCTGGTGGCCTTCCAGGATCTGCAGGGGGCTGCAAGCAAGCTGGGGAGGGACTTTGGAGGGAGTGAGGGAGGGAGAGGGGTCTGGGACAGCCCTGAGGGGGGCAGGAATCAGGCCTGGGACAGGGAGCCAGCAATGGGCACTGGCAGCCCAGAAGGCCAAGGGCAGCTCAGCTGCCAGTGCCCATTGCCAGAGGTGGAGGGAGAGGATTCTGCCCATCTGCTCTGGGGTGTCAGGGAGGGATAGGAGTGGGGGGGATGGAGCAAAAGGAGAAGTGGGGAGCTGGAGCTTGGCTGTGAGGAAGAAGTTGTTGGCCAGGAGGGTGGTGAGAGCCTGGCCCAGGTTGCCCAGGGAGGTGGTGGAAGCCTCCTGCCTGGAGGTGTTTGCAGCCAGGCTGGAGGTGGCTGTGAGCAACCTGCTGTGGTGTGAGGTATCCCTGCCCATGGCAGGGGGCTGGCACTGCCTGAGCTTTGGGGTCCCTTCCAGCCCTGAGAATTTTATGATTCTATGAATCAGAGAATGGTTTGGCTTGGAAGGGACCTCCAAAGCTCAACCAGTTCAACCCCCCTGCAGTCAGCAGGGACATCCTCCACTAGATCAGGTTGCCCAGAGCTTTGGGCGGGGTGCAGAAAGCAAAACCTGACAATTCAGGGCGTTGAAAATGCAGCCTCTAGAGGTGATGGCAGCAAAATACCCCATTAATCTCTGCAAGGTAGTTATGGCTTCATTATTAAGACAAAACTTGCTCACCACAGCTTCGTTTCATGCAAGACACACAAAAAGGGAGGAACCTGAGGATCTTCCCTGCTCCTAAGGCCAAGATAGGATTCTGTACCCTTTCCTTCCTACCTTTGGGTGGCTGTAGGAGCCTGGAGTTCTCAAACAGGTACTTCTTCTTGATGGGCAAAATGACAGTGTCTTTCAAGTCTGTAATGACATCATCCAAGCCTGCAATATCACTCCAGGTCACCTAAGGTGGACAAGCAGTGTTAGAAGTGCTCAGCACACACCCTGCCAACACAAAGCTGAGAAGTGCTGCAAGGCCTCTAAAACCAAAGCCAAACCAAGCAACCCTGTGACAACTCAGGCTAAAAAGCTTTGCTCTCAGCAAAGCCCTTTCAGGTTTCAATTAATGAATGAAAAGCAAGGCACTTCCACAGATACAGAAAGAGGGCAAATAAAGCAATCCAAAGGCAAAAGAGATCTTCCATGGCAGCTGTGCAGCTGACACCCAGCTGAGTGCTGTGGCTGATCAGAATCAAGGAGCTGGAGGGCATCCAGAGGGACCTGGGCAGGCTGCAGAGCTGGCTGAGGAGACCCTCAGGAGGTGCAGCAAGGGCAAGGTCCTGCACCTAGCTCTGGGCACCCCTCAGAATCAATCCAGGCTGGGGGGGATGAGACTGAGAGCAGCCCTGCAGAGAAGGCCTTGGGGGTGCTGGGGGGGAAGAGCAGGGCAGGAGCCAGCAATGGGCACTGGCAGCACAGGAGGCCAAGGGCAGGCTGGGCTGCAGCCAAAGCAGTGTGGCCAAAGCTGGAGAGAGGATCCTACCCCTCTGCTCTGCTCTGGGGAGACCTCACCTGCAGGGCTGGGACCAGCTCAGGGGACTACAACACAAGAGAGACACAGACCTGATGCTGTCCTCCTCTAAACCCACTCCAAAATTATCATAGGACTGGAAGCCTCCTCCTGTGGGGCCAGGCTGGGAGAGTTGGGGCTGTGCAGCCTGGAGAGGAGAAGGATCCAGGAGACCTCAGAGCTGCAGTTCAGTATCTGCAGGGCAGCTCCAGGCAGGCTGGGGAGGGACTGTCCAGAAGGGGCTGTGGGGATAGGAGCAGGGGCAAGGGTTTGGAAGTGGAGCAGGGCAGAGTCAGGTTGGAGCTCAGGAGGAAGCTCTGCACAGGGAGGCTGGGGAGACACTGACACAGGCTGCCCAGGGAGGTGGTGGAGGCTCCATGCCTGGAGCCATTCAGGCTCAGCCTGGCTTCGTCCCTGGGCAGCCTGCTCTGGCTGCAGCTGTCCCTGTGCCTGCAGGGGGTTGCACAGATGCCCTTGGAGGCTCCCTTCCACCCAAGTGCCAGCTGGGAAGGGCTCTCCTCAGGAAGCAGATGCTTACATGCATGTTGAGGGGGTCCACCAGGTGGGCAGCGATGCTCATTTCGTACTCGGTGAGCTTGACGTTCTTCACCCCGATCTGCTTCATCAGCTTCTCAGCCTGGGGAGGGGGCAAGGAAAGCACCCACAGCATCAGAGACAACTCTCAGCTTCAGTGCACGTTCTGGGGGGGGGTTGTTTAAAGAACTGCTGGAGGGAGCCTGCAAAGCTTCTCTGTAGGTCACAGCTGAAGAGGAGTGCAATCAGCAGAAGGTTCTCCTATGGCTTCCTATCGCTGAGTCCTCTCTCAGTTCCCATCAAGTCAGTGTCCCCCACCCCCACCCCCCCAGCACACACCCAGCATGGCCTGGAAAGCAACAAAACTACCCAGAAAAACACTAGAGTTTCCTCTCCAGGAGAGGTTTGCAGACACACAGCTAAACCCAGCTCAAACATCCTTTCCAGAAGGGCTTCCCAAGCAGCCGTGCTACACTTCCAAACTGCCCCGCAGGCCTCAAAGGGTTGTGCAAGGTTTAGCTGCACAGCTTGAAACCAGTCATGAAACAGAGCTCTGGAGTGCTGGGCATGCTCCCTGCCTCCATTCACAGCCCTGGAAAGGCACACACACACACACATTCCCCTGGAGATGGAGTTGAGGTGTTCCAGAAAGCATGCTGCACTTAGTCTGCACTGCACCAGGGAGAGGTCAACCACAGGATCACACCAAAGCCCAGCATGGTCAGCTTGGGAGGGACCTCTGGAGATCATCCAGTCCAAACCCCTGCTCCAGCAGGGCACCCCCAGCAGCTTGCCCAGCAGCACAGTGCCCAGGGGGGGTTGGAAGCTCTCCACACCAGGAGACTCCACAACCTCTCTGGGCAGCCTGCTCCAGGCCTCCAGCAGCCTCACAACAAACAACTTTCTCCTCCTGCTCAGCTCCAACCTCCTGCCTGCTACTCTGTGCCCCTTGCCCCTTGGCCTGGCCCTGGGCACCACTCAGCAGAGCCTGGCCCCAGCCTCTTGCCCCCCACAGCTCCTTTAGCTCTTGCTGAGCATTGCTCAGCTGCCCTCTGGGGCTGCTCTTCTGCAGGCTCTCAGCCCCAGGGCTCTCAGCCTTTGCTCCTCCCAGAGCTGCTCCAGGCCCTGCTCTTTTGCAGGCCCTTGAGAAGCTGCTCAGTCTCCAGCTTGAAACCTCTCAGCCTTTGCCATCTGTGCTTTCTGTGACTGGGTTGCAATACTCCCCTCTCCATCAGCTCTTGGGAAATTCTCCTCTTCCTCCTCTCTCCACTTTCTGCTGGAGACTCTTTCAGCAGGCTCTCTAAAGACTGGCTAGAGCCTAGAGAGCATATCTGCTGAGGAGCTTTGCAGCACAGTGTTTGCTTCCCATGAGCAGCTTTGCAGCCTGGCCTGGACACTCTGCAGCAGTTCCCTGGCTCCCTGGGACTGGAGAGCACAGAACTGGCCCCAGGATTCTTGATACAGCCTCATTATTATTTGTTGTTTCACAGAACTCTGACCCTTGGTTCTAGGCAGCCCAAGTTTCCCCCCTGTCCCCTCAGGTTCAAAGGAAAAGTTATTTGTTGTCTCACAGCACTTCCACAAACCAAGTTTCTCCTCAGACATAAACCTGTGGTTCAGCGATAGTGTGGCCAGCAGCAGCAGGGAAGTCACTCTGCCCTGTGCCACACCTTGAGTCCTGTGTCCAGCTCTGGGCTCCTCAGGTTAGGAAAGAGGTTGAGCTGCTGGAAGGTGTCCAGAGAAGGGCAACAAAGCTGGGGAGGGGTCTGGGGCACAGCCCTGGGAGGAGAGGCTGAGGGAGCTGGGGTTGCTTAGCCTGCAGAAGAGGAGGCTCAGGGGAGACCTTCTTGCTCTCTCCAACTCCCTGCAGGGAGGTTGGAGCCAGGTGGGGGTTGGGCTCTGCTCCCAGGCCCCCAGCACCAGAACAAGAGGACACAGTCTCAAGCTGTGCCAGGGGAGGTTCAGGCTGGAGGTTAGGAAGAAGTTCTTCCCAGAGAGAGAGATTGGCCCTTGGGATGTGCTGCCCAGGGAGGTGGTGGAGTCCCCATCCCTGGAGGTGTTTAGGAAGAGCCTGGATGTGGCCCTTGGAGCCATGGCTTAGTGGATCAGATGGTGCTGGGGGGTAGGTTGGACTTCATGATCTCAAAGGTCTTTTGCAGCCTGGTTCATTCTGTGTTCTGTCCCTTCCAAGCCAAAGTAGCACCAGAACAAGAGGACACAGTCTCAAGCTGTGCCAGGGGAGGTTTGGGCTGGAGGGGAAGAGAAAGTTCTTCCCAGCAAGAGAGATTGGCCTTTGGGATGTGCTGCCCAGGGAGGTGGTGGAGTCCCCAGCCCTGGGGGTGTTCAGGAGGTGTGACCGGTTGAGGATGTCCCCTTAAGAAAGGGGATACGGTGGACGGAAGTTGGTAAACGAAAAGAAGGATCTAAACTAATTTCATTGGTACAGTGGGAGGAAGCACCTTCTGAACTGGGAGTGCAGGAGGGTATCCTGGGCATTCCGGCACTTTTATCTTCAGTCTTGCTTCCGCTCATCCTTAGGGCAGCAGCTCTCTGTTCTGGGCTTTCGGCCAAGGCTTGACCTTGAAAACTGGTAAAACTGCAAGGCCTGTATTAACTGCTTTCCAATTAACACATAACTGCTTCCAACTTTTTTCTCTTTCTCTCTCTTTTCTTTCTCTTTTAACCTGCTCTGGGGAAAGGGGAAGAGAAGGGGGAGCAGAGGTGGGGAACCCCCTCAGCAGGGGGGGAGGAAACTCTCATTTCTGTGCTGCTTTGTTGTATATTTCTGTATATACTGTAAACATTGTAAATCTTGTATGTATTTCCCTGCGTTTCCCTGCTTTGTAAATATACAGCCCCCACTGCTTTGCTAATTCAGCTGTGAGGTTTTTTTTCCTTTCCCTTCAAAATTTTCCTTCCCTTTACTTTACAGGGGGGAGGGAGGAGGCTTTTTGGCCTTACCCTTCCAACCCTACGACATTTTTTTTCTTGGCGCCCAATGTGGGGCAGATAATTAGTTTAATTTATTACTTGATTGATTTAGTGTTTTCTAGCTGAATTAGCAAACATGAAGGTATTGTGGTTTGTGGAGCGATTATTCTTTTCAATTTTTGGGGCTCTGGTTTACAGATATTGTTTGGGTTTGATTTTGGATTACCTGGGCAAATATTTGGTGTGGACAACTGATATGTGGGTTATGTATAGAGTTAGATTGTGGTACGGAAAATGTATTGATTTATTATGGCCAGCAAGATACAGAAATGTTACCTCCACCACTCTCCCAATTGAGATAAAGGGTTTTAAGATTCCACCGGAGGAGAGAGTAACTTTAGGTGATGCCTGGGACCCAAAGGTGATTTATTTGGTGTCTGTGATTCTGCTGCTGGTGATAATTAACGTGTATCTCCTGATTTCTCTGCGGCGAGAGAGAAAGGTGTCCAGGGCGTGTTTTGTTATTAAAACTAGATCAAAAAGAAAACGCCGTGGCTCTGGGTCAGTCCCAGAGTCATCTAGTGATGAGGAGTGTGGAGAATCTATGTCGGTTAAAAAGAAGGCTAAAAAGTCAATTGGTAAAGCAGCTCTAAATGACTTTGCTGATTCAGGCAAGCTGCCAAAGGCGGCGGCTGGTATCAACATGGCGCCTACTCCTTCTCCTACTCCTTCTTCTCCGTCGGCCATTAACGGAGCAACGTCATTTCCGCTCACTCTCTTGGTGGGACCGGAAGTCACTGCCCCAGCAGCTGATTTATCTCAGGACCTGTCAGCTTCCATTAAGGTGGCTGTAAATTCAAACACAGCTCCAGTTAAGGTGGCTACTTTAAAGACTAGAAGTGGAAAGGCCAAAGATGGAGAAGAGCTGGAGGCTGATTCTGGTGAGGGGCCCTCTACTCTAAAAGATCCTGCTGAGGAGGAATAGAAGGTTTGTTTTAAAGATCTAGCTAACCTAGTGAGATCAAAGCAGGATAGAGATGAAGTTAGGAAAGCAGCTGGCAAAGGTGGTTCTCAGCTTAAAGAGATCCTTGGGAGAATGACAGCAGGATTATATGGACAAAAAATTCAGGGAGACGAGGAGCAAGATGATATTTCAGAGTGTTCCTCACCCCGTGAGGAATTGCGAAATGTCCATAAAGATTTCACCAGGGCAGATAAGGAGCCAGTTCTAGCTTGGCTTAGTAGGTGTTATGATACAGGTGCTCCAGCTTTAACAGTTGGAGACAAGTCAGCAGCTCAGTTAGGAACTCTCTCGAGGGATAATGGAATAGATAGACATCTAGGCAGGGCTCTCGGCAAGGTTAATCTGTGGATACGCCTTTTAATGGCGGTTGCCCTGAGATACCCTTCCCGAGATGATCTCCCATGGAATCCTAAACCCTGGACTACCATAGATGAGGGAATTAAGCGCTTGAGAGAATTTGCTGTTAGAGAGCTACTCTATGGTGAACATGAAACTCTGAATCCTGATGACATTACTGTGGGAACTGGTCTTGCTAAAAAGCTCATCAAGCCTGCTCCTTCTAATTATGCAAACATTCTGGCAAGCAGAATTGTGTCAAGAAGTTATGGTGGAGCTTCTCCTACGGTTGGCCAATTCAGTGATCAAATGAGACAATTGGAGGGTAGCACGACACGTGTTTCTTTGGTTTCAGTCATTGAAACTCTGTCTGGAAAAATTGAGAGTTGCATGAAGGATCTGAAAGATTCCATATCCCAATTGGCACAAAGAGATAATTCTAATTCTTCCTCCAGGTGGATACAAGTTTCATCTGTGAGGAATACACGTCCTCCAAGGAGGTCATTCCAAAACAGATCAAATCAAAACAGACCACCAAGGCAGTCACGTAGAACTATTTGGATAAGTCTGCGTGATCAGTTTGGTGAGAACATGAACCACTGGGATGGCCAACCAACTTCTAATCTTTTCAAGAGACTGAGGGAATTGCAAAGTGGCAGAACCCGAGGTAGCAATACCAGAAGGGTAGCTGTTACTTCCACAGTTCCCCAGAACAACCCTAGTAGCTCCAACAGTGGCTCCAGTTATAACATGCAAAGTTATAACCCTGCACACTATGTGCAATGCACATGTGGGCATGTTCCCCATAACTAGGGGTGCCCTGCCTCCCGCCAGGGGGAGGAGAGGGATAACAGAGATAATAGAATCTATTGGGATGTGTACATCCAGTGGCCTGGCACTTCACAATTTCGGAAGTACAGGGCCTTGGTTGACACAGGAGCTCAGTGCACCATAATGCCATCAAATTATCAGGGATCAGAGTCTATAACTATTCTGGGAGTCACTGGTGGATCTCAAGAGTTAAGTAAGGTAGAGGTTAATATAAGTTTGACTGGTAAACAATGGAGGAAGCATACAGTTGTGACCGGACCTGATGCACCTTGTATTTTGGGAATTGATTTTCTGAGAGAAGGGCGTTTCAAAGACCCTAGAGGTTACAAATGGGCTTTTGGAGTAGCTTCAGTAGAAATTGATGGACAAAAACTGAAGCTGTCTGCTAGACCTGAGCTTTCTGATGAATCTGCAGTTGTGGGACAACATAAGATACAGGACATTAAATTGCCGGTTGCTTCTCAGACTGTACATCACAGACAATACAGAACCAACCGTGACTCTTTGTTGCCCATTCAGAATCTGATTCGTCAGCTGGAGAGTCAGAAAGTCGTCAGCAAAACTCATTCACCTTTCAACAGTCCAGTGTGGCCTGTGCGGAAGCAGAATGGAGACTGGCGTCTGACAGTAGACTACCGAGTCCTAAATGAAGTGACACCACCTATGAGTGCAGCAGTACCAGACATGATGGAGCTACAGTATGAGCTGGAATCCAAAGAGGCCAAATGGTATGCTACCATAGACATTGCTAATGCATTTTTCTCTATTCCCATAGCAGAGGAATGCAGGCCTCAGTTTGCTTTCACCTGGAGAGGAATCCAGTACACTTTCAACAGATTGCCAATGGGCTGGATCCACAGCTCAAGCATCTGTCATGCAGTGATCCACGATGCTCTGGAGGAAGGCGGTGCTCCAGAACACATCCAGTTCATCGATGATATCATCGTCTGGGGTAAAACTGCTGAGGAAGTCTTCGAGAAAGGTAACAAAATCATTGACATTCTTCCGAGTGCAGGTTTTGCCATCAAGCGAGACAAGGTGAACGGACCTACCACAGAGATTCAGTTTCTGGGAGTGTGGTGGCAGGATGGATGCCGACACATTCCAGTGGATGTGGTAAACAGAGTCTCTACCATGGCAAGTCCCACAAACAAGCAAGAGACCCTATGTTTCTTGGGGATAGTGGGATTTTGGAGACTGCACATTCCTGGATACAGTCAGATTGTGAAACCTCTGTATGATGTGACTCGAAAGAGAAACCATTTCCACTGGGGACCTGAACAACAAGCAGCCTTTGACCAGATAAAGCAAGAGGTAGTTCAAGCAATGGGTCTGGGACCTGTCCGAGATGGTCCAGACATTAAGAACATTTTGTACACGGCTGCAAGTGACAATGGTCCAACCTGGTGCTTGTGGCAAAAAGCTCCAGGTGAGACACGTGGACAACCTCTTGGTTTCTGGAGTCGAGGTTACAGAGGTTCAGAGGCTAATTATACTCCAACAGAGAAAGAAATTTTAGCTGCCTATGAAGGAGTAAAAGCATCTTCTGAAGTGATTGGAACTGAATCACAACTTCTCTTAGCTCCCAGATTACCAGTTTTGAATTGGATGTTCAAAGGCAAAGGCTCCACACCACATCATGCCACAGACTCAACATGGTCTAAGTGGATGGCTCTGATAACACAGAGAGCTCGAATGGGAAATCTTGAAAGACCTGGTCTAGTGGAGGTGATCTCAAGTTGGCCTGAAGGTATCAACTGTGCTAAACCTCCAGAGGAGAAAGTAACTCGTGCTGAGGAAGCTCCTCCTTACAATGACCTTTCTGATGATGAAAAGAAATATGCTTTGTTCACAGACGGTTCCTGTCGTCTTGTTGGAAACAAGCGAAGGTGGAAGTCTGCAGTGTGGAGTCCAACACGCCAAGTTGCAGAGGCGAAAGATGGAGAAGGAGAATCCAGTCAGTTCGCAGAGGTAAAAGCTGTCCAGCTAGCTCTCGACGTAGCTGAACGTGAGAGATGGCCAAAGCTTTATCTCTACACCGACTCATGGATGGTAGCCAATGCTCTGTGGGGTTGGCTAAAGAACTGGAAGAAGAGTGGTTGGCAGAGGAAAGGAAAGCCCATTTGGGCAGGACATTGCTGATCGAATCGAGAGAATTCCAGTGAAAGTGAGACACATCGATGCTCACATTCCTAAGAGCAAAGCTACTGAGGAACAGCAACACAACCATCAGGCAGATCTAGCCGCAAAAGTTTCTCAAGTAGACATGGACTCTAATCTTGATCTCGACTGGAAACACCGAGGTGAGATATTCTTAGCTCGGTGGGCTCACGATTCGTCAGGACATCAAGGCAGAGATGCAACATACCAATGGGCTCGTGACAGATCCATAGACATTTCCATGGATGCTATCACACAAGTCATCCATGACTGTGACATTTGTGCTGCTATTAAGCAGGCAAAACGACTTAAGCCCTTGTGGTATGGTGGCAGATGGTCCAAGTACAAGTATGGTGAAGCTTGGCAGATTGACTACATCACTCTACCACGTTCTCGTTCTGGTAAGCAGTACGTGCTTACTATGGTAGAGGCAAACACTGGATGGTTGGAAACTTATCCAGTTCCACATGCAACTGCACGCAACACCATTCTCGGTCTGGAGAGACAAATCCTGTGGAGACACGGAACTCCAGAGAGGATTGAGTCAGACAACGGAACTCATCTCAAGAACAACCTTGTAAAGAACTGGGCAAAAGAGCACGGCATTGAGTGAATAGGAGGGGATTGGATGTGGCCCTTGGAGCCATGGTTTGGCTGTCAGGAGGTGCTGGGTGAGAGGTTGGACTTGGTGATCTCTGAGGTCTTTTCCAAGCTGGCTGATGCTGTGACTCAGCCTTGCTGTGCTTTGGGGCACTGCAAGCAGACTGGGAAAGCTGAGCTCTTGAAGTGGAGCCTTTCATTTTTTTTTAACTGGAGATTTCCTTAACCAAGAAGAAGAGAAAAAAATCAGAAAAGGAAACAGAAGAGAGGGGAAGGGGAGAGAAGAGGGGGGAAGATGTGGGGGGGAAAGGGGGGGAAAAAACCCCAAAGAGAATTAGGCTGCAGAAAGCTGCTGCTGGAATTTGTGTCCACCAAAGCAATAAACCCAACAGCAGAAAGTTGCAACAGTTCCCTCAACACTTTCCAAAGGAAAGACTGAACCTGAGCCTCTGAAATGCACCCAAACCTTTCCCCAGAGCACTGAGCCCTCTGACTCATTCCAGGAATGAGGCTCTTCCACTTTTCTTGGTTTGGTTTTCCTGTGTCTCCCTTTTCCAGGTCATTTTGACTGCTGTTGGAGGTGAGGGAGAGCAGAGGGAGAGAGGGACAAAGTGCAAGCTCTTCTTCCAGGGGCATGTGGACAGCAGGGGCCCTCTTTGGCATCAGCAACTACAGCCCCTGCCTCTGCCATCAAGCTGTCCACAGCAGCTGCAGAGGAGCCAGAGTGTGCCCAGGGGGCCAAGAATGCCACCAGCATCCTGGCCTGCATCAGCAGTAGTGTGACCAGCAGTGACTGTCCCCCTGCACTCAGCACTGGAGAGGCCACAACTTGAGTGCTGGGTTCAGTTTTAGTCCCCTCATTCCAAGAGGGCCATTGAGGGGCTGGAGTGGAGCCAGAGGTGGTCAGCAGGGCTGGGGAAAGGTCTGGAGAACAAACCCTAAGTGAATGCACAGCCAGCAGGACAAGAGAGATGATTCTGCCCCTTTGCTCCACTCTGCTGAGACCACAGCTGCAGCGCTGGAGCCCCCAGCACAGGAAGGCTGTGGAGGGGCTGGAAGGTGTCCAGAGCAGGGCCAGGAGGAGGAGCAGAGGGCTGGAGCTGCTCTGCTCTGCAGACAGCCTGAGAGAGTTGGGCTTGTGCAGGCTGGAGAGGAGAAGGCTCCCAGGAGCCCTTCTGGTGGCCTTCCAGGGTCTGCAGGGGGCTGCAAGCAAGCTGGGGAGGGACTTTGGAGGGAGTGAGGGAGGGAGAGGGGTCTGGGACACCTCTGAGGGGGGCAGGAATCAGGCCTGGGACAGGGAGGCAGCAATGGGCACTGGCAGCCCAGAAGGCCAAGGGCAGCTCAGCTGCCAGTACCCATTGCCAGAGGTGGAGGGAGAGGATCCTGCCCCTCTGCTCTGGGGTGTCAGGGAGGGATAGGAGTGGGGGGGATGGAGCAAAAGGAGAAGTGGGGAGCTGGAGCTTGGCTGTGAGGAAGAAGTTGTTGGCCAGGAGGGTGGTGAGAGCCTGGCCCAGGTTGCCCAGGGAGGTGGTGGAAGCCTCCTGCCTGGAGGTGTTTGCAGCCAGGCTGGAGGTGGCTGTGAGCAACCTGCTGTGGTGGGAGGTGTCCCTGCCAATGGCAGGGGGTTGGGGCTGGCTGAGCCTTGGGGTCCGTCCCAGGCCTGACAATTCTCTGTGATCCATGACTCCAGCAGCAGTGAGCAAGACAGCACTTCACAGCAATATTCATGAGTCAAATCCTACCTGCTTCTGAGCTTCTACTTTCTGCTTTCTGGTGGGATCAATGGCATCCACCATCCACTTGATGGTGAAATAGGTCACAGCACCAAAGATGGTCAGCCTGAAGATCAAGCCCACCACTTCGTTCCGGCTCAGGGGGCGGGAGAAGGCTTCGGTGTTGACCATTCTGCCGCTCAGCTCTGGGAGGAGTGAAGCACAAAGAGAAACAGAAAGGATGAAAGCTGAGCCAACATCTGCCTGCCAGTTACACACCACTGAATCAAGTTCCCATGAATCACCTCAGGAGCACAGCCCCAGCAGATAAAGCTGGGTATAGATGCAGCAGGGAGGGAAATGGTTTCCTTTTCACTTTCAGGCAGCAGAGAGGAAATGGAAGCAACAACCTGAGGCCCTGAGCCCTGGTGATGCAACAAGGTCTTGACTGCACCCTCCCCTTGAGAAACCTCTGTTCCTCTCAGCCACACAACACCTTAACCAAGGAAGAAAGGTTACTTTATCTCTGTGCCAAGTTACCTTCCATCGAAGAGAGACTTCTGGTGGCTGTCACTGATCCAAGGATGCCAGGTCACTGACCACAGGCTCAGAGGATGTGAGGGGCTGAGGATGTGGGACCTCTGGAGAGCTTCCAGCCCAAGCCCTGCCAGAGCAGCACCATAGAATCCAGCACAGGTCCCACAGGAACACATCCAGAGAGGGCTGCAAAGGCTCCAGAGCAGGAGACTCCACAACCTCTCTGGGCAGCCTGCTCCAGGCCTCTGGGAGCCTCCCAGGCAAGAAGTTCCTCCTCCTGCTGAGCTGCAACCTCCTGGCCTGCACTTGCCATCCCTTGCCCCTTGGCCTATGCCAGGGCACAGTGAGCAGAGCCTGGCCCTGGCCCTTCCTTCCTGCCCCCCAGCCCTCAGCTCTTGAGAGACATTGAGCAGATCCCTCTCAGCCTTCTCCTCTCCAGCCTCAGCAGCCCCAGGGCTCTCAGCCTCTCCTCAGCAGCAGTGCTCCAGGCCCTTCAGCAGCCTTGCAGCCCTCCCTTGGCCTCTCCCCAGCAGATCCCTGTCCCTGCTGAGCTGGGGAGCCCAGAGCTGGCTGCAATCTTGCAGCTGGGGCCTCAGCAGGGCAGAGCAGAGGGGCAGGAGAAGCTCCCTGGCTCTGCTGGCCACACTCTGCTGAGTGCAGCCCAGGAGCCCCTTGGCCTTCTTGGCCCCCAGGGCACACTGCTGTGCCCTGCAGACCTTGCTGCCCCCCAGCACTCCCAGGTGCTTCTCCTTGGGGCTGCTCTCCAGCAGATCCCCTCCCAGCTGTGCTGCTGCAGTTCATTCTTCCTGCCCAGATGCAGTTCTTATCCTTGCTGACCCTCATGAGATTCCCCTTTGCCCAGCTCTCCAGGCTGATAAGGCACAGAACTCCTTTCTCCCAGAGGAAGCTCAAAGGACAAGGCCCCACCTGCCACAGCAAGGAGCAACCCATGGCTTGCATTTGAATCAAATGAGGTTAAGAGCTGGGAGTCTGCTCTGAGCAGAAGATATTTTGAGTTATTAATACCTGAAAATGCTGGATGTGGCACACAGCTACCGAGGGAGAAAGCTGGCTGCTGTACAAGCCAAACCCAGTAAGTACAGCACCTGGGAGTGTGCTGCAGAGAGGGCAAAAACCCCCAAACAACAAACCCAACAGCCTAAACCACTGCAAAAACACCTGAGTGCTCTTTCCCCAATCTGCTTTCACCCTCAACTGTCAGTGTCTGCCACTGGAAAATCCCTGAAGCTCTCCTCAGTCCCTGCCTGATTTTCCTGTTGCAAGGACAAAAGCAGTGGCAACCCCTTTGGCAGCTTCAAATGCTGCCTGGCTGCTGGCCAAAGGGAGCTGTCAGCCAGGGAATAGCCAGGCTGCCTACAGCCAAGATATCCTTGAATCCCCCCTTCTGCTGGCCCAGGAACCCAGAGCAAGGGGAAAGCACAACCAGGCAAACCACACACACCCACCCCCCAGTGCCCAAAGCAAATGCCAGGAGGAGACAGAGCCTGGGTTTGAAACTCAGAAAGAAATCTCTTCATGGGGGAAAAAGATAAGCAAATGTATGTACAGAAAGACAGGAAGGTGCCTGGAGAAGAGAAGGCTCCAGGGAGACTGCAGAGCAGCCTCCCAGCACCTGAGAGGGGCCTGGAGAAAACCAGGGAAGGACTTTGCTACAAGGGCTTGTAGGGATAGCATGAAATGGAATGGACTGAAGCTTGGGGAGGGGGGATGGAGAGTGGAGAGGAGGAAGAGATTGTTGAGAGTGAGGGTGGGGAGAGCCTGGCACAGGCTGCCCAGGGAGGCTGTGGCTGCCTCCTGCCTGGAGGGGTTGCAGGCCAGGCTGGATGAGGCCTGGAGCAGCCTGGGCTGGGGGGAGGGGTCCCTGCCCATGGCAGGGGCTTGGAGCTGGATGAGCTCTGAGGTCCCTTCCAACCCCAACCCAAGCATTCCCTGAATCTACAAATTCAGCTCAAGGCAATGCCACAGCAGAGGTTCTGTCTGAGAAGGATTTGGCAGGCTGGTGTTGGGAGAAGCCCCACCATGCCTCTACCAAAAGACATCAGCAGCTTACTGCTGTATTTCAGTGTGGCTCACTACAACAGCTGGGGGAGGTTTATGTCTCCAAACTATTGAGGAATGTAAAATCAAAGGCCCTGGCTCTGCATATCTGCCAGAGAACACAAACTAAACCTGCCTGCTTAGCCATCCAACCCAGGCACACAGACCCACAGAGCTGGCAGGGCTGGAAGGGACCCCAAGGCTCAGCCAGCTCCAGCCCCCTGCCATGGGCAGGGACACCTCACACCACAGCAGGTTGCTCACAGCCACCTCCAGCCTGGCTGCAAACACCTCCAGGCAGGAGGCTTCCACCACTTCCCTGGGCCAGGCTCTCAGAGCTGGAAGATTCTGCACCCTCTCTTCAGCCAGAGTTATTAAAATAAGAGGCTCAGATACCCACTGAGCAAGGAAAAACGCTTCCAAGCCCCCTCCCCCCAAACCGACCCGCTTTGTATACAGTCCCTGCCCCTTCAACAGGAGGGAAGCACAACCGAAGGGAAGCTCCGCTTACCCCGCATGAATTTCAGCGTTTATTTCCCCGGCAGATTGCCGAGACAGCGACAAGGGCAGCTGAGTGAAGAGCAGAGCCTGGCTCCGCAGGGCTACGGCTGTCTCGGCTCAGCCCTGCCTGTCCCTTCGCCAACGCTCCCAGCACGAAAAAGAAACCAAAAGCATCGGCGCGGGGCGGGCTGCTGCGCTACCCCTGCGGGGAAGCCTCGCTCGCTGCCGGGAAACCCCTGCCCCTTCCCGAGCCCGCAGGCCACCGTACCCCCTGCCCTGTCAAGGACTCGGCCGTGCTCCTTGCCCGGCCCGCGGGGCTGCCCGCGGCAGGCGGGCGGCTCCCGCTCCGGCCGCCGAGACCTGGCGGGGCCGGAGCTGACCGGGGGGGTACGGAGTAGGGCCGCCCTGCCGAGCCGCGCCGGCAGCGGGGCCTCCCGAGAGCGGGAGGGAGGGCAGGAGCAGGGCCCCGGGAGCCTCTGGCTCTGCCGAAGCCGCTGCGGCGGCTGCCCGGGGCCCGGCCACGGCGGTGAGGCGAGGACGGCCGTGCCGTGCCGTGCCATGCCGGCCCCGCCGCCCGTGACCTTCCCGCCGCCCGGCATGGGGCACGCACAGCGGCAGGCGGCGCCGCGCAGCGCCCGGCCGCGGCCCTCCCCTCCAGGGCACTCACCCTTCGGGCTGCTCTCACGAACAAGGCGCCGGCGGCGGCCGCAGGGACACAGGAGGGCGCCGGAAGGCGGCGGCGGCGGCAGCGCGGGTCGCGGCTGGGAGGCGCTGCGTCCCCTGCCTGTCCCCTACCTCTCCCCTCCGGCCGGCTCCCCGCACCCCCGCAACAAGGTTCCGCCCGCCGGCACGGCACGGCCCCCGCCTCCCCCAGCCGCACGGCGTCTGACACAGAGCCTGAGAGAGCTTCTCGGCTCTGCTGAGCCCACAGCTGCAGCTCTGGGGCCAGTGCTGGAGCTCCCAGCACAGGAGGGCTCTGGAGGGGCTGGAAGGTGTCCAGAGCAGGGCCAGGAGGAGGAGCAGAGGGCTGGAGCTGCTCTGCTCTGCAGACAGCCTGAGAGAGTTGGGCTTGTGCAGGCTGGAGAGGAGAAGGCTCCCAGGAGCCCTTCTGGTGGCCTTCCAGGATCTGCAGGGGGCTGCAAGCAAGCTGGGGAGGGACTTTGGAGGGGGTGAGGGAGGGATAGGACTGGGGGTGATGGAGCAAAAGGAGAAGTGGGGAGCTGGAGATTGGCTGTGAGGAAGAAGTTGTTGGCCAGGAGGGTGGTGAGAGCCTGGCACAGGCTGCCCAGGGAGGTGGTGGAAGCCTCCTGCCTGGAGGTGTTTGCAGGCAGGCTGGAGGTGGCTGTGAGCAACCTGCTGTGGTGTGAGGTGTCCCTGCCCATGGCAGGGGGTTGGCACTGCCTGAGCCTTGGGGTCCCTTCCAGCCCTGCCAGTTCTGTGATTCCATGCCTGCCCCTCAAGAGACACAGTGTGCCCTCTGGGGAGCAGTGTCATAGAATCCAAGAGTCACAGCATCACCGAATCTGGAAAAGACCTTCAGGATCATCGAGTCCAACCATAACCCTACTGCCATGACAACTAAACCATATCCTGAAGCACCACAGCTACAGCTTCCTGAGCATCTCCAGGCATGGCAACTCCATCACCTCCCTGGGCAACCAGTGCCTGACCACTCTCTCAGTGAAGATGTTTTTCTTGATGTCCAATCTAAACCCCCTTCCCCTCCCCAGCACAACTCATTTCTCATTACTAGCTACATGGGAGGGGAGACCAACACCAGCCTCACTCCAACCTCCTTTCAGGCAGTTGTAGAGAATAATGTGGTCCCCCACAGCCTTCCCCACACCAAACAACCCCAGCTCCCTCAGATGATACCCTCCAAACCCTTCACCAGCCTTGCTGCTCTCCTCTGGACACACTCTAGGACCTCAATCACAGGATCACAGGATGTGAGGGGCTGGGAGGGACCTCTGGAGAGCTTCCAGCCCAGCCCCCTGCCAGAGAAGGAGCAGAGAATCCAGCACAGGTCCCACAGGAACACATCCAGACAGGGCTGCAAAGGCTCCAGAGCAGGAGACTCCACAACCTCTCTGGGCAGCCTGCTCCAGGCCTCTGGGAGCCTCCCAGGCAAGAAGTTCCTCCTCCTGCTGAGCTGCAACCTCCTGGCCTGCACTTTCCATCCCTTGCCCCTTGGCCTACACCAGGGCAGGAGTTTTTTGCTATGCTGTGGTGCCCAGAACAGAACACACCACAGCAATCTACAGGGGCACCATCACTACCCTACTCCTACTGGCCACAGTGGTTTTGGTCCAGGCCAGGATGCCTTTGGCCTACTTGGCCACCTGTGCATGCTGCTGGCTCATGCTCAGCTAGCCAATCACCAGCACCCCCAGGTCCTTTTCCACCAGGCTGCTTTCCAGCCACTCTGCCCCAAGCCTGTAGCATTGCTAGGGCTTGTTGTGACCCAAGTGCAGGACTCAGCACTTGCTCTTGTTAAATCTCATTCCCTTCACCTCAGCTCATTGATTTAACCTGTCCAGATCTCTCTGCAGAGCCTTCCTGCCCTCAAGCACAGCAACACTTGATCTGCTTGGGAGGTTCTCCTCCCCCTCTGCTCTGCCCTGCTGAGGCCCCAGCTGCAAGATTGCAGCCAGCTCTGGGCTCCCCAGCTCAGCAGGGACAGGGATCTGCTGGGGAGAGGCCAAGGGAGGGCTGCAAGGCTGCTGAAGGGCCTGGAGCACTGCTGCTGAGGAGAGGCTGAGAGCCCTGGGGCTGCTGAGGCTGGAGAGGAGAAGGCTGAGAGGGATCTGCTCAATGTCTCTCAAGAGTTGAGGGCTGGGGGGCAGGAAGGAAGGGCCAGGGCCAGGCTCTGCTCACTGTGCCCTGGCATAGGCCAAGGGGCAAGGGATGGCAAGTGCAGGCCAGGAGGTTGCAGCTCAGCAGGAGGAGGAACTTCTTGCCTGGGAGGCTCCCAGAGGCCTGGAGCAGGCTGCCCAGAGAGGTTGTGGAGTCTCCTGCTCTGGAGCCTTGGCAGCCCTGTCTGGAGGTGTTCCTGTGGGACCTGTGCTGGATTCTATGGTGCTGCTCTGGCAGGGCTTGGGCTGGAAGCTCTCCAGAGGTCCTTTCCAACCCCTCACATCCTGTGAGCTGTGATCTCTATCAAGAAACTGAACACCCTGAGCAGAATGTGTCTGATAATAAAAGAGTGAGGCAAAGAATGTCAGAAGTCCCTCAGCCCTTTTCTTACCCTTGATAGCAATGGCAGAGGCTAGCAGCTGGGGTTTGGAGCAGGCAGTATCTGGTGGATGTGGCATGGCACCAGAATGTAGGACTCCCTTAGTTCCTTACTAAGCCATCTCGAGGTAATTGTTCTCACATTTCACTTTGTGATGAATTCCACTCTCTCCACACAGCACCAGAACAATGTCCAGGAAAGAAAAGGTTAACATGAGGACACCTCTGTAAGAAGTGGAAAGGATACAAGCTTTTGGCAACTTCTCTTCAACCTCTCCACCCTTGTGTCATGGAATCACAGAACACATCTGGTGGGCAGAGCCCTCCAGGCTCCCCCAGCCCCAACCCTCCAGCCAGCACTGCAGGCTCAGCACCAAACCCTGTCCCTAAGCACCAGCTCCACACTGCTGGCACACCCCCAGGGATGGGGACTCCAGCACTGCCCTGGGCAGAGCATTCCAATAGCTGAGAGCCCTTCCAGGGCAGGAATCTTTCCTGAGCCTCCCCTGGGGCAGCTTGGAACCATTGCCTCTGCTCCTGCTGCTGGACACCAAGAGGAAGAGGCTGCCCCCTCCTGACTCCAACCTCCCTGAAGGGAGCTGTAGAGAGCAAGGAGGTCTCCCTCAGCCCTCCCTCAGGTGTTTCACCTGCTGAGGAGATTCTGGTAGCTATGATAGACCAGAAGCTGTGGAGCAGAGCTGCTGCTGCTCTGTGATTCCTCCACCAGCTCCACCTCAGAGAGAGAAAGTGACACCGAATTTCCTCCATACAGCAGCAGATCCTACAATCATAGAACCAATAAGGTTGGAAAAGACCTCAGAGCTCATCAAGTCCAACCCATTACCAAACACCTCCTGACAACTAAACCATGGCTCCAGGCTTGGAGCCTGCACAGTCTCAAAGTCTTTACAGTGCTGAAGGCTTGACCTGGGACTTGCCTCATTCTCAAACTCCTTCGGGGACACACATCAACCAGGGGCCTCGGAAAAGCACGGACTGCTGCTGTTTTTGACCAGAAGGACCCGCACACAGCGTCTCTGCGCTCGGCAGGAATCGGCTTTCACCGCTTCTCCACGTGCTCGGGATCGTTCGGGTCCCTGCGTGCCGCGGCAGTTTCAAAGCCCGCGGCAGCTCGCGGGCGGTTCCATTTCAGCCTGTGTCTTCCCGCTCGGACGCGCGCGCCGCCACACTTTTTAAAAAAACAAACATTCTCCAGTAGGTCCCGTGGGCAGGGCAGGGCAGGGCAGGGCTGGCCATGGTGGTAACGCGCCGCAATAACTCCTTTAAAAAGTCAGTCTCGACCCAGACTGAGGGGGAATATAAGCAGATAGGTAGGTGTCATAAGCAAGAGGTAGGTGTCCAGGCATCTAGCTGCAGACAGTGCTGGAACCTGGCACTTGAGATGCAGGGTAGAGGGGACGGCTCCTGCTTTAGGTGTGAGCAGATTGACTGTCTGCTTAGCCTGGTGGCTGGACTGAAGGATAAGGTTGCTAGATTTAGAGATGTATGCAATTGCAGAAGGGTGACGAACCTGAGTAACCAGGCTCTGCAGGCCCATCCAGCAGAGGCCAGTCATCCAAAAAGAAGAGGGGAATGGATGCAGGTTCCTATCAAAAGATGCAAGGTTAAACCTCCTTGCCCCCCTCACCCCCACTGCCCTTGGAAAACAAGTACGGGGCATTGGAGGTTGAGGGTGAGGTGATTCTGATATCGGAGGGCACGCCATCTGGGGTTTTCCTGTGGCAAAACAGCCTAAGGTGAAACGACCTAAGGTGAAACAGCCTAAGGTGAAACAGCCTAAGCTTAAACAGCCTTCCCCGGCATCAGGACTTGCTCCCTTAAAAAAAAAAGAGGAGGGTAATTGTTATTGGCGATTCCCTCCTGAGGGGAACAGAGGGCCCCATATGTCGGCCAGACCCTACTCACAGGGAGGTTTGTTCCCTTCCCGGAGCCATGGTTGGAGATGTTACCAGAAGACTGCCTGGTATGGTGCAGCCCTCTGACTATTATCCCTTGATAGTTATGCAGTTAGGGAATGATGATGTTGCAAGCAGAACTCCCAGGGCTATCAAAGATGACTTCAGGGCCCTGGGAGATCTGGTTGAGGGATCGGGGGCACAAATAATATTTTCGTCTATACCCTTAGTTGCAGGTGGGAATACCATAAGGAACAGGTCAGCAGCTGAAGTCAACAAGTGGCTTAGAGGCTGGTGCAGGCAAAAGAATTTTGGGTTTTTTGATCTTGAAAAACTTTCTGCTGCACCAGGCCAGCTGGCAACAGATGGAGCACATCTGTCCCAGAGGAGGGGTAAGATCAGAGTGTACGAGAATGGCCTATCCCTCAAAGGGAAAAAGATTCTGGGGAGGGAATTGGCAGGTCTCATAGATAGGGCTTTAAACTAGTTTCGAAGGGGGAAGGGGTTGAAACCAGTCCCACCAGGCTGGGGTCTGGGGGTGATAAGCCAGAGCAAGAGGTGAAACCAGCAGCCCGGCTGAAGTGCATGTACACTAATGCACGAAGCATGGGCAACAAACAAGAGGAGCTGGAAGCCTTGCTGCAGCAGGAAAGTTATGATGTAGTTGCCATCACAGAGACGTGGTGGGATGACTCACATGACTGGAGCGCTGCAATTGATGGCTACAGGCTCTTCAGGAGAGACAGGCAAGGAAGAAGGGGTGGAGGGGTGGCCCTGTACATCAGGGAGACACTAGATGCCATTGAGACGGAGATTAGGGACGATCGGGTTGAGTGCCTGTGGGTAAGAATTAGAGGGAAGGCCAACAGGGCTGACATCCTGGCTGGAGTCTGTTATAGACCACCCAACCAGGAGGAGGATGTTGATGAGTCATTCTATAGGCAGCTTAAGGCTGTCTTAAGATCGTCTGACCTTGTTCTCATGGGCGACTTCAACCTGCCTGATATCTGCTGGGATCTTAACATAGCAGAGAAGTGGCAATCTAGGAGGTTCTTAGAATGCATGGAGGACAGCTTCTTATCCCAGGTGCTGCGAGAGCCTACCAGGGGCAAGGCTATGCTTGACCTCCTCTTCACCAATAGGGAAGGGTTGGTGGGTGATGTGGTGGTCGGAGGGTGCTTAGGGGCCAGTGACCACGAGATAATTGAATTCTCATTATTTGGTCAAGCTAAGAGGGGCAGCAAGAAGACCTCCACTCTGGATTTCCGGAGGGCGGACTTCAGGCTACTCAAGGAACTAATTCAGAGGGTTCCTTGGGATAAAACCCTTAAAAACAAAGGGGTCCAGGAGAGCTGGTCCTACTTCAAGGAAGAACTGTTGAAGGCTCAGGGACAGGCTGTGCCAATGTGCCGGAAGATGAGCCGCCGGGGCAGACGGCCAGCCTGGATGGTTAAAGAACTTTTAATGGAACTAAGGGAAAAAAAGAGGGTGTATCACCTTTGGAAGAGAGGAGAGGCAACCCGTGAAAAATTTAAGGATGTTGCTAGGTCTTGCAGGAAGAAAATTAGGGAGGCAAAAGCGCATTTGGAGCTTAGTCTGGCCTCTGCTGTGAAGGACAACAAAAAGTCCTTCTATAAATACATTAACAGCAAGAGGAAGGGCAGAGACAACCTCCACTCCTTGGTGGACATGGAAGGGAAAGTTGTGATAAGGGATGAGGAAAAGGCAGAGATACTTAACACCTTCTTTGCCTCAATTTTTACTAGCAGGACAGAATGTCTTCCAGACAGCTGGCCTCCAGAGCTGGCAGAAGGAGCCAGGAAGCAGCATAGTTTTCCACTGTTTGAAAATGGGGTAGTTGGTGATCTGCTCAGCCGCCTGGATCCCCACAAGTCCATGGGACCAGATGGGATCCATCCTAGGGTTCTGAGGGAACTGTCAGAGGAGCTGGCCAAGCCGCTCTCCATCATTTTTCAGCAGTCCTGGCTCACTGGCGAGGTCCCAGAGGACTGGAAGCTGGCCAACGTGGTGCCCATCCACAAGAAGGGCCGGTTGGATGAGCCAGGGAATTACAGGCCTGTCAGCCTGACCTCAGTGCCAGGCAAGATCATGGAACAGGTCATCTTGAGTGCATTAACACAGCACTTAGAGGATGGCCAAGGGATCAGGCTCAGCCAGCATGGATTTAGGAAGGGCAGGTCCTGCCTGACCAACCTGATCTCCTTCTATGATCAGGTGACCCGCCTGGTGGATGTGGGGAGGCCTGTGGATGTAGTTTACCTGGACCTCAGCAAGGCCTTTGACACCGTCCCCCATAGCAAACTCCTGGCCAAGCTGTCAGCCCATGGCTTGGACAGCAGCACTCTGAACTGGGTTAGGAACTGGCTGGATGGCCGAACCCAGAGAGTGGTGGTGAATGGTGCCACATCCAGCTGGTGGCCAGTCAGTAGTGGAGTCCCCCAGGGATCAGTGCTGGGCCCCATCCTCTTTAACATCTTTGTTGATGATCTGGATGAGGGCATTGAGTCTATCATCAGTAAATTTGCTGATGACACCAAGCTGGGGACAGGAGTTGATCTGCTAGAGGGTAGAGAGGCTCTGCAGAGAGACCTCGACAGGCTGGACAGATGGGCAGAGTCCAACGGCATGAAATTTAATGCATCCAAGTGCCGGGTTCTGCACATTGGCCACAACAACCCCATGCAGTGCTACAGGCTGGGGTCAGAGTGGCTGGAGAGCAGCCAAGCAGAAAGGGACCTGGGAGTGCTGGTTGATGGTAGGATGAACATGAGCCTGCAGTGTGCCCAGGCAGCCAAGAGGGCCAATGGTATCCTGGCCTGCATTAAGAACAGTGTGGCCAGCAGGAGCAGGGAGGTCATTCTGCCCCTGTACACTGCACTGGTTAGGCCACACCTCGAGTACTGTGTCCAGTTCTGGGCCCCTCAGTTTAGGAAGGATGTTGACTTGCTGGAACGAGTCCAGAGAAGGGCAACGAAGTTAGTGAGGGGCTTGGAACACAAGCCCTATGAGGAGAGACTGAGGGAGCTGGGGCTGCTTAGCCTGGAGGGGAGGAGACTCAGGGTGACCTCATTACTCTCTACAACTACCTGAAGGGGGGTTGTAAACAGGCAGAGGTTGGTCTCTTCTCCCAGGCAGCCAGCACCAGAACAACAGGACACAGTCTCAGGCTGCGCCAGGGGAAGTTCAGGCTGGAGGTCAGGAGGAAGTTTTACACAGAGAGAGTGATTGCCCATTGGAACGGGCTGCCTGGGGAGGTGGTGGAGTCGCCGTCACTGGAGGTGTTCAGGAGGAGACTTGACAGGGTGCTTGGATAGATGGGTTAGTTGATTAGGTGGTGTTGGGTGATAGGTTGGACGTGATGATCTTGAAGGTCTCTTCCAACCTGGTTTATTCTATTCTATTCTATTCTATTCTATTCTATTCTATTCTATTCTATTCTATTCTATTCTATTCTATTCTATTCTATTCTAAGTCTCCATCCCTCTGCTAGTGCTGGAGCTTTTTACACATGGCCATGCTTGTTTGTGCTGCTTTCCTCCAGAGTTTGCCTTTGCTGCTTCTTCTCTCTTTGAAGATGTTCTTCCACTTCCATCCCCTGCCAAATTGTTGCCTCCCCTCTGGGGCTAAGCTCCATCTTCTCCAGGAGGTTTCTTGTAGCTGTCCCACAGGGAGACAGAGGAAGGAGCTGAGCAGTGTGGAGGTTCTGTGCACACCTGAGCTCTGGGTGCCTTTGCCTTTGCCCTAAGCTGCCAGCTTGTGGTAGCCTGGGGCCAGTGAGACCATGATCAGAAAGGCTGCAGGCTGGCAGGGCAGCACTTCAGAGCAGAGTTGCTCTAAACTCCCTTGAATCATAAGGAGGATGACAGGAACCAATCCAACCCTCTCCCTGCCCCCAGCTCCAAGCCAAGGTTTCACCTGGAGATCTCTCAGTGTCTAATAGCATTAGAAAAACCCAAATGCATTTCCTAGACTCACAGAATGGGTTAGGTTGGAAGGGACCTTCAAGCTCATCCAGCTCCAAGCCCCTGCCAGGGGCCAGCAGCCCAGGTTCCTCAAGGCCTCATCCAGCCTGGCTTTGAACACTTCCACCTTTGGAGCCTGCAGGATAACACAGAGTCTCCAAACCTTTGCAGTGATAAAGGTTTGACCAGGGACTTAACTGATTCTAGAAGCTGATGCTCCATGAAGTCTCCATCCCTCTGTTAGTGCTGGAGCCTTTTGCACAAGGCCACACTAGGCTGATCAGGAGTGCAGGAGCCAGGAGAGACTGCAAAAGCAAGGGAGTGGAATCCATGGCTTTATACCAGGAAAAAGAGGGAGAAAGGTGTTGGTGGCAGCTGCTGTCCTCCAGTGCTTGGTGTACCTTGGCTGCTTCAGATCATGAAGGATGCTTCCTACTCAGGGATAGATCTAGAAAGCAGCTACAGAAGGTTAGACTCATGCCACATATTTTTTAAATTGGTTTTGCTCTTGCAGCTGTTGGGGGGTGAAATAAGTACCATTTTGGGGCTGGTTTTTGATGTTTAGTGAAAAATTAGACTGCAAATTCCCCTCAAAATTGAAATATTTCAGGTAGAATGTGTGGATGTGGCAAGGGGCAGGGCTGGGCTGGGCTGGACAGTCAGTGAGTGCCAGAGGCTCTCCATGGATCCCTCTGCTTCCCAACAGGAAGACTGATGGAGTGGGAAAAAAACTAACCCAAGTGGGATGGAGAGAAGAACAATGCCAGGGGATAGAGACACAGAGACACAAACCAACATGGAACCAAGCCCTGATGGCAATGAGGGACATCCTCCACTGGAGCAGGCTGCCCAGAGCCCTCTCCAGCCTCCCCTGCAACAGCTCCAGGCAGGGAGCCTCAACCACCTCCCTGGGCAGCCTGCTGCAGTATTCCAGCAGCCTCCTGGGGCAGAACTTGTTCCTCACATCCAATCTCAATCTGCTCTGCTCTGCTTTGCAGCCCTTGCCCCTGCTCCTGTCCCTGCAGGCCTTTGGGAGCAGTCTCTCTGCAGCCTTCTTGTAGCCTCTTCAGGTCCTGGCAGGCTGCTCTGAGGTCTGCCTGCAGCCTTCTCTTCTCCAGCCTGAACACCCCCAGCTCCCTCAGCCTGTCCCCACAGCAGAGCTGCTCCAACCCCCTGAGCATTTCCATGGCCTCCTCTGGAGCCTCTCCATCAGCTCCAGGTCCTTGCTGTGCTGAGGGCTCCAGCCCTGCACACAGCCCTGCAGGTGAGGGCTCCCCAGAGCAGAGCCCAGTGGCAGAATCTCCTCTCTGCAGCTCTGGCAGTGCTGCTTTGGCTGCAGCCCAGGCTGCCCTTGGCCTCCTGTGCTGCAGGCTCACACTGCCTGCTCCTGGCCAGCTTCTCCCCCGCCAGCACCCCCAAGGCCTTCTCCTCAGGGCTGCTTTCTCTCCCCTCCTCCCCCAGCCTGTACTGACAGTGAGGATGGTTCCAGCCCAGTTCCTGCCCTTGCTCTTGGTGAACCTCTTGAGGTTCCAACCTTACCATCTGAGATTCTGTGATTTGCTAACCACATCTGTGTTTGTCTATGGAAAAGCCTCCAAGGCCAGGAGCCCACAGTAGGTTTTTGTGGGCTCATTCCATGCCTGTGGAGCTTGGGAAAGGAAGAGCAGGTGCTTCAGTTGATCCCTAAAATAACTGAGCTGCCAAAGTGATCCTGAAAACAGGGCCCTGGGAGATAGAACCATAGAATCATAGAATCAACCAGGTGGAAAAGACCTCAGAGATCATCAAGCCCAACCTATCCCCCAGCACCATCTGATCAGCTCAACCATGGCTCCAAGTGCCACATCCAATCCCCTCTTGAACACCTCCAGGGATGGGGACTCCACCACCTCCCTGGGCAGCACATCCCAAGGGCCAATCTCTCTTGGGAAGAACTGTGAAGAGTCTGGGAAGAACTTTCTCCTCACCTCCAGCCTGAACCTTCCCTGGCACAGCTTGAGACTGTGTTCTCTTGTTCTGCTGCTGGGTGCCTGGGAGAAGAGCCCAACCCCCACCTGGCTACAGCCTCCCTGCAGGGAGTTGGAGAGAGCAAGAAGGTCTCCCTTGAGCCTCCTCTTCTGCAGGCTAAGCAACCCCAGCTCCCTCAGCCTCTCCTCACAGGGCTGTGCTCAAGGCCTCTCCCCAGCCTTGTTGCCCTTCTCTGGACACCTTCAAGTCTCTCAATGTCCTTCTTAAAATGAGGAGCCCAATCCTGGGAGTGATGCTCCAGGCAGGCTTTGGAGGGGCTTGATGCCATTGTCCTTGGCACCCTTGGGAACACTGCATCTCATTGTGGTCATCAACACTGGAGTGAGAAATAGTGATGAGACTGGGGCAGAAGGCTGCTGCTGATGTGAGGGAGAGTGGCAAGCCAGGGGAGCTCAGCTGGCTTAGTGGAGTTAGGCGATGGCTCAGAGGCACACTTCTGCCTTTAAGGACACAGAGGGGAAATGCAGTGGGGCTGGAGCTGTTGAAGGCCAGGGCTGGCACCAGCATAAATGGATCCAAACCAGCCACAAACAGACTTAGTGTGGGAATCAGAGGAAGTTTCTGGGAAGGGTCTCCCAGGGGGCACAAGCGTGGCAAAAGATCTTCAGATGCAACTGGAGAATACATTTATAAAAGGAATCACATAATGCAGCATTTGCAAAGACTGAGGGCTGCAGCCACCCAGGAAATCCCTCCACCTTACGTTCCAGTTTATTTTCAGCCCTTAAAGGCAAAGCCTGGCTTTTCAGCCTCCCATTCTTCCTGCTCCAGCCATCTGCAGCCAGACCTCAGCACCTCCCTTAGAAGAACAAGCCCTGGAGTTTAGCTGGCACTCGCCAGTGCCCTTTTGCTGCTCCTCTGAGGGAGGCTGTGTGCAGGATGGCCTCATTTAGGGATGCAGGCATTGCTAGCTAATAAATCTCCTCAGCCACACGGAGGAGTACTATGTCTGATCCAACTTCTTTCCTGATTGCCAGGGTTATCAACCAATCTCCCACAGCAACCTACCAACATTTAAGTGCTATTTTACTCCAGGTTGCCCTCCTCAAAGGTATTTGATAGCCATCCTCTAGGTACTGCAGTTACTAAGCTGCACAGAATGCTCTGGGCTGGAAGGGAGCTCCAGAGCTCCTCCAGTCCAAGCCCTGCCAGAGCAGGGGCACCCAGGGCAGGGCACACAGCAACACAGCCAGGGGGGGTTGGAATCTCTCCACACAGGGAGACTCCACAGCCCCCCTGGGCAGCCTGCTCCAGGCCTCTGGCACCCTCCCAGGGAAAAACTTCTCCCTCCTCTTGCCATGCAACTTCCTCTGCCTCAGCTTCCACCACTGCCCCTTGTGCTGGCACTGGGCAGCCCCCAGCAGAGCCTGGCTCCAGCCTCTGGGCACTGCCCCTGCACAGATTTAGCCCCAGCAAGGAGCTCCCCTCTCAGGCTCCTTCTCTCCAAGCTCCAGAGCCCTCAGCTCCCTCAGGCTCTGCTCCTGAGGAAGATCTTCCACTGCCTGCAGCAGCTGTGTGCCTCTGCCATGGACTCTCTCCAGCACTTCCCTCAGGCCCTTCCTGACCTGAGGGGCTCAGAACTGGACACAAGGCTGCAGATGCAGACAGCCTGAAATCAGCTCCCACATGCTGAAGATGAGAGCCTTCCCAGCTGCCACGAGAGAAATCCTCTCTCATGATGCAAATGAGCAGTGAGAATTGCCTCTGCCATGGACTCTCTCCAGCACTTCCCTCAGGCCCTTCCTGACCTGAGTGACCCAGACCTGGACACCAGATTCCAGCTGTGGCCTCAGCAGGGCAGAGCAGAGGGGCAGGAGAACCTCTCTGACCTGCTCCCCGCAGCCCTTCTCATGAAGCCCCGGATAGCACTGGCCCTCTTGGCCACAAGAACACCAGATGTCTCACTTGTGTTCCTGTGAGGACCATCTTCTTTGTCTAGCAAGCCACCAAGTCTCTTTGCAAGGGGGTCTTTCCCTGCCAGCTTCAGAAAGATTCGAGGTGGAATGATGATTTAATTAAACCTGGGATTCTACCACTTGCTTTTCATGGAGAGAAGGTTGAAACCCAGGTGCATGGGTTCCCCTCTTCCCATCAGGCTGGGCCTTTCCAGGGGGTCTCTTTTCCAGCTGTGTAGGAAGTGGTTGCCTTTCTGCTTCTGTTCCTTGTGGATTTCTGGAGGTGTCTCTCATCCCTTTATAGATCCAAAGAGCTGCCTGCTCGCTCCCTTGACAAGGCTTCTCCACAAGGTGTCTTACTCCAGTGTTTCAACCACTGAGTTAGAGGAGGGTTGGACTGGATAATCTTACAGGGCTTGCCCAACAAAAATGGCTCTACAGTTCTATCATTGACCTCCCCTCACTTTATCTACTGTCCAATAAGTAAGTGACATGAAGATGGTGGAAGCTGCGGGCAGGCTGCAAGCAGTTTTCACATTCAAGAAGCTCAGGCTGTGACAGGTTCCCCTACAGGTCATTTCCCTGCAAATCATCCATGCCAGCAGCTGCCAAAGGCTTAGAGGAGTTCTCACCACAAAGGATGAGGAACCTTCTACAACAGAGTTTATTTGCTGATGTTCTAAAGGGATTTAAAGGCTGCTTTGGAGTACTGGGTCCAGTTCTGGGCTCCCCAGTTCCAGAGCCAGGGAAGTGCTGGTGAGGATCCAGCAGAAGCTGCAAAGCTGCTGAGGGGCCTGGAGCAGCTCTGGGAGCAGCAAAGGCTGAGAGCCCTGGGGCTGAGAGCCTGCAGAAGAGCAGCCCCAGAGGGCAGCTGAGCAATGCTCAGCAAGAGCTAAAGGAGCTGTGGGGGGCAAGAGGCTGGGGCCAGGCTCTGCTGAGTGGTGCCCAGGGCCAGGCCAAGGGGCAAGGGGCACAGAGTGTCAGGCAGGAGGTTGGAGCTGAGCAGGAGGAGAAAGTTGTTTGTTGTGAGGCTGCTGGAGGGCTGGAGCAGGCTGCCCAGAGAGGTTGTGGAGTGTCCTGGTGTGTAGAGCTTCCAGCCCCCCCTGGGCACTGTGCTGCTGGGCAGGGGGCTGTGGGGGCCCTGCTGGAGCAGGGGGGTTGGAGTGGATGATCTCCAGAGGCCCCTTTCAACCCCTCACCATACTGGGACTCCGGGATTTCGACAGGGCACTGTGAGCACACAGTGAGGTAAAGTGGGGGACACACAGCCCCACAAAGGCAGCACGACCACAACCGGGGCTCCAGCCTTTGGCAGCGGCGGGGGCACCTCCGCGTCTCTAGGCCGGCGCTCGGTGGCTGGCAGCCCGGGCAGGCCCCGGGGGCAGCAGGCGGCCGGCAGGCGCCGTCCTTGCCCCGCGGCCGGGGCGGCTGCAGGGGGCGGTAGGCGCTCGCGCTCCGCGCTGGGCGGAGGCGCAGCGGGCAGAGCTGCACGCGCGGCTTCACCCGCAGCCCCACTGCCGAGGACTCGGCCCACTGGCGGTGGGCTCAAGCCCCTTCTCCCTCTCTCCTCACGGGGCTCGGGGGCGTGCCGCGCCCGTCACTCCGCTTTAGGCCGCTTACATAAACGCAGCCCTCTGCCCGGCCCGGGTGCAGCCGCGGCGGCCTCACCGGCCTGGGGAAGGAGACAGGGAGGAAAGCTGCATTCTCCCGCCCGGGAAGGCCGCGGGGGCGCAGAGAGCGGGAAGGGTCCCGGCTCCTACTGCCCTAGGGCCTCGGTGGAGGGCGGCGCGCTGGCAGCAGGCCTCGGCGCGGCTCAGGCAGGGCTCGGCCGCGCCGCGCGGGGCTCGCCTGGGCCCGGCCCGGCCACTTCCGCCCGCGGGGGGGAGGGGCCGCCGCGAGCGCAGGGGCCGCCCACGTGACCTGTCGCAGCACCGCCGCTCTGCTCGGCGGCGTCTGCTGTTTCTCGCATCCCGTATCCCTCCGCCTGCCGCTTCTTCTCCCCCTGAGGACGGCGGGAGAAGCGGGGCCCGGAGCGGCGACAGGAAGGCGGGCCGGAGGGTTGGGATAGAGCGAGGCAGAGAGGCAGAGTCTGGGAGCGGCGGGGCGGCCGCCAGCGGGGGACTACTTTGTGGCATCGGCAGAGGCGGCGGAGGGGGCGGGGCGGCGCTGCCTCCTCTCTCGGAAGCTGCAGCCATGATGGGAGTCTAACGCTGGCGCGGCGCTGCTGGGCGCGGAGCAGGCCGGGGGGGAATGAGCCAGGCCGCGCCGCCGGCCCGCACGCCCTGAGGAGCCAACACCTTTGCCGCCGCCGCTCCGCCGTCGCCGAGGAGCCCCCCGCCCGCCTTCCCGGCGGCGCGGCCCCACCGCGCGGCTCCGGGCCCGCTGCCGCTACCGCCGCCGCTGCCGCCGCCGCCCCGGGCGGGGAGCGGAGCGGGGCGGAGCGGGGCCGGGCCGGGGGGGCGCCCCGAGCCGCTGTCACCATTGCTGGGGCCCGGAGCGCCGGAGAGCTGCTCTCTCCGCCTCCTCCCCGTTCGCCTCAAAGACGGCGGCGGCGGCGGCACCCTCAGGGACTCGGCCCGGCTCCGGACCCTCTCTGCTCGGCCGCCGCCGCCGCTGCTGCCGCTCCCGCCCCGCTCGGCGCAGCGGCGGCAGGAGGAGGAGGAGGAGGGGGCAGCCGCCGCCGGGAGCCGTCGCTGCCGCCGCCGCGGAGGGAGGCGGGCCCGCCTGGGGCTGAGCCGCCGGCGCAGCAGGCCCCGCGCCCGGGGCCGCCCGGCGGCCGCCGGAGCGCCGCCGCCGCCACCCGGTCCCGCGCCCCGCCGCCGCCCGGCCCCTGCGCGCTGTCCCGGAGCGGCCCCCGGCTGCCAGACATGACCGCCATCATCAAAGAGATCGTCAGCAGGAACAAAAGGCGATACCAGGAGGATGGCTTCGACCTGGACCTGACCTGTATCCTCCCGCCGGCGACGGGGCCCGGCACCGGGCTCTGCACGTACAGCTATTGCATCAGACCCTGCGCGGCGGTTACCTAACGCGCTCCCCGGTGCCGCTCTGCCGGGAGGCTGCCGGCCGGCTCTGGAGCTCGCCCGGGCCGCCGCCGCGCCGCCTTCGGCCTCCTTTTGTGCGGGCGGCCGCCGTGCCGGGGGCCCGGCAGCCGGGCAGATTAGCGGCGGCGCTGCGATGGCGAGGATTAACGCTGGCGCTCCGTGGCGGTGGGTGCTGCCTGCCGCTGCCTGCTTGCCGCTGCCCCCGTGTCCCCGGCCTGGGAGCCCCGGGAGCGGCGCGGGCCCGTGGCTTCTCTCGTTGGCGGTGTTGGTTTTTCGGCTCCCGCAGCGCACCCGCCGCTCCCACCGTGACTTCAAGAGCAGAGCACCTCTCGAGTTACTAGTTTGTTCTTTTTGGCCTTGTCTTATTCGGTGGTTCGTCTCGAATTGCACATCTAATCGCGGCAGGCCTGTCGCTGTGCTCCTTAAGCCTGTGCAGCAGCAGCAGGGGCCAGGCCTGCGTGTCCTCTGCCCTGGTTTTGGTCCATTCAGTGAGGCAGAGCTTGTGCTTGGTTGCCGTGGAATGCAGCGGGGCCCTGCACTGATGGGAGGAGGCATTTGCTGCTTCCAGCTGAAAACCCACCTGGTTTCCTGACACCCGAAGCCTGTGCTGTGGTGCCTCCCCGGCGCAGCAGACACCAGGCTGTGTCACCGAAGAGAGCTTCGCTGGGGCTGGTGGAAGGAGGGTTGTGAGGAGTGCAGTGTGGAGCCTGTAACTGGTGTGTAATTAGTGCTAACGAGTCAAACCGTGGAGGAACGTTGCCGGGGTGTGTTTTTGGTGGCCTTCTGAGCAGATTGGCAGGCAGATGTGGAGCTGGAGTTGATGGTGTGCAGGGGCTGTGCTGTCGGCATGGCTGTTGTCCCTGGTGGTGAAATTACTGTGCTTGAGAGGTTTCAGAGCAAGAAGAGGAGCTTGGAGGTTGGAATTGTGCTAGGGAAGACGATGGTGGGCTGTAGCGTTCCGAGCTAGGCTCCTGCTCGAAGGGGAAGAGCTTATTCCCTCCAGAGAGAGCACTTCCTGCTCTGCAGCAGGATCAGGCTGACGCTCCCCCGGGGTTTGCAGCAGTTGCACTCCTGTCATGGCAAGTGCCACGAATAAATCCAGCTCTTGGGTAGGGTCAAACCCATCCAGAGCTGTAACCAGCACAGGGCTCATGGTGTCTAGTCCTGGGGTCTGTGGTGATAGGTTGGACTCGATGATCCTCGAGGTCTCTTCCAACCTTGGTGATACTGTGAGACTGTGTTGTGCTGGGCTTGGGCCTGCAATTGTGGTGGCTTCAAAACAGCCTGCAGGATTCTTGGCTTGTGTGGCTGGCTGCTGAGCTTCTGGTCAGAACGGGGCAGGCCTGGTACCCGATTCCTGCCTTCTGCTGCTGGCACTGGTAGAACTTTTAGCTTTGTCTCTTAAATGATGTTCTTGGTCTGTTCATTAACCTGAGACTTACCACTGACACAGACCTCAGGAGTCTGAGGCCCTTTGGGGGCTGTGTGGAGAGTGGGGGGAGGCCCTTTGGGGGCTGTGTGGAGAGTGGGGGGAGGCCCTTTGGGGGCTGTGTGGAGAGTGGGGGGAGGCCCTTTGGGGGCTGTGTGGAGAGTGGGGGAGGCCCTTTGGGGCTGTGGGGGGAGGCCCTTTGGGGGCTGTGTGGAGAGTGGGGGAGGCCCTTTGGGGGCTGTGTGGAGAGTGGGGGAGGCCCTTTGGGGGCTGTGTGGAGAGTGGGGAGGCCCTTTGGGGCTGTGTGGAGAGTGGGGGAGGCCCTTTGGGGGCTGTGTGGAGAGTGGGGAGGCCCTTTGGGGGCTGTGTGGAGTGGGGGGGAGGCCCTTTGGGGGCTGTGTGGAGAGTGGGGAGGCCCTTTGGGGGCTGTGTGGAGAGTGGGGGAGGCCCTTTGGGGGCTGTGTGGAGAGTGGGGGAGGCCCTTTGGGGGCTGTGTGGAGAGGGGGGGAGGCCCTTAGGGGGCTGTGTGGAGAGGGGGGGAGGCCCTTTGGGGGCTGTGTGGAGAGTGGGGGGAGGCCCTTTGGGGGCTGTGTGGAGAGTGGGGGGAGGCCCTTTGGGGCTGTGTGGAGAGTGGGGAGGCCCTTTGGGGGCTGTGTGGAGAGTGGGGGGAGGCCCTTTGGGGGCTGTGTGGAGAGTGGGGGGAGGCCCTTTGGGGGCTGTGTGGAGAGTGGGGGAGGCCCTTTGGGGCTGTGTGGAGAGTGGGGGAGGCCCTTTGGGGCTGTGTGGAGGGGGGAGGCCCTTTGGGGGCTGTGTGGAGAGGGGGGAGGCCCTTAGGGGCTGTGTGGAGAGTGGGGGAGGCCCTTTGGGGCTGTGTGGAGGGGGGAGGCCCTTTGGGGCTGTGTGGAGGGGGGGAGGCCCTTAGGGGGCTGTGTGGAGGGGGGGGAGGCCCTTAGGGGGCTGTGTGGAGAGTGGGGGGAGGCCCTTAGGGGGCTGTGTGGAGAGTGGGGGGAGGCCCTTTGGGGCTGTGTGGAGAGTGGGGGGGAGGCCTTTACTGGGAGCTTTGGCCTTACAGAAAAAGAGTTAAGTGCTGGCAAAACAATGAGGTTCTGGCTTCCTGGTTGGAGAGCTTGGTGTCTCAGAGATCTCTGCCCAGATGTGCCATGAGTTTGGGGGAGGACTTTTGACCTCAGCAGATCTTTCTTCTCTTTTGTATTTTTTCTAAGGAGCCATTCGCTCCCAGCAGGAGGTTTGGTGGCTGTGGAAGCTGGGCCGTCCTGCTCG
Organism: Melanerpes aurifrons; assembly: GCA_011125475.1. NCBI lineage: Eukaryota > Metazoa > Chordata > Aves > Piciformes > Picidae > Melanerpes > Melanerpes aurifrons. Next base: position 3,264,828 of record WWNC01000002.1, on the reverse strand, counting down.
GGGGAGCTGATGGTATGTCAGATGGGAGTTTATGGCTTGGTTTTTGGGCTTGTTGATTACCTTCTAAGAGTTTGCCTTGAAAGTAGGCCGCTGAGCACTGGGCTTGGGCTGGCTTGTCTGGAACAGGAGCTGGCTGCGGTTCTGTAATGAAGTCTGGAGGAATGGTGGGGTGTTTCTCATGCTTGCAAAAACATCCCTGGGAGAAGCTTAGACTCAGTCCTTCATGGATGTTTGTTCCCCCCTTGTAGCTGTACATTTTGGACAGGTAATGGATGAATGGAGCCTGCTCTCTGTGCAGTGCAATGGCTGTGCTTGAAGGCTGGCATTGCTGCAGAAGGGGGAGGTGAATTTTTCATCACTCTGTGCAGGAGATGCTCTTTCTGCTTTTTTCCCCAGGGTTTTGGTGGAATTGTGGCTCATACTCCCTGCTAGCTGGGAAAATACCCTGTCCCTTTCCTCCAGGGGTAGGCAGAGGGCCGAGCTGGGAGGTAGCTCTCCAGCAGCTGCCATGTTAGATGATGGAGAAAAGTTGAAGTGGGCTGTTTAAGAAGGCACAGGGTGCATGGTAGGGGTGAGGCTTCCAGAGGTGCTTCTCACCAGGGGCTGCAGCTCAGCAGGCAGAGAAGAGAGCCAGTTGTGCTGTGGGACAGCAGTGCCTTCCTGCACACTAGTGCACAGGAGGTGCTTCTGGTACAGGTGGTTGGTGAGCTGAAAGAGCATTGAGCTGGGAAATGGAAGCATGAATTCCTCCTGCAGGAAAGGAGTGAGGAATTGAGTGATTACTAATCTGGGGTGTGGAAAGTGGAGAAGAAAATGAAAGTGGAGAGAATTTGAGTGAGGGCCTGGCTGCTGGGTACTGCTGGGTGCCCCATCTCCTGTGTGGCGGCAGGGCTGGGTGCCCCATCTCCTGTGTGGCGGCAGGGCTGGGTGCCCCATCTCCTGTGTGGCGGCAGGGCTGGGTGCCCCATCTCCTGTGTGGCGGCAGGGCTGGGTGCCCCATCTCCAGTCCCTGTGTGCCCCAGTGGTCCGTGCTTTGCAGGCTTTGCTGTGGTTGTGGCTCATGGTCCAAGGCAGTGCAGGGGCAGGCTCCAGCTGGCTGGAGTGCAGTGCATCCCCTTCAAGGACCTCTATTAAGTTTTTCTTGCCCTGTGCTGTATCAAATCTCTTCAAAGCTGGCCCTGCCTGTGCAGGGCAGCGGTTCCTGTTGAAGTGGTGTAACTCTTCTTCCTGTGTGGCTAGTTTTAGGTATGGGAAGCAGTGACTGTGCAGCGGCAGGAACTGTACATGAGGTGCACAGCATGAGGCCAGCCCCCCGTGCTGATTATCTGTCTTTAAAGGCCCCAGGGATGGTGCTTCCCATGCTCTTTTCTCTCTGAAGGAAACTCCAGCAGCCCAAGCCCCACCTTTCGTGGAGGGAGGGGATGAAATTAGAAGGCATTTTTAAGGTGGAGCTTTTCAATGCTTTATTTCAGTGCTTTATTCCTGATTTGATTTGGGTTTCTCTTCCTTCCCTGTCCCTCCTGGATTGCTTTTTGGTGAGAAGGGAAGTTTGTACCTGAGGCTTGCTTCTGAGGTGGCTGCAATCCCTGGCCTGAGGAGCAGTGCATTTTGTGAGGCTCTGGGATCTGGGTTATCTCTGAAGTTGTGCAGTGTGGTGGTTGTGCTGCAGGGAGCAGGGAAGAGCTGGGTGCTTGCATGCCAGGCTTGCAGGCTGCATAGATTTGCTTGGTGAGGCTGCATCTGGAGTATTGTGTCCAGTTCTGGGCCCCTCAAGTCAGGAAGGGCCTGAGGGAAGTGCTGGAGAGAGTCCATGGCAGAGGCACAGAGCTGCTGTAGGCAGTGGAAGATCTTCCCCAGGAGCAGAGCCTGAGGGAACTGAGGGCTCTGGAGCTTCGAGAAGAGGAGCCTGAGAGGGGAGCTCCTTGCTGGGGCTAAAGCTGTGCAGGGGCAGTGCCCAGAGGCTGGAGCCAGGCTCTGCTGGGGGCTGCCCAGTGCCAGCACAAGGGGCAGTGGTGGAAGCTGAGGCAGAGGAAGTTGCATGGCAAGAGGAGGGAGAAGTTTTTCCCTGGGAGGGTGCCAGAGGCCTGGAGCAGGCTGCCCAGGGGGCTGTGGAGTCTCCCTGTGTGGAGAGATTCCAACCCCCCTGGCTGTGTTGCTGTGTGCCCTGCCCTGGGTGCCCCTGCTCTGGCAGGGGGGCTGGGTTGGATGAGCTTTGGGGGTCCCTTCCAGCCCCTCTCATTCAGGGATTGTGTGATCCTCTGTGCCTGAAGAGCTCTGCATGGAACTGTGGTTAGCAAGCAGCTTAGTTCTGAGCGATTAAATACCACCCAACTGCTGCTTGTGCCTGCTGTAGCTTTGCCTCCTGCTTCCAGGCCTTCTGTTAGGCCTGGGAATGGCCATCTAGCTTGGGCTTAGTGTAGAGCATGCCTGCCCTGCTGCTTGATGGAAGCCTGTGTAGCTGGTGCCCTACCTGGTGCTGCAAGCTGCAGCGCACTGCCGCAGGGGGGACGCTGGCTGCCCTTCATTTCCCTGCCAGGTGCCTCCCCTGGCAAAGTGCAGAGGAGACCTCAAGCTCCAAGGGCAAACTCCTTAGGGTGTCATACTGCCTGATGCTCTTTGCAGGCCTAAAGCTCTTTGCCTTTTTAATGGAATGTGCAGTTTGGGGCCTTGGCTGGAAATGGCTCAGCTTCCAGGAAAGAAAACCCAAGGCAGAGAAGGGCTTGGTGGCATGAGGTGCAGACTGGGTTTACAAAGAGAGCCCAAGCTGGGAGTGCCATTGGGTGAGGATGCTTGCTTTGGTTTGAGAGCTGAACTTGGGGAGTTGGCTTGTGATAAGCTTTGCCTGCCTGGGAGTACAGAAGGGGCTGGCAAGGCTCTGGAAGGAGCCAACTGGCAACACATGTTATTGGTGGGAAAAGTATTTCTGTGTCCTGGAGCAAACCATGGTGGTGTTAAGAGCCCAGCAGACTCATTTTTGCTTCTGGAGACTGGGGTGGTTCATGGAGGCAGTAGAATACCAAGCTGGAAGGAAGCTCAGAGGTCATCTGGTCCAACCTAGGTTAAATGAGGTGGTCACAGTCTTGGGTTCTGGACAAGGTAAATGCCAGCTCTGCTTTGAGTTCATCTAAGAAGTCCTGTTTGAGTAGGCAGTACTGAAAAGTTGTGCTGGCGGGGGGCTGGTCAGAGCTTGGCTGTTCCCTGTTTGCTGTAGGATGGGTTTGGTCCTGGGAAAATGGGCACAGAATGGTTGGGGTTGGAGGAGACCTTTAAAACTCGCTTGGTTCACCCCCACACCCAGCCTGCGGTGAGTAGGGACACCTTCAGCTAGATCAGCTCTCAGAGTCCTCTCAAACCTGGCCTGGGATGGTTCCAGGGATGGGGCATCTCCTGGCCTGGGATGGTTCCAGGGATGGGGCATCTCCTGGCCTGGGATGGTTCCAGGGATGGGGCATCTCCCACCTCTGGGCAACCTGGGTCAGGCTCTTCTCAACCTCAGTGTCAGATCTCTTCCTTCTCTCCACTCTCAATCTCCCTCTTTGAGTTCAAACCATCCCCCCTTGTCCTGGCACAACAGGCCCTGCTCACAAATCTGTCCCCAGCTGTCTGCTCAGCCTCTTACCAAAGATAAAGCCTCTGGAACTGGCCAACTAGTGAAGCCCCCCCCCCAGCACCTTCCAGTACCTGAGGGGGCCCCAGGAGAGCAGGGGAGGGACTTTGGACAAGGGCTGGAGGGACAATGGCTTAGAACTGGAAGAGAGGAGATTGAGAGTGGAGAGGAGGAAGAAATTGTTGAGAGTGAGGCTGGGGAGACTCTGGCACAGGCTGCCCAGGGAGGCTGTGGCTGCCTCCTGCCTGGAGGTGTTGAAGGCCAGGCTGGCTGAGGCCTGGAGCAGGCTGGGCTGGGGGGAGGCAGGGGCTTGGAACTGGGTGCTCTTGAAGGTCCCTTCCAAGCCAACCCCCCCTGTGGTTTCCTGAATCCAGGGTAGTGCCAGAGGCAGGTGTGGTCTTGCACTGCTGAGATTACAGATGTGTTGGGTCACTTGGTTTTCCTCACAGCCTTGGGCCTGTTGCCACAGGAGGTGTTCATTGGTGGAGAGTGTTGTGTGACAGCTGAAGCCCTCTCCCCAGCCCCCCACCATCTGAGCACTTGTCTTGCTTGCACCCCTCTCTGCATCCATTCAGAGGAGCCCCAGCCCTCTCCTGCTGTTTGACAGGTGCTTAGAAAGGCTCTTAGAAGATGCTTGACAAACTCCAGCTGATCTCTGCTCTTGCTGAGCTGCAGTGGGGGCTTCCTAACCTGCATCATCAGAGATTTGGAGTTGCTGTGGGCTGGCTGGGGACTGTTTGCAGAAGCTGAATAGAGAGTTAAACAGCAACTGCCTGTGCTGGAATGACTGTAGAGTGATCCTTGGTTTCAGGCAGCTCTGCTGCTGAGGTGTGGGCTGGATGGCCTTCCAAAGGAGAGGGGAAGAAAGCACAACTCTTCCTAGGAAAAGCAGGGCTGAAGCTAACTAAGGCTAGGAGGACAAGCAGAGGGCTGGAGCTGCTCTGCTCTGCAGACAGCCTGAGAGAGTTGGGCTTGTGCAGGCTGGAGAGGAGAAGGCTCCCAGGAGACCTTCTGGTGGCCTTCCAGGGTCTGCAGGGGGCTGCAAGCAAGCTGGGGAGGGACTTTGGAGGGAGTGAGGGAGGGAGAGGGGTCTGGGACACCTCTGAGGGGGGCAGGAATCAGGCCTGGGCCAGGGAGGCAGCAATGGGCACTGGCAGCCCAGAAGGCCAAGGGCAGCTCAGCTGCCAGTGCCCATTGCCAGAGGGGGAGGGAGAGGATCCTGCCCCTCTGCTCTGGGGTGTGAGGGAGGGATAGGAGTGGGGGGGATGGAGCAAAAGGAGAAGTGGGGAGCTGGAGCTTGGCTGTGAGGAAGAAGCTGTTGGCCAGGAGGGTGGTGAGAGCCTGGCCCAGGTTGCCCAGGGAGGTGGTGGAAGCCTCCTGCCTGGAGGTGTTTGCAGCCAGGCTGGAGGTGGCTGTGAGCAACCTGCTGTGGTGTGAGGTGTCCCTGCCCATGGCAGGGGGTTGGGGCTGGCTGAGCCTTGGGGTCCCTGCCAGCTCTGTGAGTTGTGAGGTGTGTGTGATTTTGTTGGCTTGTGCTTTCAGAGCATGCAAAGCTTTGCTGTTAGGCATTAAGAGGAGAACACAGAATGAAGGCCTGGCTTTACTAGGCCTGGTAATTGGTTTTGAGCACTTCTCTGGGAAGGAAAAATCTGAGTTCAACTTCATGATCTCTTAAAATAAGGCTGAGGAGGTGATGGCCCTTGAGGAGTGGTCTTTGTTGAGGCTGGTCAGTGCCTTGGAGGTCAGTTAGGTCAGCATTGAGGACTTCTACAGATCTCTCTTGTTTAGCTCTCAGTGTAATTTGCCCTGAGCCAACACTGGCTCCAACTTGAGGCTTGAGGGAGGCCACTGGGTTCTGGAAGTGGGCTGTCTAGGAACTGGTGCTTGTAGGGAAGGCAGATCTGTCCTCAAGATAATTACATGGGACTTGCACTGCCTTTGTGGCATGGGTGAGGGCAAGGAGCCTTGAGCTTTGGGAGCACTTGAAATAGCTGCTAGTCCTGCTGTGTAGTACTGGGGAGAAGGTTAGCTGGCTCCCTTTGGCTGCTAGGCTGGGTGAGCAAAGGGGACACAAAGGTCTTTTTCTGATGCTGTGCAGGGCTACACTTCATCCAGCTCACTGGAGGGCTTTGGAGGCACAGTGACTGCTGGAGAAAGTTGGTGTTTGCTAAGTGAGATGTTACAATATCATGCAGAGGCCTACAGCCTCTTCCAGAAGAGAGGTAACTGCAGTGGCCATTTGCTTCCTGGGAGGATGTGGAAGCAATCACAGAACCATGGAATGGCTCAGGTTGGAAGGGACCTTAGACATCATTACTCCAACCTCCCCACCATGGCCACAGACGCTTCCCAACTAGACCTGGTTGCTCCAGGCCTCATCCAGCCTGGCCTTGAACACCCCCAGGCAGGAGGCAGCCACAGCCTCCCTGGGCAGCCTGTGCCAGAGTCTCACCACCCTCATACTGAAGAACTTCTTCCTCAGCTCCACTCTGACCCTGCTCTGCCTCAGCTTCCAACCCTTCCCCCTTGCCCTGTCTCCAGACCCCCTCAGGCAAAGTCCCTCTGCAGCCTTCCTGCAGCATCCCTTCAGGTCCTGGCAGCAGCCCTGAGGTCCCCCTGGAGCCTTCTCCTCTGCAGGCTGCACAGCCCCAGCTCCCTCAGCCTGTGCTCAGGGCAGAGCTGCTCCAGTCCAGGGATTTGTTGAGGTTGATAGAGTTTGTTCAGTGATTGTAAGTGGCAGAATGCGGTTTTTGAACACATTAGGGTGAAAATCTCTTTGCTAGAAAAGCAAAGCCATGCCCCAAAAGCTTAAATTGAACATGTGAAGTTTGTCTTCCCGGTTGCTTTTGCTGGTTGTGACTCAGAGAGTCACAGAATGGCTTAGCTTGAAAGGGACCTCAGAGCTCATCCACTCCAACCCCCTGCCATGGGCAGGGTCACTTGTCATACAATCACAGAGCTGGCAGGGCTGGAAGGGACCCCAAGGCTCAGCCAGCCCCAACCCCCTGCCATGGGCAGGGACACCTCACACCACAGCAGGTTGCTCACAGCCACCTCCAGCCTGGCTGCAAACACCTCCAGGCAGGAGGCTTCCACCACCTCCCTGGGCAGCCTGGGCCAGGCTCTCACCACCCTCCTGGCCAACAACTTCTTCCTCACAGCCAATCTCCAGCTCCCCATTTCTCCTTTTGCTCCATCCCCCCCACTCCTATCCCTCCCTCACACCCCAGAGCAGAGGGGCAGGATCCTCTCCCTCCCCCTCTGGCAATGGGCACTGGCAGCTGAGCTGCCCTTGGCCTTCTGGGCTGCCAGTGCCCATTGCTGCCTCCCTGGCCCAGGCCTGATTCCTGCCCCCCTCAGAGGTGTCCCAGACCCCTCTCCCTCCCTCACTCCCCTCCAAAGTCCCTCCCCAGCTTGCTTGCAGCCCCCTGCAGATCCTGGAAGGCCACCAGAAGGGCTCCTGGGAGCCTTCTCCTCTCCAGCCTGCACAAGCCCAACTCTCTCAGGCTGTCTGCAGAGCAGAGCAGCTCCAGCCCTCTGCTCCTCCTCCTGGCCCTGCTCTGGACACCTTCCAGCCCACACCTCAGCAGCCTTCCTGTGCTGGGGGCTCCAGCACTGGCCCCAGAGCTGCAGCTGTGGTCTCAGCAGAGTGGAGCAGAGGGGCAGAATCCCCTCCCTGGCCCTGCTGGCCACACTTCTCTTGCTGCAGCCCAGGCTCTGCTTGGCTCTCTGGGCTGCAGGTACAGTGCTGGCTCCTGTGATGCATCCCCCAGCACCCCTTTATAAATTGGTTTCTGCCTTTCTGGAGCTGGAGGATAACAGCCTTTAGTTGCATGGTTCACTTTCTTGGAGGCTGCTGCTTGCTTCAGTTCACTGCCTGAGTTTGTATCAGGCTGGGGTTGTGGTGGTGTGTTTTCTCCAGCAGTTGGGTATTTCTCCAGTGAGTTAGATGAGAAGTGTCCTTGCTTGGTGCTGATGTTGAGAGGAAGAAACTGCTGGGTCTCACTAGAAGGAAATGAAGAGCACCTGCTGAAGGGGTAATGGCTTCAAACTTGGAAGAAGCTGAATTGAGATGAGATACTAGGAGGCAGTTCTTCCCCATGAGGGTGTTGAGGCACTGGAACAAGTTGCTCTGAGATGTTGTGGAACCTCCAAGTCTGGAAGCATTAAAGGCTAGGCTGGATGAGGCCTTGAGCACCCTGGTCTGGTGAGAGGTGGCCCTGCCTGTGGCAGAGGGTTGGAACTGGATGATCTTTAATGTCCCTTCCAACCCAATCCATTCTGTGATGCTCAGGGCTTGTGGCTTGAGAACCACTTCCCTGGGTTGGCCTTTTGTCATAGTTTGCTGCTTGCTTTTATGTTCTGTTGGGTCCACCAGCCCCAAGGGGAGCTTGGACAAGTTAATCCAAACCTTACTTCACAGCTCACAGGATGTGAGGGGCTGGAAGAGACCTCTGGAGAGCTTCCAGCCCAAGCCCCTGCCAGAGCAGCACCATAGAATCCAGCACAGGTCCCACAGGAACACCTCCAGACAGGGCTGCCAAGGCTCCAGAGCAGGAGACTCCACAACCTCTCTGGGCAGCCTGCTCCAGGCCTCTGGGAGCCTCCCAGGCAAGAAGTTCCTCCTCCTGCTGAGCTGCAACCTCCTGGGCTCTGGTTTACATCCAGGTTTGGTAGCTTATGATTTCTGAAGCAATTCAGGGCAGTCTGTGTCCTCCAGCCCCTCTGCTCTTGGCAATTCTCTTGCCTCTGGGAGTTTTTTTAGATGTCCTTTCAGCCTTGCAAAACGTTGAGAGTAAGAGATTGTTTCACTTCCTGTCAGTAAATATCAAAGCAGTGGTTCTCTCAGTGCCCCCTTCTTCTGGACTGAGGCAAATGCTGGTGTTCTGGTTCGCTTTGGTTTCTTTCCCCTGTGCGTGTTTGAGGTTAGCAGTGCTCAGGTACACAGCAGGCTGAGACAGTTGGGGTTGTGCAGGCTGGAGAGGAGAAGGCTCCCAGGAGACCTTCTGGTGGCCTTCCAGGGTCTGCAGGGGGCTGCAAGCAAGCTGGGGAGGGACTTTGGAGGGAGTGAGGGAGGGAGAGGGGTCTGGGACACCTCTGAGGGGGGCAGGAATCAGGCCTGGGCCAGGGAGGCAGCAATGGGCACTGGCAGCCCAGAAGGCCAAGGGCAGCTCAGCTGCCAGTGCCCATTGCCAGAGGGGGAGGGAGAGGATCCTGCCCCTCTGCTCTGGGGTGTGAGGGAGGGATAGGAGTGGGGGGGATGGAGCAAAAGGAGAAGTGGGGAGCTGGAGCTTGGCTGTGAGGAAGAAGTTGTTGGCCAGGAGGGTGGTGAGAGCCTGGCCCAGGTTGCCCAGGGAGGTGGTGGAAGCCTCCTGCCTGGAGGTGTTTGCAGCCAGGCTGGAGGTGGCTGTGAGCAACCTGCTGTGGTGTGAGGTGTCCCTGCCCATGGCAGGGGGTTGGGGCTGGCTGAGCCTTGGGGTCCCTGCCAGCCCTGCCAGCTCTGTGAGTCTGGGATCAGTGCTTCTTTAAAGGCATCCTGCAGGAGGTGGTGGTGTGCTGAGCAGGGTCAGCTGCTCTCTCTTCATCGAGGCTGTGTTGAATGTGCTTGGGGGATCAGAGCAGGTGAATTCCTCTCTTTGGACCTTGTAGACTGGGATGTGACTGCAAACCTCTCAGCCTCCTACTGAGCAGAGCCACTCAGCAGATGAGTTACTTGGAAAGCTGCTTAGTCTGGCTCACGTTCTTTGCCACTGGCTAAACCCTTGGCCCCAGGCTGCTGTGTTGCTGGGATGCCAGGCTAAGGGTGATGAGATGGGATGCAGCTTCTGCCAGAGCCTGAGCCCCAAAACAGGCCACCTTGGACCTCTGCACCTTTCCACCTCCAGGGTTTTGTCAGGGCTGCAGATGTGGACTTGGAGTTCTGGAAGGAGTTGAGGCCTAATCTGTGCCTCCTCATCTGAGGAGTTCTTTCCATCAAATTTGATGAGTCTTGCTGTGTGTGGCTGCATCCTTGCTGCTGCTGGGGAAGGGCAGCTGCTTTGTGCTCTGGAGCATGGACAGCTATTCATAAAAGCAGCAGGGCCAGGAGGGCATTCTGCCCCTCTGCTGTGCTCTGCTCAGACCCCCAGGCAGTGCTGGGGCAGCTCTGGAGCCCTCAGCACAGCCAGGGAGCTGTTGGAGCAGGGCCAGAGGAGGCCACAGCAATGCTGGCAGGGCTGGAAGCCCTCTGCTGGGAGCCAGGCTGGGAGAGTTGGCCTTGGGCAGCCTGCAGGGGAGAAGGCTGCAGGGAGATCTGCATTTGAAGGGGGCTGCAGGAGAGCTGGCAAGGGGCAAAGAGATGAAGTGACAGGACAAGGGGGAATGGCTTCAACCTGACAGGAGCTCCATTCCTATGAGACATTAGGAAGAAATTCTTCCTGGTGAGGGTGGTGAGGCACTGGGGGAGGCTCACCTAGGGAGGCTGGGGTAGCTGCAGGCCTGGAGGAAGTATTCATGGCCAGGCTGGATGAGGCCTGGAGCAGCCTGGGCTGGTGGGAGGTGTCCCTGCCCATGGCAGGGGAGGTTGGAGCTGAATGGTCTTTAAGGTCCTTCTGAACCTTGAATGACTTGATGCTTCTGTGGTTTGAGAGGGCTTTGTAGCTGCTTCACAGCCAGCTGATGCTTCCATTCCTACCTGCATGTTTCCCATCGGTGCTTCCAAGCCATGCTGCAAGGCAAGGTGCAGGCAGAAGCCTTTGTCAGAGCAAGCTCTTCTGTGGGACAGAGGCCACCTTCTGTGCTCCCCTTGTACCATTTCTTTCTTGATGCTGTGAGGTGTGTGAGGTGGCTGGGGGGTGGGGAGCCTGCTTGTTGTGTCGATGCTGTGTGGGCTTTCCTCCAGGCTCCTTGATCCTCCACGTTGCTCAGCTCAGCACAGCCTGCGGGAGAGGTCCAGTCCAGGGCTGGGAGGGTGCTCAGGGGACTGCAGCACTGCCTGCTAAAGAGAGGCTGAGGGACAGGAGGCTCTTTAGTCTGGAAAAGAGAGCTTAGAGGGGATTTAATTAATGTTTATAAATCTCTGAGGGCTGAGGGTCGGGAGGGAGGGGACAGGCTCTGCTCACTTGCTCCCTGGGAGAGGACAAGGAGCAGTGGAGGTTCCACCTCAACACAAGGAGGAACTTCTTCCCTGGGAGGCTCCCAGAGGCCTGGAGCAGGCTGCCCAGAGAGGTTGTGGAGTCTCCTGCTCTGGACACTTCCAAGGCCCCTCTGGATGTGTTCCTGTGTGACCTGAGCTAGATTGTATGGTCCTGCTCTGGCAGGGGGTTGGACTTGATCTCTCTGGGTCCCTTCCAACCCCTGACATCCGGTGGTCCTGTAATCCTATGGCTGAGAGCTGCAGGACACTTTTCATTCCCCCTTTCAGCTCAGGGAGAGGCTTGCTCTGGGAATGCTTCCCCAGTGCAACAGAGGAAGGAGTTCTGCTATGGTTTGGAAGTGAGCTGAGGATGCTTCCTGACACAGTCTGGCAGTATCAGAACACTGGAGCAGGCTGCCCAGGGGGCTTGTGGGGTCTCCCTCTCTGGAGATAAAGCCCCACCTGGATGCATCCCAGTGTGATCTGGTATAGGTGCCCCTGCTCTGGCAGGGGGGGTGGGCTGGATGAGCCTTGGATGTCCCTTCCAGCCCCCAAGACTCTGTGATCTTCTAGCATCTTTTGATTGACTTCTGGCTGCAGGAATGTGGGGTGCCCTCCAGAGCTGCTGTCAGCACCATGACCTCATCTGGAGAGGTTTTGCCTTGTAGGTACAAGGTTGCTGAAGCTTCATTGTCCCTTGCCTGGGTTGCTGGATTTGAATTGCAAGCTGAAAGGTTAAGGCAGAGAAGTGAAACATAAAGGAGAAAAGACCCCAAAAGGTTGTGGTTGAAATCTTGAGTGTTGAGAGGTTCAAGCAATGGCTTCTGACTCATAAAATGTGCCTCTCAGCCACATCTGAGTTGGTCTCTTTTCACAGCTTCACCAAGGTTGGAAGAGACCTCAAAGATCACCAAGTCCAACCTGGCACCACAGACCTCATGACTAGACCATGGCTCCAAGTGCCACATCCAATCCCCTCTTGAACACTTCAGGGATGGGGACATCTCCCTGGGCAGCACATCCCAAGGGCCAATCTCTCTTGCTGGGAAGAACTTTCTCCTCACCTCCAGCCTAAACCTCCCCTGGCACAGCTTGAGACTCTGTCCTCTTGTTCTGGTGCTGGGTGCCTGGGAGCAGAGCCCAACCCCCCCCGGCTCCAACCTCCCTGCAGGGGGTTGGAGAGAGCAAGAAGGTCTCCCCTGAGCCTCCTCTTCTGCAGGCTAAGCAACCCCAGCTCTCTCAGCCTCTCCTCACAGGGCTGTGCCCCAGACCCCTCCCCAGCTTTCTTGCCCTTCTCTGGACACCTTCCAGCAGCTCAACCTCTTTCCTGACCTGAGGAGCCCAGAGCTGGACACAGGACTCCAGGTGTGGCCTGAGCAGTGCTGAGCACAGGGCACAAGGACTTCCCTGCTCCTGCTGGCCGCACTCTTCCTGCTGCAGGCCAGGATGCCCTTGGCCTTCTTGGCCCCCTGGGCACTCTGCTGGCTCCTCTTCTTGAAGGCACAGATGGTAGAGTTGGCAGGTGCAGGTGGCTGGCTCCACGGACTCCTCCTTTACTCTGCAGAACCTTCTTCCTGCTCCTCTCCCCTGTGCTCCCTGGCTGCCCAGGCTGAGGGAGGGGGGAGGCTTCCCTTCGCCTCTCCTGCTGGCGGATGGCAGCGCCGCCTCTCTTGGAAGCACCGAGGCAGCAGGGGTGCTGGGAGACTCCTCCAGCCTTGGCTGGGAGCATTTGCCTGGTATCTCTCTCCTTGGTGGGGCTTGCTGTCAGGAAAGCAGCACTAATGAGAGCTTGGCCATTTGTCAGGGCGCTCAAACCTGTTTGAGGACCCAGCGTGGGTGCTTGCCCCGACACTCCCCCCTCCCCCCCATAGGTTCAGGCTGTTGAAAAGCAAGAAGACTTGTGGTTTTTTTCTTGCTGTTGCTGAAAGGGACTTGCTGGAGCTGGAGCTGAAGGGCTGGAGGTCAGCAGTTCAGCCTCCAGACCCCCAGCTGCGCCAGCGCTGAAGCGGAGTCCTGGCAAGCGCAGGCGAAGGGAGGCACCAGAGCGGCCTGCTGAGGCTTCCAAGGCAAGGCTGTCCTCTGCTCCTTGCTGTCACTATCAGATGGGGCTGGAGCAGCTGACAGCTTGCCCCCCCCATGCCAGGAGCTGGTTTGCCTCTCGCTGAGGCTCTCCAGAGGGCAGGAGGGTGCTGGGTGATGTGTGGTGGAGCGCAGCTGACAGCAGCTTGAGTGCTGGTGAGCAGTGCTCTGGGTAGGAGCTGATTACAGCCCGAGCTGGAGGGGAGAATTTGCATTCCTGGCAGCTGGGCAGTAGGTTCACCAATTTAAATCTGCTCTTTGTTAAGTAAGAGCCCTGTTTGCAGGCAGGGAAGGGAGAGTGGGGAGCAGTGGGGCAGGTGGCAGGTTGCGGGTGTGCTGGACGTTCTGTTTCGTAGCTCCAAAGCATGACCGTGGGTCGAAGCTTCAGGGACACACCACTCAGCTTGGTTTAAAGCTCTGGTGGGAAGGGGGAGGCCTAAAGCCTGGTAGGCCCTTTGGTTGTAAAGGGCTGAGGGTTTTAAAGGTGAGTTTTCATTGGTGGTGTGCTGGGTGCTGGGCTTGAAAAGCAAGGCTCTGTAAGGCCTGCAGCACTGCCTGCTGCAGGAAAGAGGAAACTCAAGTCATCTGCTTTCTGGTTTTGTTCTGGCTGCCTTCAGGAGAGGAGTGAGGCTGAGGGCTTGAATACTTGATTTGAAAGAGGGCCTGATACAATTCCTTGGGAATTCTAGGCATTGATTGAGAGTGGTGATGGCTGCAGGGCAGGCCCTGGCTGGCTGGTCTTGCAGCTGCCTCGTGGCTGGGGCAGAACATCAGGATGGGTAAATCCTTCAGCATGCTCTTTTTGGCCACCTTCCATTATTAGGGAAATAGAAAAAGCTGAATGAGTTACAGGAGCACCAGGAGGAGTTTGCTTTGCACAGAATCACACAGAGTCCCTGCCTGGTGGGGGTGGGAGGGAGCTCTGGAGAGCATCCAGCCCACCCCCCCTGCTCCAGCGGGGCCCTCACAGCAGCTTACCCAGCAGCACAGTGCCCAGGGGGGGTTGGAAGCTCTCCAACACCAGGACACTCCACAACCTCTCTGGGCAGCCTGCTCCAGGCCTCCAGCAGCCTCACCCCAAAGAAGTTTTCCCTTCTGTTTTCTGCCTCTCTGTGTATGAGAGATGTAAAGCAGGCTCTGCATGTTCCTGAAGGTGGTGCTGGCAGGAGGTGCACATGCAGACAGCTATTTTGGAAGGCAATTCTCACTGCTCATTTGCATCATGAGAGAGGATTTCTCTCGTGGCAGCTGGGAAGGCTCTCATCTTCAGCATGTGGGAGCTGATTTCAGGCTGTCTGCATCTGCAGCCTTGTGCCCAGTTCTGAGCCCCTCAGGTCAGGAAGGGCCTGAGGGAAGTGCTGGAGAGAGTCCATGGCAGAGGCACAGGGCTGCTGCAGGCAGTGGAAGATCTTCCTCAGGAGCAGAGCCTGAGGGAGCTGAGGGCTCTGGAGCTTGGAGAGGAGGAGCCTGAGAGGGGAGCTCCTTGCTGGGGCTAAAGCTGTGCAGGGGCAGTGCCCAGAGGCTGGAGCCAGGCTCTGCTGGGGCTGCCCAGTGCCAGCACAAGGGGCAGTGGTGGAAGCTGAGGCAGAGGGAGTTGCATGGCAAGAGGAGGGAGAAGTTTTTCCCTGGGAGGGTGCCAGAGGCCTGGAGCAGGCTGCCCAGGGGGGCTGTGGAGTCTCCCTGTGTGGAGAGATTCCAACCCCCCCTGGCTGTGTTGCTGTGTGCCCTGCCCTGAGTGCCCCTGCTCTGGCAGGGTTGGACTGGGGGAGCTCTGGAGCTCCCTTCGAGCCCAGAGGATTCTGTGATTCTGTGTTAAACCTACCAGCAGCATGAGGGCAGAAGGCCTCTCTGGGGCAGCCTCTCTGGGGCAGCCTCTCTGGGGCAGCCTCTCTGGGGCAGCCTCTCTGGGGCAGCCTCTCTGGGGCAGCCTCTCTGGGGCAGCCTCTCTGGGGCAGCCTCTCTGGGGCAGCCTCTCTGGGGCAGCCTCTCTGGGGCAGCCTCTCTGGGGCAGCCTCTCTGGGGCAGCCTCTCTGGGGCAGTGTTTGGGTGGTTTGCTGCTGTGTGTTCTCAGCCTTGATGAGCGGAGCTGGTTTGGGGTTTGCTGCTGTGTGTGCTGTGGCGTTTGGCTCCTTAGCTGGTGGCTGGGTTGCTTCCCTGTCGGGCTCCCTGGCTTGCTGGTGCTGCCTTTGTTGCTGGCAGCACCCAGGCTTTGCCGTCAGTCGCAGTGTCAGCTGGAGCAGGGCTGCTTTATTTCAGCTCTCTGCCCTTGGCTGGGGGCTCTGTCTGGCTGATTTTGGTGTTACACTCACTCAGTCCCAGCCTCCATCTTCACAAGGCTGAGGACCCATTGCTGAGCACTCAGTGCTCAGGAGGAGAGCTGCTTGGGCAAAGTGTGGCAGTGCTCAGTGGAGGTTTCCTCTCCCCCCCCGCCCCACCGTGAGGTAGTTGCCTTTGGGCTGCCTTGGCTGGGGAGCTCTCTCAGTAGCTGGCTGAGGCTTGCTCTGGTGTCCATGGGCCTGCCTCAGAAGAAGCTTGGGGTTGTTGTGAGCTCTTTGCATGTGTGACAGCACCAAGCTCTCCCAGGTTTCCAGGGTCGTTGTGTCCTGATCAGCTCTGTGATGGCTCTGAATTCTTGCTTTCAAGGCAACCAGGCTCCGTGGTAGGAGCTGTACAGAATTGACGAGTCAGGGGACTCATTCTGCTTGGGAAAGCCCTTGCAGAGCATCTCCTGTCTCCACCAGGTGTGGTGCTGAGCCATGGCCCTCTGCTTGGAACACCTCCAAAGGTGGGCATTCAGTGACCTCCCAGGGCAGCCTGTGCCAGTCCTGGAGAACCCTTTCAAGGAAGAAGTTTCTTATGATGTCCAACCTGACCCTCCCCTGGGGCAACTGGAGGCTGTTTCCTCTCATCCTGTCAAGGACCAACCCCCACCTGGCTCTAGCCTCCTTTCAGGGAGGTCTTCCCTCAGCCTCCTTTTCTCCAGGCTAACCCCGCCCAGGTCCCTCATTCATCTTGATAGCAAGTATCTGAGTTTCAGCTTTGCCTGTCAGTGTGTGCAGAGCACTGCCTCTGAGCTGCTGAGTGTGGCTGCTGATAGGAGAAGATGCTGAAGGTGATGCTTAGTGGATGGCCACTCCTGTAACTGGCTCTGCTCCCTTCCTTGCAGTGGTCACAGGCTGGCCCTGAGGGGGACTGCTTCACTGCCCAGCATCAGGAGCAAAGCAAGCAAGGAGCAGTGCAGTAGCTACCATTCCCTTCACCTGCTGCAGATCTTGGGGCACCTCTTTGTAGCTCTGCATCATCCTAAATACCAATCCAGGCTGGGAGCTGATGGGATTGAGGGCAGCCCTGCAGAGAAGGCCTTGGGGGTGCTGGGGGGCAGAAGCTAGCCAGGAGCCAGCAATGGGCACTGGCAGCACAGGAGGCCAAGGGCAGCCTGGGCTGCAGCCAAAGCAGTGTGGCCAGAGCTGGAGAGAGGATCCTGCCCCTCTGCTCTGCTCTGGGGAGACCTCACCTGCAGGGCTGGGGCCAGGTATGGAGCACTCAACACCAAATACACATAGACCTGGTGGAGCAGTTCCAGAGGTGGCCACAAAGATCTGGAGCAGCTCTGCTGCTGGGGCCAGGCTGGGAGAGTTGGGGCTGTGCAGCCTGCAGAGGAGAAGGCTCCATGGGGATCCTAGAGCTGCCTGCCAGGACCTGAAGGGATCCTGCAGGAAGGCTGCAGAGACTTCTCCTGAGGGTGTCTGAGACAGGGCAAGGGGCAGTGGTTTGGAGCTGAGGCAGAGCAGGGTCAGAGTGGAGCTGGGGAAGAAGTTGTTCAGTAGGAGGGTGCTGAGACTGGCACAGGCTGCCCAGAAAGGTGTTTGAGGCCCTGCCCCTGGAGACATTCCAGCTGGGACTGGGTTTGGCCCTGGGCAGCCTGCTCTACTTGGAGATGTCCCTCCTGGCTGTAGCGGGGTTGGACAAGATGACCTTTGAGAGTCCCTTGCAACCTGATGCAATCTGTGAATCATCTCTGCAAATAGCACCAGTTCTTCCACCCTTATTCTGTGTTGTGTTGCTCTCTGAAGCAGAAGGCTCTTCTGCAGTGGCTCAGACCACCCAGAGAGTGTGCAATCAATGTGCTGGATAGAGCTCTCTCTTAAGAAAGTCTGAGATGGTCTTCACCACCACCATCAATCACAGAACATTGGAGGTTGGAAGGGACCTCTGTAGATGAACAGATCCAACCCCCTGCCAGAGCAGGGCACCCAGGGCAGGCTGCACAGGAAGGCATCCAGGGGGGGTTGGAAGCTCTCCAGAGCAGGAGACTCCACAACCTCTCTGGGCAGCCTGCTTCAGGCCTCCAGCAGCCTCACCCCAAAGAAGTTTCTCCTCCTCCCCTTGAGCTGAAATCTTCTCTCTTCCACTTTGCATCCACTGCTCCTTGGCTCCTGGCTGTGCACCACCCACAAGAGCTTGGCCCCCTCCCCTTGCCCCCCAGCCCTCAGCTCTTGACAGACATTGAGCAGATCCCTCTCAGCCTTCTCCTCTCCAGCCTCAGCAGCCCCAGGGCTCTCAGCCTCTCTCCACAGGGCAGATGCTCAGGTCCCCAACTCCTCCTCCTGGCTCTCCCTTGGGCTCTCCCCAGCAGCTCTCTGTCTCTCTGCACCTGGGGAGCTCAGTGTGTGTGTGTCAGGGCTGTCAGGGGCTGTGGTGCTGTGCAGGTGAAGCCTGCTGGCATTCCAGGGCAGGGTGGTGGTTGCAGCTGGGTTCCCTTAAGGTCAGCTCTGGTGCAGACAGGAGGGTGAGTCAGCAGTGGCCTGTGAATTGCATTCCAGGCTAATCCTTTGAGATAATAAGGAGGGTGCTTCAGGAAGCTTGGGTTTGGGTGAGGGACAAATTGTCTGTGCTGTTGTTCAAAAGCAAAGCCCTGGTCAAGTCCTGCTGAAGCCAGCACCCCCCATGCTTCCTCTGGGGTGTTTGCTTTGCAGCAAGGCCTCCAGGCTCCTGCTGCCAGCTTGCAAAGCCTCAGAGTCTGCAACATTTGCATGCAGTGATAAAATTGTTTGGCTTGGAGGAGACCTTTGAGGTCATCGAGGCCAATTCCCACCCAGAGAGCATTCTGTGAGTCTCTGGGAGTGAGCACATTGTTGCTCTCTGCAGCTACCTGAAAGGAGGTTGGAGCCTGCTGGGGGTTGGTCTCTTCCCCTCCTAGGAATCACAGAGCTGGCAGGGCTGGAAGGGACCCCAAGGCTCAGCCAGCCCCAACCCCCTGCCATGGGCAGGGACACCTCACACCACAGCAGGTTGCTCACAGCCACCTCCAGCCTGGCTGCAAACACCTCCAGGCAGGAGGCTTCCACCACCTCCCTGGGCAACCTGGGCCAGGCTCTCACCACCCTCCTGGCCAACAACTTCTTCCTCACAGCCAAGCTCCAGCTCCCCACTTCTCCTTTTGCTCCAGCCCCCCCAGTCCTGTCCCTCCCTCACCCCCTCCAAAGTCCCTCCCCAGCTTGCTTGCAGCCCCCTGCAGATCCTGGAAGGCCACCAGAAGGTCTCCTTGTAATAAACAATAGGACAAGAGGAAATGACCTCAGGTTGCACCAGGGCAGGTTTAGGTGGGCCATGAGAAGACATTTCTTCCCTACCAGGGTTCTCAGCCCCTGGCTTAGTGTGCCAGGGCAGAAGTGCAGCCTCCCCAGCTTGAGGGGCTCAGATCCTTGGCAGGCCTCAGGTGGCACCCAGGGATGTTGAGGTTGGACATGAGGAACAGCTTCTTCCCCAGATTCATAGAATCAGTAAGGTTGGAAAAGACCTCAAAGATCATCCAGTGCAACCTGTCCTCCTGACCAGGGACCTCATGAAGGGTTGCCAAGCCCTGGGACAGGCTGCCCAGGGCAGTGGTGCAGTCCCCACCTCTGTGGGAGGGTTCCTGAGATATGTGGATGTGGTGCTGAGGGCCAGGGGTTAGTGGTGACCTGGCAGTGCTGGGTTAAAGGTTGGGCTCCATGGCCTTGAAAGGCCTCTTCCAGTCTGAACAATGCTATGATCCTGTGAACTGTTAGCCCAGGACTGCCAGGTCACTGCTAGAGCATGGCCCCCAGCACCACAGTGGGGGAGGGGAGGGTTGGACTGCATCTTAGGAAGAAGAGTGGGAAGACACTGGAACAGATTGCCCAGGGGGGCTGTGGATGCCCCTCTCTGGAGGGGTTCAGAGCCAGGGTGGATGAGGCCCTGAGCAGCCTGGGCTAGTTGAGTCCCTGCCCGTGGCAGGGGCTTGGAGGAGATGATCCAGAGCAGGTTCAGTGTAAGCCATCCTGTGATCTGTGCAGCTTTTACTCCCCCCTGTCCAGCCCCTCCCCTGCAGCCCCCCTTCTCCAACCCCCCCCCTCCAGCTTTGTTGCCCTTCTCTGGGCCTGCTCCAGCTCCTCAATGTCCTTCTGGGAGTGAGGGGCCCAGAGCTGACCTCAGCACTCGAGGTGAGGCCTCCCAGTGCTGAGTGCAGGGGACAGTCCCTGCTGCTCACACTGCTGCTGCTCCAGGCCAGGCTGCTCCTGGGCACACCCTGGCTGCTCTTCAGCTGGCTGGCAGCCAGCACCCTCAGGCCCTGTACCCACTGGCCTTGTTCCAACCCCTCTGGCCCTAGCCTGCAGCCTTGCCAGGACTTAGTTCCTCACATCCATGCCTGGTGGGGAGTCCAGCCCCAGAGTGGCCTGAATCAGATGGAGTGCTGCAGCCCCAAGCTGACTGCTTCTGCTCTCAGTGACCTCTGTGACTGTCTGTGGCCATTCAGCTCCCTGCAGAATCTTCCATACCAACTGGCTGCTTTTTGCCTCTCTCAGTTTACTTCATTGAATCAGCAGCAGGAAATTGATTGTTACTCTTACTCCCCTCCACCACCTCTTGAAGTCTTTCCCCAGTTTCTTTCTTCCCTGGCATTTTGGGGAGCACCTTGGGATGTGAGCTCTGGGTTGAAAACTGCAGCTGTAATGGTGCAGAGTTCATCCAGTGCTGCTGGCCTGCTGCTCTTCAGAGGAGGAATCAGAGAAGGGTTAGAAGGGACCTTAAAGATATCCAGCTCCAAGCCCCTGCCCTGGGCAGGGACCCCTCCCCCCAGCCCAGGCTGCTCCAGGCCTCAGCCAGCCTGGCCTGCAACCCCTCCAGGCAGGAGGCAGCCACAGCCTCCCTGGGCAGCCTGTGCCAGAGTCTCCCCACCCTCACTGCCAGCAATTTCTTCCTCCTCTCCACTCTCAATCTCTCCTCTCCCAGCTCAAAGCCATTGTCCCTGGGCCTGGCACTCCCAGCCCTTCTCCAAAGTCCCTCCCCAGCTCTCAGTCAGGTCCTGCAAGGCTGCTCTGAGGTCTGCCTGCAGCCTTCTCTTCTGCAGGCTGCACAGCCCCAGCTCTCCCAGCCTGGCCCCACAGGGGAGGTTCTGCAGCCTCTGCTCATCTCTGTGGCCTCCTCTGGAGCCTCTCCAGCAGCTCCAGGTCCTTCTTGTGCTGGGGGCCCCAGAGCTGGAGGCAGTGCTGCAGGTGGGCTCTGAGCAGAGCAGAGGGGCAGAATCCCCTCCCTGTGCTGCTGCTCTCCCTGCTCTGGCTGCAGCTCAGCACTCAGCTGGCTCTGGGCTGCCAGGGACCAGTGCTGGCTCCTGGGGACTCTGTCACCACCTGGCACCCCCAAGGCCTTCATGTGGGCTTTGTGTGTACTTACTGTGCATTGCCCTTGAGTGTGGAGGGGGAAGAGAGGGCTCTTCAGAGGTGTCGGGGCCAGAAGGGGGAGGAGCTTTCCAGCACCATGAGGCTGCCCTGGTTATTTTGGACCTCTTCACCTCTCTGTGCCCAGGGTGCTTTTGAGGCTTTGGGTTTTGGAACCTGCAGGCTTGGAAACCTTGCTGTTCAGATGTTCTCTGTTCCCTTCTCTTTGGGGGGGGGTGTCTGCCTGCCTTGCTTCTGTCTTACACCAGCTGGGAGTCTTGGAAAGTTGTCTTGTTTCTTAGCTGCTCCCAGGGAAAGAGCCAGCAGCAGGGGAAAGCACAGAGGGCAGGCTGAGACACCTGGGAGGAGCAAAGCCCACAGGAAAGCTGCTGGCTGAGAGGCAGCTCCCTGGGCAGTGGGAGATCCTGGGGCAGCTGTCTGATGCTGCAGTTGAAGCTGAGTTTTGTTTTGCTGTGTCAGAACCTCGCTAGCCTGAGTGCCTGTGTGCTCTGTGGGAGTGCTGTGGCACCCAGTGTAACATAATGAGTTGTTGTGCTGTGGAGTCAGAGTTGTTCAGGCTGGGAAAGGCTCTGAAGATTGAGTCCAGCATTGACCTGGCACTGTCAAGTCTGCTGCTAAAACATGTCCCCCAGCAGCAAATTGACAGGTCTGTGAAATCCCTGAGGGATGGGACCCCCCCACTGCCCTGGGCAGCCTGTGACAGGGCCTGAGAAGCCTTGCAGGGAAGAAGTTGTTCCTCATGTCCAACCCAAACCTCCTCTGGGGCAACTTGAGGTCACTTCCTCTTGTCTTATCTCTTGCTCCTAGGGAGCAGAGCCCAGCCCCCAGCTGGCTGCAGCCTCCTCTCAGGAGCTGCAGAGAGCAAGGAGGTCTCCCTCAGCCTCCTCTGCTCCACACTCAACCCCCCCAGCTCCCTCAGCTGCTTCTCCCCAGCCCTCTTCTCCAGCCCCTTCCCCAGCTCTCTTGCCCTTCTCTGGCCCTGCTCCAGCCCTCCAGCTCCTGCTGGCAGGGAGGGCCCTGAACTATGGTAATCCAGGGAGCCCTGCTACTCAGAGCAGGGCGCACAGGGAGGTGATGCTGAGTGTAAATGCTGGCAGTAGGTAGGAATGGGTTGAAATCAGGAATGGGGGAGGTGATGGTCTGATGGGGAGCAATGGCTGCAAAGTAGAGCAGAGCAGATTGAGATTGGCTGTGAGGAACATTTCTCCTTCTCTCCACTCTCAAGCTCCCTCTTGCAGGCCAAACCATCCCCCTTTGGCCTGGCACAAGAGGCCCTGCTCAGCAGTCTGTCCCCAGCTTTCTGCTGGGCCCTTGGAGCACTGCAAGGCCACCAGGAGGGCTCCCTGCAGCCTTCTCCCCTGCAGGCTGCCCAAGGCCAATTCTCCCAGCCTGGCTCCCAGCAGAGGGCTTCCAGCAGATTGAGATTGGATGTGGGGAACAAGTTCTGCCCCAGGAGGCTGCTGGAACACTGCAGCAGGCTGCCCAGGGAGGTGGTTGAGGCTCCCTGCCTGGAGCTATTGCAGGGGAGGCTGGAGAGGGCTCTGGGCAGCCTGCTCCAGTGGAGGATGTCCCTGCTGAGTGCAGGGGGCTGGGCTGGCTGAGCTCTGGAGCTCCCTGCCAGCCCAGAGCACTCTGTGATTGTACAGAGCAGGAGAATGGTCTTTAAAGTGAGTGCAGGGCTGGCTTTGAGAATGGCACAAAGGCATTCCCCAAAGCAAGCTGGTGCAGAACCTGCCCTGCTGAGAAGGAGAAAGAGTTGGTTGCACTGCCATGAGGAGACCTGGAGCAGCATTTCCCGTGCTGTAGTCCAGGGCTCATGGGTTTCAGTGATCAAGCCCAGGGAGGTGGCTGAGGCCCCAGCCTTGGAGATATGGCTTGGACAGGAGCACACTGAGCTGGGTTAGGAACTGGCTGGAGGCTGAGCCCAGAGAGTGGTGGTGAATGGTGCCACAGCCAGCTGGCAGCCAGGTACCAGTGGTGTGCCCCAGGGATCAGTGCTGGGCCCCAGCCTGTTCAGTATCTTCATTGATGATCTGGAGGAGGGCATGGGGTCCATCAGCAGGAAATGTGCAGCTGACACCAAGCTGGGGGCAGGAGTTGATCTGCTGGAGGGTAGAGAGGCTCTGCAGAGGGACCTGGACAGGCTGGGCAGATGGGCAGAGGCCAAGGGCATGAGATTGAACACATCCAAGTGCCAGGTACTGCACATTGGCCACAACAACCCCAGGCAGTGCTACAGGCTGGGGTCAGAGTGGCTGAGAGCAGCTAGGCAGAGAGGGACCTGGGGGTGCTGGTCAATGGTAGGCTGAACATGAGCCAGCAGTTTGCCCAGGCAGCCAGGAGGGCCAAGGGCATCCTGGCCTGCATGAGAAAGAGTGTGGCCAGCAGGAGCAGGGAGGTCATTCTGCCCCTGTACACTGCACTGCTGAGGCCACACCTTGAGTCCTGTGTCCAGTTCTGGGCTCCTCAGTTTAGGAAGGAGGTTGACTTGCTGGAATGAGTCCAGAGAAGGGCAACAAAGTTGGTGAGGGGCTTGGAGCACAGCCCTGTGAGGAGAGACTGAGGGAGCTGGGGTTGCTCAGCCTGGAGAAGAGGAGACTCAGGGGAGACCTTATTGCTCTCTCCAACTCCCTGAAGGGAGGTTGTAGACAGACAGAGGTTGGTCTCTTCTCCCAGGCAGCCAGCACCAGAACAAGAGGACACAGTCTCAGGCTGTGCCAGGGGAGGTTCAGGCTGGAGGTCAGGAGGAAGTTCTACATAGAGAGAGTGATTGCCCATTGGAATGTGCTGCCCAGGGAGGTGGTGGGGTCACCATCCCTGGAGGTGTTCAGGAGGAGACTTGACAGGGTGCTTGGTGCCATGGCTTAGTTGGTTGGGTGGTGTTGGTTGATAGGTTGGATGTCATGATCTTGGTCTCTTCCAAGCTGGTTTATTCTATTCTCTATTCAAGGTGAGGACCTTTCCAACCCAGGGGGTTGTGTGTTGGAGTGAGCTAGCTGAAAGTCAGCAAGTTCCCTGTGGGTAGGCAGAGGGCCTGGGGTCCCTAGGCTGGTGGCAGGGAGGCACTGCTGAGGCAGCAGAGCCACTGCTAATGATGGAGCTGATTGGCCAATGGACCCAAGAGGTGTGGACTGCTTGCTGAGCAAAATCCTTGCAGAGGGAGGATTTGTGTGATCTGACAGCATCTGAGGCTGGCACAGGCTTTGACAGTGAAGTCCCTCCGTGGTGGTTTGCTTCAGGATCAGCTTTGTTTTGGCAGCTGGGGCCAGGGCAGAGGGAGTTGGCAAGCAGACAGCAGCCCCTTCTGGTCTCTGTGCTGAAGGCAGCTGCAGATCTGAGATTGGGCAGAAGCCTTCATCTTCCCCTCCTTGCCTCCCCAGTCATCCAAGGCCAGGCAGACTGATGTCCTTTGATACTCAGACATAGCAAAGGCTCCATTCTGGGTTTCTGAGCAGGAGAGGTGAGTTCTGTTAGCTGTGGAAGAGCAGACTTGGGCCATGCTGCTTCTGGCCGTGCTTAGGCTTGTAGGAATCCCATGAGGATGGACTGAAGTGGTTTGCATCCTGCTTCAGGCTCTTCTTTGTCTAGAGGTGACTGGAATGCAAAGACCACTGACAGCAATGTGCCCTTCTGGCCAAGAAGCCCAAGAGTATACTTGGGTGCAGCAGGGGGAGTGTGGCCAGCAGGGCAAGGCAGGTCCTTTGCCCCCTCTGCTCTGTCCTAGGTAGACCCCATCTGGAGTGCTGTGTCAGGTTCTGGGCTCCCCTGTTCAAGAGGGAGCTGCAGGCAGGAGTCCCAACAGGGAGCTAAGGGGATGTTGAGGGGCCTGCAAGAGCTGTGTGAGGAGGGAAGGCTGAGAGCCCTGGGGCTGCTGGGCCTGGAGAAGAGAAGGCTGAGAGGCATCTGATCAGTGTCTGTCAATCCCTGCAGGGTGGCTGCCAGGAGGATGCAGCCAGGCTCTCCTCAGTGACACCCTGTGACAGGGTGAGGGGCAGTGGATGTGAACTCCATCATAGGAGGTTCCACCTCAACAGGAGGAGGAGGAGGAGAAGCTTTGGGGTGAGGCTGCTGGGGGCCTGGAGCAGGCTGCCCAGAGGGTGGAGAGGAGTCTCCTGCTCTGGAGCCTTTCCAACCCCTCCTGGATGTGTTCATGTGTGACCTCCCCTGGGTGCCCCTGCTTTTGGCCAGGGGTTTGGGTTGGATGCTCTCTGGAGGTCCCTTCCAACCCCTGCATCCTGTGGTCATGGAAGCTGCTGCAGTGGCCTCCAGTCTGATGGTTCCTCCTTAGAGCTCTGTTGTATTTTAACCTTAACATGAAGTGAGCTCACAGGATCACAGCTCACAGGGTGTGAGGGGTTGGGAGAGACCCAAAGAGATCTTCTAGTCCAAGCCCCTGCCAGAGCAGGAGCAGAGAATCCAGCACAGGTCCCACAGGAACACATCCAGACAGGGCTGCAAAGGCTCCAGAGCAGGAGACTCCACAACCTCTCTGGGCAGCCTGCTCCAGGCCTCTGGGAGCCTCCCAAGCAAGAAGTTCCTCCTCCTGCTGAGCTGCAACCTCCTGGCCTGCACTTTGCATCCCTTGCCCCTTGGCCTATGCCAGGGCACAGTGAGCAGAGCCTGGCCCTGGCCCTTCCTTCCTGCCCCCCAGCCCTCAGCTCTTGAGAGACACTGAGCAGATCCCTCTCAGCCTTCTCCTCTCCAGCCTCAGCAGCCCCAGGGCTCTCAGCCTCTCCTCAGCAGCAGTGCTCCAGGCCCTTCAGCAGCCTTGCAGCCCTCCCTTGGCCTCTCCCCAGCAGATCCCTGTCCTTGCTGAGCTGGGGAGCCCAGAGCTGGCTGCAGTACTCAGGATGAGTCCCAGAAGTGCAGCATAATCCAGGTTGCAAAGAGGCCTCTGGAAGTCACCTGCTTCAGCCCCCTCGTTTCAGGCAGGGCCAGCTTCAGAGATCCCACACTTTGTTCTTACTCTTTCTAAAATTAGTTTGAGGAGGAGTATGCTAAATGCAGCAGGGGATGGTCTGGGCTTGAGCTGCTGGTTTCACTTCTGGTTTGCTTTGCAGTAAAGCTTCTGCCCTCCATTATCACTTCCAATAATGGCTAAGGCTGGGCAGCCCTTGCTTTTCCCCCTTTCTTGGCTTCTCTGTGACCAGCTGCATTTCTTTGTCCCCCCAGGAGTGTGAATCCCCAGCACTGTCCAGGAGGCTGTTGGGAACTCTTCACTGCCTCAGCTCCAAAGGACAGATTCAGAGCTTCTTCTCTGGGCCTTTTCCCTCAGTGCCACTTTGCTTTTGCTCAGGGGATGCTGCCTGCCTTCTGCATCTCAGCTTGCTTTGGCTGGGTGAATTCCAGGAAGTGCTGAACAAGGAGCTAGAGTATTTTTCCTGAAGGGGGGAATTGTGGTGATCCTTTCCAGATGGCTGAAGTGTGGCTGGGAGAGGCTTGGATGGATTGGGCCCATGAGCTCCAACAGGGCCGAGGGCCAGGTCCTGCACTGGGCTCACAACAACCCCCTGGGGAGCTACAGCCTTGGGGCAGTGGGGCTGGGAAGCTGCTGGCAGAAAGGGACCTGGGGGTGCTGATCAACAGGAGGCAGCAGTGTGCCCAGCTGGCCAAGAAAGCCACTGGCATCCTGGCTGGGAGCAGCAATGCTGTGCCCAGCAGGAGCAGGCAGGGGACTGTCCCTCTGTGCTGGGCACTGCTGAGGCCACAGCTCCAGTGCTGTGCCCAGAGTTGGGCTCCTCAAGACAAGAGAGAGGTGGAGGTGATGGAGCCAGGGCAGAGAAGGGCAAGAAAGCTGGGAAGGGCCTGCAGGAGAAATCTGATGAGGAGAGGCTGAAGGAGCTGGGGATGGTTAGTGTGCAGGAGAGGAGGCTGAGGGCAGAGCTCCCTGCTCTCTGCAGCTCCCTGAGAGGAGGCTGTGCAGAGGTTGCTGCTGCTCCCCTCTCACAGGGGATGAACAAGAGGCAATGGCCTCAGGCTGCAGCAGGGCAGGCTCAGACTGGACACCAGGCAAAGGCTTTTGCCAGCAGGAGTGGTCAGAGCTTGGCAGAGGCTGCCCAGGGAGGTGGTGGAGTCCCCAAGCCTGGAGGTGTTTCAGGGTGGTTTGGCTGTGGTGCTTGGGGCTGTGGGTTAGGGGTGAGCCTTGCAGGGTAGGGTCAGGGGTTGGGGTTGGTGATCCCAGGGGTCTTTCCCACCCTGAATGTTTGTGTGATTCCCATCTACTGCAGTGTCTGCAGGCAGGCAGAGGTGCCAGAGTCCTCTGGAAGGCAGCAGTCATGGGGGTGAGACAAAGGAGGAGTGCATCTGCAGCCCTGCCTGCCTGAGCTGCACCCTCCTGTGTAGGCCCTGCTGGGCTGTGCCTGTGCTGGGGATTGCTGGGCACTGGCCTGGGGGTTTCATTTGGATCAGGTCCTTTAGGCAGTGTGTTAATAGTTTCCCCTTGGAAACTGGAGAGTGAGCCCAGTGTGAGGCTGCCGCAGTGGGATCCTGTGTGAGATGAGGTGTGATGGCCTCTGCTTGCCAAAGGGTTATTGACCACTGACTGCCCTCACAGTTCACCTGCTTCAGATCCTGTGGTCCAAGCCCTGTCTTCCAAAGTTTCCTTCCTGATGTGTGGTGCTTTGGTTTTTTCCCCTTTCAACTTTCTTTTCCAGCTTTTTTTGAGGGGGGTAAATTCCCTTTCACTGCTTCAGGCCCAGGCAACGCAGGGGTTTAGGCAGGGCAGGTCCTGCCTGACCAACCTGAGCTCCTTCCATGCCCAGGGCACTGCCTGGGGGCTGTGGGGCAGGCTGGGGATGAAGTCTGCCTGGGCTGCAGCAAGGCCTTTGCCACCACCCCCACAGCAAGCTCCTGGCCAAGCTGTCAGCCCCTGGACTGGGCAGCAGCACTCTGAGCTGGGTTAGGAACTGGCTGGAGGCTGAGCCCAGAGAGTGGTGGTGAATGGTGCCACAGCCAGCTGGCAGCCAGGCACCAGTGGTGTGCCCCAGGGATCAGTGCTGGGCCCCAGCCTGTTCAATATCTTCATTGATGATCTGGTGGCCAACAGGAGCAGGGAAGTCCTTGTGCCCTGTGCTCAGCACTGCTCAGGCCACACCTGGAGTCCTGTGTCCAGCTCTGGGCTCCTCAGGTCAGGAAAGAGGTTGAGCTGCTGGAAGGTGTCCAGAGAAGGGCAAGAAAGCTGGGGAGGGGTCTGGGGCACAGCCCTGTGAGGAGAGGCTGAGGGAGCTGGGGTTGCTTAGCCTGGAGAAGAGGAGGCTCAGGGGAGACCTTCTTGCTCTCTCCAACCCCCTGCAGGGAGGTTGTAGCCAGGTGGGGGTTGGGCTCTGCTCCCAGGCCCCCAGCACCAGAACAAGAGGACAGAGTCTCAAGCTGTGCCAGGGGAGGTTCAGGCTGGAGGTGAGGAGAAAGTTCTTCCCAGCAAGAGAGATTGGCCCTTGGGATGTGCTGCCCAGGGAGGTGGTGGAGTCCCCATCCCTGGGGGTGTTCAAGAGGGGATTGGATGTGGCCCTTGGAGCCATGGCTTGGCTGTCAGGAGGTGCTGGGTGAGGTTGGAGCTGATGAGCTCTGAGGTCTCTTCCAGCCTCATTGCTTCTGTGGTTCGATGTCCGAGCCCAGGCTCTTTGCCTCTCGCAGCAGGAGCTGCCTGCCCTGCCCTGCCTGTGCTGCAGTCAACCTTTCCTTGGTGCCACTCAGTGCCACTGTGGAGTTTCTCTTGTTTTGCCTTTTCTTTGCCAGTGTTTCCCTAACTTGAGCTCCTGCAGATATCTACCCCAACATCATTGCCATGGGCTTTCCTGCAGAGAGGCTGGAAGGAGTCTATCGCAACAACATTGATGATGTCGTGAGGTAAGGCCTCTTCCCCCCCCCATTCCCTATCTCATGGTTGTGAGTCTTCAGTCTCCTTGTCCTGCACTCAGAGTTGTGTCTGATGCTGAGGAAAGCTTGTGTGCTCTGCCTTGCATCTCCTAGATGCTTCCCTGTTTATCTCCCCCCCCGCCCCCAAAAGCTGGCAACAGCCAAAGGTTTGAGGCTGGGCTGCTTGGCTTAGGTTCATCTCCAAGGCTTCTGAGCGTGCAACATTGTGTTGGAGTAGGAGGCTCTTTGTTTCTCTGAGAGGTGTCACCCTTGCCTCTCTTCCTGGTGTTGAGTTTCACAGAATGGTTGGGTTGGAAGAGACATTCAAGGCCATCCAGCTCCAAGCCCCTGCCCTGGGCAGGGACCCCTCCCTCCAGCACAGGCTGCTCCAGGCCTCATCCAGCCTGGCCCTCAACACCTCCAGGCAGGAGGCAGCCACAGCCTCCCTGGGCAGCCTGTGCCAGAGTCTCCCCAGCCTCACTCTCAACAATCTCTTCCTCCTCCCCACTCTCAATCTCTCCTCTCCCAGCTCAAAGCCATTGTCCCTGGGCCTGGTACTCCCAGCCCTTCTCCAGAGTCCCTTCCCAGCTCTCAGTCAGGTCCTGCAAGGCTGCTCTGAGGTCTGCCTGGAGCCTTTTCTTCTCCAGGCTGAGGAGCTCCAATGCATTGCCTCCCATTCTATCACAGCAAGGCCTTGTGAGAAGTCCCTTTGAGGATGGACAGCAGAAAGGGGCCAAAAAGCCCCAGTTAAGGATTGGTTACACAGTGCCTCTATGTGCATTGCCTAAGGAGAGTTAACCCCCTCCTCCAGGAACCCAGGAGTGGAACCCAGGCCAGCAGCCTGTGGCATTGCTGAAGGTGGCTGCCCTTGCCCTTTCTCCACTCAAGAAATGAAGTACTTGATACTTGGAGTTTGCTGCAGAGTAGCAGATAGGATCCTGGAATGGTTTGGCTTGGGAAGGTTGCCAGGGGCTGGGAGGGAGGGAGGCTTCTCAGGCACTTCAGGAGACTCCTGGCCGTGGTCAGTGATTGTGGCTGAGGAGAAGCAGCAGCTGAAATGTCCTGCTGCTGGTAATGCTGTACAGCACAGCTTGTCAAAGACCCTGCAGGCTGTCACTCCTGCCACCAGATGAAGGGAGGTCACCACTCAGAGATGCTGGATACAGCTGTGGAAGGATCCTGCTGAGGCTTTCCAGAGTCTGGCCTGCAGAAAGGATCCTGCTGAGGCCATGCCAGGGTGGGGCAGGCTGGCTGGAGGCTGGTGCAAGGGCAGAGCTTGGGACTCCTGAGCCAGTACGCGTGCTGTGAGGAGGCAGTGACATCCCTGGGTCTGGGATGAGTGATGGCAGAGAAGGGACAGTGCTTGGGCTCTGCATTTTGACTGATGGATGCCAAACCAGACATCAGCCCAGGTTTGTGATGTGCTCTTGGTAGAGCTGAGGTAGGAAAGTTCCTCTGGCAGGACCTTTCACTTGCAAAGCAGCATTTAGGCTGGAGAGGAGGAAGAGATTGTTGGCAGTGAGGCTGGGGAGAGCCTGGCACAAGCTGCCCAGGGAGGCTGTGGCTGCCTCCTGCCTGGAGGTGTTGAGGGCCAGGCTGGCTGAGGCCTGGAGCAGCCTGGACTGGGGGGAGGGGTCCCTGCCCAGGGCAGGGGGCTGGAGCTGGATAGCCTTGAATGCCTCTTCCAACCCACCCCATTCTAGAACTCCATGAATGTTGTGGGAGGCATTGCATTAAAGACTGAAGACTTGTTAGCAGCTGCCAAGTGTCCCTGTGTTTAGCTCTGGTCCCTTTAAAGCCACACATGGTGCTCTGCAAATCCTGGGCATTTGAGGCCAGTGCTCAGTAGCTCTGCACCACAGCATGGGCTGGGTCAGAAGGGAGCTCCAGAGTCACCCAGCCCAGCCCCCTGCACTCAGCAGGGACATCCTCCACTGGAGCAGGCTGCCCAGAGCCCTCTCCAGCCTCCCCTGATTGCCAGCAGGGGAAGCAGCAGGGCTTGGATTAGACTTTGGGGGGCACTGAGTGCTGGCAGCAGGCTGCACAACTGCAGTGCTGTGCCCAGCTTCAGAAAGCACTTTGGCTCCCTGGGGTCACAGAGAAACCAGCAGCATTCAGTCCTCTGCTGCTGTGCTGCTGGGGCCTGAGAGGCAATGCTCAGCCAGCACCTTCTGATCACAGAGCTGGCAGGATGGAAGGGACCCCAAGGCTCAGCCAGTGCCAGCCCCCTGCCATGGGCAGGGACACCTCACACCACAGCAGGTTGCTCACAGCCACCTCCAGCCTGGCTGCAAACACCTCCAGGCAGGAGGCTTCCACCACCTCCCTGGCAGCCTGTGCCAGTGGCAGCAGCCCATGCTGAGCTCCTGCAGAACGTGAAAATCCTACCCCAAGAGGAGCTCAGGAGCAGCTGAGGAGCTGCTGACTGCCACAGGCAGGAGGCTGCAGGGCCACTGTGTGCACCCCCAGCTGCTGCACACAGCAGCCAGTGCTGGGGCTGGAAGGGGACCTCCAAAGATTACTGCCCAGAGCTAACTCACAGCATGGTCTGAGTCGGAAGGGAACCCCAGAGACCGAGCAGGGGGCGCCAGGGAGCCCCAGAGACCAAGCAGGGGGTGCCAGGGACCCCCAGAGGCCATCCAGTCCAAGGCCCCTGCTAGAGCAAGCTCTCCAGGAACACATCCGGGGGGGTTGGAAGCTCTCCAGAGAAGGAGACTCCACAGCCTCTCTGGGCAGCCTGCTCCAGGCCTCCAGCAGCCTCACAGGGACAAAGTCTTCCCTTCTCTTTCTGTGGCACCTCCTCTGGCCCAGTTTGATCACAGTGCCCCTTGGCCTGTCCTCAGGCATCCCTGAGCAGAGCCTGGCTCCCTCGTCCTGGCACTGCCCTTCATGATTTCAAAGGTGGAGGCCATCAAGGACCTCCTATCTCCCAGAGCAGGTGGAGTGCCCCCAGCAGCCTAAAGAGGTAGCTGACTGCTGGTAAAGATGCATGGCCAGACAGCTTGGGTCTGAGGGCCAGCCTTCAGCTGTGACAGAGGGACAGGAAAAGCCTTCCCTGGTGTGCAAGCTGTGCACAAGGACATGCTCAGAAAGCCCAAGGGACAGCTCTGCCAAGTGCAGCAGAGAGGCTCTGCAGGAGCAGTCACAGGTACCTGTGCTGCACTGCACTGAGGAGTGCCCAGCAGGAAAGGCCCTGGGGGTGTTGGTCAGCAGCTGGAGAGGAGGCAGCAGTGCCCAGGGGGGCAAGAAGGGCAGCAGCAGCCTGGCCTGGAGCAGCAATGGTGTGGGCAGCAGGAGCAGGGCAGGGATTGTGCCCTGGGCTGGGCACTGGGGAGGCCACAGCTTGAGTGCTGCCTTCAGCTCTGGGCCCTCCCTGCCAGCAGGAGCTGGAGGGCTGGAGCAGGGCCAGAGAAGGGCAAGAGAGCTGGGGAAGGGTGTGGAGAAGAGGGCTGGGGAGGAGCAGCTGAGGGAGCTGGGGGGGTTGAGTGTGGAGCAGAGGAGGCTGAGGGAGACCTCCTTGCTCTCTGCAGCTCCTGAGAGGAGGCTGCAGCCAGCTGGGGGCTGCGCTCTTGTCACTTGCAACAAGTGGCAGGAGGAGAGGGAATGGCCTCACATTGCCCCAGGGGAGATTTAGGTTGGACATGAGGAGAAACTTCTTCCCTGGCAGGGTTCTCAAAGCCTGTCACAGGCTGCCCAGGGGGGTGGTGCAATCCTCATCCCTGGAGGTGTTTCAGGGCTGCAGAGCTGTGGTGCTGAGGGCCATGGCTCAGCCTCAGCAGGGTTAAGACAGGATGTTCTGAAAGGGCTTTCCCAACCCAAATGTCTCTGTGAGTCTCTGATCTTGAGCAGCTCTGGGCAGGAGACTTCTCCTCCTCACTCCTGCACACCAGCAGGAGGCTGGCTCTGCAGGGCTGCTCACTCCCAGGGGCTGCTCCTCTCAGAGCTCTTCACGGGGAGCCAGCTCCATCCTGGCAGTGCCCTGCACAACCCAAACCCTCTCCAACCCTCCTGCAGCTGCCTCCAGGGGACTGCTCCTCAGCTGAGGGTTACAATTCCTCCCCACGGGGGAACTGAGGAGCTGTCTTGACTCCTTTCTGCACAAGCCTGGAGGCCAGTGCAGCTCAGCTGGCAGCAACCCTGCCTGCCAGTGACCACAAGAACCTCTGTGGCATCTCAAACCTTCCAGCTCTGGCACACCTACTGCTAACATGGCTCCACAGCCATGGCCCTTCCTGCCTGACACCCAGACAGCAGCTCTGATGTTTTAGCCAACGTGTCCCAAAGGCCTGCAGGGACAGGAGCAGGGGCAAGGGCTGCAAAGCAGAGCAGAGCAGATTGAGATTGGATGTGAGGAACAAGTTCTGCCCCAGGAGGCTGCTGGAACACTGCAGCAGGCTGCCCAGGGAGGTGGTTGAGGCTCCCTGCCTGGAGCTATTGCAGGAGAGGCTGGAGAGGGCTCTGGGCAGCCTGCTGCAGTGGAGGATGTCCCTGCTGGGTGCAGGGGGCTGGGCTGGCTGAGCTCTGGAGCTCCCTCCCAGCCCAGAGCACTCTGTGATGCTGCTAATGAAACTCTCTGCTCTGGGCTTTGTGGAGACATTTCAGACAGTTCTGTGGTTCTCTGTGGCTGGGCTGTGGAGCAGGGAGCAGGCAGCCAGCAGTGGGGCTGTGCCTGCCCTGCCAGGAGTGGCAGTGCTGGCTGAGCAGTGCAGCCAGGCCCTGCTGCCCCCTGGCTCTCCAGGGCTGGCAGAGGCTGGGGATGGAATTTTGTCCTCAGGAAGGGACTGCCAGGAAAGCTCACAGCCTGTGGAGCAGCAGGGTCGGCTCTCCAGGCTCTCCATGTCTGCAGACAAGCAGGGACCCCTCCCCCTGCCCCCATCTCCCGCCCTGTTGGCTAAAGGTTTCCAGGAGGGGCAGCAGTGCGGGGCAGGAAATGCTTCTTTCCGCCGGGCTGGGAGTCGCTGCTCTGCTGCTGCTCTGCTCCCCAAAGCTCCACACCCCCGGGCTCTGCTCCCCAGGGCTCTGCTAGCTCTCTCCTGCAGCCTTGTGCCTGCTGGCCAGGGCTGGCTGCTTGGCTTTGTGCTCAGCCTTCCAGGAGCTCAGCAGCTGGTGTTTCTGGGCAGCCTGGACGGCGTGTTCTGTCAGGGCTGATGAAATGCCTGCTGCTGCAGATGCACACTGGGGCTGCTGGGAGGGGAACCAGTGGTGTGGTGTGATGGGGAGGGGGGCTTGGGTTCCTCCCTTCCCCCTTGAGCATTGCCAGGTGACACATCAGATCCAGTCATGGCAGTGGTGGTGACTCATGCTCCCTGCTTGGCTCTCCCAGGGCTGCTCCCATGGGAGGCTTTGGGGGACAAGCTGAGTGTGAAAATGAAGTGAGTGTGGCAGAAGTCTTGGGAGGCCTCCTCCTTTCTGAGCCCAGACTGGCACAGAATGGTTTGGGCTGGCAAACTCCTTTCACAGCATCCAGTCCAACCACTCTCTAACCCTAGCAGGCCTGCTGCTGAAACAGGTCCCTCAGCACCACACCTCTGCTGCTTTCAAACACCACCTCCAGGGGTAGGGATGTTCCTGGGCAGCTTGTCTTAGAGGCTGAGAAGCCTTTCAGGGAAGAAATTGTTCCTAACGTCCAAGCTAAACCTCCCCTGGGGCAACTTCAGGCCATTTCCTCTTGTCCCAGCACTGGTTACCAGGGAGTGGAGCCCAACCCCCACCTGGTAGGGAGCTGCAGAGAGCAAGGAGGTCTCCCTCAGCCTCCTCTGCTCCACACTCAACCCCCCCAGCTCCCTCAGCTGCTCCTCCCCAGCCCTCTTCTCCACACCCTTCCCCAGCTCTCTTGCCCTTCTCTGGCCCTGCTCCAGCCCTCCAGCTCCTGCTGGCAGGGAGGGCCCAGAGCTGAAGGCAGCACTCAAGCTGTGGCCTCCCCAGTGCCCAGCCCAGGGCACAATCCCTGCCCTGCTCCTGCTGCCCACACCATTGCTGCTCCAGGCCAGGCTGCTGCTGCCCTTCTTGCCCCCCTGGGCACTGCTGCCTCCTCTCCAGCTGCTGCCACCCAGCATCCCCAGGGCCCTTCCTGCTGGGCACTTTCCAGCCCCTCTGCCCCCAGGCTGGAGCCTTCCTGGGGTTGTTGTGACCCAGGTGCAGCACTCAGCACTTGGCCTTGTTGAGCCTCATCCCATTGGCCTCATCCCATGGCTGCAGCCTGGCCAGGTCCCCCTGCAGATCCTCCCTCCCTGCAGCAGCCCAGCACTGCCACCCAAGTCAGTGTCACCTGCAGGTGTGCTGAGAGCACTGTGCCCAGCCTTGGGTGGCAAATGATGGCTATGTGGAGAAACTGGTGCTGGAAGGATTGCAGCTGTCCTGAGTGGAGCACTGAAGGCATTTTCACCTCTGGTTTGTTGGGAGTGCTTTGCATAGCTGATGGAAGTGGAAGTGTCATCAGTGCTTCCTGCTTTGAAACCTCAGCTCCAGGTCTTGGTGTGCAGGTTGGAGACCAGGGCAGGCTGATCCATGCCAGCAGTGTCTCAGGGGCAGGCCAGGCCTCAGCTGTGCCTTACTCATCACTGTTGGGTGGTTTGTGTGAGCCAGGCTTGCAGCTCCCTGCCTTCTAGGCTTTGGAGGCAGCCCAGGGCCAGCTGGCACCTGCCAGTGGGGAGCTTCAAGAGAAAGATCAACCTCCTTGCACTGTTTGTTAACCCAAACCTCTCTCTTTTTCCCCCTTTTGTTTTTCTCTCTCCTGAAGGTTTTTGGATTCAAAGCATAAAAACCATTACAAGATATACAATCTGTAAGTATGCTCTGAAGAGATGCCTTTGCCAAGCTGAGGGCTGCTAAGGGAGCTAAGCTGAGCTGGGGGAGCACAGGCAGCTGCTTGCTGTGCTGAGCTGGGGCTGGAGGTGTTGCCAGGGGGGGTGCCCAGCAGGGGCTGTGTTGATGGGCAGCCCTGTGAGCTGCTGGAGTAGAGTCCTACTCCTTGGCTGCCAGCCCATCTGCAGCTTGAGCCCTGGGATCAAGAAGTGAGAAGTCCTTCCCAGCAGGCTTGCTGTGCAGGCTGTGGTGTCCCCAGGGAAGAGGTGGCCCCAGGGAGTGTTTCCACTGGGGCTTTTTCACTTGGGCAGTCCCCTTCCATCCCACCATAGCTGCTCCCCAGGTGCTCCCTCACTCCTCTGGAGCTCTCTCCCTCTTTGTTCCTTTGCAAAACAAGAGAGCTGTTGCAGCAGCTGAACAACTTGGGGGCTTCTCCCTTCTGGAAGTGAGAATGGAGCTCTGCAGAAAGCTTTTCCTGCTCCAGAGGGGAGGTGCTTTTCTTTCTCTTGTTAATATTCCTTAGCTTAGGCTAATTTCATCTGTAGAAGGAATTCAGCAATGTCAGCTGATGGGGGAAAAGTAGGTCATGGTTTTTCCTAGCCCTCCTTTCTTTTTCCCTTTCCCTCCCCCCACCCCCTGAAATCTCCAGTTGTAAATGTATTGATTCTCTGTGCTGCTCAGAAGGCTTTCATTTGGTTGGCTTTAATGACCATGTTTCCAAGTGGGGATCAAAAACCCCCAAACTGTGGTGGTGTGGAAATGCAGCTTGCCCTGGGATCTGTCACTCAGTGAAAAGGACTCTTTGGAGCTGCCTCAGGAGGAGTGGAAGGAGGTTTATGCATCAAGCAGCTCTGCTTCCTGGAGGGGGAGCAAAGTGAGACTAGAAGCTGAGAACCTGTGGCCTGGTTACTGGAGTTGGCTGGACAGCCTGGGCCAGGATGGGACAGGCCAGGCAGGTCCAGAAAGTGTGCATTAGAAGAGACTCCTTGGGCACTCCTCAGGCAGTTCAGCAGCTTAGGAGCTCTCCAGGATGCTGTCTGTGTGCACAATGGTTCCCTGGTGGCACTTCTACAGCTTCACAGCTGGCACTGGGCTGGAAGCAGCCTCAGAGGGCATCTGTGCAACCCCCTGCAGGCACAGGGACAGCTGCAGCCAGAGCAGGCTGCCCAGGGACACAGCCAGGCTGAGCCTGAATGGCTCCAAGCATGGAGCCTCCACCACCTCCCTGGGCAGCCTGTGCCAGTGTCTCCCCAGCCTCCCTGTGCAGAGCTTCCTCCTGAGCTCCAACCTGACTCTGCCCTGCTCCACTTCCAAACCCTTGCCCCTGCTCCTATCCCCACAGCCCCTTCTGGACAGTCCCTCCCCAGCCTGCCTGGAGCTGCCCTGCAGATACTGAACTGCAGCTCTGAGGTCTCCTGGAGCCTTCTCTTCTGCAGGCTGCACAGCCCCAGCTCTCCCAGCCTGGCCCCACAGGGGAGGTCCTGCAGCCTCTGATCATCTTGGTGGCCTCCTCTGGAGCCTCTCCATCAGCTCCAGGTCTCTCTAGTGTTGGGGGTTCCATACCTGGCCCCAGCTCTGCAGGTGAGGTCTCCCCAGAGCAGAGCAGAGGGGTAGGATCCTCTCTCCAGCTCTGGCCACACTGCTTTGGCTGCAGCCCAGCCTGCCCTTGGCCTCCTGTGCTGCCAGTGCCCATTGCTGGCTCCTGCCCAGCTTCTGCCTCCCAGCACCCCCAAGGCCTTCTCTGCAGGGCTGCTCTCAGTCTCATCCCCCCCAGCCTGGATTGATTCTGAAGGGTGCCCAGAGCTAGGTGCAGGACCTTGCCCTTGGCCTTGCTGAACCTCAGGAGATTTTTCTCCAGCCTGTCCTGGTCCTCTCCAGGGACTTCCCCCTTGCAGGTGGACAGGACAGCTGTTCCCAGACCTGTTCCTAGAGCAGCTCCTGCTGCCTGCACCTCTCTGAAGATCTCTTCCTGCTAATCATCTCTGCAGCCTTCTGGAGCTCGGTGCTGGAGACCTCTGCTGTGTGAAACCTTAACTGCTGTGCTTGTGTCAGACTGCCCTGAAGCCTCTTGAGCTCTGCTTGCTGTGGGGAGAGAAAAATGGATGGTTTTTTTGTCCTGCTTCTCAGGACTGAGTGCAGCTGGCAGCTTCTGTGCAGTGTGGCTCTGCTGCCACCTTGCAGGCTCAGGGGCTCCTGAACTGCCTGCTGTGGAGCTTGTTTGGAACTGGCTCCTGGGGCAGAGGTAGCAACAGTAGGTTGCTGTAAAATCCTGGCCTTGGTCAGCAGCTAAGAGTTTAGCAAGACTTGTGTGCATGTTGGCAAGGAGCTCCTCAGGTAGGTGGTGCTTGCAAAGCTTCCTCTGCTGTATGCCAGCTTGGAGAGAGACAGAAAGCCAAGTGTGTGTGCCCCCCCCCAAGCACAGAGAGCACCTAGAAGGTTTCTGTCAGTGAGAAGAGCTGTGATGAGACAGAAAGCTTTTGCCATCTCCATTGTGTCTGCAGCAGAGGAAGGAACTTCTCCAAGGTGGGCCAAGGATTTGTGTCAGTTTGCAAGGCAAGAGCCACCCCCTCCCTTTCCCTTGCTCCTTCTGGGCAGTCCAAGGGACACTTGCTGGCTGTGCTGCCCTCAGGTGAAAGCTGCTTCAGGATACAACATCCTGTGGAAGTGGCAGGAATTTCTTTTCCCCCCAAAGCATGGATCAGTTAAGGTGCAAGGGAGGACTGCCCAGCTTTGAAGCTGTCTCTGTGTACCCAGGGAGCTCAGCTCTTCATCCTCATGCAGGCAAAGCTTTACCCACATTAGTCATAGAATGGCCCAGGTTGGAGGGGACCCCAGAGGTCATCTACTCCAACCCCCCTACCATGGGCAGGGACCCCTCCCACCAGCCCAGCTTGCCCAAAGCCTCATCCAGCCTGGCATTAAATACTTCCAGGCAGGAGGCAGCCACAGCCTCCCTGGGCAGCCTGGGCCAGAGTCTCAGCACCCTCACACTGAAGAACTTCTTCCTCAGCTCCACTCTGACCCTGCTCTGCCTCAGCTTCAAACCATTCCCCTTTGACCTTTCTCTTAACACCCTCAGGCAAAGTCTCTCTGCAGCCTTCATGCAGGATCCCTTCAGATCCTGGCAGCAGCTCTGGGGTGCCCCTGGAGCCTTCTGCTCTGCAGGCTGCACAGCCCCAGCTCCCTTAGCCTGTGCTCAGAGCTGCTTCAGCCCTTGGAGCATCTTTGTGGCCTCCTCTGAACTCTCTCCATGTCCTTCTTATGCTGGGGACAGCAGAACTGGAAAGTGGCAGAACCAGAAGGGCCCTGAGGTGAACTGCTGTGAAGTGTGGTTGTGAGATGGGAGGGAGCTGCAGCCTTGAGCTGGGGGGAGCAGCATCTCCTGAGGTTCAGCTGCTCCTTTGTCAAGAGCCAAGCCCTGGTGTGTGTTCCCAGGGAGGAGGTGGGAGCTCAGAGGAGTGCTGTGATGATGTGCAGAATTATTTCCAGCACTGTCATGGGGTTTGAGTCCCCTGCAGGTAGCAGCTCTGTGAAGCTGATGGGAACTGGGTCTTGAGCTGGTTGCTTTCAGAGCAGTAGGGCTTGTTCTGAGCTGCTGCTGCAATGGTGTCGGTTCTGCCTCATCCTCACAGCTGGGCAGGGGATGTGTGAGCACTTTTCCTCCTGGTTTCTGCTGCTTCCCTTTGCTGCTTCCCTTTGCTGCTTCCCTTTGCTGCTTCCCTTTGCTGCTTCCCTTTGCTGCTTCTTCTCCCTTTGAAGATGTTCTTCCACTTCCATCCCCTGCCAAATTGTTGCCTCCCCTCTGGGGCTAAGCTCCATCTTCTCCAGGAGGTTTCTTGTAGCTGTCCCACAGGGAGACAGAGGAAGGAGCTGAGCAGTGTGGAGGTTCTGTGCACACCTGAGCTCTGGGTGCCTTTGCCTTTGCCCTAAGCTGCCAGCTTGTGGTAGCCTGGGGCCAGTGAGACCATGATCAGAAAGGCTTCAGGCTGGCAGGGCAGCACTTCAGAGCAGAGTTGCTCTAAACTCCCTTGAATCATAAGGAGGATGACAGGAACCAATCCAACCCTCTCCCTGCCCCCAGCTCCAAGCCAAGGTTTCACCTGGAGACATCTCAGTGTCTAATAGCATTAGAAAAACCCAAATGCATTTCCTAGACTCGCAGCACTGGCAGGGCTGGAAGGGACTCCAAGGCTCAGCCAGCCCCAACCTCCTGCCATGGGCAGGGGCACCTCACACCACAGCAGGTTGCTCACAGCCACCTCCAGCCTGGCTGCAAACACCTCCAGGCAGGAG
This sequence comes from Melanerpes aurifrons, assembly GCA_011125475.1. Taxonomy (NCBI): domain Eukaryota; kingdom Metazoa; phylum Chordata; class Aves; order Piciformes; family Picidae; genus Melanerpes; species Melanerpes aurifrons. Next base: position 3,225,377 of record WWNC01000002.1, on the reverse strand, counting down.
GCTTCCACCACCTCCCTGGGCAGCCTGGGCCAGGCTCTCACCACCCTCCTGGCCAACAACTTCTTCCTCACAGCCAAGCTCCAGCTCCCCACTTCTCCTTTTGCTCCAGCCCCCCCACTCCTCTCCCTCCCTCACCCCCTCCAAAGTCCCTCCTCAGCTTGCTTGCAGCCCTCTGCAGATCCTGGAAGGCCACGAGAAGGGCTCCTGGGAGCCTTCTCCTCTCCAGCCTGCACAAGCCCAACTCTCTCAGACTGTCTGCAGAGCAGAGCAGCTCCAGCCCTCTGCTCCTCCTCCTGGCCCTGCTCTGGACACCTTGCAGCCCCTCCAGAGCCTTCCTGTGCTGGGGGCTCCAGCACTGGCCCCAGAGCTGCAGCTGTGGGCTCAGCAGAGTGGAGCAGAGGGGCAGAATCCCCTCCCTGGCCCTGCTGGCCACACTTCTCTTGCTGCAGCCCAGGCTCTGCTTGGCTCTCTGGGCTGCAAGTGCTCCCTGCTGGCTCCTGCTGAGCTTCTCCTCCCCCAGCACCCCCAAGGCCTTTCTGCAGGGCTGCTCTCCAGCCAGTCCCTGCCCAGCCTGTGTTGGTGCCTGGGGTTGCCCTGAGCCAGCTGCAGGACCTTGCAGCAGTAGGAGCCTAACACTTGGTGTGTCTGATGGTGTCAGCAAGGCTTCATCCAGCTCCAAAGGCTGCAGTCTTCACACTCCTGTTGAGGAAAGATGAGTTCATACCAGTCCTGACACCACAGGGAGATTGGAACCCTACCAAGAGGACAGGGTTAGAGTCAGAGCAGACCTCCCAGATGTGTTTTGCCTACTGAAATGACTTCTGTCATCTTAGTTCAACCTGGGGTCCTCTTGCTTTGAGGCAAGATTGTTCTCCTTATCCTTTCTGGACTTGCCCCTGGTGGGGATCCAGGTTCTGCCTGCAGGGACCAGCCCCAAGGAAAGCAAGGAAGGAAATCCACTTATTTGCCTTCTTGTAGCTTGCCCTCAGCAGCTCAGCTTAGCTTGTTCCCTTACAGCATGGCACTCACAGCATCACAACTTGTTGGAGGTTGGAAGGAACCTCTCTAGATGAACAGATCCAACCCCCTGCCAGAGCAGGGCACCCAGGGCAGCCTGCACAGGAAGGCATCCAGGGGGGGTTGGAAAGGCTCCAGAGCAGGAGACTCCACAACCTCTTTGGGCAGCCTGCTGCAGGGCTCTGTCACACCCTCACCCCAAAGCTTCTCCTCCTCCTCCTGTTGAGGTGGAACCTCCTGTGATGGAGTTCACATCCACTGCCCCTCACCCTGTCACAGGGTGTCACTGAGGAGAGCCTGGCTGCATCCTCCTGGCAGCCACCCTGCAGGGATTGACAGACATTGATCAGATGCCTCTCAGCCTTCTCTTCTCCAGGCCCAGCAGCCCCAGGGCTCTCAGCCTTCCCTCCTCACACAGCTCTTGCAGGCCCCTCAACATCCCCTTAGCTCCCTGTTGGGACTCCTGCCTGCAGCTCCCTCTTGAACAGGGGAGCCCAGAACCTGACACAGCACTCCAGATGGGGTCTAACTAGGGCAGAGCAGAGGGGAAGGAGATCCTTCCTTGACCTGCTGGACACAGTCTTAGTGCACCCCAGGATACCCTTGGCCTTCTTGGCCAGCAGGGCACATTGCTGTCCCATGGAGAATTTATCAGCAAGGGCTCCCAGGTCCTGCTCCCTGGAGCTGCTCCCCAGCAGGTCTCCCCTCCCCTGCCCTGCTGCAGGAGGTTGTTCCTCCCCAGGGGCAGGACCCTACCCTTGCCCTTGGTGACCTCCAGGAGGTTCCCTCTGCCCAGCTCTGCAGCCTGCCCAGGCCTGGCTGGCAGCACAGCCTGGGGGCTGTCAGTCCCTGCTGCCAGTTGGGGGGCAGCAGTAAGCTGGCTGAGGGACCACTCCATCTCTTCATCCAGGTCCTTGATGAATATGTTGAACAAGATCTGTAGCAGAATCTCTGCTTGCTGCAAGTCATCTCTGCCACAGTGCTGAGAGGTGCTTGTGGCTGCTGGTAGTTGGGTTGTGCTCCTGGAATTGGAGGGGGAAGTCTTGCTTAGGTTGCCCTAGCTGAGGGCCTTTGAACTTATGGAGGCATAGAATGGTGTGGGTCAGAAGGGAGCTCCAGAGCTCAGCCAGCCCAGCCCCCTGCACTCAGCAGGGACATCCTCCACTAGACCAGGCTGCCCAGAGCCCTCTCCAGCCTCCCCTGCAATAGCTCCAGGCAGGGAGCCTCAACCACAGAACACAGAATTAACCAGGTTGGAAAAGACCTTTGAGATCATCCAGCCCAACCTATCCCCCAGCACCATCTGATCAACTCAACCGTGGCACCAAGGGCCTCATCCAGGCTGTGTTTAAACACCCCCAGGGATGGGGACTCCACCACCCCCCTGGGCAGCACATCCCAAGGGCCAATCTCTCTCTCTGGGAAGAACTTCTTCCTAACCTCCAGCCTGACTCTCCCTGGGCAACCTGTGTTCTGGGAGCCTTCTAGGGCAGGACTTGGTCCTCACATCCAGTCTCAGTCTGCTCTGCTCTCATTTCAAACCATTGCCCCTGCTCCTATCACTTTGGAAACAGTCCCTCCCCAGCTCTCCTGGAGCCCCCTTCAGGTCCTGGCAGGCTGCTCTGAGGTCTGCCTGGAGCCTTCTCTTCCCCAGGCTGAACAGCCCCACCCCTGCCAGCCTGTCCTCACAGGGGAGCTCCTGGTGGTCCTCATCAGCCCAGCACCCAGGCTGCCATGGAGGCATCTTGCTATGTTTTGAGTTCAGTCAGTGGTCAGAGGGTCACAGCTGTCCCCTCTGTCTGTGTGGGAGCAGACAGCTGCTGGGGCTGGTGGTGCCTCAGTGGTGGAAAGCAGGGCTGGAGGAGTGCCTGCCGTGGGTGAAGCTCTCCTGAGGGTCACACTGGGGCACTGCAGTTCCCATAGGGAAGGGAGATGTTAGTGAGGGGCTTCAGACAGCCACAGCAAGCCAGATGTTCTGTGTGCTACCTGCAGGTGGCATTTGGGGTGGGAGAGGTGGTGGGCACAGGGGACTGTCCCATGTGTTGGGCATGCTGTGGCAGATGTGCCTCAGAGACTTGTCTTGACCTCTGCTCTGTTCCTCCTCCTGCAGATGTGCTGAAAGACATTACGACACCGCCAAATTTAACTGCAGAGGTAAGTCTGCTCCCCCTGCCTGTCTTGCTCTTGGGGGCTGGAAGGGACCCCTGGAGAGCATCCTGACCCTTCAGCAGGTTTCTCAGGATCATAGTATCCAGGGGGGGCTTGGGCATCTCTCCAGAGAAGCAAGTCTCCACAACCTCTCTGGGCAGCCTGCTCCAGGCCCCCAGCAGCCTCACCCCAGACAACTTTGTCCTCCTGCTCAGCTCCAACCTCCTGCCTGCCACTCTGTGCCCCTTGCCCCTTGGCCTGGCCCTGGGCACCACTCAGCAGAGCCTGGCCCCAGTCTCTTGCCCCCCACAGCTCCTTTAGCTCTTGCTGAGCATTGCTCAGCTGCCCTCTGGGGCTGCTCTTCTGCAGGCTCTCAGCCCCAGGGCTCTCAGCCTTTGCTGCTCCCAGAGCTGCTCCAGGCCCCTCAGCTTGCCCTGGACTCTTTCCCAGTCTCTCTGGAACTGGGGAGCCCAGAGCTGGACCCAGTGCTGTAGATATGGTATCCCTAGGGCAGAGTAAAGGGGGAAGAGAAGCTCTCTTGAGCTGCTGGCCACACTCAAGGCAGATTCAGTTTCTGAAGGAAGGTATAAAAGAGAAGCTGCTGAACAGTAACAGAGGAGATCTGGGCCCAAGGAATGATGTTGGATTGCTTGGAGCCACCTGAGCAACTTGCTCTACTGCTGATGCTTCTGCAAAGGCATCTTCCTGGCAGTTAGCTGGAGCAGGAGTCCCTCCAGCAGTGCTGGCAGGATGGCTTCTGCAGGAGCTGGGTTTCAGCTCACTCTGCAGACTTGCTGTGAGGTGGGGAGGTGAAGCTTCAAGAAGTCCTTTGGGGTGGTGGTGTTAGGAAGCATCCCTCCAAAATGAGACTGGAGGACACAAACCACTCTCACAGAAATGAAAGCTCTGGGAGAATGAATTCCCATCTGAGTCAGCTGAACAGAATGGGCTGGGCAGGACCTGAAAGATCACCCAGGTCCACCCCCTATTGTGGCCAGGGACACCTTCTGGCCCAGGGTGCTCTGGTCCTGGCCAACCTCACCTGGACTGTGTCTAGGAATGGAGCTTCTACAGCTCCTGGGCACCCTGGACCAGGAAGCTCATCCTTCTGTCTAGTCTGGGGTTAGCTGAATAACAAACTTAGGTGAATAACAACCTAGGGGTCAGGGGAATAACAATCTGGGGGTGAGGGGAGTGAGGATCTGGGATCAGAGGAATAACAGTCTGGGGGTGAGGGGAATGAGGATCTGGGGTGAGGGGAATGGGGCTCTGGAAGTCAGGGGAGTGAGGATCTGGGGGTCAGGAATGAGGATCTGGGGTGAGGGGAGTGAGGATCTGGGGTGAGTGGAATAACAGTCTGGGGGTCAGGTGAATGAGGATCTGGGGTGAGGAGAGTGAGGATCTGGGGGTCAGGGGAATGAGGATCTGAGTTTGGATGCATACCAGTCTTGGGTTTGGGTGAGTAATACTCTGGGTTTGGTGACTAATGACCTTCCCTGAGATGATCTGTCAGGGTACTGGAGTGAGTTAATGTCTAAGGGACCTCTTGATTTGTACAGCCAGCATGAAACTCCAAAGCCATTCATTCCTTCCCTTGGATATTCCTGCATCCAACTGAATGCTGACTTCAAAGCTTCTCAAGGGCTGTGCAGTTCCTGAAGTAACTTCCATGCTGGAAGTTCTCTCCTGCTATGCCTCAACCAAATGCTCTTGCCAGGTGTGAGGGAGCTTGGAGTCAGGCACCTGACCTGTTCTCCATGCTGTGTTCTCCAGTGTTAGGAGCCTCAATCCATGGAGGACCTGCAGCTACTCAAGCACCTGCTCAGGATTGTGCTGCTCACAGTTTCCCAGAGTTGCTTTCTGAGCTATTCATTGCTCTGCACCAGCCCAGGGCAGCTCAGTTGGGGCCTTGATGGCAGCCTTGGAGAGCAGCTTCAGCATGCTCTTTACTACTTGGCAACTTCCAGGCTGTTCCCTCAGGACTATTTCCCTGTCTTCTTTCCTTGGGAACTTGACTGGATGGAGTTGAGAGAGACTGGAAGTTGTATGGACAAATCCACAGCATCTCCCAAGGGCCTTTGCTTTGCTGTCCTTAGAGGATTCCAAATAAAATCCTCATTTCATTTAGATCTGCTGCCAGTTTGCACTGGCTGTTCTACTCTTGGGGGCAGTTGGAAGGGACCCCTGGAGAGCATCCTGACCCTTCAGCAGCTTTCTCAGGATCACAGTATCCAGGGGGGCCTTGGGGATCTCTCCAAGGGCATTTTGGCCAACCACCCTGCAGGCACAGGGACAGCTGCAGCCAGAACAGGCTGCCCAGGGACACAGCCAGGCTGAGCCTGAATGACTGCTGAGTGCAGGGGGCTGGGCTGGCTGAGCTCTGGAGCTCCCTTCCAGCCCAGACCCTTCTGTGAGCCTTCTCCATCCCTGCCTTGTGCTGTGGAGCTAGAGGAGATCCTTCCCCTTCCTCTCTGCTGTGAGGGAAGGCTGAGAGCCTTGGGGCTGTTGAGTGTGGAGAAGAGCAGCCCCAGAGGGGATCTGATCTGTCTATGAATATCTGGGGGGAGGGGGTCAGGATGAAGGTGCCAGGCTCTTGTCAGTGGGGTCCAGCAACAGGGCAAGGAGCAATGGATACAAACTAGGACATGGAAAGCTCCACCTCAACATGAGGAGAAACTTGTTTGGTGGGAGGGTGCTGGAGCCCTGGAGCAGGCTGCCCAGAGAGGTTGTGAAGTCTCCCTCTCTGGAGACTCTCAAGCCCCATCTGGATGTGTTCCTGTGAGGCCTCCCCTAGGTCAAGCTGCCCTGGCAGGGGGGTTGGACTGGATGACCTCCAGAGGTCCCCTCCACCCCCTGCCATTCTCTGAGTCTATGTTGAAAGGTCAGTGGGGAACTCTCAGCCTGTCCTTTACCTGCTTCCCACCATGACCAGCAAGAGCTGCTCTGAGTTTCTACCTCCATAGGAGGTACAGAAGCAGCAGGAAGCTTCTGCTCCTGCCCAGAGACTCCCTGAAGATGTCCTGCCCAGGACCTTCACCTGGAAGCATGCAGCAGAACAGCCCCATGGGCTGCACTGGATGTGTGTTCCCCATGGCTTCCCACACTGCTGCCAGTCAGGGATCTGCTGCAGAGAGTCCCAGGGAAGGCTCCAAGGCTGGGTTCTTGAGGTTGGAGGAGACCTTCTGCAGGGCACAGCAGTGTGCCCTGGGGGCCAAGAAGGCCAAGGGGCTCCTGGGCTGCACTCAGCAGAGTGTGGCCAGCAGAGCCAGGGAGCTTCTCCTGCCCCTCTGCTCTGCCCTGCTGAGGCCCCAGCTGCAAGATTGCAGCCAGCTCTGGGCTCCCCAGCTCAGCAGGGACAGGGATCTGCTGGGGAGAGGCCAAGGGAGGGCTGCAAGGCTGCTGAAGGGCCTGGAGCACTGCTGCTGAGGAGAGGCTGAGAGCCCTGGGGCTGCTGAGGCTGGAGAGGAGAAGGCTGAGAGGGATCTGCTCAATGTCTCTCAAGAGCTGAGGGCTGGGGGGCAGGAAGGAAGGGCCAGGGCCAGGCTCTGCTCACTGTGCCCTGGCATAGGCCAAGGGGCAAGGGATGGCAAGTGCAGGCCAGGAGGTTGCAGCTCAGCAGGAGGAGGAACTTCTTGCCTGGGAGGCTCCCAGAGGCCTGGAGCAGGCTGCCCAGAGAGGCTGTGGAGTCTCCTGCTCTGGAGCCTTTGCAGCTCTGTCTGGATGTGTTCCTGTGGGACCTGTGCTGGATTCTATGGTGCTGCTCTGGCAGGGCTTGGGCTGGAAGCTCTGCAGAGGTCCTTCCCAACCCCTCACATCCTTGTCCAGGAGCCAAGGAGCTTTCTGTAGCAGTCAGCCTTTCCTGGCCCGCTTGCCACAGGAGCTGCCTTGCTGTTTGCCGCTGCTTCCCCCCGGGGCTCTGATGACTTCATTCTCGTTGCAGTTGCACAGTACCCTTTTGAAGACCATAACCCACCACAGCTAGAGCTTATCAAACCCTTTTGTGAAGATCTTGACCAATGGCTCAGTGAAGATGACAATCATGTTGCAGCAATCCACTGTAAGGCTGGCAAGGGCCGGACTGGTGTCATGATCTGTGCCTATTTGTTGCACCGAGGCAAGTTTTTAAAGGCTCAAGAAGCCTTGGATTTCTATGGGGAAGTGAGGACCAGAGACAAGAAGGTGAGCCAGCTTCCATTTTTGTTCTTCTTTTCTCCTACCTCTGTCCCTCTGTTTTTCCTCTTTTAGGCCAAGCTCTTTAAGGCCTTCAGAGATCACCACTGAGGGTACTCCTCAAACGGCTCCACTCTGGTTGCTGTAGCTCTGACACTACTGCCTCAGAGCAGCTGTTGCAAGGGCAGGTTTTCTAAGCTTCTAAGGAGCAGAAGCTCAGTAGGAGCCAGCAGTGAGCACTTGCAGCCTAGAGAGTCAAGCAGAGCCTGGGCTGCAGCAGGCAGAGCCTGGGCTGCAGCAGGCAGAGCCTGGGCTCCTCCTCCTCCGCTGCCCTTGCATAATAAGCCTGAGGCCCTGCAGGCCGAGGGCAGTGGGGATGAGAGGGCTGAGGAGCAGCCATCAGGAGAGGAGCCTGAGGCCAAGCAGTCCCCACCAGCTATAACAACCAGCTCCACAAAGAAGAGGAGAAGGGTTATAGCTGTTGGGGACTCTCCTGGGGGGCACCGAGGGAGCCATATGCCGTCCCAACCCATCCCCCAGGGAGGGCTGCTCCCTCCCCGGGGCAGGGACATGGCAAGGAGACTCCCAAAGCCGATCCAGCCTCTGGCTATTGCCCTCTGCTGGTAACACAAGCTGGGAGTGAGGAAATTGGCAAGAAGGGCACCAGGGTGATTAAGAAGGAGCTCAGGGCCCTGGGACAGTTGATTGGTGGGGCAGGAGCTCATGTGGTGCTCTGCTCAGTCCCCTCCGTGGCATGGGAGTGCACTGAGAGGAACAGAACCCACACCAGCAACAACTGGCTCAGGGGATGGTGCCAGCAGAGGAGCTTTGGGTTCTTTGGTCATGGGGCAACTTCTGCTGCACCCACCCTGCTGGGTCCTGATGGGCTGCAGTTATCTAGACAGAGTAAGAGAGTCCTGGCACTGGAGCTGGCAGGGCTCATCAGGAGGGCTTTAAGCTAGGTCTGAAGGGGGTGGGTGAGGCAGAGGAAAGAGCAGGGCACAAGGTAGGGGCAATTGAGAAGTGGGAGCCCAGCTGCAGTGCATGGACACCAATGCACCCAGCCTGGGCAATAAGCAAGAGGAGCTGGAGGTCCTGGCCCACCAGGGTGACTATGATGTAGTCACCATCTCAGAAACATGGTGGGACAGCACACATGATTGGAGTGCTGCTCTGGGGGGCTACAGGCTCTTTAGGAGAGACAGGTGAGGGAGAAGAGGAGGAGGGGTGGCTCTGTGTATTAGGGAGTCACTCTCTGCCACAGAGCTTGAGGTGGAAGATGAGGGAGTTGAGAGCCTGTGGGTTAAAATCAGAGGGCAGCCTAACAAATCTGACATCCTGGTTGGAGTCTGTTACAGACCACCCAACCAGGATGAGGCAGCTGATGAGTTGTTCTACAAGCAACTGGAGGCTGTCTCAAGATCATCAGATCTTGTCCTTGTGGGTGACTGCAACCTCCCAGATATCTGCTGGGAACTTAATTCAGCAGGGAGGAGGCAGTCCAGAAGGTTCCTGGAGCTCATGGAGGACTGCTTCCTGACACAGCTGTTGAGTGAGCCTAGCAGGGGCCAGGCTCTGCTTGACCTGCTGTGCTCCAGTAGGGAAAGGCTGGTGGGAGAGGTGATGGTGGGAGGCTGCCTAGGGTGCAGTGACCACGAGACAGTGAAGGTTTCAATATGCAGGGAGATAGGGAGGAGCACCAACAGAACCTTCACCTTGGACTGCAGGAGGGCAAACTGCAGCCTGTTTAAGGAACTTACTTGCAAAGTCCCCTGGGTACCAGCCCTCATGAACCAAGGGGTCCAGGCTGGTTGGAGCTACTTCAAACAGGAGCTCTTGAAGGCACAGGAACTGGCAGTTCCCACATGCCCAAAGATGAGCCCAGGGGAAGGCTCTGGGCCTGGATGAGCAAGCAGCTCCTGGAGGATGTAAGGGGAAAAAAGAGGCTGCATCACCTTTGGAAGGAGGGGAAGGCTTCTCCAGGTATGTTCAAGGAAGCTGTTAGATTATGTAGGAATAAAATGAGAGAGACCAAGGCCCAGCTGGAACTGAAGCTGAACACCTCTGTGAAAGGCAACAAACAGCAGTGTTACAAACACATCAACACTAAAGAGAGGGCAGGAAGAGCCTGCACTGCTTATTGGACCTGGAGGGGAACACTGTGACTGAAGAGGAGGAAAAGGCTGAGGTCCTGAACACCTTCTTTGCCTCAATGTTTAACAGCAAGGCAGGAGGAGTTCAGGACGAGTGGCCTCCTGAGCTGGGCAATGGGGTCGGGGAGCAGTGTGGTGCCCCGGAAATCCATGAGGAATTAGTTGGGGACCTGCTGAGCCACTTGGACACTCACAAATCCATGGGATCAGATGGGGTCCATCCTAGGGTGCTGAGAGAGCTGGCAGATGAGCTGGCCAAGCTGCTCTCCATCATTTTCCTCCAGTCCTGGCTCACAGGTGAGGTCCCAGGTGACTGAAACTGGCCAATGTGGTCCCCACCCACAAGAAGGGTCGGATGGAGGAACCTGGAAACTCCAGGCCTGGCAGCCTGACCTCAGTGCCAGGGAAAGTGATGGAGCAGATTATCCTGGGGGCAATAACTGCACCTGAAGGATGGCCAAGGGCTCAGGTCCAGCCAGCATGGATTTAGGCAGGGCAGGTCCTGCCTCTCCAACCTGATCTCCTTCTATGCCCAGGTGACTGCCTGGTGGCTGTGGGGCAGGCTGTGGATGTGGTCTACCTGGACTGCAGCAAGGCCTTTGACACCATCCCCCACAGCAAGCTCCTGGCCAAGCTGTCAGCCCCTGGACTGGGCAGCAGCACTCTGAGCTGGGTTAGGAACTGGCTGGAGGCTGAGCCCAGAGAGTGGTGGTGAATGGTGCCACAGCCAGCTGGCCGCCAGGCACCAGTAGTGTGCCCCAGGGAGCAGTGCTGGGCCCCAGCCTGTTCAATATCTTCATTGATGATCTGGAGGAGGGGATGGAGTCCATCAGCAGTGAGTTTGCAGCTGACAGCAAGCTGGGGGCAGGAGTTGAGCTGTCAGAGGGTAGGAGAGCTCTGCAGAGGGACCTTGCCAGGCTGCACAGATGGGCAGAGGCCAAGAGGATGGCACTGAACAAGTCCAAGTGCCAGGGGCTGCACTTTGGCCACAGCAACCCCATGCAGTGCTGCAGGCTGGGGGCAGAGTGGCTGAGAGCAGCCAGGCAGAGAGGGAGATGGGGGTGGTGGTGGTGGAGAGCAGCTGAAGAGGAGGCAGCAGTGTGCCCAGGGGGCCAAGGAGGCCAAGGGCATCCTGGCCTGCAGCAGAAAGAGTGTGGCCAGCAGGAGCAGGGAAGTCCTTGTGCCCTGTGCTCAGCACTGCTCAGGCCACACCTTGAGTCCTGTGTCCAGCTCTGGGCTCCTCAGGTCAGGAAAGAGGTTGAGCTGCTGGAAGGTGTCCAGAGAAGGGCAAGAAAGCTGGGGAGGGGTCTGGGGCACAGCCCTGTGAGGAGAGGCTGAGGGAGCTGGGATTGCTTAGCCTGGAGAAGAGGAGGCTCAGGGGAGACCTTCTTGCTCTCTCCAACTCCCTGCAGGGAGGTTGGAGCCAGGTGGGGGTTGGGCTCTGCTCCCAGGCATCCTGCACCAGAACAAGAGGACAGAGTCTCAGGCTGTGCCAGGGGAGGTTTAGACTCGAGGTGAGGAGAAAGTTCTTCCCAGAGAGAGTCATTGGCCCTTGGGATGTGCTGCCCAGGGAGGTGGTGGAGTCCCCATCCCTGGAAGTGTTCAAGAGGGGATTGGATGTGGCACTTGGAGCCATGGTCTAGTCATGAGGTCTGTGGTGCCAGGTTGGACTTGGTGATCTTTGAGGTCACCAACCTTGGTGATACTGTGGACTGTGAAGAGAAGTGTGGCCAGCAGGGCCAGGGAGGGGATTCTGCCCCTCTGCTCCACCCTGCTGAGCCCACAGCTGCAGCTCTGGGGCCAGTGCTGGAGCCCCCAGCACAGGAAGGCTGTGGAGGGGCTGGAAGGTGTCCAGAGCAGGGCCAGGAGGAGGAGCAGAGGGCTGGAGCTGCTCTGCTCTGCAGACAGCCTGAGAGAGTTGGGCTTGTGCAGGCTGGAGAGGAGAAGGCTCCCAGGAGCCCTTCTGGTGGCCTTCCAGGATCTGCAGGGGGCTGCAAGCAAGCTGGGGAGGGACTTTGGAGGGGGTGAAGGAGGGATAGGAGTGGGGGGGCTGGAGCAAAAGGAGAAGTGGGGAGCTGGAGCTTGGCTGTGAGGAAGAAGTTGTTGTCCAGGAGGGTGGTGAGAGCCTGGCCCAGGTTGCCCAGGGAGGTGGTGGAAGCCTCCTGCCTGGAGGTGTTTGCAGCCAGGCTGGAGGTGGCTGTGAGCACGCTGCTGTGGTGTGAGGTGTCCCTGCCCATGGCAGGGGGTTGGGGCTGGCTGAGCCTTGGGGTCCCTTCCAGCCCTGCCAGCTCTGGGAGTCTTACTGAACCAGTCTGGTTTCAGCATCTCCTGGTCAAGCAGCTCTGGACAGTTTCTTTGAAGCAGCCTTTCAACTTAGCATTCTGCTGTGTGTTGTGGTAGATTGAAGAGCTGAGTTGTGGAATTCCTCACTCAGCATTTTCAGCCTCTAAGAAAAGGATTTTTGTGGATATGAACTATGGCCCAGGAGGTTGCAGCTCAGCAGGAGGAGGAACTTCTTCCCCGGGAGGCTCCCAGAGGCCTGGAGCAGGCTGCCCAGAGAGGCTGTGGAGTCTCCTGCTCTGGAGCCTTTGCAGCCCTCTCTGGAGGTGTTTCTGTGGGACCTGTGCTGGATTCTCTGCTCCTTCTCTGGCAGGGCTTGGGCTGGAAGCTCTCCAGAGGTCCCTCCCAGCCCCTCACATCCTGTGAGGTGTGGTCTGTGATTATTGTAGCTTGGTTTTGCCTGACTGGGTGAGGAGTTCCTCTCCTCAGGTTCTCTTAAGGTGTGTGGTGATGTTTGGGGGTGTGTAGTGATTCCAGTGTGTGCTAGAGGTGAATGTCTCTACTGGCAGTGTTCTCTGAGATCAAAGTCTGTTGCTGGATGCTCCTTTTCAGTAAATGGAGAGTTCAAGCTGGACATTGGCTGCCCCACAGCAGCTCATCAGGTTCTGCCCTTCCACTTCAGACTGGGTGATGTGATGTTAGAAAGCAGCCCTGAGGAGAGGGCCTTGGGGGTGCTGGTGGGGGAGAAGCTGGCCAGGAGCAGGCAGTGTGAGCCTGCAGCACAGGAGGCCAAGGGCAGCCTGGGCTGCAGCCAAAGCAGCACTGCCAGAGCTGCAGAGAGGAGATTCTGCCACTGGGCTCTGCTCTGGGGAGACCTCACCTGCAGGGCTGTTTGCAGGGCTGGAGCCCTCAGCACAGCAAGGACCTGGGGCTGATGGAGAGACTCCAGAGGAGGCCATGGACATGCTCAGGGGTTGGAGCAGCTCTGCTGTGGGCACAGGCTGAGGGAGCTGGGGGTGTTCAGGCTGGAGGAGAGAAGGCTCCAGGCAGCCCTCAGAGCAGCCTGCCAGGACCTGAAGGGGCTACAAGAAGGCTGCAGAGAGACTGCTCCCAAAGGCCTGCAGGGACAGGAGCAGGGGCAAGGGCTTCAGAGCAGAGCAGATTGAGATTGGCTGTGAGGAACAAGTTGTGCCCCAGGAGGCTGCTGGAACACTGCAGCAGGCTGCCCAGGGAGGTGGTTGAGGCTCCCTGCCTGGAGCTATTGCAGGGGAGGCTGGAGAGGGCTCTGGGCAGCCTGCTGCAGTGGAGGATGTCCCTGCTGGGTGCAGGGGGCTGGGCTGGCTGAGCTCTGGAGCTCCCTCCCAGCCCAGAGCACTCTGTGATGCTGCTAATGAAACTCTCTGCTCTGGGCTTTGTGAAGACATTTCAGAGGCCCATTTTGTACTACAAGGAGGTGTTGGTATTGAGTACAGTGGCAGCAGCAAGGGCAATCAGAATCTCCTGGCTTGAACTGCTGTTGCTCTGCTTAAAAACGGAGAGCATGGTCAAGGTGCCTCCCAGGTGCTGCACATCTGCCCCTCCACAGCCTCACAACCAGCAGCAGCACAGAGCCACCTATAACCTGCTCCTCAGGGACTCTGCAGTGGTTCAGGGGTGGGAGGGTGGTGGGGGAAGCTTCCTTCTTTGCTTCAGTGCTTGAGGAGGCTGTCTGGAGAAGCCCTGAAGGAGCTGGAACAGCAGTGGCCTGCTGGTGGGCGATGAGGGGCCTGCTGCTAGCTAATGTGTGCTGCTGCAGCGGGCTGCAGGCTGAGTGCAGGAGCTGGGGGCAGGTGTTCAAGGAAGATGTCACAGTATCATAGTATCATAGAATCAGTTAGGGTTGGAAGGGACCACAAGGATCACCTAGTTCCAAACCCTTTCCATGGGCAGGGACACCCCACACTAGATCAACCTGGCCAGAGCCTCATCCAGCCTGGCCTTAAAACACCTCCAGGGACAGGGCCCCAACCACCTCCCTGGACAACCCATTCCAGGGCTTCACCACTCTCATGGGGAAGAACTTCCTCCTCCCCTCCAACCTGAATCTCCCCACCTCCAGCTTCATTCCATTCCCCCTAGTCCTATCACTACCTGAGATCCTGAGCAGTCCCTCCCCAGCCTTCAGATCCTGGAAGGCCACAATGAAGTCACCTGGGAGCCTTCTCTTCTCCAGACTGAACAGCCCCAACTCCTTCAGTCTGCCCTCATAGGAGAGGTGCTCCAGCCCTCTGCTCATCCTCCTGGCCCTTCTCTGGACACCTTCCAGCACCTCCAGATCCCTCTGGCAATAGGGGCTCCAGAACTGGAGGCAGTACTCCAGGTGGGGTCTCCCCAGAGCTGAGTAGAGGGGGAGGATCACCTCCCTTGCCCTGCTGGCCACACTTCTCCTGATGCAGCCCAGGATCTGATTGGCTTTGTGGGCTGCAAGTGCAGACTGAGAGCTCATGTTGAGCTTCTCCTCCCCCAGCACCCCCAAGGCTCTCTCCTCAGGGCTGCTTTCCAGCCAGTCCCTGCCCAGCCTGGATTTGTGCCTGGGATTGCCTCCACCCAGCTGCAGGACCCTGCCCTTGGTCTTGTTGAACCTCCTGAGGTTGGCTTGTGCCCACCTCTGCAGCCTGTCCAGGCCCCTCTGGATGGATCCCTTCCCTCCAGCTGTCTGCTGCACCACACAGCTTGGTGTCATCAGCAAACTTGCTGAGGGTGCACTCAATGCCACTGTCCATGGCACCCACAAAGATGTTGAACAAGACAGGTCCCAGGACTGATCCCTGAGGGACTCCGCTTGTCCCTGGCCTCCAGTGGGACATGGAGCCATGGACAGCCACTCTTTGGGTGTGGCCATCCACAGGGGATGGGCTGGAGGTGGGGGAGGGGTTTGGGGGTGGCTTAGGTCCTTGCTAGAACTTACTGTGCCTGGGGTGCTCCAGAGTAAAGAAGTGCCCCAGGTTACTGCAGTGGAAAGCTGCATGGCTGTGTGTGAGCAGCCCTCAGCTGCTCTCTGGGCTCTGTGCTGCTCTGCAGGGGAGCTGCTGCTGAGCTCTGCTCAGCATAAACCACAAGGCTTTACTCCAGGTGCTTCAGCTGCCCTTGCATTCATGACTTACTTGCCTTGTATTGTCCTATGTCAGCCTGTTTGCTGCTGGCACCCAGCTGGGAGCAGTGGTGACAGCCCTCAGGCTGTGCTGCCAGCCAGCCAGAGCTGGGCAGGCTGAGAGCTGGGCAGGGAGCAAGGGAATGAAACCCAACAAGGGCAAGGGCAGAGCCTGGCAGCTGGGCAAGAACAAGCCCAGGCAGCAGGAGAGGTTGGGCACTGAGCTTCTGGAGAGCAGTGAAGGGGACAAGGAGCTGGGGGTGCTGGGGGGTGGGAGGCTGAGCAGGAGCCAGCAAGGAGCTCTGGTGGCCAAGAAGGCCAAGGGCAGCCTGGGCTGCATGAGAAGGGCTGTGGGCAGCAGGTCAGAGAGGCAGTGAGCACAAACTGGGATCCAGGAGGTTTCACCTCAACACCAGGGAAAATTTATTCCCTGGGAGGGTGCCAGAGGCCTGGAGCAGGCTGCCCAGGGGGGTTGTGGAGTCTCCCTCTGTGGAGAGATTCCAAGCCCCCCTGGCTGTGTTGCTGTGTGCCCTGCCCTGGGTGCTGCTGCCCTGGCAGGGGCTTGGACTGGAGGAGCTCTGGAGCTCCCTTCTAGCCCCTGGTGCTTTATGGTTCTGTGCCTGATCCCACCAGAGAGTACCTGAGAGTATCTCCACTTGTGGCACTTGATGCTGGCTGCCCCTCTGCTGTGCCCTGCTGAGGCCACAGCTGGAATCTGGTGTCCCGGTCTGGGCCCCTCAGGTCAGGAAGGGCCTCAGGGCAGTGCTGGAGAGAGTCCATGGCAGAGGCACAGAGCTGCTGCAGGCAGTGGAACATCTCCTGGGAGGCCAGGCTGAGGCAGCTGGGGCTGGGAGCTGGGAGCAGAGGAGCTGAGGGCTGCCCTCAGTGCTGGGGATCAAGATGTGCAGGGCTGGAGCCAGGCTCTGCTCAGGGCTGGCCAAGGGCAGCACAAGGGGCACTGGGGGCAAGCTGGAGCAGAGGAGGTGCCAGGGGAAGAGGAGGGAAACCTTTGTCCCTGTGAGGCTGCTGGAGGCCTGGAGCAGGCTGCCCAGAGAGGCTGTGGAGTCTCCTGGTGTGGAGAGCTTCCAACCCCCCCGGCTGTGTTCTGGGTGCCCTGCCCTGGGTGCCCTGCCCTGGCAGGGGTGTGGGCTGGGGGATCCCTGGGGGTCCCTTCCCAGCCCTGATGCTGTGTGGTTCTGGGGTGGACGGTGGCAACTGTGTCAGTGCTGCTGCCCAGGGCTGCTGGGGTCTGACCTCTGTTTCCCCTCTGCTCAGGGAGTGACCATTCCCAGCCAGCGACGCTATGTCTACTACTACAGCTACCTGCTCAAGAACCACCTGGACTACAGACCTGTGGCACTGCTCTTCCACAAGATGATGTTTGAAACTATTCCCATGTTCAGCAGTGGGACTTGCAGTAAGTACCCAGCACCTCCCCAACTCCACAGGAAACCTTCCAGCCTTCCAGCTAGGCTTGGGGAGCTTTGTCAAGGCCAAGGGCCAGGTCCTACAGAGGGCCAGGACAAGCTGGAGAAAAATCTCCTGAGGTTCAGCAAGGCCAAGGGCAAAGTCCTGCACCTAGCTCTGGGCACCCTTCAGAATCAATCCAGGCTGGGGGGGATGAGACTGAGAGCAGCCCTGCAGAGAAGGCCTTGGGGGTGCTGGAAGGGCAGGAGCAGGCAGGAGCCAGCAATGGGCACTGGCAGCACAGGAGGCCAAGGGCAGGCTGGGCTGCATCCAAAGCAGTGTGGCCAGAGCTGGAGAGAGGATCCTGCCCCTCTGCTCTGCTCTGGGGAGACCTCACCTGCAGAGCTGGGGCCAGGTATGGAACCCCCAACACTAGAGAGACCTGGAGCTGATGGAGAGGCTCCAGAGGAGGCCACCAAGATGCTCAGAGGCTGCAGGACCTCCCCTGTGGGGCCAGGCTGGGAGAGCTGGGGGTGTTCAGCCTGGAGAGGAGAAGGCTCCAGGAGACCTCAGAGCTGCAGTTCAATACCTGCAGGGCAGCTCCAGACAGGCTGGGGAGGGACTGTCCAGACGGGGCTGTGGGGATAGGAGCAGGGGCAAGGGTTTGGAAGTGGAGCAGGGCAGAGTCAGGTTGGAGCTCAGGAGGAAGCTCTGCACAGGGAGGCTGGGGAGACACTGGCACAGGCTGCCCAGGGAGGTGGTGGAGGCTCCATGCTTGGAGCCATTCAGGCTCAGCCTGGCTGTGTCCCTGGGCAGCCTGCTCTGGCTGCAGCTGTCCCTGTGCCTGCAGGGGGTTGGACAGGACGCCCTTGGAGGCTCCCTCCCAGCCCAGTCTGTGAGGCTGTGATGGTTTCTGTTAACTGCCACCAAGGCCTGCACATGTTGCAGGGGGAGGTCATGCTTCAGCACTGCGCTCCCCAAACCTGCTGTGGCCATTAGCATCCTGCCAGGTGGAGCAGGCTGAGGTCTGCTGAGGCCTTGCCTGATTGTTTCACTGCAGTCTGAAGCTGGAAGGGTTCACCAGAGCTGCACTTCCCTGAAGCTAAGCTGTGCCGTAGATCTGTTTAGAGGGTTGCTGCTTTTTTGGTGGAAGACATTGTTACTCTGTCAGCTCCTGGGGAACATGGGCTGCTGAAAAAAGCCTTTGCTTAAGGGTGTGTTGGCTTCAACGGCAGCAGCATCCTTCTTGCCGTGGTGTCCAAAAAGTAAGGCAGGGCCTCACACAGTGCTTTAGCTTGGAAGGGACCTCTGAAGCTCACCCAGAGCAGCCTCCTGCAGCCAGCAGGGACAGCCCCAGCCAGAGCAGGCAGCTCACAGCCCCACACAACCTGCCCTGCACTGCTGCCAGCCATGGGGTAGCTCTCTGGGCAGCCTGGGCCAGGCTCTCCCCACCCTCAATACCAAACATTTCTCCTTCTCTCCACTCTCAAGCTTCCTCTTGCAGTCCAAACCATCCCCCCTTGGCCTGGCACAAGAGGCCCTGCTCAGCAGTCTGTCCCCAGCTTTCTGCTGGGCCCTTGGAGCACTGCAAGGCCACCAGGAGGTCTCCCTGCAGCCTTCTCCCCTGCAGGCTGCCCAAGGCCAACTCTCCCAGCCTGGCTCCCAGCTGAGGGCTGGCCTTGGGGGCAGCTCCCAGCAGCCTTAGCTGGCAGGGGGAGACTCTGGCACTCACCACTGTGCCTTTCCAGGCCCTGTTGCTAACCAAGTGCTGCTGTGGTTTTGCCCTGCAGATCCTCAGTTCGTGGTGTACCAGCTGAAGGTGAAGATCTTCACCTCCCCGTCGGGCCCCTCGCGACGGGAGGACAAGTTCATGTACTTCGAGTTCCCGCAGCCTCTGCCGGTCTGTGGCGACATCAAAGTGGAGTTCTTCCACAAGCAGAACAAGATGTTGAAGAAGGTTGGTCTGCTTGCTTGCCCTGGGGTCTGTGCTCGAGCCAAGCAGCCTCTCTGGGCTTAAGGAGCGAGGCAGAGCTCTCAGACCCTTCCCAGAGGAGCGCAGCACTGCGCCCAGGATGGGAGAGTCGAAAGGGAAGTGCTGCTGATAAACCTTGCTGCAAAGTGTTCAACACCAACACAGCCCCAGGCCAGGGCTCTCCAAAACCTCCTTAGGCCAAATCTTCCACAAAACTCCCTCCAAACCAGACCAAGTGCCCCCCCTGCCATACCAAGCCTCTTTGCACCCCCCTATACTTGATCAGTGCAGCTACCAACTCACCTCAGCAGCCCCAGGGACAGACAGGCCCAAACTGCCAGCATGAGCAAGCCTGAACCAGGCCTCACTCCCCTGCACCAAACCCAAGATAAGGCTCTGGATGTGTGGCTGTGGATGAGGTCTGCCTGGACTGCAGCAAGGCCTTTGCCACCACCCCCACAGCAAACTCCTGGCCAAGCTGTCAGCCCCTGTCTGAGACAGCAGCACTCTGAGCTGGGTTAGGAACTGGCTGGAGGCTGAGCCCAGAGAGTGGTGGTGAATGGTGCCACAGCCAGCTGGCAGTCAGGCACCAGTGGTGTGCCCCAGGGATCAGTGCTGGGCCCCAGCCTGTTCAATATCTTCATTGATGATCTGGAGGAGGGGATGGAGTCCATCAGCAGTGAGTTTGCAGCTGACAGCAAGCTGGGGGCAGGAGTTAAGCTGTCAGAGGGTAGGAGAGCTCTGCAGAGGGACCTTGCCAGGCTGCACAGATGGGCAGAGGCCAAGAGGATGGCACTGAACAAGTCCAAGTGCCAGGGGCTGCACTTTGGCCACACCAACCCCATGCAGTGCTACAGGCTGGGGGCAGAGTGGCTGAGAGCAGCCAGGCAGAGAGGGAGCTGGGGGTGCTGGTGGAGAGCAGCTGAAGAGGAGGCAACAGTGTGCCCAGGGGGCCAAGAAGGCCAAGGACATCCTGGCCTGCAGCAGGAAGAGTGTGGCCAGCAGGAGCAGGGAAGTCCTTGTGCCCTGTGCTCAGCACTGCTCAGGCCACACCTGGAGTCCTGTGTCCAGCTCTGGGCTCCTCAGATCAGGAAAGAGGTTGAGCTGCTGGAAGGTGTCCAGAGAAGGGCAAGAAAGCTGGGGAGGGGTCTGGGGCACAGCCCTGGGAGGAGAGGCTGAGGGAGCTGGGGTTGCTTAGCCTGGAGAAGAGGAGGCTCAGGGGAGACCTTCTTGCTCTCTCCAACTCCCTGCAGGGAGGTTGGAGCCAGGTGAGGGTTGGGCTCTGCTCCCAGGCCCCCAGCACCAGAACAAGAGGACACAGTCTCAAGCTGTGCCAGGGGAGGTTTAGGAAGAAATTCTTCCCAGCAAGAGAGATTGGCCCTTGGGATGTGCTGCCCAGGGAGGTGGTGGAGTCCCCATCCCTGGAGGTGTTTAGGAAGAGCCTGGCTGAGTCCCTTGGTGCCATGTTTTGGTTTATCAGATGATGCTGGGTTGGAGTGGATGATCTCTGAGGTCTTTTCCAGCCTGGTTAATTCTATTCTATTCTATCTCTTCAGTCCCCTGCTGCAGTGCCTTGATGTGAGGTGCTGGAAGAATTTCTCCAGAGCTGAGAGGTTTCTCAGCATCGCAGTGGCAGGGGACAAAAAAACCAACAAAAATTAAGCTGGGACTTAGTTGGAGACCAAAGGCAGAGAAGCAGCACAGCACTGGGTAGCATCTGTGAGAGTTGTTTCAAGACAGCCAGCATGGCTTGACTAGGGGCAGGTCCTGCCTGAGCAGCACTGTGGCCTTCTGTGACTGCCTGCCTGCCTCAGGGGGCAAGGGCTGACCTCTGGGTGGGATCTGTCTGGGCTGCTGCAAGGCCCTTGGCACAGTCCCCACAGCATCCTGCTGGCCCAGCTGGAGAGCCACAGATATGCTGGGTGGGTGCTCAGTGGGTAGGGAACTGGCTGGCTGGTCACATCCAGAGGGTGCTGGTTTGAAGTGCAGCTGCAGAGCAGTGAGAGTGGGGTCCCACAGGGGTCTGTGCTGGGACCTGTGCTGGTCAATATTTCTCTCAGTGCTATAGGCAGGGGCATCCAGGCACCAGCAGCAGGGTGCAGAGGGCACCAGGCTGAGTGGTGCTGTCCCTACAGCAGAGGGACAGGAGGGCATCCAGAGGCACCTGGGCAGGCTGCAGAGGTGGTGCCCAGGTGAAGCTCCTGAGGCTCACCAAGAGCAAGGGCAGGGTGCTGCAGCTGGGCTGGAACCATCCTCACTGCCAGTGCAGGCTGGGGGAGGAGGGGAGAGAAAGCAGCCCTGAGGAGAAGGCCTTGGGGGTGCTGGAGGGGGAGAAACTGGGCAGGAGCAGGCAGTGTGAGCCTGCAGCACAGGAGGCCAAGGGCAGCCTGGGCTGCAGCCAAAGCAGCACTGCCAGAGCTGCAGAGAGGAGATTCTGCCACTGGGCTCTGCTCTGGGGAGACCTCACCTGCAGGGCTGTGTGCAGGGCTGGAGCCCTCAGCACAGCAAGGACCTGGAGCTGGTGGAGAGGCTCCAGAGGAGGCCATGGACATGCTCAGGGGTTGGAGCAGCTCTGCTGTGGGCACAGGCTGAGGGAGCTGGGGGTGTTCAGCCTGGAGGAGAGAAAGCTCCAGGCAGACCTCAGAGCAGCCTGCCAGGACCTGAAGAGGCTACAAGAAGGCTGCAGAGAGACTGCTCCCAAAGGCCTGCAGGGACAGGAGCAGGGGCAAGGGCTGCAAAGCAGAGCAGAGCAGATTGAGATTGGCTGTGAGGAACAAGTTGTGCCCCAGGAGGCTGCTGGAACACTGCAGCAGGCTGCCCAGGGAGGTGGTTGAGGCTCCCTGCCTGGAGCTGTTGCAGGGGAGGCTGGAGAGGGCTCTGGGCAGCCTGCTCCAGTGGAGGATGTCCCTGCTGAGTGCAGGGGGCTGGGCTGGCTGAGCTCTGGAGCTCCCTCCCAGCCCAGAGCACTCTGTGATGCCACTGAAGTTAGTGCAGTGGGAAAGGAAGGAGCATGACTTGGTGCTCTCAGAAGCTGGAGGCAGATAAAAGGAGAGCTGCCTGCTCAGCCCAGTTGTGTTGTTTAGTTTGAGTCCCCAGAGACCTCTGGAAATGGATCCCAAGGAAAAGAGATGAAAAGCTGTCTGGTGAGAAGTCTGACTCTGTTCTCCTGAGTCCCCACAGCTGCTTCTTCAGACAGGCTCTTCAGAGCCAGGCAAACCCTTCCTGCTCCTTGTTCTGCCTGATGAAGGTGAAGGTGAGGCAGAGCCAGATGCTGCCTTTTGCTGGTGCTGCCTTGCATGCAGTGCCCTTGCTCCCCCTTCAAAGCTGCTTCAGCACTCTTGCTGTGAGCCACCCACCACCCACCTCCTGCAGCCTGGCCATCAGTGTGGTCCCCTCCTGCTGACCTCACTGCAGGTGTCAGGGGTGGCCCTGAGGATCAGCACCCAAGGGCATGGCTGCTTCTGCCTGTGGTCCTGAAGAAGGATGGGGCAGAGGGGTGCCCTCCCTCCCAGCTGCAGAGGTGGGAGCTCCCTGAGCTGTGGGCATGGTGTAGAAATGGACTCCTTTAAATTCTCACTGGAAGGATGACCTCTGCCAAGTGCTGAGACTGCAGGGGCTGTATCCTGCTCCCTCTATCTGCTCCCTGCAGAGCTCTCTGCTGCTGGAAGCATCAGGGAATGCTCTGGGCTGGGAGGGAGCTCCAGAGGCACCCAGCCCAGCCCCCTGCACTGAGTAGGGACATCCTCCACTGGAGCAGGCTGCCCAGAGCCCTCTCCAGCCTCCCCTGCAATAGCTTCAGGCATGGAGCCTCAACCACCTCCCTGGGCAGGTAGAAGCTGTTTCCTCAAGCACTGCTGAATCCCCAGTGTCTCTGTACTTCCATGGTGCTCTCTGTGAGGGAGAAGCAGAGGAGTTAAGCAGGAGCCTCTCTCTTCTTGCTCCTTTCTTGTTGGCCCAGGAGAACCCTGTGATGTTTTGCTGGTGTTGATGCTGCCTTCAGCAGGCAATGTTACATCAGGGCCAAGAGGGGCATCAGGGGCAGTCAGCATGGTTTTGGGAAGGGGAAGTCATGTCTGGCCAACCTGACAGCCTCTGATGAGGACATAGGCAGTGGGATGGATGCTGGCAGAGAGTGGATGTGGTTTGTCTTGATCTCAGGGAAGATTTGACACCCACAGCATCCTCCCAGCTGCAGTGAGGCAGTGTGCTCTGGGCAGCTGGGCAGGGAGGGGGATGGGAGCTGCCTGAAGGACAGAAGTCAGAGAGCTGTGGTCAGTGGGACAGAGTCTGGTTGGAGGCCTGTGTCCAGTGGAGTCCCTCAGGCCTCAGCCCTGGGAGCAGAGCTCTTCAATCTCTTCCTCAGTGACCTGGCTGAGGGCACAGAGGGCACTGGCAGCAGGTTTGCTGCTGGCACCCAGCTGGGAGCAGTGGTGACAGCCCTCAGGCTGTGCTGCCAGCCAGCCAGAGCTGGGCAGGCTGAGAGCTGGGCAGGGAGCAAGGGAATGAAACCCAACCAGGGCAAGGGCAGAGCCTGGCAGCTGGGCAAGAACAAGCCCAGGCAGCAGGAGAGGTTGGGCACTGAGCTGCTGGAGAGCAGTGAAGGGGACAAGGAGCTGGGGGTGCTGGGGGGTGGGAGGCTGAGCAGGAGCCAGCAAGGAGCTCTGGTGGCCAAGAAGGCCAAGGGTAGCCTGGGCTGCATGAGAAGGGCTGTGGGCAGCAGGTCAGAGAGGCAGTGAGCACGAACTGGGATCCAGGAGGTTTCACCTCAACACCAGGGAAAATTTATTCCCTGGGAGGGTGCCAGAGGCCTGGAGCAGGCTGCCCAGGGGGGTTGTGGAGTCTCCCTGTGTGGAGAGATTCCAACGCCCCCTGGCTGTGTTGCTGTGTGCCCTGCCCTGGGTGCTGCTGCCCTGGCAGGGCTTGGACTGGAGGAGCTCTGGAGGTCCCTTCCAGCCCAGAGCATTCTGTGTTTTGTGAGGCACATTAGGACTGCTTCTCTTCCACCTCTGATTCCTCCCCTGCTCACCACCAGGAGTGAGTAAGTAGGAAGTGGGGCAGGACTTGGATTCTCCAACAGGCAATTGGAATGGGGTCCCTCTGGAAAGCCTAAGGTGTCAGTGAGCTCAGAGGAGTCTGGCTGTGTGCTGGCTCTGGGTGGTCCCAAGGAATGTCAGCTTCTGGGGTGTGCTGGCTTGGGCAGCCCTGCAGCTTTAACAGAAAAGCAGAACTGGTGCCTGCTGTGGGCAGCCTCACACTTTGCATCTGGATGTTCTGCCTGAAAATGCAGTGTGAAACAGAAGGGGCTGGCTGGGATGGGGAAGGAAATGTGACTCAGTTTCAGATGGGAAGTGCTTCATGTGCTGGTCAGGACCGACCTGCTCACAGGGCCTGGGTTTGGAAACACCACAGGATCACAGCTCAGAGGATGTGAGGGGCTGGAAGGGACCTCTGGAGAGCTTCCAGCCCAAGCCCCTGCCAGAGCAGGAGCAGAGAATCCAGCACAGGTCCCACAGGAACACATCCAGACAGGGCTGCAAAGGCTCCAGAGCAGGAGACTCCACAACCTCTCTGGGCAGCCTGCTCCAGGGCTCCAGCACCCTCCCACCAAACAAGTTTCTCCTCATGATGAGGTGGAGCTTGCCATGTCCTAGTTTGTATCCATTGCTCCTTGCCCTGTTGCTGGACCCCACTGACAAGAGCCTGGCACCTTCATCCTGACCCCCTCCCCCCAGATATTCATAGACAGATCAGATCCCCTCTGGGGCTGCTCTTCTCCACACTCAACAGCCCCAAGGCTCCCAGCCTTCCCTCACAGCAGAGAGGAAGGGGAAGGATCTCCTCTAGCTCCATAGCACAAGGCAGGGATGGAGAAGGCTCACAGAAGGGTCTGGGCTGGCAGGGAGCTCCAGAGCTCAGCCAGCCCAGCCCCCTGCACCCAGCAGGGACATTCTCCACTGGAGCAGGCTGCCCAGAGCCCTCTCCAGCCTCCTCTGCAATAGCTCCAGGCAGGGAGCCTCAACCACCTCCCTGGGCAGCCTGCTGCAGTGTTCCAGCAGCCTCCTGGGGCAGAACTTGTTCCTCACAGCCAATCTCAATCTGCTCTGCTCTGGTTTGGAGCCCTTGCCCCTGCTCCTGTCATTGCTGGCCCTTGGGAACTGTCTCTCTGCAGCCTTCTTGTGCTGCACCCTTCAGGTGCTGGCAGGCTGCTAGTTGGCCTCCCCTGTTGTCCCTGTGAAGACCTCAGCAGTGGTTCCAATGAAACAGCCCTGTTTGTATCCAAGAGGATCCATGGATCCAGCCCCAGGTGCCCCCAGTTTGTGCCTGCACTTGGAGCAGGGCTCCCAGGCCTGGCTGACACCATAGCCCTGCTTCTGGCTTCCACTCTTGCAGCAGGCTGAGGGCAGGCAGCCTCTGCAGTCAGAACTTGGAGGGAGGCTGGCAGGCTGGCTTCTCTACAAGACTTTGGTGTGCTGAAGGGAGAGTTTGTGCCTCTCAGGAAACCTTTGTCCACCTTCAGCACTTCCTGGGCCCTGAGAGCCCAAAAGCACTGAGCAAAGGAGCACCTCTGCACTACCTGGACTCCAGAGACCCTCCCTAGATAGGGGGAGCTGGGAGCAGTCTGATTTCAGTGATTCTGTGCCAGAGGAGGCTCATGGGGAAGTCAACAGCCACCTAAGGCTGCTTCAGGCAGGTTGCCTCTTGGGTTTGGTTGCTTCTTGGCCAAGGTATGAGCAAACAAACCAAACCCCAAACTTTCTTCATGCTTTGTTGGTTGCAAGTTTAGCTCTTCTGTCATTTGTGGGCATCTGCCTTCCCCCCTCCCCTCCCCCTAGGTTTGATGGTTTTTAAATGGAACTTTGGATTAGGAGCCACTGACTTGCTTCAGATGGGCTTGGATTGACAAAACCTTTTGCATCTTGGCCAGGAGAGCAGTGGGGAAAATGTCTTTGCATGCAGTGTGCTGGGAGCCTCTGGGAAGGGCTGGGACCAGCACCTGGGGACAGCTGGAACCAGCACCTGGGGACAGCTGGAACCAGCACCTGGGGGCAACTGGGAGCCACTTGGAAGAGGTGGAAGCCAGTGGGAAGTGCTGGGAGCTACTGGGATCCACTGGGAAGGGCTGGGACCAGCACCTGGGAGCCACTTGGGAGAGGTGGAAGCCAGTGGGAAGTGCTGGGAGCTACTGGGATCCACTGGGAAGGGCTGGGACCAGCTCCGTGGGGGAGCTGGCAGGCAGCCTGCCTGGACACCACATTCCTTTGTGACCCACTGTAGGTGATCCTGCCCTGGCAGGTGGGGGTGGAGCGGGGCTCCAGCCTCTGCTGTGGGGTGGTTCTGTGCAGGCAGCGATGCCCTGCTGGCCCAGAGAAGCTTTGCCTGCTGTTCTGCCCCCGCCACCACCGCTCCCCGCTTGGGTTCCGCCCAGCCGCTGCCGTTGGAAGTCTCAAGGTGCCAGTAGTGGAATACTAAAGCCCAGCTTGTTCTTCTCTGTTCTTCCTCCCTCAGGACAAAATGTTTCACTTTTGGGTAAATACATTCTTCATAGGACTGGATGAGAACTCAGACAAAGTAGAGAACGGGAGCCTGGTGGCGGATCAGGAGCTGGATGGCATCTTCAGCACCGAGCGCTCCGACAACGACAAGGAGTACCTGATCCTCACCCTCACCAAGAACGACCTGGACAAAGCAAATAAAGACAAAGCCAACAGATACTTCTCTCCAAACTTCAAGGTCAGTGTGAAGAGAGCTGCCTGACAGGACCTGCTTGCTCTGTCTTGCCTTCTCCTGTGGAGACCAACTCCAAGACTTGGGGGTGTTCAGTCTGCAGCAAGAGAAGTGTGGCCAGCAGGGCCAGGGAGGGGATTCTGGATTCTGCCCCTCTGCTCCACTCTGCTGAGCCCACAGCTGCAGCTCTGGGGCCAGTGCTGGAGCCCCCAGCACAGGAAGGCTCTGGAGGGGCTGGAAGGTGTCCAGAGCAGGGCCAGGAGGAGGAGCAGAGGGCTGGAGCTGCTCTGCTCTGCAGACAGCCTGAGAGAGTTGGGCTTGTGCAGGCTGGAGAGGAGAAGGCTGCCAGGAGCCCTTCTGGTGGCCTTCCAGGATCTGCAGGGGGCTGCAAGCAAGCTGGGGAGGGACTTTGGAGGGGGTGAGGGAGGGCTAGGAGTGGGGGGGATGGAGCAAAAGGAGAAGTGGGGAGCTGGAGCTTGGCTGTGAGGAAGAAGTTGTTGTCCAGGAGGGTGGTGAGAGCCTGGCCCAGGTTGCCCAGGGAGGTGGTGGAAGCCTCCTGCCTGGAGGTGTTTGCAGCCAGGCTGGAGGTGGCTGTGAGCAAGCTGCTGTGGTGTGAGGTGTCCCTGCCCATGGCAGGGGGTTGGCACTGGCTGAGCCTTGGGGTCCCTCCCAGCCCTGCCAGCTCTGTGAGTCTAATGAAGCTCCATTTCCAGGGCACAGTCTCACAGTATCACCAAGGTTGGAAGAGACCTCGAGGATCATCAAGTACAACCTGTCACCACAGACCTCATGACTAGACCATGGCACCAAGTGCCACATCCAGTCCCCTCTTGAACACTTCCAGGGATGGGGACTCCACCACCTCCCTGGGCAGCACATTCCAATGATGAATGATTCTGTCAGTGAAGAACTTTTCTCCTTACCTCAAGTCTTAAACTCCCCTGGCACAGCTTGAGACTGTGTCCTCTTGTTCTGGTGCTGGCTGCCTGGGAGAAGAGACCAACCCCCACCTGGCTACAACCTCCCTTCAGGCAGTTGTAGAGGGCAATGAGGTTTCCCCTGAGCCTCCTCTTCTCCAGGCTAAGCAACCCCAGCTCCCTCAGCCTCTCCTCACAGGGCTGTGCTCAAGGCCTCTCCCCAGCCTTGTTGCCCTTCTCTGGACACCTTCAAGTCTCTCAATGTCCTTCTTAAACTGAGGAGCCCAGAACTGGACACAGGACTCAAGGTGCAGCCTAACCAAAGCAGAGTACAGGGGCACAATGACCTCCCTGCTCCTGCTGGCCACACTATTCCTAATGCAGGCCAGGATGCCATTGACCCTCTTGGCCACCTGGGCACACTGCTGGCTCATATTCAGGCTGTCGATCAGCACCCCCAGGTCCCTCTCTGTTTGGCTGCTCTCCAGCCACTCTGCCCCCAGCCTGCAGCACTGCCTGGGGTTGCTGTGGCCAAAGTGCAGCCCCTGGCACTTGGACTTGTTCAGTGCCATCCTCTTGGCCTCTGCCCATCTGTGCAGTCTGTTGAGGTCCCTCTGCAGAGCTCTCCTACCCTCTAACTGACCAACATCTGCTCCCAGCTTGGTGTCATCTGCGAACTTGCTGATGACTCCATTCCCTCCTCCAGATCATCAATGAAGATGTTAAAGAAGATGGGGGCCAGCACACCACTGGTGCCTGGCTGCCAGCTGGCTGTGGCACCATTCACCACCACTCTCTGGGCTCAGCCTCCAGCCAGTTCCTAACCCAGCCCAGAGTGCTGCTGCCCAGGCCAGGGGCTGACAGCTTAGCCAGCAGACAAACCTTAGAACACACAGTGCAGTCAGTCTGTGCCAAATGGATTGACATAGATGTGCAATGGAGGAAACAACACAGGGAGCCCCTGGAACTGTTTCCTGAGCCCTCTGGGCAGTCCAGAGGGGCTGCTCGCAGCCTCCCTGCAGCCTCAGCCCTGTACCTTACACAGTCTAAGCAGAGGAGAGTTCAGATCCCCTGCACAGTCAAAGAGAGGTGGGAGGCAGCCCTGCAAGCCATGAGGGAGCAGCAGCAAGCAGCAGGCAGCAGAGTTGATGCAGCTGATCTGTACCCCAGGCAGCAAAGCCAGTGGAGTGGTGTCAGCACAGCAGCTGTCAGGAGATTTGCATCCACTGGCAATTTATTTACCCTTTTTCACTCCAAAATGTCCAAGTAGTTCTTCTTTGTCAGTTAGGAGGTGCTGAGGAAGGGCTGGGGGAGCTCAGCCTGGAGAAGAGTAGGCTCCAAGGAGACCTCAGAGCAGCCTTTCAGTATCTGAAAGGGGGCTGCAAGAATAATGGGGGGAGACTGTTCCCAAGTGCCTGCAGGGACAGCAGCAGGGGCAAGGGCTTCAAACTAGAGCAACAGGCTGCCCAGGATGGTGGTTGAGGCTCCATGCCTGGAGCTATTGCAGGAGAGGCTGGAGAGGGCTCTGGGCAGCCTGCTCCAGTGGAGGATGTCCCTGCTGGGTGCAGGGGGCTGGGCTGGCTGAGCTCTGGAGCTCCCTTCCAGCCCAGGGCACTCTGTGACTGACAAGTGTTGTGTGCCACAAGAGTGTGATGATGCTGCTGTCTCAGGTGTCTGGCACTGCACTGTGCATTTGATGGTAGGGATTGGGTTAGGAGGAGGGGAAAGGCTGGGATTATTGTTTTGAAGGCAGTTGGTTGCCTCTGCTGGAGCTGGAAGTGGAGCAAGAGAGCTTCCCAGGAAGTCTCTAGCTAAGTCCTCATTTGCAGAAGCCTGTTCATGAGATTGTGCTCCTGTGAGCTCTTGATCTGCTCCTGTGAGCTGCTATCCAATGTTCCCCAGTTCAGTCCATGCCCTGCTTTGAAGGTCCCTTCCAGCCTGGACTGTTCTGTGCTTCTATGATTCCCATTCTTTCTCCAGACGAGAGATGGAACCACAGAGTCAGAGAATCAACCAGGTGGGAAAAGGCCTCAGAGATCATCAAGTCCAACCTATCCCCCAGCACCATCTGATCAACCAAACCATGGCACCAAGTGCCTCATCCAGTCCCCTCTTGAACACCTCCAGGGATGGGGACTCACCACCTCCCTGGGCAGCACATCCCAAGGGCCAATGACTCTCTCTGGGAAGAACTTTCTCCTCACTTCCAGCCTGAACCTCCCCTGGCACAGCTTGAGACTGTATCCTCTTGTTCTGGTGCTGGGGGCCTGGGAGAAGAGCCCAACCCCCACCTGGCTACAACCTCCCTGCAGGGAGTTGGAGAGAGCAAGAAGGTCTCCCCTGAGCCTCCTCTTCTCCAGGCTAAGCAACCCCAGCTCCCTCAGCCTCTCCTCACAGGGCTGTGCCCCAGACCCCTCCCCAGCCTTGTTGCCCTTCTCTGGACACCTTCAAGTGTCTCAATGTCACTTTTAAACTGAGGGGCCCAGAGCTGGACACAGGACTCCAGGTGTGGCCTGAGCAGTGCTGAGCACAGGGCACAAGGACTTCCCTGCTCCTGCTGGCCACACTCTTCCTGCTGCAGGCCAGGCTGCCCTTGGCCTCCTTGGCCCCCTGGGCACACTGCTGCCTCCTCTTCAGCTGCTGTCCACCCGCAATTGGCCTCCAGCCAGTTCCTCACCCAGCTCAGAGTGCTGCTGCCCAGGCCAGGGGCTGAGAGCCTGGCCAGGAGCTTGCCAAGAAGGCTGCTGGGCCATGGCCAAGGCTCACTGCTGGACACTGCTCCTCACCAACCACACCAACCCCCCGGTGAAGGCTGCAAAGCACTGAGCCACAGCTTCTGTGTAGCTTCGGTTCTGCCTCCTGTGTAATACAGGCCCTCAAGATCAGTGCTTCAGGTAGCTGCCCTCCTCAGTGCAGCTCCTTTCCACTGAAGGGCCTTGCCTGCAGCCACAGAGCACTCACAGCAGAGCTCTGAGCTGGCTGCTGCTGCCAGCAGGAGAAAATCATAGCCCCTGAGCCCTCCCTAGCTCAGAGTGCTGCTGTCCAAGGCTGGGGCTGACAGCTTGGCCAGGAGCTTGCTGTGGGGGTGGTGGCAAAGGCCTTGCTGCAACCCAGGCAGACCTCATCCCCAGCCTGCCCCACAGCCCCCAGGCAGTGCTCTGGGCATGGAAGGAGCTCAGGTTGGTCAGGCAGGACCTGCCCCTCCTAAACCCCTGCTGGCTGGGCCTGAGCCCTTGGCCGTGCTGTAGGTGCTGTGTGATTGCACTCAAGGGGACTGCTCCACAGCCTTGCCTGGCACTGAGCTCAGGCTGCCAGGTCTGAAATTCCCTGGCTCCTCCTTCCAGCCCTGCTTGTGGATGGGCATCACGCTGACCAGATCTGGAGGAGGGGATCGGTGCTGGCCTGTTAAAAGCTGTTAGCTGTTCTTGATGGGAGCCCCAGGTCCTCTTTCTGAAGGCTGTTCTCTTCTTTCTTGCCCCCTCTGCCCCCCTCCCCTGCAGGTGAAGCTGTTTTTCACCAAGACAGTGGAAGAGCCATCCAACCCCGAGGCCAGCAGTTCCACCTCCGTCACCCCTGACGTTAGTGACAATGAACCTGATCATTATAGATACTCTGACACCACTGACTCTGACCCAGAGAACGAACCTTTTGATGAGGATCAGCACACACAGATCACAAAAGTCTGAATATTTTTTTTATCTCTGATTAAAAACACACAAAAAACCAAACAAACAAACCAACAAACAAACAAAACACAAAGCAAACCCGAAACGGAAAGACCAGAACCAAACCAAACCCAACAGCAACAACCACACAGAGAGAAAACAGAACCACCTCCCACCCACCCAAGCACCCAAACACCCACCCAGGGGTTGACAAACTTGAATAAACTGAAGCGAGGAACTTTTTGGGGTGGGGGGGAGCAGGTGATTTTGGGAGGGGGGGGTTGATTTGGGGGGAGAGGGGGAGGCAGGGGAGGTTTCTGGTGGGGTTTTGATTTAGTTTGGGGGTTTGGGGTGGGTGGAGGCTTTCTTGTTAGGGGTTCATTGGTGGCTTTTTGTTTGGGGGTTTGTGTTGGGCTGCTTTTGTTGGGGGGGTTTTATGTTGGGGTTTTAGGTTGGTTTTGATTTGGGGCTGGGTTTTTTTGGGGGGTGTTTTCTGTTTGGGGTTTGGGTTCTTTGGGGTTTTTGCTTAGGTTTGGGGTTTTTGGGGTGATTTTTGTTTGGGGTTTGGGGGTCTTTGGGGTTTTGGGGGTTGTTTTGGGTGTTTTTTATTTGAGGTTTGAGTTCTTTGGGGTTTTTGGGGTTGTTTTGGGTGTTTTTTGTTTGGGGTTTGGGTTCTTTGGGGGTTTTGGGGTTGTTTTGAGTGTTTTTTGTTTGGGGTTTGGGTTCTTTGGAGTTTTAGGGGTTGTTTTGTGTGTTTTTTGTTTGGGGTTTGGGTTCTTTGGGGTTGTTTTGGGTGTTTTTTGTTTGGGGTTTGAGTTCTTTGGAGTTTTTGGGGTTGTTTTGGGTGTTTTTTGCTTGGGGTTTGGGTTCTTTGGGGTTTTTGGGGTTGTTTTGGGTGTTTTTTGGGGTTTAGGTTCTTTGGGGTTTTTGGGTTGTTTTGGGTGTTTTTTGCTTGGGGTTTGGGTTCTTTGGGGTTTCTGCTTAGGTTTGGGGGTTTTGGGGTGTTTTTTGCTTGGGGTTTGGGTTCTTTGGGGGTTTTGGGGTTGTTTTGGGTGTTTTTTGTTTGGGGTTTGGGTTCTTTGGGGTTTTTGGTTAGGTTTGGGGGTTTTGGGGTTGTTTTGGGTGCTTTTGTTTGGGGATTGGGTTCTATGGGGTTTTTGGTTAGGTTTGGGGTTTTTGGGTTTTTTTTGGGTTTTTTTTGGGGTTTGGGTTCTTTGGGGTTTTTGGTTAGGTTTGGGCGTTTTGTTTGGGGGTTTTTTGGTGTTTTGTGTTTGGGGTTTGGGTTCTTTGGGGGTTTTGCTTTGGTTTGGTTTTTGGTTTGGGTTTTTTGGTTTGGGTTTTGGGGTTTTTTGTTGCTTTTTTATGTTTTAATTTGGGGGGGTTTTTGGTGGTGTTTTTTGTTTGGGGTTTTGGTTTTTTGGGGGGTTTTGGTTAGGTTTGGTTTTTTTGTTTGGGGTTTTGGTTTTTTGTTTTTTGTTGCTTTATGTTGTTTCTTTAATTTGGGGGAGTTTGGGGTGTTTTTTGTTTGGGGTTTTGTTTCTTTGGGGTTTTTGGTTAGGTTTGGTTTTCTTGTTTGGGGGTTGGGGGTTTTTTGTTTGTTTGGGGGTTTGGGGTTTGGTTTAGTTTTTGGTTGTGGGATTTTTTTCCCCTTGATGGCAGAAGGACAATAGTGTAGGAACAATTCTTTCCTTGACCAATCTCCTTGGGGTTTTTTTGAGGGGTGTTTTTTTTTGGGGGGGGGGAGGAGGTTGGGTTCTTTTTGCCCTCCAGGGTTCAAGACACCGCTCGTCCAGTTGGCAAAACAGAGGAGGAAACAAAGCTTCCCCAGGTCTGCTCTTGTGTCTCTCCCTGCTTGTGTTGCGAGGACATGGGGAAAAGCCCCACTCAACCCCTTCAATTAGGACCTCTTCAAACCATGGCACTTTCCCATTTGATTCCAATTTTGTAAAAGTGGAGACCTTTGTGTTTTCCTTCCTGCCTCCCCTTCTCCCCCCCCGTCGTGTTCCCTCACCAACCGAAGATGATGTCCAGGTTCGCATCCTGCCCCTTTTGGGTTCTGGGGGTTTTATTGCACTTGTGTGGCAACAGGAAAAAAACAAAACAAGCAACCCAAACACATCTGCACAGTTGGCTAAAGAGATGTTTCTAGAAGGTTGGGGGATGGGCAAGGAGTTTAGCCTGCTGGAGCTCGGCCTGTGTGTACCATCAATCCTTTCTTTGGCACGCTGCCCCGGGTCCTCCTCGGACGCTTGGAGAGTCGTCGCCGTCGCTGCTTCTCCTCTGTGCATTGTATTGGTTGGTTTTAGTTTCTTTTTCCTTTTTTTCTGGTGTGTGTTGGTTTTTATCAGTGTAATGGTGCTAGAAAAGGCAGCTAGGAGGGAGCAACTCTGTCTGTTAGGGGGGACAGGAAACTTCGAACCTTGGCGTCGCCCACGAGAAATGAAGGGAGAACTGTTCTCGGGGCGGGGGGACGGGGGCGGTGTGTGCGCGGGGAGGGGGCTGTCACAGCAGGGAAGCATGGCAACAATGACTTAACCATACAAATGTGGAGGCTTTCAGCTTCAAAACTAATTGTTACAAACCCCAGGCAATGGCTTTGTCCTCCCTGGCTGGGTGGAAGTTTGTCCCCCCCGGGTTGTAACGGCTGCTCCGTCTCCGGCCTACGTCCCGGCCGGCGTGCTGCTCGTGCCTCCCGCCGCTGGACACGGAGGGTTGCCGAGGGGTTTCTTGCAATCAAAACTCCTGCCTCTGAATGCTTCATGTGCTGCCTTGCAAAGGTGGTTGGGGTTTATTATTACTGTTCTTATTTTTTCTTTCTCCTTCCTCCTCCTCCTTGCTCAGAGAACATTTTTGTAACGGTGCGCAGGGAAGGTCAGTTGGAGGTGCTGCAGGTCAAGCTGTGGCTTGGCTGGTTGCTGTTGCATTTGCTTCCATCAGACCTCTTGTCAGCCCCTTCCACCCCTTTGAACCTCACACATTCTATCACAAGGAGCTTTGGGCTCAGTCTGGGGGTTTTTGGGGGGTGGGGTTTTTTTTGCAGTTTTGCACACACTTTTTGAAATCCAAGGAAAATGTCATTAGCTGTTAGGGAGCTTTACTTGAATGCTCAGCCCCGAGCGTGCTGAGAAGCCCCAGACATCAGGCAGGCTGCTGGAGGGGAAGCCAGCACTGCAGTCAGCTCTCTGGATGTGCATTGTCCCAAACCTGTTGGTTGCTGTTAAACAAACCCCAAGCAAAACCAAGCCTCAACCAGTCAGATTTGCAAGCTGGCAGTGCTGTATGGTTGGTTTGGAGGGACCTAGCCCAGAGATCTGGTCTGTGATGGCCATGCCCAGCCTGCAGCTGACTTCGGACTGCAGCTCTTGTTGCCTCCCAGCCCGAAGGAGCTGACAAAAGCATCCTCTTAAGTCATGCCGTGAGGAGCTGTCCCCAGATGGACACTTTCAGCTTGTAATACACAGGCCCCCACCCCCTTTTAATTCACGTGTTGGTGCTGACATTGAAATTGAGGAGCTGTGTGGAATCTGGAAGGGCCCTGTCCAACAGCATTAATGGGAAGGGTTTGAAGGAGCCCAGGCCAGGTCCTCCAGCAGTTCCCCAGTGGTAACCAAAGGGCTGAAGTGCTTTCTTGGCTCGGGGTTTTTCACTGCCTCCCTGATACTCAGAGTCACAAATCTAACCAAGCTGACAAACAAAAATCTTTCCTGACTGTAGAGAGGTTTTCATTGAGACTTTGAATAGCTTCATGGATGAAGATGGCTACTTCCCAGCACTCACTACCCTCCCCCTCCCCCCTCCCCTCTTGCCCTTCCCCGACCGGTTCCTTGGGGACGTGGCCGTTTGACCCTCTTCATTCTCCCGCCCGCCTCCCACCTCCTCTTGGCTTCTCTTCTCGGGTTGGGGGTTCGTTTATTTTTCATTTACATTTTTTTTGACAGCTGAAAAAAAAGTAGTTTGGGCTAATAACCACCCCCCCCCCCACCCCCACCCCCCCAGGAGTTTGATGCTTGAAGAAGTATTTGGCTTATACCAGCCTGGGGGCAGGGGGGGGCCGTGGCATTCCCAGCAGGATGGGGTTGTCGGTGTGGGGGTTGGAGGGGGGGGGAGGGGTGTTTTTTTGCACTGTTTTGGGGGTTTTTTTGGTTTTTTTAATTGTTTGGAATGTGAAGGCTGGAATGAGGGTTTGGAAGTTGCTTTTTTTGGTTTTTTTTTGGTCTTTTTTTTGTTTTCCCTTTTTTTGTTTCAATGCCTTGCTTAACATTTTTATGGTGTAGTCATTGGAAATGGAAAAAACAAATGGCATTATATATATATATATATATTATATATATAAATATATATTATACATACTCTCCTATACTTTTATTTCAGTTACCACCCTCCCCCCTTACCCATCCTGCCTCCTCTCCCCCACCCAGCCTCCTCTCCCCCTTCCCCCTTAGAAGTTGACAAGAATTACTATGACTGAAAGGGTTTTGAGTCCTTCTTCCAGCTTTTATTTATGACAGTATTCAGCATTAGCTTGACCTTGCATTTTGTAGGGCAATCTTCTCCTTGAGTTTCTGGGCTCTGTGCTTAAAAACAAACAAACAAATAAAAGTAACACCCACCCCAGCTCCCCCTTGGATCTGTTCAGCAGCTTACATGTCTGAAACTTTGAACTTGAAGGCATCACTTTGGGAAAGAGCTTCCTGTTAGGCCCTGGAAAAAGCATCCCCTGGTCATTGGTAGCCCCCACAAGGACAGTTGTAAACCAGCATCCAGAGCCTTCCCTAGTGGCACAGGTGGGGAGCTGGCAGCCAGCAGTTCAGCTGTGGAAATGGCAACACCACCCCCCCCCAAAAAAAAAAACCCAAACAAAAATGAAAACAGAAACAAAGCACAGCAAAAACAAAGCAAAGCGAACCAAAACCTAAACCAAACCCATAAAAATAGAACGGAACAAACCAGAAGCAAACAAAAGAGAATCAAACCGAACAGAAGCAAACCCCAATGAAACGAACCAGAATCAAACCAATCAAAACAAAATATAACCTGACCAAAACCAAACCAGAACCAAACCAAACCAGAACCAAACCAACCAGAATCAAACCAGAATGAAACGAAACAGAATCAAACAAAACCAGAATCAAACCAACCAGAATTGAACCAGAATCAAACCAACCAGAATTGAACTAAACCAGAATCAAACCAACCAGAATCCAACCAGAATCAATCCAACCAGAATCAAACCAACCAGAATTGAACTAAACCAGAATCAAACCAACCAGAATCAAACCAAACCAGAATCAAACCAACCAGAATCGAACCAGAATCAAACCAGAATTGAACCAAACCAGAATCAACTCAAACCAGAATCAAACCAAACCAGAACTGAACCAAACCAGAATCAAACCAACCCAAATCAAACCAACCAGAATCGAACCAGAATCAAACCAGAATCGAATCAAACCAGAATCAAATCAAACCAAACCAGAATCAAACCAACCAGAATCGAACCAAACCTGAATCAAACCAACCAGAATTGAACCAGAATCAAACCAGAATCGAA
Source organism: Melanerpes aurifrons (assembly GCA_011125475.1). NCBI lineage: Eukaryota > Metazoa > Chordata > Aves > Piciformes > Picidae > Melanerpes > Melanerpes aurifrons. The sequence continues at coordinate 3,189,242 of WWNC01000002.1, read as the reverse complement.
CCAAACCAGAATCGAATCAAACCAGAATCAAACCAACCAGGATTGAACCAAACTAGAATCAAACCAACCAGAATCAAATCAAACCAAACCAGAATCAAACCAACCAGAATCGAACCAAACCTGAATCAAACCAACCAGAATCGAACCAAACCAGAATCAAACAAAACAAAGCAAAGCCAAACCAACCCAAACAACCTCAAAAACCCAAACAAAAGTGGGGGGGGATGTGTGGAAATAAAAGTCCAATCAAAAGCCTAAAGGGAGGCAGGATGCTGGTGTGCAGGTTCCAGGTGTGGGGCCAGAACCAAGGCGTGCACTATGGGTAGGAGGATGCCTGTGGTTGCCATGAAGTGCCTCGTTTGAACCTTCTCAATACTGTTAGCATCGTGCATGCAGGTGGATGTGGGGGGAGGGCAACAAGGGGGAGGTGGGGTGGGGGGGTTGGGACTGTGCACTAAGAAAAACCAACCACAAAAGAAAGGAAAGGGGGCTCCAGCTGCAGCCTGGGGCAGAGCCTGCCTTGCCTTTGCCCCCTTCTGCTTTTCAGTCTGTTGGGGTTATTTTTGTTCAGTTTGGGTTCTTTTGTTGTTGTTGTTGGGGTGGGGTGGGGTTGTTTTCCCCCCCCACTTCATTATAGCAGAGGGAGAGATGGAAAAGAAGCAAGGGGGGGGGGAGGGGGAACCACCAACAAAAAAGCAAAGACACAAAAAAAGCCAAAAAAAAGAAAAAAAGAAGAAGGAAAGAAAGAAAAAACCAAAAAGGGGAAAGGAAAAAAAAAAACCACAACAAAGGAAAAAAGGGCCAAAAAAAGAAAGGAAAGGAAAAGGAAGGAAGGAAGGAAAGGAAGGAAGAAAGGAAAGGAAGAAAGAAAGAAAGGAAAGGAAGGAAGGAAAGAAAGGGGAAAAAAAGGAAAGAAAAATAAAAAAGGGGAAAAAAAAAAAAGAAAAATTAAAAATAATTAAAAAAAAGAAGAATTTAAAAGAAATCCTAAAAGCCCTGAGTCTGTCAAGCAGCCTTACTCTGATTCAGCCTCTTCAGATACTCTTGTGCTGTGCAGCAGTGGCTCTGTGTGTAATGCTATGCACTGAGAAATACACCCCCCCAGTATGACCTGTACAGGATAATGCCTCATACCGATCCGGTGTCCGTTTGTTCTTGTGTTTAACGACCCTTTATCTCTTAGTGTTAAAAACAACAAAACAAAACTCCACTTAAAAAAAAACAAACTGATTAAAAGTCTCATTCTTGTCGCTGCCTGCCTGGTTTCTTGAGGAGCGCTGCGGGGCGGGGGGTGGGAGGCGGGAGCCTGGTGAGGGGCAGCCGCCAGGCTGAGCTGCCCGGGGAGCTGAGCGCGGCGCTGCAGGAGAGCGGCAGGGGGGAGCGGCGGCTTCAAACGGCTCCCTGCTCAGAAGCTGCAAAGGAATGTGGGCCTGGGCAGAGCGGGGAGCTCAAACCATGCAAGCAGGGAATTGGTTGGGTTGGAGCTCTAGGGTCATCCAGTCCAACCTACTTAAGGGCAATGTGGCCATCAACCCATGGCAGCTGTGATGGGCAGCCCTGGGCAGCTGCAGCTTCAGGCTCATGTTCAGGAGCTTGAGCAGGGAGATCAAACCATGCAGAGAAGAGTTTTGCTTGGGAGAGGCCTCTAGGATCCTCCAGTCCAACCTTCTGCCTAAGAGCACTGTGGCCATCAACCCATGGAGCTGTGATGGGCAGCCCTTGGCAACTGCAGCTTCAGGCTTGTGTTCAGGAGCTTGAGCAGGAAGCTCAAAGCCTGCAAGCAGAGAATTGGTTGGGTTGGAGCTCTAGGATCCTCCAGTCCAACCTTCTACCTAAGGGTACCATGGTCACCAGCCCCTGGCAGCTATGATGAGCATCTTCGAGGACCTGCAGCTTTAAACTCTCATGTTCAAAAGCTTTAAGTGAATGTAGGCCTGGGGAGAGCAGGGAGCTCACAGCCTGCAAGCAGAGAATTGGCTGGCTTGGGAGAGGCCTCTAAGATCACAGAAACATAGAATCCCAGGATCAGAATCCCAGACCTGGGTTGGGTTGCAAGAGACTTCATCTAGTTGGGGATGTCCCTGCTGACTCCAGAGGGGTTAGGACTGGATGAGCTTTGGAGGTGCCTTCCAAGCCAGTCCACTGTGACCTGATGGGATCTGGGCAGACACCAGGGGTTCCCCATCCTCCATGTGGGCTTTGGGTTGGTTTTTTTCCAGCAGAAGGATGATGGGAGCAGGAAACAGGAAGAATTCTGCCCTGGAAATGTGTGTGTGAATGGAGAGCAATGGATGAGGGGTGGACAAGTCTTTGATGTAAAGCAGGATTTGGTGATGGGAGAGACAAACCTCCTGGGTGGAGGCATGGAACTGGTGAGAGAAGGGACTGCTGGCACGTGTTTGGAGACCTCTGCTGAGGTTTGACAGAGCTGGTGTAAAACAGCTGCTGAGAGGTGTCAGGGAGGCGTCTGGAGGGCTGAGCTCAGGCTGGAGGTGAATTTGAGAGCTTGGCTTGGGGACTGTTTGCTGCTGGAGCTATGGAAAGAGGGTGGCTGGCAGCTGGAGGCTGCAGGTAGGGCTGCAACCAGCTGAGGAAAATGTTGGCATCCACGTGGGAGGATGGTGGAAAGATCCCAGAGCAGTGAGAGCAGCCTGGTGACACCCCCTGACAAGCCCAAAGGAGAGCTCTCAGCCCTTAGAAATGTCTGAAAGCTGGGGAGGGGCAGGAGGGTGGAGCCAGACTCTTGTCAGTGGTGCCCAGGGCCAGCACAAGGGGTGAAGGGCACCATCTGGAAGCCAGGCAAGGTGAGCTATCTGGGGAAGGAAATGGAAGGGTGCTGCTCAGCCCCAGGCCTGAGGTCTTTCACCACAAGCTGCTGTGGTCCCTGCTCTGACTTCTGCTGCCTCAGCCCCACCATGGCTTGAAGGCAAACCTGAAATGCAAGAGCTGAGGAGCCCCTTGCTGACTGCTTGCTCTGGAGGCTTGGGTGTGGGGGGTTGGCTTTGTGGCTTGGTTGTTTTTTGGGGGTTGGTTTTAGGTTTGGTTTTATTTCAGATCATGCCACACTACCAGCTTGAGGCTCTCCATGGAGGTAGCCATGCAACCGCCTGGCTCCCTGTCTGACTCCGGTGGCTGTCCTGCTGCCTCCATGGCTGGAGGTGACCACTGCAGGAGGAGGAAGAGCAGGGGCTGCACCCAGGACAGCAGCTCACCCCCAAACCTCCAGCTCTGGGCTCCTCAATTCAAGAAGGACATTGAGACACTTGAAGGTGTCCAGAGAAGGGCAAGGAGGCTGGGGAGGGGTCTGGAGCACAGCCCTGTGAGGAGAGGCTGAGGGAGCTGGGGTTGCTTAGCCTGCAGAAGAGGAGGCTCAGGGGAGACCTTCTTGCTCTCTCCAACTCCCTGCAGGGAGGTTGTAGCCAGGTGGGGGTTGGGCTCTGCTCCCAGGCCCCCAGCACCAGAACAAGAGGACACAGTCTCAAGCTGTGCCGGGGGAGGTTTAGGCTGGAAGTGAGGAGAAAATTCTTCCCAGCAAGAGAGATTGGCCCTTGGGATGTGCTGCCCAGGGAGGTGGTGGAGTCCCCATCCCTGGAAGTGTTCAGGAGGGGATTGGATGAGGCCCTTGGAGCCATGGTTTGGCTGTCAGGAGGTGCTGGGTGTTAGGTCATAGGTTGGGCCTGATGATCTCTGAGGTCCTTTCCAAGCTGCTTGATTCTCTGATCCTGTGATTCCTGGGCCTGCAGGGCTGGGGCTGTGTAGCAGACTTTGAGCCTTCACCTTCAAAGCACAGCTCCAAGGTCCCCTGAAAGGGATGTGCAAAGTCTGCGTCCTCTGCGTCTTTGGACGAGGCCCTGCAGAGGTGGTGGGAGGTGAGGAAACATCTCCTGAACCTCTGCTGATGGCTCCCAGTCCTTGTGTAGGGAGAGACCAGAAGGAGGCCACTTCTCTCCCCTGCAGTGGGGCAGGTGGGACAGCAGGGAGAGCTCTGCTGTCCAGATCCTTTCTCCAAGCTGGAGGCTGCCAGCCTGAACCTCACACACCACTGCCAACACAAAGCCATCTCCCAAGCCTTACACTCTGGCAGAAGCATCACAGAATGCTCTGGGCTGGGAGGGAGCTCCAGAGCCTATCCAGGCCAACCCCCTGCACTCAGCAGGGACATCCTCCACTGGAGCAGGCTGCCCAGAGCCCTCTCCAGCCTCCCCTGCAACAGCTCCAGGCAGGGAGCCTCAACCACCTCCCTGGGCAGCCTGCTGCAGTGTTCCAGCAGCCTCCTGGGGCAGAACTTGTTCCTCACATCCAATCTCAATCTGCTCTGCTCTGCTTTGCAGCCCTTGCCCCTGCTCCTGTCCCTGGAGGCCTTTGGGAGCAGTCTCTCTGCAGCCTTCTTGTAGCCTCTTCAGGTCCTGGCAGGCTGCTCTGAGGTCTGCCTGGAGCTTTCTCTCCTCCAGGCTGAACACCCCCAGCTCCCTCAGCCTGTGCCCACAGCAGAGCTGCTCCAACCCCTGAGCATTTCCATGGCCTCCTCTGGAGCCTCTCCACCAGCTCCAGGTCCTTGCTGTGCTGAGGGCTCCAGCCCTGCACACAGCCCTGCAGGTGAGGTCTCCCCAGAGCAGAGCCCAGTGGCAGAATCTCCTCTCTGCAGCTCTGGCAGTGCTGCTTTGGCTGCAGCCCAGGCTGCCCTTGGCCTCCTGTGCTGCAGGCTCACACTGCCTGCTCCTGCCCAGCTTCTCCCCCGCCAGCACCCCCAAGGCCTTCTCCTCAGGGCTGCTTTCTCTCCCCTCCTCCCCCAGCCTGCACTGGCAGTGAGGATGGGGCAGGACTTGCAGGGCCCTGCTCTTCCCCCTTGCCCACTCAGCAGCAGCTGGGGCTGCTGGCCCCCTGCAGGCTTTGCATGGCCCAGGAGATGCTGCAGTGTTGCCTCCTGCTCTCTGTGCCTCGGGGCAGCAGCAGGGCAGTGAGGGCTGCCTGGGGAGCTGGGCAGGGATGGTTTGCCCCGGGGGCTTGAGGGGGCAGCAGTGTGGCTGCTGTAGGTCCCTGGGCAGCTGCTTGTGTCCTGCCTGTGGTGTGGGAGGGGAGGTGGCAGAGCTGAAGTGCTTCTGCTGCCTGCTCTGCAGCCGAGTGTTGAGCAGGGAGGTCGAAGCCAGCAGCTCCTGTCCCCAGCACCTCTTTCCCTGCCTTTCATTGAGGCTCATTAAGAGGCTTCATTAGGAGGTGCTGGCTCTCCAGGAAGCATTTGAAGTTCCTGAGCTGCTTTAGCTCTGTTTGGGTCTAATGCTGCTGCTTTATCTCACCTGAGAGCTGCTCCTCACCTCTTTCCAGAGCATCACAAAATGCTCTGGGCTGGAAGGGAGCTCCAGAGCTCCTCCAGTCCAAGCCCTGCCAGAGCAGGGGCACCCAGGGCAGGGCACACAGCAACACAGCCAGGGGGGGTTGGAATCTCTCCACACTAGGAGACTCCACAACCTCCCTGGGCAGCCTGCTCCAGGCCTCCAGCAGCCTCACAACAAACAACTTTCTCCTCCTGCTCAGCTCCAACCTCCTGCCTGCCACTCTGTGCCCCTTGCCCCTTGGCCTGGCCCTGGGCACCACTCAGCAGAGCCTGGCCCCAGCCTCCTGCCCCCCACAGCTCCTTTAGCTCTTGCTGAGCATTGCTCAGCTGCCCTCTGGGGCTGCTCTTCTGCAGGCTCTCAGCCCCAGGGCTCTCAGCCTTTGCTGCTCCCAGAGCTGCTCCAGGCCCCTCAGCAGCTTCCCAGCCTGCCCTGGGCTCTCTCCAGCACTTCCCTACCTCTGGAACTGGGGGGCCCAGAGGTGGAGCCAGGACTCTAGCTGTATCCTGACTAAGGCAGAGCAGAAGGGCAGGGGAACCTCTTGACCACTCTTCTTCATGCACCCCAGCATATCATTTACCTCCCTGACCATGAGGGCTCATTTCTGGCAGATGGGGAACTTGTCCCCCAGCACTCCCAGGTCCTTCTCTACAGATCTGCTTTCCAGCAGGCTGATTGAGTTCGCTCCTCAAGCAGGGGCCTGCCCTGACTCTGTGTCCATCTGACAAGTGTGTGGTTTGCCAGCAGGCCATTGGCACCCACCAGAACTGCAGGGAATGACCGAGATCAAAACCCATCAGCTCTGCAGTGACCTTCTGCCTGTTTAGGCTCTGTCTGTTGCTCTACCAGGGAGCTCTGGAGAGCTTCCAGCCCAAGCCCTGCCAGAGCAGCACCATAGAATCCAGCACAGGTCCCACAGGAACACATCCAGGCAGGGCTGCAAAGGCTCCAGAGCAGGAGACTCCACAACCTCTCTGGGCAGCCTGCTCCAGGCCTCTGGGGGCCTCCCAGGCAAGAAGTTCCTCCTCCTGCTGAGCTGCAACTTCCTGGCCTTTAGGCCACTCTCCATCATTTTCCTCCAGTCCTGGCTCACAGGTGAGGTCCCAGGTGACTGAAACTGGCCAACGTGGTCCCCATCCACAAGAAGGGTCGGATGGAGGAACCTGGAAACTCCAGGCCTGGCAGCCTGACCTCAGTACCAGGGAAAGTGATGGAGCAGATTATCCTGGGGGCAATAACTGCACCTGAAGGATGGCCAAGGGCTCAGGCCCAGCCAGCATGGATTTAGGCAGGGCAGGTCCTGCCTCTCCAACCTGATCTCTTTCTATGATCAGGTGACTGCCTGGTGGATGTGGGGAGGCTGTGGATGTGGTCTGCCTGGACTTCAGCAAGGCCTTGGACACCGTCCCCCACAGCAAACTGCTGGCTAAGCTGTCAGCCCGTGGATTGGACCATTACACTCTGTGCTGGGTTAGGAACTGGCTGGAGGGCCGGGCCCAGAGAGTGGTAGTGAACGGTGCCACAGCCAGCTGGCGGCCAGGCACCAGTGGTGTCCCCCAGGGATCAGTGCTGGGCCCTGTCCTCTTCAACATATTCATTGATGATCTGGAGGAGGGGATTGAGTCAGTCATCAGCAAGTTTGCAGATGACACCAAGTTAGGGGCAGATGTTGGTCAGTTAGAGGGTAGAGAGGCTCTGCAGAGGGACCTTGACCGACTGGACAGATGGGCAGAGTCCAATGGGATGGCATTCAACAAGTCCAAGTGCCGAGTGCTGCACTTTGGCCACGGCAATCCCATGCAGAGCTACAGGCTGGGGTCAGAGTGGCTGAGAGCTGCCAAACAGAGAGGGATCTGGGGGGGACCTGAATATGAGCCAGCAGTGTGCCCAGGTGGCCAGGAGGGCCAGTGGCATCCTGGCCTGCATTAGGAATAGTGTGGCCAGCAGGAGCAGGGAGGTCATAGTGCCCCTGTACTCTGTTTTGGTTAGGCTGCACCTTGAGTCCTGTGTCCAGTTCTGGGCCCCTCAGTTTAAGAAGGACATCGAAACACTTGAGCGTGTCCAGAGAAGGGCAACAAGGCTGGGGAGAGGCCTTGAGCACAAGCCCTATGAGGAGAGGCTGAGGGAGCTGGGATTGCTTAGCCTGGAGAAGAGGAGGCTCAGGGGTGACCTCATTGCCCTCTACAACTACCTGAAGGGTGGTTGTAGCCAGGAGGGGGTTGGTCTCTTCTCCCAGGCAACCAGCACCAGAACGAGGGGACACAGTCTCAAGCTGCGCCAGGGGAGGTTCAGACTCGAGGTGAGGAGGAAGTTCTTCACTGAGCGAGTCATTCGGCATTGGAACGGGTTGCCCAGGGAGGTGGTGGAGTCATCGACCCTGGAGGCGTTCAAGGGGAGATTGGACGTGGCACTTGGTGCCATGGTCTAGTCATGGGGTCTGTGTTGATAGGTTGGACTCGATGATCCCCGAGGTCCTTTCCAACCTAAGTGATACTGTGATACTGTGGTACTGTGATACTGGCCCTCCAGGGCTCTCAGCCTCTCCTCAGCAGCAGTGCTCCAGGCCCTTCAGCAGCCTTGCAGCCCTCCCTTGGACTCTCCCCAGCAGATCCCTGTCTCCTGAGCTGGTCACCTGGTCTGGGGAGATGACAATAACCCAAGCAGGGCATGAGGGACAGGTGTCCTCCCTAGCCTGGGTTGGAGGTTCACTGCTGGTAAGAAGCCTTTTACTTCCCGAGTTCCACCTTCCTGGTGCTGTGTCCAAGGCCAGGGGTGTTCCAGCTCTGGGTGCAGCTCAGGTAGCTGTCAGTCTGCTCTGCTGGCTCAGGTTCTCTGAGCTGGAGCTGAGCAATGGAGGCAGCAGTGAAGCCCACGAGCAGCCCAGCCTGCTCCAAGACACTTGGGGATTGAAGTACAGCTGAAGGTTGACCAAACTTGGGCTTCACTTTTCCTTTCTCTCTCAGGAGAGCGCTCCCAAGACTCTTCAGATGTCACTGGAAAAGGAGCTCCTTGTTGGCCGTGATGTAAGCCTAACCCACACTGCTGGGCAGTTCCCACTGAGCTGGGACTGTGGCCTGGGGAGAGTCTGAGCTGCTGATTTGTGCCTAGACAGGAGAGAATCTGTGCAGCTGGGGCAGACCTGCAATGATCAGGTTGGGTATTGGTGTCCCTGGAAATGCTCTATGTACAAGCTTTGCTTCAGCTCAGCAGGGCTTTTCCCACTGCTTCAGAGCTTACAGTGGGCTGGAAGGGACCCTGCAAGGACAGCTTGTCCAACCCCCTGCAGGCAGCAGGGACAGCTCCAGTCAGAGCAGGCAGCCCAGGGACAGCTCCAGCCAGAGCAGGCAGCCCAGGGACAGCTCCAGTCAGAGCAGGCAGCAGGGACAGCTCCAGTCAGAGCAGGCAGCCCAGGGACAGCTCCAGCCAGAGCAGGCAGCAGGGACAGCTCCAGGCAGAGCAGGCTGCCCAGGGACAGCTCCAGGCAGAGCAGGCAGCCCAGGGACAGCTCCAGCCAGAGCAGGCTGCCCAGGGACAGCTCCAGTCAGACCAGGCAGCCCAGGGACAGCTCCAGTCAGAGCAGGCTGCCCAGGGACAGCTCCAGCCAGAGCAGGCAGCCCAGGGACAGCTCCAGTCAGAGCAGGCAGCAGGGACAGCTCCAGCCAGAGCAGGCAGCCCAGGGACAGCTCCAGCCAGAGCAGGCTGCCCAGGGACAGCTCCAGTCAGAGCAGGCAGCCCAGGGACAGCTCCAGTCAGAGCAGGCAGCCCAGGGACAGCTCCAGCCAGAGCAGGCTGCCCAGGGACAGCTCCAGTCAGAGCAGGCAGCCCAGGGACAGCTCCAGTCAGAGCAGGCAGCCCAGGGACAGCTCCAGCCAGAGCAGGCTGCCCAGGGACAGCTCCAGCCAGAGCAGGCTGCCCAGGGACAGCTCCAGTCCGAGCAGGCAGCCCAGGGACAGCTCCAGTCAGAGCAGGCTGCCCAGGGACAGCTCCAGTCAGAGCAGGCTGCCCAGGGACAGCTCCAGTCCGAGCAGGCAGCCCAGGGACAGCTCCAGCCAGAGCAGGCAGCAGGGACAGCTCCAGTCCGAGCAGGCAGCCCAGGGACAGCTCCAGTCAGAGCAGGCAGCCCAGGGACAGCTCCAGCCCGAGCAGGCTGCCCAGGGACAGCTCCAGTCAGAGCAGGCAGCCCAGGGACAGCTCCAGGCAGAGCAGGCAGCCCAGGGACAGCTCCAGTCAGAGCAGGCTGCCCAGGGACAGCTCCAGCCAGAGCAGGCAGCCCAGGGACAGCTCCAGTCAGAGCAGGCTGCCCAGGGACAGCTCCAGCCAGAGCAGGCAGCAGGGACAGCTCCAGCCAGAGCAGGCAGCAGGGACAGCTCCAGTCAGAGCAGGCAGCCCAGGGACATCTCCAGCCAGAGCAGGCAGCAGGGACAGCTCCAGCCAGAGCAGGCAGCCCAGGGACAGCTCCAGCCAGAGCAGGCAGCCCAGGGACAGCTCCAGCCAGAGCAGGCAGCCCAGGGACATCTCCAGCACCAAACCCTGTCCCTAAGCACCAGGGCCACACACTGCTGGAACACCCCCAGGAATGGGGACTCCAGCACTGACCTGGGCAGAGCATTCCAATGGCTGAGAGCCCTTCCAGAGCAGGAATCTCTCCTGAGCTCCAGCCTCAGCCTCCTCTGGGGCAGCCAGGGGCCACTGCCTCTGCTCCTGTCTCTTGCCACCAAGGAGCAGAGGCTGCCCCCTCCTGACTCCAACCTCCCTGCAGGGAGTTGCAGAGGGCAAGGAGGTCACCCTCAGCCTCCTCTTCTCCAGCCTCAACACCCCCAGCTCCCTCAGCTCCTCCTCACAGCCCAGGGGCTCCAGACCCTTCCCCAGCTGTGTTGCCCTGTTCTGGACAGGGAGGGCCCGGAACTGGACACAGGACTCCAGGTGTGGCCTGAGCAGTGCTGAGCACAGGGCACAAGGACTTCCCTGCTCCTGCTGGCCACACTCTTCCTGCTGCAGGCCAGGATGCCCTTGGCCTTCTTGGCCCCCTGGGCACACTGCTGCCTCCTCTTCAGCTGCTCTCCACCACCACCCCCAGGTCCCTCTCTGCCTGGCTGCTCTCAGCCGCACTGCCCCCAGCCTGCAGCACTGCCTGGGGTTGCTGTGGCCAAAGTGCAGCCCCTGGCACTTGGACTTGTTCAGTGCCATCCTCTTGGCCTCTGCCCATCTGTGCAGCCTGGCAAGGTCCCTCTGCAGAGCTCTCCTACCCTCTGACAGCTCAACTCCTGCCCCCAGCTTGCTGTCAGCTGCAAACTCACTGCTGATGGACTCCATCCCCTCCTCCAGATCATCAATGAAGATATTGAACAGGCTGGAGCCCAGCACTGCTCCCTGGGGCACACCACTGGTGCCTGGCTGCCAGCTGGCTGTGGCACCATTCACCACCACTCTCTGGGCTCAGCCTCCAGCCAGTTCCTAACCCAGCTCAGAGAGCTGCTGTCCCAGACAGGGGCTGACAGCTTGGCCAGCAGTTTGCTGTGGGGGGTGGTGGCAAAGGCCTTGCTGCAGCCCAGGCAGACCTCATCCCCAGCCTGCCCCACAGCCCCCAGGCAGTGCTCTGGGCATGGAAGGAGCTCAGGTTGGTCAGGCAGGACCTGCCCTGCCTAAACCCCTGCTGGCTGGGCCTGAGCCCTTGGCCATGCTGTAGGTGCTGTGTGATTGCACTCAAGGGGACTGCTCCACAGCCTTGCCTGGCACTGAGCTCAGGCTGCCAGGCCTGGGATTCCCTGACTGCTCCTTCCAGCCCTGCTTGTGGATGGGCATCATGTTGGCAGCCTCCACTCCTCTGGGAGCTCTCCAGTGAGCCAGGGCTGGTGGTAACTGATGGAGAGAGGCTTGGAGCTCCTCTGCCAGCTCTCAGCACCCTAGGATGGATCCCATCCACTCCCATGGACTTGTGGGGATCCAAGTGGCTCAGCAGGTCTCTAACTGCTTCCTCCTGGAACAGAGGGAACTATGTTGCTCCCTGCCTCCATCTACCAGCTCAGGAGGCCACTTGTCCTGCAGACAACCTTTCCTGCTATTAAAGTTTGAGGCAAGGAAGGTGTTAAGCACCTCTGCCTTGTCCTCACCTTTTGTCGCTGTGTTCCCCTCCGTGTCCCCCAAGGATTGGAGGTTGTCCTTGCCCTCCTCTTTCCATCCACAGTTTGGTAGCAGGATTGTTTGTTGGCCCTCACAGCAGTGCCAGGCCAAGCTGTAAATGGGCTTTTGCCTCTCTAATTGTTTTCCTGCATGAAAAAGTGCAGGATGGTAGTTGAGAGGTTGGGCTTGATGATCTCTGAGGTCCTTTCCAAGCTTATTGATTCTATGATTCTATGATCAAGGGATTCTTTCTTATTATTGATTATTATTACTTTTTATGATGGCAAACCCCAGGAGCCCAGTGAGGGCTGGGCAGCTGATTCCCCTCCTCAAGTCCCCACACAGCCCAGGTGGAGCTCTTTGGGAAGGGTGGTGGTGAGAGGCAGAGGGAGCCTGGCAGAGGCCAGGCAGACCCTTAGGGGCATGCCCCGAGCCAGGCTAAGCTGTCCCTGCTGGAGCTGCCTCCCTCAGCAGCTGTTCAAACACACCAGCAGATATCAAAGCAGCTCTAATGGACTTCCTGCAGCAGCTCCACATCAAAGGGTTTCACACAGATCTCAGAGCAGGAGGGGTTGCAGAGCAGCTTCAAAAGGAGAAGGGTTTGGGGTTTGTTCATCACCAGCTCAGAACACATTGGAGGTGCTCTGGTGGCTGGGTTTGTGTGGAAAAAACAGGAGGTGAGGCAAAGGCTGCAGCCAAAAGGCCATCCTGAGTCACAGACACAGAGAGGCACACCATTGGTTGGGCTGGGAAAGGCCTCTGAGAATACTGGGTCCAATCATCAGGACTATAAGCAGGGGGATGGATGCTGGCAGGGCAGTGGATGTGGTTTAGCTTGGGCTCAGGGAAGCATCTGACACCCACAGCATCCTCCCAACTGCAGTGAGGCAGTGTGCTCAGGGGGCTGGGCAGGGAGGGGGATGGGAGCTGCCTGAAGGACAGAAGTCAGAGAGCTGTGCTCAGTGGGACAGAGTCTGGTTGGAGGCCTGTGTCCAGCAAACTCCAGGCCAAGCTGTCAGCCCCTGGCTGGGACAGCAGCACTCTGAGCTGGGTTAGGAACTGGCTGGAGGCTGAGCCCAGAGAGTGGTGGTGAATGGTGCCACAGCCAGCTGGCAGCCAGGCACCAGTGGTGTGCCCCAGGGAGCAGTGCTGGGCCCCAGCCTGATCAATATCTTCATTGATGATCTGGAGGAGGGGATGGAGTCCATCAGCAGTGAGTTTGCAGCTGACAGCAAGCTGGGGGCAGGAGTTGAGCTGTCAGAGGGTAGGAGAGCTCTGCAGAGGGACCTGGACAGGCTGCACAGATGGGCAGAGGCCAGCAGGATGGCACTGAACAAGTCCAAGTGCCAGGGGCTGCGCTTTGGCCACACCAACCCCAGGCAGTGCCACAGGCTGGGGGCAGAGTGGCTGAGAGCAGCCAGACAGAGAGGGAGCTGGGGGTGGTGGTGGAGAGCAGCTGAAGAGGAGGCAGCAGTGTGCCCAGGGGGCCAAGAAGGCCAAGGGCATCCTGGCCTGCAGCAGGAAGAGTGTGGCCAGCAGGAGCAGGGAAGTCCTTGTGCCCTGTGCTCAGCACTGCTCAGGCCACACCTGGAGTCCTGTGTCCAGCTCTGGGCTCCTGAGGTCAGGAAAGAGGTTGAGCTGCTGGAAGGTGTCCAGAGAAGGGCAAGAAAGCTGGGGAGGGGTCTGGGGCACAGCCCTGGGAGGAGAAGCTGAGGGAGCTGGGGTTGCTTAGCCTGGAGAAGAGGAGGCTCAGGGGAGACCTTCTTGCTCTCTCCAACTCCCTGCAGGGAGGTTGGAGCCAGGTGGGGGTTGGGCTCTGCTCCCAGGCCCCCAGCACCAGAACAAGAGGACAGAGTCTCAAGCTGTGCCAGGGGAGGTTCAGGCTGGAGGTGAGGAGAAAGTTCTTCCCAGAGAGAGTCATTGGCCCTTGCGATGTGCTGCCCAGGGAGGTGGTGGAGTCCTCATCCCTGGAGGTGTTTAGGAGGAGTCTGGATGGGGTGCTTGGTGCCATGGATTAGTTGATTAGATGGTGCTGGGGGATAGGTTTGGTTCTGTTCTGTTCCATTCTATTCTATTCTATTCTATTCTATTCTATTCTATTCTATTCTATTCTATTCTATTCTATTCTATTCTATTCTATTCTATTCTATTCTCCCCTCCTGACAACCAAACCATGGCTCCAAGTGCCACATCCAATCTCCTCTTGAACACCTCCAGGCATGGGAACTCCATCACCTCCCTGGGCAACTGAGGCAAAGCAGGGAGCTTTGAATGATAGAATCACAGCACTGGCAGGGCTGGAAGGGACCCCAAGGCTCAGCCAGCCCCAACCCCCTGCCATGGGCAGGGACACCTCACACCACAGCAGGTTGCTCACAGCCACCTCCAGCCTGGCTGCAAACACCTCCAGGCAGGAGGCTTCCACCACCTCCCTGGGCAACCTGGGCCAGGCTCTCACCACCCTCCTGGCCAACAACTTCTTCCTCACAGCCAAGCTCCAGCTCCCAACTTCTCCTTTTGTTCCATCCCCCCCACTCCTCTCCCTCCCTCACCCCCTCCAAAGTCCCTCCCCAGCTTGCTTGCAGCCCCCTGCAGAGCCTGGAAGGCCACCAGAAGGGCTCCTGGGAGCCTTCTCCTCTCCAGCCTGCACAAGCCCAACTCTCTCAGGCTGTCTGCAGAGCAGAGCAGCTCCAGCCCTCTGCTCCTCCTCCTGGCCCTGCTCTGGACACCTTGCAGCCCCTCCAGAGCCTTCCTGTGCTGGGGGCTCCAGCACTGGCCCCAGAGCTGCAGCTGTGGGCTCAGCAGAGCGGAGCAGAGGGGCAGAATCCCCTCCCTGGCCCTGCTGGCCACACTTCTCTTGCTGCAGCCCAGGCTCTGCTTGCCTCTCTGGGCTGCAAGTGCTCCCTGCTGGCTCCTGCTGAGCTTCTCCTCCCCCAGCACCCCCAAGGCCTTTCCTGCAGGGCTGCTCTCCAGCCAGTCCTTGCCCAGCCTGTGGTGGTGCCTGGGGTTGCCCTGAGCCAGCTGGAGGACCTTGCCCTTGCTCTGCAATTTAGCAGGTTTCATCTCCACTTCCTTCCCAACTCTGTGTTCATTTCTTCACTTCCTTCTCCACCTGGCAGATCTTCACACCCAGGAAATGTCTGCTTGCACAACTGAAACCTCTGCAGTGGTGCATTGCATGCTCAGTGGTAGCTCTGGCTTGCAGTTGGGGTGGTTTGCGGCTCTTTTTTGGGGTCTCCTTCAATCAGGCTGTGCCTGCAGAGCTGGAGCTGCTCACTCCTGGGCTGAGTGAAGGTGCCCAAAGCTCTGAAGAACTGCTCCCTGTAGCATGGGAATGGACTGGGTTTGGAAGGGGGTGGGGGGAGGTGGCCAAGCAGAGCACTCAAGTGTGAAAATGTGAAGCCGAGTGGAGGAGAGCCAAATCTGCTCTGGTTTGGGGGTCTTGAATCCACCTGGTTCATCTGATCTGTGATCCGTGCCATTCACACAGAGAGCATCAGAGAATTCTTTGGGTTGGGAAAAGACCACCCCAGGATCATCCAGTCCAAACATCCACCCAGCCCCACCATGGCCACTGAACCATGGCTCCAGCTGCCATGGCCACAGGTTTCCTGAACACCTCCAGGCATGGGGACTCCACCACCTCCCTGGGCAGCCTCTGTCACTCCCTGACCACTCTGGCACCAGAGAAATTGTTCCTCAGCTCCAGCCTAAGCCTCCCCTGGCACAACTTCAGGCCAGTTCCTCTCCCTCTCTCACCTGAGCCTGGGGAGCAAAGCCCAAGCCCCAGCTGGCTGCAGCCTCCTCTCAGGAGCTGCAGAGAGCAAGGAGGTCTCCCTCAGCCTCCTCTGCTCCACACTCAACCCCCCCAGCTCCCTCAGCTGCTCCTCCCCAGCCCTCTTCTCCACACCCTTCCCCAGCTCTCTTGCCCTTCTCTGGCCCTGCTCCAGCCCTCCAGCTCCTGCTGGCAGGGAGGGCCCAGAGCTGAAGGCAGCACTCAAGCTGTGGCCTCCCCAGTGCCCAGCCCAGGGCACAATCCCTGCCCTGCTCCTGCTGCCCACACCATTGCTGCCCCAGCCCAGGCTGCTGCTGCCCTTCTTGCCCCCCTGGGCACTGCTGCCTCCTTTCCAGCTGCTGCCACCCAGCACCCCCAGGTCCTTTCCTGCTGGGCACTTTCCAGTCCCTCTGCCCCCAGCCTAGGAGGGCTTCCTGGGAGCCTTCGCCTCTCCAGCCTGCACAAACCCAGCTCTCTGTCTGTCTCCACTGTCCCACCTGTCCCTGGGCAACCTGATCCTGCCCTGGCAGTTGTCTGATTCTGAGGTGAGAGTGAGGGACTGCAAGCTCACAGCCAGCAGGAGCCTGCCCTGAAAAAGAGCAAACCTCTGCTGGGTGTCTGTGTGGGGGCAAGAATAAGAGTGAAAGGAGACCTGAGAAAGGTTTTGGGGTTTCTTATCATCATCATCATCATCATCATCATCATCATCATCATCATGGGTAGCAGTCTCTGTTATTTCTTATTTCTTACTTCTTATTTGTTATTTCTAGTGTATTATTTCTTCCTATTATTTATTTTTATGGTTAGTCTTAATTTTGTTGTTCTTCTTTTTTTCTTCCTTCTGGGTAGAAACTTGCATTTGTTTTCCTTTTTACACCCAACAGTCATTCAGTCTCACAGAATCACCAAGGTTGGAAGAGACCAAAAAGATCATCGAGTGCAACCTGTTACCACAGACCTCATGATTAAACCATGGCACCAAGGGCCACATCCAAGCCCCTCTTGAACACCTCCAGGGATGGTGACTCCACCACCTCCCTGGGCAGCACATCCCAAGGGCCAAACTCTCTGGCTGGGAAGAACTTTCTCCTCACCTCCAGCCTGAACCTCCCCTGGCACAGCTTGAGACTGTGTCCTCTTGTTCTGGTGCTGGGGGCCTGGGAGCAGAGCCCAACCTCCACCTGGCTACAACCTCCCTGCAGGGAGTTGGAGAGAGCAAGAGGGTCACCCCTGAGTCTCCTCCAGGCTAAGCAACCCCAGCTCCCTCAGCCTCTCCTCACAGGGCTGTGCCCCAGACCCCTCCCCAGCTTTCTTGCCCTTCTCTGGACACCTTCCAGCAGCTCAACCTCTTTCCTGACCTGAGGAGCCCAGAGCTGGACACAGGACTCCAGGTGTGGCCTGAACAGTGCTGAGCACAGGGCACAAGGACTTCCCTGCTCCTGCTGGCCACACTCTGCCTGCTGCAGGCCAGGATGCCCTTGGCCTTCTTGGCCCCCTGGGCACACTGCTGCCTCCTGTTCAGTTGCTCTCCACCACCACCCCCAGGTCCCTCTCTGTAATTTATTCCCATTCTAGGCCCTTCCTGGTCAAGACCAGGGGAACATTTCCTAGGCACAGCCTAAACCATTCCACATGCTGCTGCTGGAGGTTTCATTGGTAGTTTATTATTAGTTATCATTATCATTATTGATTTTAAATGCTAGTCTCAGGATTCATTATCTTTATTGCAGGTTTAGCCGCCTTCTTTCCATTACTTGCTTCGGTTTGCTTCTTACTTGCTATTTTCATGGTACTTTTGGCCTTCTTATCTTCATTAATGGTTTGAGTTTTATTATCACTTGGGCTTCAAATTGCAGTGTGAGCCTTCTGATTTTTATTGATGGTTTGATTTTTATGAACACTCATGATTTTCATTGGGGCTTTAGCCTTCTTATTCTTATTAATGGTTTGATGTCTATGAGCACTTGTTATTTTCATGTTAGTTTTGGCCCTTGTTATTTCTCTTAATGCTTTTATTTTGGCTGTTCCTTGTCATTGCCATTTTATTTTGAGCCTTCTTATTCTTAGTAATTGTTTCATTGGGATTCTTACTGCTTTTATTTGATTTGGAGTCTTGTTATGTTTTATTTTTAGTATAATAATAACAGTAATAATTAATAATAACAACAACAATAGCATATTACATTATATATTATGATGTTAATTATTTATTATTTCTATTAGATATAGATTTTAGTATTATTATAGATTATTACATTATATATTATTACATTACATATAATTATTAATTATATATAATAATAGTGTATTATATAATATATTATCATGTGATATTATTTTGTTACAATTTTTATTATATCTATTAATTGTATCATTATTGTTATAGATTATTATATTATATATTATTAATTATCTATTATTAATTATATGTAATTATATATAATAATAGCATGAAACTATGTTATATTATACATTATTATGTTATATTATTTCATTGTTATATTATACATTATTGTGTTATATTATTTCATTGTTATATTTATTAGATGCAGATTTTACTATTATTATAGTAGATTATATTATTTAATTACATATAATTATTGATTATATATAATAATAACCTATTATATTACATATCATTATTTTATATTACCTTTATTATTATTATTAGATATAGATTGTATTATTATTATTATATATTATTCTATTATGTATTATTATATTACATAACATAATTTATTTTATATAACAGCAGCATATTGTATTATATATTATTATGTTATCTTATTTTATTATTATTCTTATTATATATGTGAATTTTATCATTATTATTGAACATTATATTATATATTATTACATTATATATTATTATGAATTATATATAATAGCAATAGCATATTATATTATATATTATTATGTTATGTTATTTCATTATTGTTTTTATTATACATGATATATTAATTTTATTATTAGTATTGCATATTATGTTATATATTATTACATTATATATTATATAATACTACTACTAATAACAATGCATTATATGTAATAATAATAGACATATTATACATAATACATCATATAAAACAATTATGTGTAATATATAATTATTTATTATTGTTATTATTATTATTATTTATTAACAACCATTGATATATTATAGATAATAATAGATATATTATATATATAGAATACATAAGAATTTTATATAATATATAATATATTTTTATTGTTATTGTTGTTGTTATTGCTGTTATTATTATAGTGATAATAATTATAATAATAAATTATTATTATGGTTTATTATTATTATTATTATTATTATTCTGATTATTTTTTAATCTTGTTTATTCTTTTCATTTTATTTTCAGTCTTATTTTTACCCTGTGGGTCTTCTTTATGGTTCTTATTTTTATTGCTGAGTCTTCTTTTTATTAGTTTCTAATTTTAGCCTTATTATTTGATTATTTTTTATTTATTATTATTCTTTATTTCTAATTATTCTTTATTGATCTTATTCTTTATTTATTCTGATCAGTCCTATCAGTTATCAGTTGTTTAGTTGTTCAGGTGGGGTTGGATTGGTTGATGGGTTGGAGGTGATGATCTTGAAGGCCTCTTCCAACCTGGCCTGGTCTATGGGTTCTTATTATATTTATTTTAATTATCATTATTATTAATAATTATTTTTAGCCTTAATTTTTTTACCATTTATTTTCTTAATTATAACTTTTATTTTATGTTTATTTCATTAATTATTCTTTTTAATTAATTTTTGAGCCTTCTTATTTGTGTTTTTCTCCTTCTTTGATTTCATTTTTTTATTTGCAGTCTCATTTTTAGTTATTTTTTTATTTTTAGTCTTATCATTTGTGATTTTTATTCTTGTTTATTATTATCAGACTGTGGTCTGCCTGGGCTGCAGCAAGGCCTTGGCCACCATCCCCCACAGCAAGCTCCTGGCCAGGCTCTCAGCCCCTGGCTGGGGCAGCAGCTCTCTGAGCTGGGTTAGGAACTGGCTGGAGGCTGAGCCCAGAGAGTGGTGGTGAATGGTGCCACAGCCAGCTGGCAGCCAGGCACCAGTGCTGTGCCCCAGGGAGCAGTGCTGGGCCCCAGCCTGATCAATATCTTCATTGATGATCTGGAGGAGGGGATGGAGTCCATCAGCAGTGAGTTTGCAGCTGACAGCAAGCTGGGGGCAGGAGTTGAGCTGTCAGAGGGTAGGGGAGCTCTGCAGAGGGACCTTGCCAGGCTGCACAGATGGGCAGAGGCCAAGAGGATGGCACTGAACAAGTCCAAGTGCCAGGGGCTGCACTTTGGCCACAGCAACCCCATGCAGTGCTACAGGCTGGGGGCAGAGTGGCTGAGAGCAGCCAGGCAGAGAGGGAGCTGGGGGTGGTGGTGGAGAGCAGCTGAACAGGAGGCAGCAGTGTGCCCAGGGGGCCAAGAAGGCCAAGGGCATCCTGGCCTGCAGCAGGAAGAGTGTGGCCAGCAGGAGCAGGGAGGTCATTCTGCCCTTGTACACTGCACTGTTTAGGCCACACCTTGAGTTCTGTGTCCAGCTCTGGGCTCCTCAGGCTAGGAAAGAGGTTGAGCTGCTGGAAGGTGTCCAGAGAAGGGCAACAGGGCTGGGGAGGGGTCTGGGGCACAGCCCTGTGGGGAGAAGCTGAGGGAGCTGGGGTTGCTTAGCCTGGAGGAGACTCAGGGGTGACCTTATTGCTCTCTACAACTACCTGAAGGGAGGTTGTAGCCAGGTGGGGGTTGGTCTCTGCTCCCAGGCACCCAGCACCAGAACAAGAGGACACAGTCTCAATCTGTGCCAGGGGAGGTTTAGGCTGAATGTTAGGAAGAAGTTCTACAGAGAGAGAGAGATTGGCCCTTGGGATGTGCTGCCCAGGGAGGTGGTGGAGTCTCCACCCCTGGAGGTGTTCAGGAGGAGACTTGATGGTTGAGTTGATTAGGTGGTGTTGGATTGGTTGATGGGTTGGACATGATGATCTTGAAGGTCTCTTCCAACCTGGTTAATTCTATTCTATTCTATTCTATTCTATTCTATTCTATTCTATTCTATTCTATTCTGTTCTGTTCTGTTCTGTTCTGTTCTGTTCTGTTCTGTTCAACTCAGCTCCCAGGCCCTGCAGTGCCTCAGGCTGCCTGCTTGGAACTAAAGTGATGAACCATCTGCAAGGCTGTGAAGCAGCAGCCTACCTCTGCAGGCTCACCTTGGGGATGGAGCTTTGGGCAACCCACTCAGGGCTCTGCTTTTGGTTGCTGCTCTTTGGTGTGAGCCAAGGGGGTCCTGGGCTGTGTTCAGCAGAGTGTGGCCAGCAGAGCCAGACCTCAGAGCAGCCTGCCAGGACCTGAAGGGGGTACAAGAAGGCTGCAGAGAGACTGCGCCCAAAGCCCTGCAGGGACAGCACCAGGGGCAATTGGCAATTTATTTACCCTTTTTTCACTCAAAAATGTCCAGAAAGTTCTTGTTTGTCAGTTAGGAGTTGCTGAGAACAGGCTGAGGGAGCTCAGCCTGGAGAAGAGTAGGCTCCAAGGAGACCTCAGAGTAGCCTTTTGGTATCTGAAAGGGGGCTGCAAGAATAATGGGGAGAGACTCTTTGCAAGTGCCTGCAGGGACAGGAGCAGGGGCAAGGGCTGCAAAGCAGAGCAGATTGAGATTGGATGTGAGGAACAAGTTCTGCCCCAGGAGGCTGCTGGAACACTGCAGCAGGCTGCCCAGGGAGGTGGTTGAGGCTCCATGCCTGGAGCTGTTGCAGGGGAGGCTGGAGAGGGCTCTGGGCAGCCTGCTCCAGTGGAGGATGTCCCTGCTGAGTGCAGGGGGCTGGGCTGGCTGAGCTCTGGAGCTCCCTCCCAGCCCAGAGCACTCTGTGATTGGTGCTGTTAGGAGGGTGCTGGAGAGAGATGTTTGGGAGCAGTGCTGCAGAAGGTCAGGGGTAGGAGCTTTCTCTGCTCTCAGTGTGGTCCCTGTGGAATGCACTGAGGGAGCAAAGGGACATCAGAGTGCAGGGCACATTTGTGCCATTCCCTGCTGCTGCTCTGCTCAGCCATATGTCCAGCTGCCTCCTCTTTCTAGTGCTGCATATGGCACTGCCCTCATTGATTTGATTTGGTTTTTGTCATATTAATTGATGTGACCTGGATCATTCTGTACACTTTAGCAGAGCTAAGCCAAACAGATTGAGATTAGGACCAAAAATATGGCTCAGCTGGTTGAGAAGCCATAAACCCCCCTGACTTCACAGCCCTGATGGAACACAATCTGCCCAGCCAGGCCAGTTGGTGCTACTTATATATACCAAGGAGGAAAGGTTCAAACCAGTTTTGTTTCCAGTTGTGTCTCCCTTGAGATGTGAGGAGAGTGGGTGGCTGTCTCTCTCCATCCTTGTCCCCCCCAGGAAGAGCAGCAGGTGGATGTTTGATGCGCATGGTGCATGGAAAAGGAGCTTGCAAGGGATTAGAGCTCTAATGGCCCAGCCCTGGACAGGGAAGGCTGATTGTGACCTCTGCTGGAGTGCCTATTGCTGGCTCCTGGCCAGCTTCTCATCCACCAGCACCCAATCTCAATCTGCTCTGCTCTGCTCTGAAGCCCTTGCCCCTGCTCCTGTCCCTGCAGGCCTTTGGGAGCAGTCTCTCTGCAGCCTTCTTGTAGCCCCTTCAGGTCCTGGCAGGCTGCTCTGAGGGCTGCCTGGAGCCTTCTCTCCTCCAGCCTGAACACCCCCAGCTCCCTCAGCCTGTGCCCACAGCAGAGCTGCTCCAACCCCTGAGCATGTCCATGGCCTCCTCTGGAGTCTCTCCATCAGCCCCAGGTCCTTGCTGTGCTGAGGGCTCCAGCCCTGCAAACAGCCCTGCAGGTGAGGTCTCCCCAGAGCAGAGCCCAGTGGCAGAATCTCCTCTCTGCAGCTCTGGCAGTGCTGCTTTGGCTGCAGCCCAGGCTGCCCTTGGCCTCCTGTGCTGCAGGCTCACACTGCCTGCTCCTGGCCAGCTTCTCCCCCACCAGCACCCCCAAGGCCTTCTCCTCAGGGCTGCTTTCTCTCCCCTCCTCCCCCAGCCTGCACTGGCAGTGAGGATGGTTCCAGCCCAGCTGCAGCACCCTGCCCTTGTTGAACCTCATGATGTCCCTCTGGATGCCATCTCACCCCTGAGAGATGCTGCATGGACCACTGAGGTTCTTTCAGGAGGTGGAGGAGGTGGAGTTGATCTTCCTTGTGTTGTGAAAATTCCCACCAAGCCCCCAAACAATCAGAGCTGCCCAAGGAAAGAGCTGCCCAAGGAAAGAGCTGCCCAAGGAAAGAGCTGCCTGGGTTCCCTCTGGGTGCCTCTGACTGCAAGGCTGAAGGCTCCCTTGTGTCATCTGCTCGGCTTCATGCAGCAAACTATAGAGAGAGCAGTGAAGGAAACAGCTCCAAACTCCTTCTCTGCAGACTTTCAAAGCCCACCTGACTGCCTTCTTCTGTGGCCTGCCCATGGTGATCCTGCTTTGCAGGGAGGTTGGACTCTGTGATCCCTGGAGATCCCTTCCAACCCCTCACATTCTGTGATCCTGTGAACTCAGGAGCTGAGAATAGAGGGGAAATAAAATCCCCAAACCTTTGGTAGTCTCCAAATCACAGCTCAGAGGATGTGAGGAGTTGGGAAGGACCTCTGGAGAGCTTCCAGCCCAAGCCCTGCCAGAGCAGCACCATAGAATCCAGCACAGGTCCCACAGGAACACCTCCAGACAGGGCTGCAAAGGCTCCAGAGCAGGAGACTCCACAACCTCTCTGGGCAGCCTGCTCCAGGCCTCTGGGAGCCTCCCAGGCAAGAAGTTCCTCCTCCTGCTGAGCTGCAACCTCCTGGCCTGCACTTGCCATCCCTTGCCCCTTGGCCTATGCCAGGGCACAGTGAGCAGAGCCTGGCCCTGGCCCTTCCTTCCTGCCCCCCAGCCCTCAGCTCTTGAGAGACATTGAGCAGATCCCTCTCAGCCTTCTCCTCTCCAGCCTCAGCAGCCCCAGGGCTCTCAGCCTCTCCTCAGCAGCAGTGCTCCAGGCCCTTCAGCAGCCTTGCAGCCCTCCCTTGGCCTCTCCCCAGCAGATCCCTGTCCCTGCTGAACTGGGGAGCCCAGAGCTGGCTGCAATCTTGCAGCTGGGGCCTCAGCAGGGCAGAGCAGAGGGGCAGGAGAAGCTCCCTGGCTCTGCTGGCCACACTCTGCTGAGTGCAGCCCAGGAGCCCCTTGGCCTTCTTGGCCCCCAGGGCACACTGCTGTGCCCTGCAGACCTTGCTGCCCCCCAGCACTCCCAGGTGCTTCTCCTTGGGGCTGCTCTCCAGCAGATCCCCTCCCAGCCTGTGCTGCTGCAGTTCACTCTTCCTGCCCAGCTGCAGGGCTCTGCTCTCATCCTTGTTCACCCCATGTCCAGCTCTGTATCACACACAGTGCTGACAATTCTCCAGCAATCAGCCTGGTCTGAGGTTGGAAGGGACCTTCAAGACCACCTAGATGAGAACACCTCCTACTAGAACAGATTGCCCAAGGCTCACCCAAGCTGCTTTGGACACTTCTAGGCTTGGCAACCTGTCCCAGGGCCTCAGCACCTGCCTGGGGAAGAATTTCCTGGTGTCTAATCTAAACCAAGCTCCTCCCAAGCCTGAAGCCATCAGCCCTCTCTATGAGCAGCCCCTCTCAAACACTGGAAGGCCACCATAAGTTATCCCTGGAGTCTCCTCCT
Organism: Melanerpes aurifrons; assembly: GCA_011125475.1. NCBI lineage: Eukaryota > Metazoa > Chordata > Aves > Piciformes > Picidae > Melanerpes > Melanerpes aurifrons. The sequence goes on along the minus strand of WWNC01000002.1, from coordinate 3,165,303 downwards.
CTCCAGGCTGAACAACCCCAACTCCCTCAGCCTGTCCTCAGAGGAGAGTTGCCCCAGCACAGCTCCAGCTTAAGGCTGGGCAGGGACCAGCTTGAGAGCTGAAGCTGGAGCTTGGCTCTCTGGTTCAGTCTCAAGGGAAGAAATGCTGCTGACAAGCTGCAGATCACTGAGAACCTGAAAATCTGTCCTACAAGCTTAGGAAGCTGAAACACTAAGCTGCAGCTTCTTTCCCTCCCCAGTGCTCTCAGCAGCAGCTTGGTCCAGACCAGACTTAATTTTTGGCAAGGGGGAGAACAAAAATAAAGAAGAAAGTAAGTGTTGAAGCCTGTGCCATGAGCCTGGCTCTTCCCCATGTCCTTCCCCAGGAGGGTGGAGAGGCCCTGGCACAGCGGGCACAGCCCGAGAGAGTTGGGCTTGTGCAGGCTGGAGAGGAGAAGGCTCCCAGGAGCCCTTCTGGTGGCCTTCCAGGATCTGCAGGGGGCTGCAAGCAAGCTGGGGAGGGACTTTGGAGAGGGTGAGGGAGGGAGAGGGGTCTGGGACAGCCCTGAGGGGGGCAGGAATCAGGCCTGGGACAGGGAGCCAGCAATGGGCACTGGCAGCCCAGAAGGCCAAGGGCAGCTCAGCTGCCAGTGCCCATTGCCAGAGGTGGAGGGAGAGGATCCTGCCCCTCTGCTCTGGGGTGTGAGGGAGGGATAGGAGTGGGGGGCATGGAGCTAAAGGAGAAGTGGGGAGCTGGAGCTTGGCTGTGAGGAAGAAGTTGTTGGCCAGGAGGGTGGTGAGAGCCTGGCCCAGGCTACCCAGGGAGGTGGTGGAAGCCTCCTGGCTGGAGGTGTTTGCAGCCAGGCTGGAGGTGGCTGTGAGCAACCTGCTGTGGTGTGAGGTGTCCCTGCCCATGGCAGGGGGTTGGCACTGCCTGAGCCTTGGGGTCCGTCCCAGCCCTGACAATTCTCTGTGACTCTCTGCTCTCTGCTGCTGGAGAGAGGCCGCATTTTGGAGCTTAAAAATCCACTGAAATAGAAAAGCTAGGCAAGGGATTTACTGTGGAATCATGGATTTGATCCCCAGCAAATCCTTTCTGTGGGATTAAACCTGGCCTGTGGTTTATTTGTGTGTGATGTGTGGCATTAGAGCATGCTGGCCTGGCAAACCAAGGCATGTGAGTCCCAGGGCAGGGGGAGGGGGAGATGTGTGACACAGAAACAGTCAGGTTGGAAAAGGCCCTCAGGGTCACCTACTCCATCCTGTAAAACAGGGCAAGGGAACTACTTGCACAGAATCAAAGCAGCTGATGAATTCCCAGGTCTAATTTTGATTAGGCAACAGCTACAGGCAAGCATCAAAGCAGAACCAAAGCCCAACCCAAACACCCAAGGGTCACCCCAACCCAAAGCCAAAAACCCTCAACAGCCAACCAAGCAACAAAGAGACAAGGAAAACAAAACAGAGCAAAAAGCCCCCAGGCCCTCCCTCTGTCAGCCAGTGGCTTTTACCCCTGATGGAGAGAGGGTCTGAGGAGACCTGGGCTGAGAGCTGGGCAGGGAGCAAGGGAATGAAACCCAACAAGGGCAAGGGCAGAGCCTGGCAGCTGGGCAAGAACAAGCCCAGGCAGCAGGAGAGGTTGGGCACTGAGCTGCTGGAGAGCAGTGAAGGGGACAAGGAGCTGGGGGTGCTGGGGGGTGGGAGGCTGAGCAGGAGCCAGCAAGGAGCTCTGGTGGCCAAGAAGGCCAAGGGTAGCCTGGACTGCATAAGAAGGGCTGTGGGCAGCAGGTCAGAGAGGTTCTCCTGCCCCTCTGCTCTGCCCTGCTGAGGCCACAGCTGGAATCTGGTGTCCAGGTCTGGGCCCCTCAGGTCAGGAAGGGCCTGAGGGAAGTGCTGGAGAGAGTCCATGGCAGAGGCACAGAGCTGCTGCAGGCAGTGGAAGATCTTCCTCAGGAGCAGAGCCTGAAGGAGCTGAGGGCTCTGGAGCTTGGAGAGGAGGAGCCTGAGAGGGGAGCTCCTTGCTGGGGCTAAAGCTGTGCAGGGGCAGTGCCCAGAGGCTGGAGCCAGGCTCTGCTGGGGGCTGCCCAGTGCCAGCACAAGGGGCAGTGGTGGAAGCTGAGGCAGAGGAAGTTGCATGGCAAGAGGAGGGAGAAGTTTTTCCCTGGGAGGGTGCCAGAGGCCTGGAGCAGGCTGCCCAGAGAGGTTGTGGAGTCTCCCTGTGTGGAGAGATTCCAACCCCCCTGGCTGTGTTGCTGTGTGCCCTGCCCTGGGTGCCCCTGCTCTGGCAGGGCTTGGACTGGAGGAGCTCTGGAGCTCCCTTCCAGTCCCTCACATGCTGTGATGCTCTGCCCAGCAGGACCTCCAAGCCCTCATTCCAAGCCTTGATGGTGCTCCAGACCTCTCTGTTCACCACTCATGCCCTGCCTGATGCTGCTTCCTTCCCTTTGAGCCCTGCTGGGGAGCATCACTCAGGCTTTTGACTTCTCTGCTGTAAGACTTTGCTGTTGACCCTGGCCACTCCTCATTCCTTCTGCCTTTGCCCCCCACCTCCCACGCCTGTGCCCTTGGCCACAGCACATCCTCAGCAGCTTTCTGGAGGAGGCAGAGCTCGGAGGGGTGGCTGACGTGCTGCAGAGCAGAGCATTGGTCCTGAGGGACCCAGAGAAACTGAGGGATCTGGCCAAAGGAAACTTCCTGAAGCTCAGCAGCAAAGCCCTTGGCTGGGGGAAGGAATCCCCCACTGCACAGATCCAGGCTGCAAACCAACTGTCTGAGCAGCTCTCCTGGAAAGCACCTGGATGGTACAGCAGAGGCTGTGCTGGATATGACCCAAGGTGTGCTCACACTGCACAGGAGCACCACTGGGGCTCCCTTCAGCACAGGAGAGCAAGGGATGTGCTGTCCCTGCTGTCCAGGGCTGGGGAGGTCACCTGGAGGCACTGTACCATGGAATGGGCTCAGAGCTGGCAGGGCCGGAAGGGACCCCAAGGCTCAGCCAGCCCCAACCCCCTGCCATGGGCAGGGACACCTCACACCACAGCAGGTTGCTCACAGCCACCTCCAGCCTGGCTGCAAACACCTCCAGGCAGGAGGCTTCCACCACCTCCCTGGGCAACCTGGGCCAGGCTCTCACCAACCCTCCTGGCCAACAACTTCTTCCTCACAGCCAAGCTCCAGCTCCCCACTTCTCCTTTAGCTCCATGCCCCCCACTCCTATCCCTCCCTCACCCCCTCCAACATCCCTCCCCAGGGAGAGACCTCAGAGCAGCCTTCCTGAATAGACTACAAGGAGGCTGCAGAGAGACTGCTCCCAAAGGCCTCCAGGGGCAACGGCTTCAAAGCAGAGCAGAGCAGATTGAGATTGTATGTGAGGAACAAGTTGTGCCCCAGGAGGCTGCTGGAACACTGCAGCAGGCTGCCCAGGGAGGTGGTTGAGGCTCCCTGCCTGGAGCTATTGCAGGGGAGGCTGGAGAGGGCTCTGGGCAGCCTGCTCCAGTGGAGGATGTCCCTGCTGAGTGCAGGAGGCTGGGCTGGCTGGGCTCTGGAGCTCCCTCCCAGCCTGGACCACTCTGTGACTCTCTGATTTATGATTCTGTGACTCTGTGACTCTGGGATTCTGGGATGGAAGCCTTTCTTGCTTCTCAGAAGCTCTTCCCTCCCCCCCCCAATTTTATGGAGTGTGGGAGCTCAAGCAGCTGGAGCTGAGTTCCCCTCACTCCCAGTTTTTAGCTGCACAGAGTCATTTTTCTTGTCTCAAGGGAGCAGCCTTCTGCTGAGTGCTGCTCACCAGCCCTCATTCCTTGCTGTGGTCTCAGGCTTTGGAGGCAGGGCTACAGCTTGCTGAGCTTCTCTCTCCCCACACCAGAGCTTCTCAGGCATGCCTGCCTCATGGCCTCGAGGTTAATAGTCAGACTGATTGAAGGAGCTTTCCCCCAGAGAGAGAGAGGCAGTGCTGGGGACCTTCTCCTCCTGTCAGCCCTGGCAGCCAGTGCAGCAGCAGAGCAAAGCACAGCCTGCAGAGCACTGCTGGCATGCTGGGGTGTGGAGAGGCAGAGCCACGGAGGCACAGAGTCAGCCAGCTGGGGAAAGACCTTTGAGATCATCCAGCCCAACCTATCCCCCTGCTCCATCTAATCAACTAAGCCATGGCACCAAGGGCCTCATCCAGGCTGGTTTTGAACACCTCCAGGGCTGGGGACTCCACCACCTCCCTGAGCAGCACATCCCAAGGGCCAATCTCTCTGGCTGGGAAGAACTTTCTCCTCACCTCCAGCCTGAACCTCCCCTGGCACAGCTTGAGACTGTGTCCTCTCTGTCACTGCCTGCCTGGGAGTAGAGCCCAACCCCCACCTGGCTACAGCCTCCCTGCAGATGGCTGTAGAGAGCAATGAGGTCTCCCCTGAGAGTCCTCAGACGGAAGGCAATAGGAGAGCCCTGGGGTGATGGCTGAAGAAGAATCAGCTCCTGCTGCAGCCTTGTGCCCATTTCCAGATGCATTCTCTTCTCCCTCTTGGCCTGAGCTCCCAGCACAACCCCATGGCCAAATTCCCAGGCAAGCCAGGGAGGGAGTGCCAAAATCCCATCCCTGCAGCACACTGGCCCAAGGTCTCCACCTTACCCTACCAAACCTATGGCTGGTGGCCATCCAAGCCAGCAGAGCCTCAGCAGCAGTGCCAGTTGAAGGAGGCAGCAGAAAGAGTTACAGACTCCCAGAGCTGGCAGGGCTGGGAGGGACCCCAAGGCTCAGCCAGCCCCAACCCCCTGCCATGGGCAGGGACACCTCACACCACAGCAGCTTGCTCACAGCCACCTCCAGCCTGGCTGCAAACAGCTCCAGGCAGGAGGCTTCCACCACCTCCCTGGGCAACCTGGGCCAGGCTCTCACCACCCTCCTGGACAACAACTTCTTCCTCACAGCCAAGCTCCAGCTCCCCACTTCTCCTTTTGCTCCAGCCCCCCCACTCCTAGCCCTCCCTCACCCCCTCCAAAGTCCCTCCCCAGCTTGCTTGCAGCCCCCTGCAGAGCCTGGAAGGCCACCAGAAGGGCTCCTGGGAGCCTTCTCCTCTCCAGCCTGCACAAGCCCAACTCTCTCAGGCTGTCTGCAGAGCAGAGCAGCTCCAGCCCTCTGCTCCTCCTCCTGGCCCTGCTCTGGACACCTTCCAGCCCCTCCAGAGCCTTCCTGTGCTGGGGGCTCCAGCACTGGCCCCAGAGCTGCAGCTGTGGGCTCAGCAGAGTGGAGCAGAGGGGCAGAATCCCCTCCCTGGCCCTGCTGGCCACACTTCTCTTGCTGCAGCCCAGGCTCTGCTTGGCTCTCTGGGCTGCAAGTGCTCCCTGCTGGCTCCTGCTGAGCTTCTCCTCCCCCAGCACCCCCAAGGCCTTTCCTGCAGGGCTGCTCTCCAGCCAGTCCCTGCCCAGCCTGTGTTGGTGCCTGGGGTTGCCCTGAGCCAGCTGCAGGACCTTGCCCTTGGTCTTGTTGAGCCTCCTGAGGGTGGCTTGGGCCCAGCTCTGCAGCCTGCCCAGGTGCCTCTGGATGGATCCTTCCCTCCAGCTGTCAGCAGCACCACACAGCTTGGTGCTGAGGGAGCCTCAGTGCCACTGTCCCTGGCACCAACAGAGATGTTAAGCAGGACTGGTGCCAGTGCTGAGCCCTGAGGGACTCCACTTGTCAAATGAGAGCCCCCAGACTGCTGTGGCAGTGCCAGCAGGATGCTGGACTTCAGCACATTTGTGTTGTTAGGTTTGTGAGTGAAAAAAAAGGACCCAGAGGACACTCACAATCCACTCCTCCCTGAATGGACCTGGTGAGCAGCAGCCAGGGGATAAAAGCTGCTTCCACCCAGGTGCTGAATAAGCAGAGGCAGAAGTGCAGCCTGCAAGGTGTGCTCAGCTCCTTTTGCCAGCAGGGAGGAGTCTCAGCCCCCCTGGGTGCTTCACTGGGTGCCCTCTGGCTCCACTTCAGAGGGGAGGGTTTCAGAATCACTCACAGCCCCAGGCCAGTCAAATGCTAGAGAGGTGTCAGAGAGTCACAGCAGCACAGAACATTAGGGGCTGGAAGGGACCCCCAGAGATCCCCCAGCCCAAGCCCCCTGCCAGGGCAGGGCACCCAGGGCAGGGCACCCAGAACACAGCCAGGGGGGGTTGGAAGCTCTCCACACCAGGAGACTCCACAGCCTCTCTGGGCAGCCTGCTCCAGGCCTCCAGCAGCCTCACAGGGACAAAGGTTTCCCTCCTCTTCCCCTGGCACCTCCTCTGCTCCAGCTTGCCCCCAGTGCCCCTTGTGCTGCCCTTGGCCAGCCCTGAGCAGAGCCTGGCTCCAGCCCTGCACACCTTGATCCCCAGCACTGAGGGCAGCCCTCAGCTCCTCTGCTCCCAGCTCCCAGCCCCAGCTGCCTCAGCCTGGCCTCCCAGGAGATGTTCCACTGCCTGCAGCAGCTCTGTGCCTCTGCCATGGACTCTCTCCAGCACTTCCCTCAGGCCCTTCCTGACCTGAGGGGCCCAGACCTGGACACCAGATTCCAGCTGTGGCCTCAGCAGGGCAGAGCAGAGGGGCAGGAGAACCTCTCTGACCTGCTGCCCACAGCCCTTCTCATGCAGCCCAGGCTGCCCTTGGCCTTCTTGGCCACCAGAGCTCTTTGCTGGCTCATCATCATCCTTCTGTCCACATCCTCCACTGGAGCAGGCTGCCCAGAGCCCTCTCCAGCCTCCCCTGCAAGAGCTCCAGGCAGGGAGCCTCAACCACCTCCCTGGGCAGCCTGCTGCAGTGTTCCAGCAGCCTCCTGGGGCACAACTTGTTCCTCACAGCCAATCTCAGTCTGCTCTGCTCTGCTTTGCAGCCCTTGCCCCTGCTCCTGTCCCTGCAGGCCTTTGGGAACAGTCTCTCTGCAGCCTTCTTGTAGCCTCTTCAGGTCCTGGCAGGCTGCTCTGAGGTCTGCCTGGAGCCTTCTCTTCTCCAGGTTGAACACCCCCAGCTCCCTCAGCCTGTCCTCATAGCAGAGCTGCTCCAACCCTCTGATCATCTTTATGGTCCTCCTCTGGAACCTCTCCATCAGCTCCAGGTCCTTGCTGTGTTGAGAGCCCCACAGCTGGCCCCAGCCCTGCAGGTGAGATCTCCCCAGAGCAGAGGGGCAGGATCCTCTCTCCAGCTCTGGCCACACTGCTTTGGCTGCAGCCCAGGCTGCCCTTGGCCTCCTGTGCTGCCCAGGGAGGTTGTGGTGCCAGCAGCAGCCACTTCCAGGCTTCCTGCTGCTGCCTTTTGCTGCACTAGCAATGAGAGTGAGGTTTAAGGCTGGGTTGTACAAGTCTGCTCCCCCATCTGCCATTCCTGGGCTACCTTGGGACACAGCTCCCAGGACCCAGCATGGATGTTCCTGCAGCTTTCTTTGCCTTCTTTGTGGTGGTCTCTCCTCATGAGCTCTGCCCAGAGCACCCCCAGGCAGCCCAAGGCTCCTCTCTGCTGATGGTTGCTCCTCTCAGCACTGAAGAGGTGCAGCCTCAGCCTCATCTCTTGCTGGGCAGTGAGGAGGAAGCTGTGGCTCCTGCAAGGAGTTCCTCCAAGATCCCTGTCCCACACAGCACTGCTGGTGACAGCCCCCCTAGCCCCTGTGCTTTCTGCTGGGGGAGGGGGGAGACTTGGCTTACTTGCCTCCACTGTTCAACTCCATCACCACCTTTGTTTGCTCCATGGAGCCTCCTTGGCCAAACAAATCTCTTTATTAATACTCCTCAGCAGGAAAAAACCAAACCAACATAAACAGAGGATGAGTTAGCTCCAGAGCCTCAGTCCTGGGTATTTGACCTTTAGTTTCCATCCAAAGCAGCAAAGTAAACAACTCCTGCAGCAGCTCCTCCAAGCAGCAGCTCCTCCATGCAGCTCCTAGCAGGCAAGACACAGCAGCATGAGGAGCACCCAGGCAGTTCTCAGGGCAGGGACCTACAGCCATCAGGACTGGTAGCTGCACTACAAACATCCCCTGGCAAAACGCTGCTCTGCACTCACCTTGCTGGCAGAGGGAGGTTGGATCCCATGGATCTGCCCAGTGCCACAGAGTGCAGCTAAAGGGAACTTCATCAACAACCATGCACCACACAGAGCGGCTCTGCTGCTCCAATGGCTGCAAAGGAGGAGGGAGAAAAGCTGAAGGAAAACTCTCTGAGGTCACAGCTGCTCAGCAGCAGCCCTGCAACCCCTGCAGAGGCTGAGGCACCCTGCAGCAGAAAGCAGAGCAGGGGCCTGGCTGAGGGCACAGAGGGTACTGGCAGCAGGTTTGCTGCTGGCACCCAGCTGGGAGCAGTGGTGACAGCCCTCAGGCTGTGCTGCAGCCAGCCAGAGCTGGGCAGGCTGAGAGCTGGGCAGGGAGCAAGGGAATGAAACCCAACAAGGGCAAGGGCAGAGCCTGGCAGCTGGGCAAGAACAAGCCCAGGCAGCAGGAGAGGTTGGGCACTGAGCTGCTGGAGAGCAGTGAAGGGGACAAGGAGCTGGGGGTGCTGGGGGGTGGGAGGCTGAGCAGGAGCCAGCAAGGAGCTCTGGTGGCCAAGAAGGCCAAGGGCAGCCTGGGCTGCATGAGAAGGGCTGTGGGCAGCAGGTCAGAGAGGTTCTCCTGCCCCTCTGCTCTGCCCTGCTGAGGCCACAGCTGGAATCTGGTGTCCAGGTCTGAGCCCCTCAGGTCAGGAAGGGCCTGAGGGAAGTGCTGGAGAGAGTCCATGGCAGAGACACAGAGCTGCTGCAGGCAGTGGAAGATCTTCCTCAGGAGCAGAGCCTGAGGAAGCTGAGGGCTCTGGAGCTTGGAGAGGAGGAGCCTGAGAGGGGAGCTCCTTGCTGGGGCTAAAGCTGTGCAGGGGCAGTGCCCAGAGGCTGGAGCCAGGCTCTGCTGGGGGCTGCCCAGTGCCAGCACAAGGGGCAGTGGTGGAAGCTGAGGCAGAGGAAGTTGCATGGCAAGAGGAGGGAGAAGTTTTTCCCTGGGAGGGTGCCAGAGGCCTGGAGCAGGCTGCCCAGAGAGGTTGTGGAGTCTCCCTGTGTGGAGAGATTCCAACCCCCCCTGGCTGTGTTGCTGTGTGCCCTGCCCTGGGTGTCCCTGCTCTGGCAGGGCTTGGACTGGAGGAGCTCTGGAGCTCCCTTCCAGCCCAGAGCATTTTGTGATGCTCTGGAAAGAGGTGAGGAGCAGCTCTCAGGTGAGATAAAGCAGCAGCATTAGACCCAAACAGAGCTAAAGCAGCTCAGGAACTTCAAATGCTTCCTGGAGAGCCAGCACCTCCTAATGAAGCCTCTTAATGAGCCTCAATGAAAGGCAGGGAAAGAGGTGCTGGGGACAGGAGCTGCTGGCTTCGACCTCCCTGCTCAACACGGCTGCAGAGCAGGCAGCAGAAGCACTTCAGCTCTGCCACCTCCCCTCCCACACCACAGGCAGGACACAAGCAGCTGCCCAGGGACCTACAGCAGCCACACTGCTGCCCCCTCAAGCCCCCGGGGCAAACCATCCCTGCCCAGCTCCCCAGGCAGCCCTCACTGCCCTGCTGCTGCCCCGAGGCACAGAGAGCAGGAGGCAACACTGCAGCATCTCCTGGGCCATGCAAAGCCTGCAGGGGGCCAGCAGCCCCAGCTGCTGCTGAGTGGGCAAGGGGGAAGAGCAGGGCCCTGCAAGTCCTGCCCCATCCTCACTGCCAGTGCAGGCTGGGGGAGGAGGGGAGAGAAAGCAGCCCTGAGGAGAAGGCCTTGGGGGTGCTGGAGGGGGAGAAGCTGGGCAGGAGCAGGCAGTGTGAGCCTGCAGCACAGGAGGCCAAGGGCAGCCTGGGCTGCAGCCAAAGCAGCACTGCCAGAGCTGCAGAGAGGAGATTCTGCCACTGCGCTCTGCTCTGGGGAGCCCTCACCTGCAGGGCTGTGTGCAGGGCTGGAGCCCTCAGCACAGCAAGGACCTGGAGCTGGTGGAGAGGCTCCAGAGGAGGCCATGGAAATGCTCAGGGGTTGGAGCAGCTCTGCTGTGGGCACAGGCTGAGGGAGCTGGGGGTGTTCAGCCTGGAGGAGAGAAGGCTCCAGGCAGACCTCAGAGCAGCCTGCCAGGACCTGAAGAGGCTACAAGAAGGCTGCAGAGAGACTGCTCCCAAAGGCCTGCAGGGACAGGAGCAGGGGCAAGGGCTTCAAAGCAGAGCAGAGCAGACTGAGATTGGATGTGAGGAACAAGTTCTGCCCCAGGAGGCTGCTGGAACACTGCAGCAGGCTGCCCAGGGAGGTGGTTGAGGCTCCCTGCCTGGAGCTCTTGCAGGGGAGGCTGGAGAGGGCTCTGGGCAGCCTGCTCCAGTGGAGGATGTCCCTGCTGAGTGCAGGGGGCTGGGCTGGCTGAGCTCTGGAGCTCCATTCCAGCCCAGATCCTTCTGTGACTCTATGACTGCCTTGGCTGAGCCTCTGCTTCTGAACAAGGCTGATCCTTGTTCCACTCTGGAATCTACCATGGCCAGGTGGCAGAGCCTGGCAGGGCAGAGGGAAGAGTTTGCTTCCACTGCTCCTTCCAGCTGCTGCTTCCAGCCTTGAGATTCCTCTAGGAAGAGAATTGTGGAGCTAGGCTGAAGTACAAGGGGGAAACCATCCCAAAGTGATGCCCAAATCCTGGGGCTCCTCTCTGTGCTTCTTGTGAACAGCTCCTGGGGGTACTCCTGGTGGAGAAAACATTTACAGAATACAGAATGAACCAGATTGGAAGAGCTCATCCAGCCCAACCTATCCCCCAGCACCATCTAACCACCATGCCACCAAGTGCCTCATCCAGGCTGTCTTTATCCAGAGTCACAGAAACTTGTCCCTTCCAGCCTGGACCATTCCATGGTTGTGTCCTTTACCTGTGACCATGACTGGTGAGTGAACCCTGCCTGCCTTGAGCCGTCAAATCCTCCCAGCACAGCTCAGCTCAGAGCTTGCTGGTGACCATCACAGATGAACCATGGTTGGAACACAGGTTCTGTGCAAGAGGAGAGGAGAGGAGAGAGAGGAGAGGAGAGGAGAGGAGAGGAGAGGAGAGGAGAGGAGAGGAGAGGAGAGGAGAGGAGAGGAGAGGAGAGGAGAGGAGAGGAGAGGAGAGGAGAGGAGAGGGAGAGGAGAGAGAGGAGAGGAGAGGAGAGGAGAGGAGAGGAGAGAGAGAAGAGAAGAGAAGAGAAGAGAAGAGAAGAGAAGAGAAGAGAAGAGAAGAGAAGAGAAGAGAAGAGAAGAGAAGAGAAGAGAAGAGAAGAGAAGAGAAGAGAAGAGAAGAGAAGAGAAGAGAAGAGAAGAGAAGAGAAGAGAAGAGAAGAGAATTAACCGGCTTGGAAGAGACCTTCAATGTCATCAAGTCCAACCTATCCCCCAGCACCATCTGAGCAACCAAACCATGGCACCAAGGGCCTCATCCAGGCTCTTCCTAAACACCTCCAGGGATGGGGACTCCACCACCTCCCTGGGCAGCACATCCCAAGGGCCAATGACTCTCTCTGGGAAGAACTTTCTCCTCACCTCGAGTCTAAACCTCCCCTGGCACAGCTTGAGACTGTGTCTTCTTGTTCTGGTGCTGGGGGCCTGGGAGCAGAGCCCAACCCCCACCTGGCTACAACCTCCCTGCAGGGAGTTGGAGAGAGCAAGAAGGTCTCCCCTGAGCCTCCTCTTCTCCAGGCTAAGCAACCCCAGCTCCCTCAGCCTCTCCTCCCAGGGCTGTGCCCCAGACCCCTCCCCAGCTTTCTTGCCCTTCTCTGTACACCTTCCAGCAGCTCAACCTCTTTCCTGACCTCAGCAGCCCAGAGCTGGACACAGGACTCCAGGTGTGGCCTGAGCAGTGCTGAGCACAGGGCACAAGGACTTCCCTGCTCCTGCTGGCCACACTCTTCCTGCTGCAGGCCAGGCTGCCCTTGGCCTTCTTGGCCCCCTGGGCACACTGCTGCCTCCTCTTCAGCTGCTCTCCACTAGCACTCCCAGCTCCCTCTCTGCCTGGCTGCTGATGCAGGCCAGGATGCCCTTGGCCTTCTTGGCCTCCAATGAGCCAAGGTTTAGAGGAGACTGTGCTGCATGCCAGATCCAAGCAGGACTATGGGGGTCTTGGTAGGAGAGGCAAAGCAGAGCCTGCTCAGACCTGTAGAACATTTCTCCTATGCAGAAAGCTCTTGGTATGACTCAGAGCTCACTTTTGTCCTAACCAAGTAAATATTTTCACTGTACTCTTAAAAATAAAACACACACACACCCCAAGGTCAGGGTTCTGGAGAAGCTTGCACTGCTGATGCACATCAGCAGCTCACCAGTCAATGATAGAATCAGGGAGGCATAGAATCAGAATCAGAGAATCAGAGAATCAGAATCAGAGAATCACAGAATCACAGAATCAGAGAATCAGAATCAGAATTACAGAATCAGAATCACAGAATCAGAGAATCAGAATCAGAGAATCAGAATCAGAGAGTCAGAATCAGAATCAGAATCAGAGAATCAGAGAATCAGAATCATAATCAGAGAACCATAATCATAGAATCAGAATCAGAGAATCATAATCAGAGAATCAGAATCAGAGAATCAGAATCAGAGAATCAGAATCAGAATCAGAGAATCAGAATCAGAGAATCAGAATCAGAATCAGAGAATCAGAATCAGAGAATCAGAATCAGAGAATCACAGAATCAGAGAATCACAGAATCAGAATCAGAATTACAGAATCAGAATCACATAATCAGAGAATCAGAATCAGAGAATCAGAATCAGAGAGTCAGAATCAGAATCAGAATCAGAATCAGAGAATCAGAGAATCATAATCAGAGAATCAGAATCAGAGAATCAGAATCAGAGAATCAGAATCAGAATCAGAGAATCAGAATCAGAGAATCAGAGAATCAGAATCAGAGAATCAGAATCAGAGAATCAGAATCAAAATCAGAGAATCAGAATCAGAGAATCAGAGAATCAGAATCAGAGAGTCAGAATCAGAATCAGAGAATCAGAGAATCAGAATCAGAGAATCAGAATCAGAGAATCAGAATCAAAATCAGAGAATCAGAATCAGAGAATCAGAGAATCAGAATCAGAGAGTCAGAATCAGAATCAGAATCAGAGAATCATAGAATCAGAATCATAATCAGATAATCATAATCATAGAATCAGAATCAGAATCAGAGAATCAGAATCAGAGAATCAGAATCAGAATCAGAGAATCAGAGAATCAGAATCAGAGAATCAGAATCAGAGAATCAGAATCACAGAAACAGAATCAGAATAAGAATCAGAGAATCAGAATCAGAGAATCAGAGAATCGGAATCAGAGAATCAGAATCAGAATCAGAGAATCAGAATCACAGAATCAAAATCAGAGAATCAGAATTACAGAATCAGAGAATCAGAATCAGAATCAGAATCAGAGAATCAGAATCACAGAATCAGAGAATCAGAATCAGAATCAGAATCAGAGAATCAGAATCATAGAATCAAAATCAGAGAATCAGAATCACAGAATCAGAATCACAGAAACAGAACCAGAATCAGAATCACATAATCAGAATCACAGAATCAGAGAATCAGAATCAGAGAATCAGAATCACAGAATCAAAATCAGAGAATCAGAATCAGAGAATCAGAATCACATAATCAGAATCACAGAATCAGAGAATCAGAATCAGAGAATCAGAATCACAGAATCAAAAGCAGAGAATCAGAATCAGAGAATCAGAATCAGAGAATTAGAATCTGAATCACAGAATCAGAATCAGAGAATCAGAATCAGAATCTGAATCACAGAATCAGAATCAGAGAATCATAGTCAGAGAATTAGAATCAGAATCAGAGAATCAGAATCAGAGAATCAGAATCAGAGAATCAGAATCAGAATCAGAGAATCAGAATCAGAGAATCAGAATCACAGAATCAGAGAATGCTACAGGTCAGAAGTCGTCTGAAGGGACCTCCAGAGGTCATCCAGTCCAGAATCATGGAATGGTCTGGGCCAGGAGGGCCCTCCAAGGGTCACCCAGTCTGACCTCCCCACCATAGCAGGGGCACCCCCAACATGCTCATGGCTGTTCTTTAGTGACTCTATCCACTGCTTTACACCTCCACCCCTTCTTCCTCTCCTGTGTCTTCTGAGCAGCTTCGAGCCATGGGTGGCCACACTCCAGCCATGGCATTCATCCCATCAAGTTTCTGCAGTGGCCACCACGTTGTAGCTTTCCTGTGTCACATCACCTGCCAGCTCCTCCTGTTTGCTGCCCATGCTGTGTGCATTGGTGCAGAGGCTCTGCAGCTGGGCTGCTGGCCACGTCACCTTCGTAGAGGGGTACTCCATTGATCCCCCAAGGTGCTTCGTGGCAGCTACCCTCTTGTCTCCTATTCCCCCAAAGGCTCTTGATTCAGCTCTGCAGGACCTTCACAGAAACAGAGCCCCAGAGACATCCAGGGAGGCAAAGCCCCTCAGGATCACCAACCCCAACCCCTGACCCTACCCTGCAAGGCTCACCCCTAACCCACAGCCCCAAGCACCACAGCCAAACCACCCTGAAACACCTCCAGGCCTGGGGACTCCACCACCTCCCTGGGCAGCCTCTGCCAAGCTCTGACCACTCCTGCTGGCAAAAGCCTTTGCCTGGTGTCCAGTCTGAGCCTGCCCTGCTGCAGCCTGAGGCCATTGCCTCTTGTTCATCCCCTGTGAGAGGGGAGCAGCAGCAACCTCTGCACAGCCTCCTCTCAGGGAGCTGCAGAGAGCAGGGAGCTCTGCCCTCAGCCTCCTCTCCTGCACACTAACCATCCCCAGCTCCTTCAGCCTCTCCTCATCAGATTTCTCCTGCAGGCCCTTCCCAGCTTCCTTGCCCTGCTCTGCCCTGGCTCCAGCACCTCCACCTCTCTCTTGTCTTGAGGAGCCCAACTCTGGGCACAGCACTGGAGCTGTGGCCTCAGCAGTGCCCAGCACAGGGGGACAGTCCCCTGCCTGCTCCTGCTGGGCACAGCATTGCTGCTCCCAGCCAGGATGCCAGTGGCTTTCTTGGCCAGCTGGGCACACTGCTGCCTCCTGTTGATCAGCACCCCCAGGTCCCTTTCTGCCAGCAGCTTCCCAGCCCCACTGCCCCAAGGCTGTAGCTCCCCAGGGGGTTGTTGTGAGCCCAGTGCAGGACCTGGTCCTTGGCCCTGTTGGAGCTAATCCCTTGAACACTGCCCCATGGATCCTTGCCTTTGCTGCAGTGTTCACAGCTTGCTTCAAGGCATCAGGTTGGAGGCTCTTAGTATCACCCCATCCTTCCAGCCCTGCTGTGTCACCCTGACACTTGCTACAGACCATCTGGATATTGCCACCATCACCCACCTCAAGTGAAATGGCAGACTGAAGGCTCTCCTTAGACTCCACTCTCTTGCTCCTGTGTTTAACCCCCTCCCCCTCTGAGCCTAGTTTAAAGTCTTTTCACCAAGTCCTGCCAGCACAGGTGCCACCCCAAGACAGATGTGCTCCAGCTGCTGCTGGCAGGCCTGCTGCCAGATAAAGTTCCCCAACATCAAATCCCCCACAGTTCAGTTGGTGGCAGCAGCCTCTGAGCCACTTGTTCATCACTCCTGATTTCCTGTGCCCTTCAGGATTCCTCCCTGCACCTAAGGGTATTGATGAAAAAACCTTCCTGGGTCCCCTGTGGGGCCAGGCTGGGAGAGCTGGGGCTGTGCAGCCTGGAGAAGAGAAGGCTGCAGGCAGACCTCAGAGCAGCCTTGCAGGACCTGAAGGGCTCCAGGAGAGCTGGGGAGGGACTGTGGAGAAGGGCTGGGAGTGCCAGGCCCAGGGACAATGGCTTTGAGCTGGGAGAGGAGAGATTGAGAGTGGAGAGGAGGAAGAAATTGTTGAGAGTGAGGGTGGGGAGACTCTGGCACAGGCTGCCCAGGGAGGCTGTGGCTGCCTCCTGCCTGGAGGGGTTGCAGGCCAGGCTGGCTGAGGCCTGGAGCAGCCTGGGCTGGTGGGAGGGGTCCCTGCCCATGGTAGGGGCTTGGAGCTGGATGAGCTTTGAGGTCCCTTCCAACCCAAACCATTCTGTGTTTCTATGTCACAGCCTGAGAGAGTTGAAGGGTTCTGGTTGCTGCCTGTGCTGCGCTGGCCTCTGGGTGGCTGGGGGCTGGGCTGGCTGTGCTCTCCCTCCCCACAGGCTGGGCCAGCTGTAAAAGCTCCCTGTCACAGACAGTCACAGGATTCAGCTCACAGTCAACCAGCTTGGAAAAGACCTTCGAGATCATCCAGCCCAAGCTATCTCCCAGCACCATCTGATCAACCAAACCATGGCACCAAGGGCCTCATCCAGTCTGTGTTTAAACACCCCCAGGGATGGGGACTCCACCACCTCCCTGGGCAGCACATTCCAGTGGCCAATCTCTCTGGTTGGGAAGAATTTCTAATGAGTTCCCATCCAGAACCAGCCTGAAGAGGCTTAGGTGACCCAAGGGGCTGGGCAAGCAAAGCCTGTCCTGGACCCCTGCCATGCCCTGAGGTGTGAGGGAGCCCCTGGGGCCGCTGCACACAGAGATGTGCCTCTGGTGCTCTCAATGCCCCTCCAGGCAGAACCCATCCCAGCATTTCCCTGGGAGGGTGCCAGAGGCCTGGAGCAGGCTGCCCAGGGGGGTTGTGGAGTCTCCCTGTGTGGAGAGATTCCAACCCCCCCTGGCTGTGTTGCTGTGTGCCCTGCCCTGGGTGCCCCTGCTCTGGCAGGGCTTGGACTGGGGGAGCTTTAGGGGTCCCTTGCAGGCCCTTCTATGCTGTGGTGCTGTGATTCTGTGATGATTCCTAGGACCCATTCAGCAAGATGAAAAGAGCAACCCTGTTCCCTCAGCTGCTTCCCACCAGCTCTTCCCACCCCTGATTTGTCCCCTGGGTGCAGGAGCAGAGAGTGAGGAGGAGGAGGAGAGGAAGTGGCTGAGGCCTGTGGTTGGGTTTCAGTTTGGACACCATCCAGAGAGGAGCACCAAACATTAGTAAACAGCTGGGGAAACATTTCCCTGCTTGGCTGCAGCTCTGCTGCTCTGGGGCAGCAACCCCCAGGGGTGCTTCCACCAGCGGGGAAAACCCACCCAGGGACTTGGCTGAAGCTGCAGGAGCTCAGAGCCTGCACCACCCTCACCCCCTGGAGCCCTTTCACATCCTGAGCCCCTCTCTGATCCTGAGCCCCTCAGATCCTGCACCACCCTCACCCCCTGGAGCCCTTTCACATCCTGAGCCCCTCTCCGATCCTGAGCCCCTCAGACCCTGGACCATCTTCACCTCCTAGGACCCCTTTCACATCCTGGGACCCCTTTCACATCCTGCACCACCTTCACCTCCTGGAGCCCTTTCACATCCTGAACCCCTCTCAGATCCTGAGCCCCTTTCAGCTCCTGGACCACCTTCACCTCCTGAACCCTTTTCAGCTCCTGAACCTCTTTCAGCTCCTGGACCACCTTCACCTCCTGAACCCCTTTCAGCTCCTGAACCCCTTTCAAATCCAGAACCCCTTTCAGATTCTGAGCCCCTTTCAGCTCCTGGACCACCTTCACCTCCTGAACCCTTTTCAGCTCCTGAACCCCTTTCAAATCCAGAACCCCTTTCAGATTCTGAGCCCCTTTCAGCTCCTGGACCACCTTCACCTCCTGAACCCCTTTCAGTTCCTGAACCCCTTTCAAATCCAGAACCCCTTTCAGATTCTGAACCCCTTTCAGCTCCTGAACCTCTTTCAAATCCAGAATCCCTTTCAGATTCTGAACCACTTTCAGCTCCTGGACCCCTTTCAGCTCCTGGACCCCTTTCAGCTCCTGAACTTCAGACTCTCCACTGGGGGCACATGCTGCATCTCCTGGCACAGGGCACTGGGAGCAAGCTGGAGCAAAGGAGGTTCCATGTGAACAGAAGGAAAAATCTTGCCCCTGTGAGGGTGACAGAGCCCTGGAGCAGGCTGCCCAGGGGGGTTGTGGAGTTTTCTTCTCTGAGGAAATTCCAAACCCACCTGGATATGTTCCTGTGTGAGCTGCCCTGGGTGCCCCTGCTCTGGCAGGGGCTTGGACTGGATGATCTCTGGAGGTCCCTTCCAGCCCCTAATGCTTGGGGATTCTGTGACTTGGGGGTGCTGGGGGTGCAGAGCTGGCCAGGAGCTGGCACCATGCACTGCCAGCCCAGCCCCAGGTGGGCCTGGGCTGAGCCCCAGCAGGGTGGGCAGCAGGGGCAGGAGGGGAATCTGCCCCTCTGCTGTGCTCTGCTGAGGCACCCAAGCAGTGCTGGGGCAGCCCTGGGGTGCTCAGCAGAACACAAACCAAAAAGAACCAAAAATGACCAAGAAAAGAGCCACAGCAATGTTATGAGGCAGAGGCACAGAGTGCACCTCAGCAGGATTGGGGATGACACCAAGCTGTGTGGGGCTGACACCTCTCTAGCATTTGACTGGCCTGGGGCTGTGAGTGATTCTGAAACCCTCCCCTCTGAAGTGGAGCCAGAGGGCACCCAGTGAAGCACCCAGGGGGGCTGAGACTCCTCCCTGCTGGCAAAAGGAGCTGAGCACACCTTGCAGGCTGCACTTCTGCCTCTGCTTATTCAGCACCTGGGTGGAAGCAGCTTTTATCCCCTGGCTGCTGCTCACCAGGTCCATTCAGGGAGGAGTGGATTGTGAGTGTCCTCTGGGTCCTTTTTTTTCACTCACAAACCTAACAACACAAATGTGCTGAAGTCCAGCATCCTGCTGGCACTGCCACAGCAGTCTGGGGGCTCTCATTTGACAAGTGGAGTCCCTCAGGGCTCAGCACTGGCACCAGTCCTGCTTAACATCTCTGTTGGTGCCAGGGACAGTGGCACTGAGGCTCCCTCAGCACCAAGCTGTGTGGTGCTGCTGACAGCTGGAGGGAAGGATCCATCCAGAGGCACCTGGGCAGGCTGCAGAGCTGGGCCCAAGCCACCCTCAGGAGGCTCAACAAGACCAAGGGCAAGGTCCTGCAGCTGGCTCAGGCCAGCCCCAGGCACCAACACAGGCTGGGCAGGGACTGGCTGGAGAGCAGCCCTGCAGGAAAGGCCTTGGGGGTGCTGGGGGAGGAGAAGCTCAGCAGGAGCCAGCAGGGAGCACTTGCAGCCCAGAGAGCCAAGCAGAGCCTGGGCTGCAGCAAGAGAAGTGTGGCCAGCAGGGCCAGGGAGGGGATTCTGCCCCTCTGCTCCACTCTGCTGAGCCCACAGCTGCAGCTCTGGGGCCAGTGCTGGAGCCCCCAGCACAGGAAGGCTCTGGAGGGGCTGGAAGGTGTCCAGAGCAGGGCCAGGAGGAGCAGCAGAGGGCTGGAGCTGCTCTGCTCTGCAGACAGCCTGAGAGAGTTGGGCTTGTGCAGGCTGGAGAGGAGAAGGCTCCCAGGAGCCCTTCTGGTGGCCTTCCAGGATCTGCAGGGGGCTGCAAGCAAGCTGGGGAGGGACTTTGGAGGGGATGAGGGAGGGAGAGGAGTGGTGGGGATGGAGCAAAAGGAGAAGTGGGGAGCTGGAGCTTGGCTGTGAGGAAGAAGTTGTTGTCCAGGAGGGTGGTGAGAGCCTGGCCCAGGTTGCCCAGGGAGGTGGTGGAAGCCTCCTGCCTGGAGGTGTTTGCAGCCAGGCTGGAGGTGGCTGTGAGCAACCTGCTGTGGTGTGAGGTGTCCCTGCCCATGGCAGGGGGTTGGGGCTGGCTGAGCCTTGGGGTCCCTCCCAGCCCTGCCAGCTCTGTGATTTCCCTTCTGCAGCTCTCTGCAGCACAACTGAATTCCTGCAGTCCTCTCTGGCCTCACATTGTGCTCAATATTTGGAGATGTTACTGTCAGGAGATGCAAAATCAGTGAATCACAGAGTCACTAAGGCTGGAAAAGGCCATCAGGCCCAATCACAACCCTACTGCCATGACCACTAAATCTTATCCTGAAGCACTGCATCTACACCTCCAGGCATGGGGACTGCACTGATAGGCTCTTCCAGGCCTGATCATTCTTGCAGCAAAAGAAGCATTTCTTACTTCCAAGCTGAACCATCCCTGACCCAACTCAAACCCCTTTCCTCTTATCCTAGAGAGGCAAAATACTGCCCCCCTGCCCCTTCCTCAGCATCCTTCATGCCCAGTTGTGCAGAGCTGCAACCCACAGAGGGCACTGGCAGCAGGTTTGCTGCTGGCACCCAGCTGGGAGCAGTGGTGACAGCCCTCAGGCTGTGCTGCAGCCAGCCAGAGCTGGGCAGGCTGAGAGCTGGGCAGGGAGCAAGGGAATGAAAATCAACAAGGGCAAGGGCAGAGCCTGGCAGCTGGGCAAGAACAAGCCCAGGCAGTAGGAGAGGTTGGGCACTGAGCTGCTGGAGAGCAGTGAAGGGGACAAGGAGCTGGGGGTGCTGGGGGGTGGGAGGCTGAGCAGGAGCCAGCAAGGAGCTCTGGTGGCCAAGAAGGCCAAGGGCAGCCTGGGCTGCATGAGAAGGGCTGTGGGCAGCAGGTCAGAGAGGTTCTCCTGCCCCTCTGCTCTGCCCTGCTGAGGCCACAGCTGGAATCTGGTGTCCAGGTCTGGGTCACTCAGGTCAGGAAGGGCCTGAGGGAAGTGCTGGAGAGAGTCCATGGCAGAGGCACAGAGCTGCTGCAGGCAGTGGAAGATCTTCCTCAGGAGCAGAGCCTGAGGGAGCTGAGGGCTCTGGAGCTTGGAGAGGAGGAGCCTGAGAGGGGAGCTCCTTGCTGGGGCTAAAGCTGTGCAGGGGCAGTGCCCAGAGGCTGGAGCCAGGCTCTGCTGGGGGCTGCCCAGTGCCAGCACAAGGGGCAGTGGTGGAAGCTGAGGCAGAGGAAGTTGCATGGCAAGAGGAGGAAGAAGTTTTTCCCTGGGAGGGTGCCAGAGGCCTGGAGCAGGCTGCCCAGGGGGGCTGTGGAGTCTCCCTGTGTGGAGAGATTCCAACCCCCCCTGGCTGTGTTGCTGTGTGCCCTGCCCTGGGTGCCCCTGCTCTGGCAGGGCTTGGACTGGAGGAGCTTTGGAAGTCCCTTCCAGACCCTTAACACTCCGATTCTGTGATTCTGCCAAAGGTGCAGGTCTGGTGCCCCAAAGGTAGCCTTTTTGACCAGCTTGGACATCCCTCACCCACCACCAGCCCCCAGTGCCAAGCACCCACCCTACACATCCCCGAGAAATCCTCCTGCAGGCTCCTGGCACAGCTGGGAGCTTGACAGATGGATTGAAGGGGCTTGGCTGGTGAGGGGCTGTAGATCAGTGCCTCTGGTACCTTGTGCAGGGCCCAGTTGCAGCTCTCATCCAGCCAGCTGTTGAAAGTGCACCAGCAAGGTCTGCTGAGAGGTTGCCCCCAGCTGCTGTGGGGGCCAGGCTGCTGTGCAGCACCCACACAGGCACAGAGCCTGGCTCCCCTGCTGGCCATGGCCAAGGGGCAAGGGTAGCTGCTTCTTGCCAGCTCAGACTTCACCAAGAGTCCACTCAGGTGGAGAAGAGCCCAGGCTGTGGTGCTGTGCCACGAGGTGAAGCTCAGCCCTTCAGAAGCAACAGTGGAGGCCAATGTGGTCCCCATCCACAAGAAGGGTCAGATGGAGGAACATGGAAACTCCAGGCCTGGCAGCCTGACCTCAGTGCCAGGGAAAGTGATGGAGCAGATTATCCTGGGGGCAATAACTGCACCTGAAGCATGGCCAAGGGCTCAGGTCCAGCCAGCATGGACTTAGGCAGGGCAGGTCCTGCCTCTCCAACCTGATCTCCTTCTATGCCCAGGTGACTGCCTGGTGGCTGTGGGGCAGGCTGTGGATGTGGTCTGCCTGGACTGCAGCAAGGCCTTTGACACCATCCCCCATAGCAAACTGCTGGCTAAGCTGAGCCCAGAGAGTGGTGGTGAATGGTGCCACAGCCAGTTGGCAGCCAGGCACCAGTGGTGTGCCCCAGGGATCAGAGCTGAGCCCCATGCTCTTTAACATCTTCATTGATGATCTGGAGGAGGGGATTGAGTCAGTCATCAGCAAGTTTGCAGCTGACACCAGGCTGGGAGCAGATGTTGGTCAGTTAGAGGGCAGAAGGGCTCTGCAGAGGGACCTTGCCAGGATGGGCAGAGGCCAAGAGGATGGCACTGAACAAGTCCAAGTGCCAGGGGCTGCACTTTGGCCACAACAGCCCCAGGCAGAGCTACAGGCTGGGGGCAGAGTGGCTGAGAGCAGCCAGGCAGAGAGGGAGCTGGGGGTGCTGGGGGAGAGCAGCTGAAGAGGAGGCAGCAGTGTGCCCAGGGGGCCAAGAAGGCCAAGGGCAGCCTGGCCTGCAGCAGGAAGAGTGTGGCCAGCAGGAGCAGGGAAGTCCTTGTGCCCTGTGCTCAGCACTGCTCAGGCCACACCTGGAGTCCTGTGTCCAGCTCTGGGCCCCTCAGTTTAAAAGTGACATTGAGACACTTGAAGGTGTCCAGAGAAGGGCAACAAGGCTGGGGAGGGGTCTGGGGCACAGCCCTGGGAGGAGAGGCTGAGGGAGCTGGGGTTGCTTAGCCTGGAGAAGAGGAGGCTCAGGGGAGACCTTCTTGCTCTCTCCAACTCCCTGCAGGGAGGTTGGAGCCAGGTGGGGGTTGGGCTCTGCTCCCAGGCCCCCAGCACCAGAACAAGAGGACACAGTCTCAAGCTGTGCCAGGGGAGGTTTAGACTCGAGGTGAGGAGAAAGTTCTTCCCTGAGAGAGTCATTCGCCATTGGAATGTGTTGCCCAGGGAGGTGGTGGAGTCACCATCCCTGGAGGTGTTCAAGAGGGGATTGGATGTGGCACTTGGTGCCATGGTCTAGTCATGAGGTCTGTGGTGAGAGGTTGGACTCGATGATCCTTGAGGTCTCTTCCAATCTTGGTGAGACTGTGAGACTGTGAGACTGTGAGTTCATCCTTCAAAGCATAAAGGCAGCAAGGCAGGGGGAGCCACACTGAACCTCTGCAGGCTCCCTGGGAGCAGGAGCGCTCCTTGAAGCCCTTCAGCTGCATGCCTGGGAGGGCAGAGGCCTGCAGAAACCCTACAGGCAGCAGCCTGGGCCTGCTTTGCTCACTGGTGTCGGACCTGGACGTTCCTTCCACAACAACCACTTCCACCCAGGCCAGGGGGAGCACCCCAGGGGAAGCCCTTGGTGCAGTGGCTCCTGCTTGGGACTACCTTGCTGCCTTCCTTTGTCCCTTCCTTTCCTCCCTTCCTTTTCTCCTTCCTTTGTCCCTTTCTCCCTTTCCTTTGTCCCTTTAATTTTCCCCTTCCTTTGTCCCTTTCTTTTCCCCCTTTCTTTTCCCCTTCCTTTTCCCCTTCCTTTGTCTCTTTCCTTTCCCCCTTTTATTTCCTCCTTCCTTTGTGCCTTTCATTTTTCCCTTCCTTTGCTCCTTTTCCATTTCCTTTCCTTTGTCCCTTTCCTTTTGTCCTTTTCCTTTGTCCCTTCCATTTCCTTTCCTTTGTCCCTTTCCTTTCCCCCTTTCCTTTGCTCCCTTCCATTTCCTTTCCTTTGCCTCTTCAGTGTTGGTCCAAGGGCTGGAAGCTCTGTGCTGACAGGCCCAGCTGGGAGAGTTGGGGCTGTGCAGCCTGGAGAAGAGAAGGCTCCAGGCAGACCACAGAGCAGCCTTGCAGGACCTGAAGGGCTCCAGGAGAGCTGGGGAGGGACTTTGGTCCAAGGCTGGGAGTGCCAGGGGAAGGGGTGATAGCTTCAAACTGGAAGCTGGACAGAGATGAGATACTAGGGGGAAGTGGGGAGAGCCTGGCACAGGTTGCCCAGAGGAGCTGTGGGGGCTCCAACCCTGGAGGTGTTGCAGGCCAGGCTGGATGAGGCCTGGAGCAGGCTGGGCTGGTGGGAGGGGTCCCTGCCCATGGCAGGGGGGTTGACACTGGATGGTCTTTGAGGTCCCTTCCAACCCAACCCATTGTGTGACTCTGCAACCCCTGTGTGGAGCAGGGAGCCTTCTGCACAGCCCCTGGCTGAGCTCTGGGCTGCTCTCAGGGTGCAGGGCTGCAAGCTGAGCGCTGCTGCTGGCTCCATGAGCACCTCAGGCATGACCCTTCACAATAATCACAGAATGACCTGGGCTGGAAGGGAGCTCCAGAGCTCAGCCAGCCCAGCCCCCTGCACTCAGAAGGGACATCCTCCACTGGAGCAGGCTGCCCAGAACCCTCTCCAGCCTCCCCTGCAATAGCTCCAGGCAGGGAGCCTCAACCACCTCCCTGGGCAGCCTGCTGCAGTGTTCCAGCAGCCTCCTGGGGCAGAACTTGTTCCTCACATCCAATCTCAATCTGCTCTGCTCTGCTCTGAAGCCCTTGCCCCTGGTCCCATCTCCTTCCTGCCACTCACAAGAGGAGAAGCTCAAGTGTCAGGGTCCTGTCTGTGGCTTCCTCCTCTTGCACCACTGTGGACTGAGATCTCCTCTCCAGGCTGGCTCCACTCACTCTCCACTGCCCACACTGACACTCAAAGCCTGCTCCAGTACCTGCAAAGGTCCTCTGCTCCTGTTCCCTTCTCTGGATGCTTCCCCTCCTCAAGCCCTTCTTCCAACAAGAGCCTCTCCATGCAGTGAGCTCAGCTCCTGGCCTCTGAGCCTGCCCATCCCTGGATGGGTCAGGTGTGACCAGCAGGGGGAAAATGATTCCCACACCTCTGAAAATGGACAACTCTGTCCTCTAATGGCCACCACTCCTTCTCTGTGGGGAGCTGCCTTGGCCCCCTGGCCCTGGGGTGAGCATCCCTGGAGGAGAGTATCTCTGGAGGGGAGCATCCCTGGAGGAGAGCATCCCTGGAGGGGAGCATCCCTGGAGGAGAGCATCTCTGGAGGAGAGCATCTCTGGAGGGGAGCATCCCTGGAGGAGAGCATCCCTGGAGGGGAGCATCCCTGGAGGAGAGCATCTCTGGAGGAGAGCATCCCTGGAGGAGAGCACCTCTGGAGGAGAGCATCCCTGGAGGGGAGCATCCCTGGAGGGGAGCATCCCTGGAGGAGAGCATCTCTGGAGGAGAGCATCTCTGGAGGGGAGCATCCCTGGAGGAGAGCATCTCTGGAGGGGAGCATCCCTGGAGGAGAGCATCTCTGGAGGAGAGCATCCCTGGAGGGGAGCATCCCTGGAGGAGAGCATCTCTGGAGGAGAGCATCCCTGGAGGAGAGCATCCCTGGAGGAGAGCATCCCTGGAGGGGAGCATCCCTGGGGCTGGTGTGGCCCTGGGTGGTGTGAAGGCAGGAGAGACTCTTTGAGATGCTGTCACTGTCACCAGAAAACCCCTAGGACAGTGGTCTCAGAGGGGCGGCTCTGCCAGGATGGTGCCAGCTTGGCCTGCCTCAAATTGTGCTGCTGGAAACTCAAGTGGGGGAGTCAGTGAGCTGTGTGCACGGCCATGGGGCGGGGGGCACAGGGGAAGCAGAGCCTGGGGGAGTGGCAGCTGACCTCTGCCCATCCCTCTTTGCCTCCTCAGGAGCCTCTGCAGAGCAGCAAAGGAGCAGAAGTCTCTCTTCCATTAGCTGTTTCACTTCCTGCTGCCAGCAGAGGGTCCTGGGGGTGCAGAGAGGATGAGCTCTTGGGGTGGGATCCCCAGGTTGCTCCCTACCCCAGAGCTGCTGTGTGCAGCTCAGCAGTGCTGTGGCAGAGGCCAGGTTAAAGCCCAGCCTGGGAGGTGCTCAGCATTTGCCTGACCTTTGCTTCCATCCTGCTGGCTCTGAGGCAAACATCCCCAAGCTGCTCTCCAAAGCTGCCTTTTCCACAACAGGAACTGGGGGTTTCATTAGACTCACAGAGCTGGCAGGGCTGGAAGGGACCCCAAGGCTCAGCCAGCCCCAACCCCCTGCCATGGGCAGGGACACCTCACACCACAGCAGCTTGCTCACAGCCACCTCCAGCCTGGCTGCAAACACCTCCAGGCAGGAGGCTTCCACCACCTCCCTGGGCAACCTGGGCCAGGCTCTCACCACCCTCCTGGCCAACAACTTCTTCCTCACAGCCAAGCTCCAGCTCCCCACTTCTCCTTTTGCTCCAGCCCCCCCACTCCTATCTCTCCCTCACCCCCTCCAAAGTCCCTCCCCAGCTTGCTTGCAGCCCCCTGCAGATCCTGGAAGGCCACCAGAAGGGCTCCTGGGAGCCTTCTCCTCTCCAGCCTGCACAAGCCCAACTCTCTCAGGCTGTCTGCAGAGCAGAGCAGCTCCAGCCCTCTGCTCCTCCTCCTGGCCCTGCTCTGGACACCTTCCAGCCCCTCCAGAGCCTTCCTGTGCTGGGGGCTCCAGCACTGGCCCCAGAGCTGCAGCTGTGGTCTCAGCAGAGTGGAGCAGAGGGGCAGAATCCCCTCCCTGGCCCTGCTGGCCACACTTTGCAGGTTTGCTAATCCCAGCAGGGTGTAGGGCAGTGAGAGTTCAGCTTTTGGCCTAGAATTGTTCCAGCCTCGATCTCTAAAGAGCATCAGCCCTGCACAGCCCAGGGGCACTGCTGGAACAGCCTGTGAGCAGCTGGAGCACCACAACCTCTTTGTGCTGGCAGGTTCAGGACTGCTTAGCCTGGAGGAGGCTCAGGGGAGACCTTCTTGCTCTCTCCAACTCCCTGCAGGGAGGCTGGAGCCAGGAGGGGGTTGGTCTCTTCTCCCAGGCCCCCAGCACCAGAACAAGAGGACACAGTCTCAAGCTGTGCCAGGGGAGGTTCAGGCTGGAGGTGAGGAGAAAGTTCTTCCCAGAAGGAGTGATTTGCCCTTGGGATGTGCTGCCCAGGGAGGTGGTGGAGTCCCCATCCCTGAAGGTGTTCAGGAGGGGATTGGATGTGGCACTTGGAGCCATGGTTTGGCTTTCAGGAGGTGCTGGCTGTTAGGTCATAGGTTGGAGCTGATGATCTCTGAGGTCTTTTCCAATCTGCTTGACTCTGTGATTCTGTGCTTCCTGAGCCTCCCATTGTGCCCTGCTGGGGAATGGCCATGTGCAGGCTCTCTGCTCAGCAGCTGCCAGCTGCAGCTCTGAGCTGGGAGGTGCTGAGCTGGGATTTTCTGTGCACTGGGAGAAGCTGGGGAAGGAGAGGGGCTGAGCCCCTGCCCCCCTGCCAGACCAGCCCCTTTCCCCCTGCTCTGGGTGAGGGAAGCAGCTGCTGGCACCCAGCCTGACCTATATTCCCCTGCTGAGCACTCCCTAATCTGGGCTGAAAACAACATCACAACACAAAACAAAACAAAAAGTCAAAGGCTGGGCAAATGTGAGCATGGCAGGGGCAGCCTGCAGCTCAGACAGCAGACCACAGCCTGGGCTGCAGCCAAAGCAGCACTGCCAGAGCTGCAGAGAGGAGATTCTGCCACTGGGCTCTGCTCTGGGGAGACCTCACCTGCAGGGCTGTGTGCAGGGCTGGAGCCCTCAGCACAGCAAGGACCTGGGGCTGATGGAGAGGCTCCAGAGGAGGCCATGGACATGCTCAGGGGTTGGAGCAGCTCTGCTGTGGGCACAGGCTGAGGGAGCTGGGGGTGTTCAGCTTGGAGGAGGCTCCAGGTAGACCTCAGAGCAGCCTGCCAGGACCTGAAGGCAAGGCAGCAGGGACAGAGTCCTGCTGGTGCTTGGCCCTGGGAATCCCTCAGCCTGCCCCTGAACAGGCTCTGCGTGGGCTGCAACCCCTTGGGGGGCACTTGAGTGTCCCCTGTGCTGTCTGCTCCTCCCACAGCTGCCACCTCTGCCCTGCTGCCCCCCAGGGTGGGGCCCAAGCTGTGGAAGTGCCCTTGGTGTGCAGCCCAGCCCTTGGCAGTGACTGTGCCATCAGCTTGTGCCTGCCAGCAGCAGCCCCTGGCTGTGCCAAGCTGCCCTGAGCTGCAGAGAGTGCCTGAGGGAGCAGAGCCTGGGCTGGGAGTCACAGCCCTGAGCAGAGGCAGCTCTGCCCTGGCTCTCAGCAGGCCAGGAGCTCTCCCCATTCTTGCTTTCATGAGCACAACTGGGCTGCTGCTGACTGCACTGCACCCAGGACAGGCAGCGTCCTCCAGGGGCACAACACTGCCAGGGACATCATCAGGCTCCTGAAGGAGCTCTGGCAGGCATCTGGAACCAGGGGGGCAGAGAACGTTGGGCTGAGACATCTGCTGGGCAGGCAACTCCTGTGCCTCACTGCAAAGCTGTCTGTGCATGGAGATGTGTCTGTGCCTGGAGGGGAGATGGTCAGAGCCTGAGGGGAGATGGTCAGAGCCTGAGGGGAGATGGTTAGAGACTGAGGGGAGATGGTCAGAGCTTGAGGGGAGATGGTCAGAGCCTAAGGGGAGATGGTCAGAGCCTGAGGGGAGATGGTCAGAGCCTGAGGGGAGATGGTTAGAGACTGAGAGGAGATGGTCAGAGCCTGAGGGGAGATGGTTAGAGACTGAGAGGAGATGGTCAGAGCCTGAGGGGAGATGGTCAGAGCCTAAGGGGAGATGGTCAGAGCCTGAGGGGAGATGTTCAGAGCCTGAGGGGAGATGGTTAGAGACTGAGAGGAGATGGTCAGAGCCTGAGGGGAGATGGTCAGAGTCTAAGGGGAGATGGTCAGAGCTTGGGTTGTTTACACCTTTCCTGGCAGCCCAGCTGGAGAGCAGTGCCAGGAGCTGCCCCAGCACTGATGCCCATGGCCAGGGCTGGAGAGCAGTGCCAGGAGCTGCCCCAGCACTGATGCCCATGGCCAGGGCAGGTGTGCCCCAGCAGACATGTGCCCTGTGAGGCTCTATGCCAGCCCTGCCCCTGCCATGGCTCCTGATGCTCCAAGCAGGAGCAGACTCTGCACCCTCAGGGGTTTCAGTGTTGCTTCAAGCTAGGCTGCTCCGCTCCTCCCCAGTGTTTCCCTGGCTCCTAAGCAGGGATCAGAGTCCTGGGGGGCTGCTGGAGCTCAGGGGCTGGGACGTGGAAGCCCCCAAAAGCTTCACTGTAAGCAAAGCAAGCTCAGAGAGCACAGAGCTGGCCAAGAGCAACCCACCCTGCCCCCAGCACTCCTGAGGGCACCCCAGCAGCTCTTCCTGCCTTTAATTTTCTTCCTGCAAGATAGAGGGCTGGGATGTTGGCAGCAGCATCCAACCCATGGCAAAAGGAATCCAGTAGGAGTCTGGCCTGGGCTCAGCAGCTGCTAGAGATGAGACCTCACAGCCTCGGCCAGGCTGACAGCAGACTCCAGGCAGCCATCGACGGTGGAGCGAGTGAATCCATCCCCCCCACAGAGCAGCAGGGGCTCAGTGTGAAGGATCATCCTCCCTGGGCTGCTGGGCACAGCTTTGGTGACCTGGAAAGTGAACAAGGAAGAGCTCAGAGGGAGCTGCTGGGGTAGGTTCAGGCTATGCCTTCAACATTTTCCACAGAGCTGGAGCAGAAAGGGAGCAAAATTAAATCACAGACCCACAGAGCTGGAAGGGCTGGGAGGGACCCCAAGGCTCAGCCAGCCCCAACCCCCTGCCATGGGCAGGGACACCTCACACCACAGCAGGTTGCTCACAGCCACCTCCAGCCTGGCTGCAAACACCTCCAGGCAGGAGGCTTCCACCACCTCCCTGGGCAACCTGGGCCAGGCTCTCACCACCCTCCTGGACAACAACTTCTTCCTCACAGCCAAGCTCCAGCTCCCCACTTCTCCTCTTGCTCCATCCCCACCACTCCTAGCCATCCCTCACCCCCTCCAAAGTCCCTCCCCAGCTTGCTTGCAGCCCCCTGCAGATCCTGGAAGGCCACCAGAAGGGCTCCTGGGAGCCTTCTCCTCTCCAGCCTGCACAAGCCCAACTCTCTCAGGCTGTCTGCAGAGTAGAGCAGCTCCAGCCCTCTGCTCCTCCTCCTGGCCCTGCTCTGGACACCTTCCAGCCCCTCCAGAGCCTTCCTGTGCTGGGGGCTCCAGCACTGGCCCCAGAGCTGCAGCTGTGGGCTCAGCAGAGTGGAGCAGAGAGGGAGATCCCTAGAGCAGAGGTTAGGAAGGTACTGTGAGCTCACAGCAGCAAAGGCAGGGGGCTTCCAAACCCTCTCCCCACCCCAGACATGGAACTGTTCAGCAAAGGCAAGGCAGTTGGCCACTTTCAAGGCAGCCTGGGACTGACCAGATGCCCTTTCTGGGTGGGAAGTGAGGTGGACTTCAGAGTAGCAGCTGCCAAGAGGCCCTGCCCAGCACACCCAGAGCCCTGGGACAAGCCTTGCTCCCTCCAGCTCTGCTGCAGGGCTCTCCTTGGCAGGAGTGGCAGTGCCAGAGACACAACCACCCCTGTCCCTGTCTCAGCAGGGCAGGTTCTGCACCAGCTTGCTTTGGGGAATGCCTTTGTGCCATTCTCAAAGCCAGCCCTGCACTCACTTTAAAGACCATTCTCCTGCTCTGTACAATCACAGAGTGCTCTGGGCTGGAAGGGAGCTCCAGAGCTCAGCCAGCCCAGCCCCCTGCACTCAGCAGGGACATCCTCCACTGGAGCAGGCTGCCCAGAGCCCTCTCCAGCCTCCCCTGCAATAGCTCCAGGCAGGGAGCCTCAACCACCTCCCTGGGCAGCCTGCTGTAGTGTTCCAGCAGCCTCCTGGGGCAGAACTTGTTCCTCACATCCAATCTCAATCTCCTGGAAGCCCTCAGCTGGGAGCCAGGCTGGGAGAGTTGGCCTTGGGCAGCCCGCAGGGGAGAAGGCTGCAGGGAGCCCTCCTGGTGGCCTTGCAGTGCTCCAAGGGCCCAGCAGAAAGCTGGGGACAGACTGCTGAGCAGGGCCTCTTGTGCCAGGCCAAGGGGGGATGGTTTGGCCTGCAAGAGGGAGCTTGAGAGTGGAGAGAAGAAGAAATGTTTGGTGGTGAGGGTGGGGAGAGCCTGGCCCAGGCTGCCCAGGGAGCTGCCCCATGGCTGGCAGCAGTGCAGGGCAGGTTGTGTGGGGCTGGGAGCTTGGGGCTGTCCCTGCTGGCTGCTTGACCTGAAGTGGAGCTTCCAACCCAATCCATTCTGTACTCTGTGGTTCCTTAAATCCCAGCTCAGCCCTGGTTGTGTGGCACAGCCCTCTTGGACCTCCACCCTCCAAGACCTCAACACTCAGCTAGACAAAGGCATGGCTGAGGTCGCCTACTGCTGGCAGCAGATCTGCTTTGAGCAGCAGCTTGGCCCAGAGCCCTGCAGAGAGGTCCCTCCTGAGATGCCCTCTGGAGGGGTCCAGTCCCTCACAGCCACACACAGCCACAGAATGCCTCAGACTGGAAGGGAGCTCAAAGCTCATCCAGCTCCAGCCCCTGCCACGGGCAGGGACACCTCCCAGCAGCCCAGCTTGCTCAGGGCCTCGTCCAGCCTGGCCTTGGACCCCTCGGGGAGGGGGCAGCCGCTGCTGCTGTGTTTCCCCAGTGCCCCTGCCACAGGGGCAGGATGGGTTGGGAAGCTCTGGCTGCCGAGGGTGCCCTTGCTGCCATCCAAGGAGGGCAGCCAGCAGCGCAGCTGTGCTGCAGAGCAGGCAGGGGCGGTCTGGGAGCCCTAATCCCTCCTCCCGCAGGGGGAATTGCCCTCAATGGCTGCTCTTTAATCCCGGGACCGGGGCTGGGCCCCGAGGGGGAGGTCCTCCCCAGATGTAATTAACAAGCAGCACAAATCCCTGCCCCAGGGGGCAGCGGGGGAAGGATGCACACAGCTCAGCAGGGCCCTTGGCTCCTATGGGCCACAGCTGAAAGCAAAGATGGCTTGAGGAGGGAGAGGGAGAAGGAAAGGGAGAGGGAGGGGGAGAGGGAGAGGGAGGAGGGGGAGGGGGAGGGGGAGGGAGAGGGAGGAGGGAGAGGGAGGAGGGAGAGGGAGGAGGGAGAGGGAGAGGGAGAGGGGAGGGAGAGGGAGAGGGGAGGGAGAGGGAGAGGGAGAGGGAGAGGGGGAGGGGGAGGGGGGGGGGGGGGGAGGGAGAGGGAGAGGGAGAGGGAGAGGGAGAGGGAGAGGGAGAGGGAGAGGGAGAGGGAGAGGGAGAGGGAGAGGGAGAGGGAGAGGGAGAGGGAGAGGGAGAAGGAGCCCTTCCCCAGCTCTGGCCTGGAGGCAGTGATTGTTTCACAGGGGCTCTGCACTGGGCTGACACTGTCCCTGCCCAGACTCCTTAGCAGGCTCAGGCAGACTGACCTCCATCCAGCAAATTACAGCCTGCTGCTCATGCCCCTGGGACACAGCACCCAGCAGCTGCTGCAGCCTCTGGCTTTGGCGAGCAGCAGCCTGGCCCAGAACAGGCAAGAGGGGCAGGAGAAGAAGGAGAGAAGAGCTGGGAGCTAAACATTGCTTAGGGAAGATAAGAGAGCATCACAGCATCACAGAGTGCTCTGGGCTGGGAGGGAGCTCCAGAGCTCAGCCAGCCCAGCCCCCTGCACTCAGCAGGGACATCCTCCACTGGAGCAGGCTGCCCAGAGCCCTCTCCAGCCTCCCCTGCAATAGCTCCAGGCACGGAGCCTCAACCACCTCCCTGGGCAGCCTGCTGCAGTGTTCCAGCAGCCTCCTGGGGCACAACTTGTTCCTCACAGCCAATCTCAATCTGCTCTGCTCTGCTTTGCAGCCCTTGCTCCTGCTCCTGTCCCTGCAGGCCTTTGGGAGCAGTCTCTCTGCAGCCTTCTTGTAGCCTCTTCAGGTCCTGGCAGGCTGCTCTGAGGTGTCCCCCAGCTCCCTCAGCCTGTCACAGTATTTCACAGTATCACAGTATCACTTAGGTTGGAAAGGACCTCGAGGATCATCGAGTCCAACCTATCAACACAGACCCCATGCCTAGACCATGGCACCAAGTGCCACGTCCAATCTCCCCTTGAACGCCTCCAGGGTCGATGACTCCACCACCTCCCTGGGCAACCCGTTCCAATGCCGAACGACTCGCTCGGTGAAGAACTTCCTCCTCACCTCGAGTCTGAACCTCCCCTGGCGCAGCTTGAGACTGTGTCCTCTTGTTCTGGTGCTGGGTGCCTGGGAGAAGAGGCCAACCCCTTCCTGGCTACAACCTCCTTTCAGGTAGTTGTAGAGGGCAATGAGGTCACCACTGAGCCTCCTCTTCTCCAGGCTAAACAACCCCAGCTCCCTCAGCCTCTCCTCACAGGGCTTGTGTTCAAGGCCTCTCCCCAGCCTTGTTGCCCTTCTCTGGACACGCTCAAGTGTTTCGATGTCCTTCTTAAACTGAGGGGCCCAGAACTGGACACAGGACTCAAGGTGCAGCCTAACCAAAGCAGAGTACAGGGGCACAATGACCTCCCTGCTCCTGCTGGCCACACTATTCCTAATGCAGGTCAGGATGCCATTGGCCCTCCTGGCCACCTGGGCACACTGCTGGCTCATATTCAGGTGGCTGTCAATCAGCACCCCCAGGTCCCTCTCTGTTTGGGAGCTCTCCAGCCACTCCGACCCCAGCCTATAGCTCTGCATGGGATTGCCCTCACAGCAGAGATGCTCTCCAACCCCCTGATCATCTTCATGGCCTCCTCTGGACCCTCTCCCGCAGCTCCAGGTCCTTCCTGTGCCGAGGGCTCCAGAGCTGGATGCAGCCCTGCAGAGCAGTGCAAAGCAGAGCAGTGCAGAGCAGAGCAGAGCAGAGCAGTGCAGATCAGAGCAGTGCAGAGCAGTGCAGACCAGAGCAGGGCAGAGCAGTGCAGAGCAGAGCAGGGCAGAGCAGAGCAGAGCAGTGCAGAACAGAGGAGATCAGAGCAGAGCAGAGCAGAGCAGTGCAGAGCAGAGCAGAGCAGAACAGAGCAGAGCAGAACAGAGCAGAACAGAGCAGAGCAGAACAGAACAGAGCAGAGCAGAGCAGTGCAGTGCAGGGCAGAGCAGAGCAGAACAGAGCAGGGCAGAACAGAGCAGTGCAGAGCAGAGCAGTGCAGAGCAGAGCAGTGCAGGGCAGAGCAGGGCAGAGCAGAGCAGTGCAGATCAGAGCAGGGCAGAGAAGTGCAGAGCAGAGCAGAGCAGAGCAGTGCAGGGCAGAGCAGAACAGTGCAGTGCAGTGCAGGGCAGAGCAGAGCAGAGCAGAACAGAACAGAGCAGAACAGAGCAGAGCAGAGCAGTGCAGTGCAGGGAAGAGCAGTGCAGTGCAGGGAAGAGCAGTGCAGGGAAGAGCAGTGCAGTGCAGGGAAGAGCAGTGCAGAGCAGAGCAGTGCAGAGCAGAGCAGTGCAGTGCAGAGCAGAGCAGAACAAAGCAGGGCAGAGCAGAGCAGAGCAAAGCAGGGCAGAGCAGAGCAGAGCAAAGCAGGGCAGAGCAGTGCAGGGCAGGGCAGAGCAGTGCAGAGCAGAGCAGTGCAGGGCAGAGCAGTGCAGAGCAGAGCAGTGCAGAGCAGAGCAGTGCAGTGCAGAGCAGAGCAGAGCAAAGCAGGGCAGAGTAGTGCAGGGCAGGGCAGAGCAGAGCAGAGCAGTGCAGTGCAGAGCAGAGCAGTGCAGAGCAGAGCAGGGCAGAGCAGAGCAGAGCAGAGCAGTGCAGAGCAGAGCAGAGTAGAGCAGGGCAGAGCAGAGCAGAGCAGAGGAGTGCAGGGCAGAGCAGAGCAGAGCAGAGTAGAGCAGGGCAGAGCAGAGCAGAGCAGAGGAGTGCAGAGCAGAGCAGTGCAGTGCAGAGCAGTGCAGGGCAGAGCAGTGCAGAGCAGAGTAGAGCAGGGCAGAGCAGAGCAGAGCAGAGGAGTGCAGGGCAGAGCAGTGCAGAGCAGAGCAGTGCAGGGCAGAGCAGAGCAGAGCAGAGGAGTGCAGAGCAGAGCAGAGCAGAGCAGAGGAGTGCAGGGCAGAGCAGAGCAGAGCAGAGTAGAGCAGGGCAGAGCAGAGGAGTGCAGGGCAGAGCAGTGCAGAGCAGAGCAGTGCAGGGCAGAGCAGTGCAGAGCAGAGCAGTGCAGAGCAGAGCAGTGCAGTGCAGAGCAGAGCAGAGCAAAGCAGGGCAGAGTAGTGCAGGGCAGGGCAGAGCAGAGCAGAGCAGTGCAGTGCAGAGCAGAGCAGTGCAGAGCAGAGCAGGGCAGAGCAGAGCAGAGCAGAGCAGTGCAGAGCAGAGCAGAGTAGAGCAGGGCAGAGCAGAGCAGAGCAGAGGAGTGCAGGGCAGAGCAGAGCAGAGCAGAGTAGAGCAGGGCAGAGCAGAGCAGAGCAGAGGAGTGCAGGGCAGAGCAGAGCAGAGCAGAGCAGTGCAGGGCAGAGCAGTGCTGAGCAGGGCAGAGCAGAGCAGGGCAGAGCAGAGCAGAGCAGTGCAGGGCAGAGCAGTGCTGAGCAGGGCAGAGCAGAGCAGGGCAGAGCAGGGCAGAGCAGAGCAGGGCAGGGCAGTGCAGGGCAGAGCAGAGCAGAGCAGTGCAGAGTAGGGCAGAGCAGTGCAGGGCAGAGCAGAGCAGAGCAGTGCAGAGCAGGGCAGAGCAGTGCAGGGCAGAGCAGAGCAGAGCAGTGCAGAGCAGAGCAGAGCAGTGCAGAGCAGTGCAGAGCAGAGCAGGGCAGGGCAGAGCAGTGCAGAGCAGAGCAGTGCAGAGCAGTGCAGAGCAGAGCAGTGCAGAGCAGGGCAAAGCAGAGCAGGGCAGAGCAGAGCAGTGCAGGGCAGAACAGTGCAGAGCAGTGCAGGGCAGAGCAGAACAGAACAGAGTAGAGCAGAGCAGAGCAGTGCAGTGCAGGGCAGAGCAGAGCAGTGCAGTGCAGGGCAGAGCAGAGCAGAGCAGGGCAGAGCAGAGCAGGGCAGAGCAGTGCAGTGCAGGGCAGAGCAGTGCAGAGCAGGGCAGAGCAGAGCAGGGCAGAGCAGTGCAGTGCAGGGCAGAGCAGAGCAGAGCAGTGCAGAGCAGAGCAGTGCAGAGCAGTGCAGTGCAGTGCAGAGCAGTGCAGAGCAGTGCGGAGCAGTGCAGAGCAGGGCAGAGCAGTGCAGGGCAGAGAGCGGTGCAGTGCAGAACAGTGCAGTGCAGGGCAGAGCAGAGCAGAGCAGTGCAGAGCAGAGCAGAGCAGTGCAGGCCAGAGCAGTGCAGAGCAAAGCAGGGCAGAGCAGAGCAGAGCAAAGCAGGGCAGAGCAGAGCAGAGCAAAGCAGAGCAGAGCAGGGCAGGGCAGAGCAGAGCAGTGCAGAGCAGAGCAGTGCAGAGCAGAGCAGTGCAGAGCAGAGCAGTGCAGTGCAGGGCAGAGCAGTGCAGAGCAGAGCAGTGCAGTGCAGAGCAGAGCAGAGCAAAGCAGGGCAGAGCAGTGCAGGGCAAGGCAGTGCAGAGCAGAGCAGTGCAGTGCAGAGCAGAGCAGAACAGAGCAGGGCAGAACAGAGCAGTGCAGAGCAGAGCAGTGCAGAGCAGAGCAGTGCAGGGCAGAGCAGGGCAGAGCAGAGCAGTGCAGATCAGAGCAGGGCAGAGAAGTGCAGAGCAGAGCAGAGCAGAGCAGTGCAGGGCAGAGCAGAACAGTGCAGTGCAGTGCAGGGCAGAGCAGAGCAGAGCAGAACAGAACAGAGCAGAACAGAGCAGAGCAGAGCAGTGCAGTGCAGGGAAGAGCAGTGCAGTGCAGGGAAGAGCAGTGCAGGGAAGAGCAGTGCAGTGCAGGGAAGAGCAGTGCAGAGCAGAGCAGTGCAGAGCAGAGCAGTGCAGTGCAGAGCAGAGCAGAACAAAGCAGGGCAGAGCAGAGCAGAGCAAAGCAGGGCAGAGCAGTGCAGGGCAGGGCAGGGCAGAGCAGTGCAGAGCAGAGCAGTGCAGGGCAGAGCAGTGCAGAGCAGAGCAGTGCAGGGCAGAGCAGTGCAGAGCAGAGCAGTGCAGAGCAGAGCAGTGCAGTGCAGAGCAGAGCAGAGCAAAGCAGGGCAGAGTAGTGCAGGGCAGGGCAGAGCAGAGCAGAGCAGTGCAGTGCAGAGCAGAGCAGTGCAGAGCAGAGCAGGGCAGAGCAGAGCAGGGCAGAGCAGAGCAGAGCAGAGCAGTGCAGAGCAGAGCAGAGTAGAGCAGGGCAGAGCAGAGCAGAGCAGAGGAGTGCAGGGCAGAGCAGAGCAGAGCAGAGTAGAGCAGGGCAGAGCAGAGCAGAGCAGAGGAGTGCAGAGCAGAGCAGTGCAGTGCAGAGCAGTGCAGGGCAGAGCAGTGCAGAGCAGAGTAGAGCAGGGCAGAGCAGAGCAGAGCAGAGGAGTGCAGGGCAGAGCAGTGCAGGGCAGAGCAGAGCAGAGCAGTGCAGAGCAGGGCAGAGCAGAGCAGTGCAGAGCAGAGCAGAGCAGTGCAGAGCAGAGCAGAGCAAAGCAGGGCAGAGCAGTGCAGGGCAAGGCAGTGCAGAGCAGAGCAGTGCAGTGCAGAGCAGAGCAGTGCAGAGCAGTGCAGGGCAGAGCAGAGCAGAGCAGAGCAGTGCAGGGCAGAGCAGAGCAGTGCAGTGCAGGGCAGAGCAGAGCAGAGCAGTGCAGAGCAGAGCAGAACAGAACAGAGCAGAGCAGAGCAGTGCTAAGCAGGGCAGAGCAGAGCAGGGCAGAGCAGAGCAGGGCAGAGCAGTGCAGGGCAGAGCAGAGCAGAGCAGTGCAGAGCAGGGCAGAGCAGTGCAGGGCAGAGCAGAGCAGAGCAGTGCAGAGCAGGGCAGAGCAGAGCAGTGCAGAGCAGAGCAGAGCAGAGCAGAACAGAACAGAGCAGAGCAGGGCAGTGCAGTGCAGGGCAGAGCAGTGCAGGGCAGTGCAGACCAGAGCAGGGCAGAGCAGTGCAGGGCAGAGCAGAACAGAGCAGAGCAGAGCAGTGCAGTGCAGGGCAGAGCAGTGCAGGGCAGTGCAGTGCAAAGCAGGGCAGAGCAGAGCAGAGCAGTGCAGGGCAGAGCAGAGCAGAGCAGTGCAGAACAGAGTAGAGCAGAACAGAACAGAGCAGAGCAGAGCAGTGCAGTGCAGGGCAGAGCAGAGCAGAGCAGTGCAGGGCAAAGCAGGGCAGAGCAGAGCAGAGCAGTGCAGAGCAGAGCAGGGCAGTGCAGTGCAGGGCAGTGCAGTGCAAAGCAGGGCAGAGCAGAGCAGAGCAGTGCAGGGCAGAGCAGAGCAGAGCAGTGCAGAACAGAGTAGAGCAGAACAGAACAGAGCAGAGCAGAGCAGTGCAGTGCAGGGCAGAGCAGTGCAGAGCAGTGCAGTGCTAAGCAGGGCAGAGCAGAGCAGAGCAGTGCAGAGCAGAGCAGGGCAGTGCAGTGCAGGGCAGAGCAGAGCAGAGCAGTGCAGGGCAGAGCAGAGCAGAGCAGTGCAGGGCAGAGCAGAACAGAGCAGAGCAGAGCAGTGCAGTGCAGGGCAGAGCAGTGCAGAGCAGTGCAGAGCAGAGCAGGGCAGTGCAGTGCAGGGCAGAGCAGAGCAGTGCAGGGCAGAGCAGAGCAGTGCAGGGCAGAGCAGAGCAGAGCAGAGCAGTGCAGTGCAGGGCAGAGCAGTGCAGAGCAGGGCAGAGCAGAGCAGGGCAGAGCAGTGCAGGGCAGAGCAGAGCAAAGCAGGGCAGAGCAGAGCAGGGTAGAGCAGTGCAGGGCAGAGCAGAGCAGAGCAGAGCAGGGCAGAGCAGAGCAGGGCAGAGCAGTGCAGTGCAGGGCAGAGCAGAGCAGGGCAGAGCAGTGCAGGGCAGAGCAGAGCAGAGCAGAGCAGGGCAGAGCAGAGCAGGGCAGAGCAGTGCAGGGCAGGGCAGAGCAGAGCAGGGCAGAGCAGTGCAGGGCAGAGCAGAGCAGAGCAGTGCAGAGCAGAGCAGAACAGAGGAGAGCAGAGCAGTGCAGGGCAGGGCAGAGCAGAGCAGTGCAGTGCAGTGCAGAGCAGAGCAGAGCAGAGCAGTGCAGAACAGAGCAGAGCAGAACAGAATAGAGCAGAGCAGAGCAGTGCAGTGCAGGGCAGAGCAGTGCAGAGCAGAGCAGTGCAGAGCAGAGCAGTGCAGTGCAGACCAGAGCAGAAGAAAGCAGGGCAGAGCAGAGCAGAGCAAAGCAGGGCAGAGCAGTGCAGAGCAGAGCAGTGCAGAGCAGAGCAGTGCAGTGCAGAGCAGAGCAGTGCAGTGTAGAGCAGAGCAGAGCAAAGCAGGGCAGAGCAGTGCAGGGCAGGGCAGAGCAGAGCAGTGCAGTGCAGGGCAGAGCAGAGCAGAGCAGTGCAGAGCAGAGCAGAACAGAACAGAGCAGAGCAGAGCAGTGCTGAGCAGGGCAGAGCAGAGCAGGGCAGAGCAGTGCAGAACAGAGCAGAGCAGAACAGAACAGAGCAGAGCAGTGCAGGGCAGAGCAGAGCAGAGCAGTGCAGAGCAGAGCAGAGCAGAACAGAGCAGAGCAGAGCAGTGCAGTGCAGGGCAGAGCAGAGCAGAGCAGGGCAGAGCAGTGCAGGGCAGGGCAGTGCAAAGCAGGGCAGAGCAGAGCAGAGCAGTGCAGAGCAGAGCAGAGCAGTGCAGTGCAGTGCAGAGCAGAGCAGAGCAGTGCAGGGCAGAGCAGAGCAGAGCAGTGCAGAACAGAGTAGAGCAGAACAGAACAGAGCAGAGCAGAGCAGTGCAGGGCAGTGCAGTGCAGGGCAGGGCAGTGCAGTGCAGTGCAGAGCAGAGCAGAACAAAGCAGGGCAGTGCAGAGCAGAGCAGAACAGTGCAGTGCAGAGCAGAGCAGAGCAGTGCAGTGCAGTGCAGGGCAGAGCAGAGCAGAGCAGAGCAGAGCAGAGCAGTGCAGGGCAGAGCAGGGCAGAGCAGAACAGTGCAGAGCAGAGCAGAACAGAACAGAACAGAACAGAGCAGTGCAGAGCAGAGCAGAACAGAGCAGAGTGGTGCAGGGTAGAGCAGTGCAGAGCAGAGCAGAGCAGAGCGGTGCAGAGCAGTGCAGAGGGTCAGCCTCTTGCAGCAGTCTGATGCCTGGGTGTCATTTTGTAACAGGAGAGGGAGGTTTCATAGCTCCTGATGGTTCAAGAGGGACTCAGAAGGGATGGAGAGGGCCCTTTGGTAGAGGCGGGTGGTGAGAGGCTGAGGGGCTTCCAGCTGGCAGAAGCTGGCTTTAGGGAAGGCCTCAGCAGAAAGTTCCTCCCCAGGAGGGTGCTGAGGCACTGGAACTGGCTGCCCATGGAGGCTGTGCAGGCTCCAAGCCTGGCAGTGCTGGAAGTCAGGTTGGATGGGGCCCAGAGCAGGGTGGGCTGGAGGGAGGTGTCCCTGCCCGTGGCAGGCTGGGACCAGCCCCGGATTCCATAATGTGAGAAGGGGGTTGTGGACAGCAGGAGTTCATTCCTCCAGGCCCTGCTGCAGCTGCCCCTAAAGCACAGAGTGCCAGGCCCAAGGTCACCCTGGCAGGGAAGAAGTTTCTTCTAATGCCCAACCTAGACTTCTTCTGGTACAGCTTGAGGCTCTTCCCTCTTGCCTTGTCTCTCCTCACTAGGGAGCAGAGCCCAGCCCCCAGCTGGCTGCAGCCTCCTCTCAGGAGCTGCAGAGAGCAAGGAGGTCTCCCTCAGCCTCCTCTGCTCCACACTCAACCCCCCCAGCTCCCTCAGCTGCTCCTCCCCAGCCCTCTTCTCCAGACTCTTCCCCAGCTCTCTTGCCCTTCTCTGGCCCTGCTCCAGCCCTCCAGCTCCTGCTGGCAGGGA
The DNA here is from genome assembly GCA_011125475.1 of Melanerpes aurifrons. Taxonomy (NCBI): domain Eukaryota; kingdom Metazoa; phylum Chordata; class Aves; order Piciformes; family Picidae; genus Melanerpes; species Melanerpes aurifrons. The sequence goes on along the minus strand of WWNC01000002.1, from coordinate 3,125,107 downwards.
GGGCCCAGAGCTGAAGCCAAGACTCCAAGCTGGGGCAGGATAGGTTCCCTGGATGGACAACTCAGTGGATACAGAAGTGGCTTGAGGGCTGCACCCAAAGGCTGGCTGTCAATGGTCCATGGCCAAGGGGAGGCCAGGGACAAGTGGAGTCCCTCAGGGCTCAGCACTGGCACCAGTGCTGCTTAACATCTCTGTTGGTGCCAGGGACAGTGGCACTGAGGCTCCCTCAGCACCAAGCTGTGTGGTGCTGCTGACAGCTGGAGGGAAGGATCCATCCAGAGGCACCTGGGCAGGCTGCAGAGCTGGGCCCAAGCCAACCTCAGGAGGCTCAACAAGGCCAAGGGCAAGGTCCTGCAGCTGGCTCAGGGCAACTCCAGGCACCAATACAGGCTGGGCAGGGACTGGCTGGAGAGCAGCCCTGCAGGAAAGGCCTTGGGGGTGCTGGGGGAGGAGAAGCTCAGCAGGAGCCAGCAGGGAGCACTTGCAGCCCAGAGAGCCAAGCAGTGGCATTGAGGCTCCCTCAGCACCCCAGACCCTTCCCCAGCTCTGTTGCCCTGCTCTGGGCTTGCTCCAGCCCCTCAGTGTACCCCTGGGAGTGAGGGCCTTTTCAAAGTGACCACAGTGGGACTTTGGTTTGAGTCATCTGAAACCTGAAATCCTCTGCTGAGGTCACTTTTACACAACCACTGGGGGAAAAAATGCTCTGCCCTGGGAAGGGAATTGCAAACTGCTGTGCTGCTGAGACCTGGCTCCTACACTGGCTGCAGATCAAGGGCTAGGAGCAGACTTCTCCCCTGCCATCTGCAGAGACTCTCTGCCAGATGTCATTAAAAGGAACAAAAACATGTTAAGAGGACTTGCTTGAAGCAAATATTTTGCACCAACTTCCACATTCAGCTTCAGCAGAGATCATTTAACTGAAGAGGCTTTGGGTAAACACAGAGCTCCTCTCCCATGCTTCACAGCACCACAGAGTATGAGGGGTGGGAAGGGACCCCCAGAGATCCCCCAGCCCAGCCCCCTGCCAGGGCAGGGCACCCAGAACACAGCCAGGGGGGTTGGAAGCTCTCCACACCAGGAGACTCCACAGCCTCTCTGGGCAGCCTGCTCCAGGCCTCCAGCAGCCTCACAGGGACAGAGGTTTCCCTCCTCTTCCCCTGGCACCTCCTCTGCTCCAGCTTGCCCCCAGTGCCCCTTGTGCTGCCCTTGGCCAGCCCTGAGCAGAGCCTGGCTCCAGCCCTGCACACCTTGATCCCCAGCACTGAGGGCAGCCCTCAGCTCCTCTGCTCCCAGCTCCCAGCCCCAGCTGCCTCAGCCTGGCCTCCCAGGAGATGTTCCACTGCCTGCAGCAGCTCTGTGCCTCTGCCATGGACTCTCTCCAGCACTGCCCTGAGCTCCTTCCTCACCTGAGGGGCCCAGAAGTGGACACAAGATTCCAGCTGTGGCCTCAGCAGGGCAGAGCAGAGGGGCAGGAGAACCTCTCTGACCTACTCACTCTGCTCCTCAGTGACCTGGCTGAGGGCACAGAGGGCACTGGCAGCAGGTTTGCTGCTGGCACCCAGCTGGGAGCAGTGGTGACAGCCCTCAGGCTGTGCTGCAGCCAGCCAGAGCTGGGCAGGCTGAGAGCTGGGCAGGGAGCAAGGGAATGAAACCCAACAAGGGCAAGGGCAGAGCCTGGCAGCTGGGCAAGAACAAGCCCAGGCAGCAGGAGAGGTTGGGCACTGAGCTGCTGGAGAGCAGTGAAGGGGACAAGGAGCTGGGGGTGCTGGGGGGTGGGAGGCTGAGCAGGAGCCAGCAAGGAGCTCTGGTGGCCAAGAAGGCCAAGGGCAGCCTGGGCTGCATGAGAAGGGCTGTGGGCAGCAGGTCAGAGAGGCAGTGTGGAGAGATTCCAACCCCCCCTGGCTGTGTTGCTGTGTGCCCTGCCCTGGGTGCTGCTGCCCTGGCAGGGGCTTGGACTGGAGGAGCTCTGGAGGTCCCTTCCAGCCCCTGGTGCTTTATGGTTCTGTGCCTGATCCCAGCAGAGAGTACCTGAGAGTATCTCCACTTGTGGCACTTGATGCTGGCTGGTTTGGACAGGGCTGGCACAAGCTTCTCCAGGTGGCTGAGGATCAACTGCTGCACCTCTGCAGGGTCTGAATCCAGGTACTGGCTGCCAAATGTCACAGTTGTGTGAACCACAACTGAGGGCCCAACCTCAGGAGACTCTGAAATAAAAGAGGAGAGAGGCCTTGGAAAGGCTGCTGCTGGCTGCCCACCTTCCCCAGGTGCTGACAACTGTGCCTCCAGCCCAGAAGGCAACGAGGGAAGTGGGGCTGGGAAGCTGCTGGCAGAAAGGGACCTGAGGGTGCTGATCAACAGGAGGCAGCAGTGTGCCCATCTGGCCAAGAAAGCCACTGGCATCCTGGCTGGGAGCAGCAATGCTGTGCCCAGCAGGAGCAGGCAGGGGACTGTCCCCCTGTGCTGGGCACTGCTGAGGCCACAGCTCCAGTGCTGTGCCCAGAGTTGGGCTCCTCAAGACAAGAGAGAGGTGGAGGTGCTGGAGCCAGGGCAGAGCAGGGCAAGGAAGCTGGGAAGGGCCTGCAGGAGAAATCTGATGAGGAGAGGCTGAAGGAGCTGGGGATGGTTAGTGTGCAGGAGAGGAGGCTGAGGGCAGAGCTCCCTGCTCTCTGCAGCTCCCTGAGAGGAGGCTGTGCAGAGGTTGCTGCTGCTCTCCTCTCACAGGGGATGAACAAGAGGCAATGGCCTCAGGCTGCAGCAGGGCAGGCTCAGACTGGACACCAGGCAAAGGCTTTTGCCAGCAGGAGTGGTCAGAGCTTGGCAGAGGCTGCCCAGGGAGGTGGTGGAGTCCCCAGGCCTGGAGGTGTTTCAGGGTGGTTTGGCTGTGGTGCTTGGGGCTGTGGGTTAGGGGTGAGCCTTGCAGGGTAGGGTCAGGGGTTGGGGTTGGTGATCCTGAGGGGCTTTGCCTCCCTGGATGTCTCTGGGGCTCTGTGAATTATGTTTTCTCCACCAGGAGTACCCCCAGGAGTTGTTCACAAGAAGCACAGAGAGGAGCCCCAGGATTTGGGCATCACTTTGGGATGGTTTCCCCCTTGTACTTCAGCCTAGCTCCACAATTCTCTTCCTAGAGGAATCTCAAGGCTGGAAGCAGCAGCTGGAAGGAGCAGTGGAAGCAAACTCTTCCCTCTGCCCTGCCAGGCTCTGCCACCTGGCCATGGTAGATTCCAGAGTGGAACAAGGATCAGCCTTGTTCAGAAGCAGAGGCTCAGCCAAGGCAGTCATAGAGTCACAGAAGGGTCCAGGCTGGGAGGGAGCTCCAGAGCTCAGCCAGCCCAGCCCCCTGCATTCAGCAGGGACATCCTCCACTGGAGCAGGCTGCCCAGAGCCCTCTCCAGCCTCCCCTGCAATAGCTCCAGGCAGGGAGCCTCAACCACCTCCCTGGGCAGCCTGCTGCAGTGTTCCAGCAGCCTCCTGGGGCACAACTTGTTCCTCACATCTAATCTCAATCTGCTCTGCTCTGCTTTGCAGCCCTTGCCCCTGCTCCTGTCCCTGCAGGCAATGTTGTGCCTCAGCTCTGGGGAACACTCAGCCTCACATTCTACCATTCCCCAGCCCAGTTTCCCAGGCCAGCACAGGACACAGCTCTGTTGCCATCAGGTTTTCCAACTCAAACGTGCTGCTCAGCCTCTCCTGCCTGTTTTGGGGGGACAAAAGAGGACTGTTCAGTGGGTAAGGAATTGGCTGGCTGGTCACATCCAGAGGGTGGTACTCAGTGCCTTGGGGGTCTGTGCTGGGACCTGTGCTGGTCAATATTTCTCTCAGTGCTATAGGCAGGGGCATCCAGGCACCAGCAGCAGGGTGCAGAGGGCACCAGGCTGAGTGGTGCTGTCCCTACAGCAGAGGGACAGGAGGGCATCCAGAGGCACCTGGGCAGGCTGCAGAGGTGGTGCCCAGGTGAAGCTCCTGAGGCTCACCAAGAGCAAGGGCAGGGTGCTGCAGCTGGGCTGGAACCATCCTCACTGCCAGTGCAGGCTGGGGGAGGAGGGGAGAGAAAGCAGCCCTGAGGAGAAGGCCTTGGGGGTGCTGGTGGGGGAGAAGCTGGCCAGGAGCAGGCAGTGTGAGCCTGCAGCACAGGAGGCCAAGGGCAGCCTGGGCTGCAGCCAAAGCAGCACTGCCAGAGCTGCAGAGAGGAGATTCTGCCACTGGGCTCTGCTCTGGGGAGACCTCACCTGCAGGGCTGTGTGCAGGGCTGGAGCCCTCAGCACAGCAAGGACCTGGAGCTGGTGGAGAGGCTCCAGAGGAGGCCATGGAAATGCTCAGGGGTTGGAGCAGCTCTGCTGTGGGCACAGGCTGAGGGAGCTGGGGGTGTTCAGGCTGGAGAAGAGAAGGCTCCAGGCAGACCTCAGAGCAGCCTGCCAGGACCTGAAGAGGCTACAAGAAGGCTGCAGAGAGACTGCTCCCAAAGGCCTGCAGGGACAGGAGCAGGGGCAAGGGCTGCAAAGCAGAGCAGAGCAGATTGAGATTGGCTGTGAGGAACAAGTTGTGCCCCAGGAGGCTGCTGGAACACTGCAGCAGGCTGCCCAGGGAGGTGGTTGAGGCTCCCTGCCTGGAGCTCTTGCAGGGGAGGCTGGAGAGGGCTCTGGGCAGCCTGCTCCAGTGGAGGATGTCCCTGCTGAGTGCAGGGGGCTGGGCTGGCTGAGCTCTGGAGCTCCCTGCCAGCCCAGACCTGATGCTGTGATTTTGACCTCTTACCTAGAGACTGTCAGCAAGAGAAGGCCAAGGGGGGAAGGAACCTTAGGATTTGTTGTGCTGTAAATGAGATTCTGGCAAACCCTGCCACACATCTTGGCCAGAGAGCTTCATGAGCAGGCAGCTGAGCGCTGGAGCAGAATAGATCTTCACTGTTAGCTGAGCCTTGCTGCAGGCAGTGGCTGCTGGGCAGGTCTGCCTCCCCTCACATCTCCCATGGCCCAAAACAGGTCGCAGGGGAACAGCCACTTCATTGAGGTTTGAACCCTGCCTTTGAGCTTCCAGAGGCCACTGAGTCACAGCCTCAGTGTGACAGTGCTCAGCTATGCAGCCTGCAAGGACCAAGCACAGCCTCCAGCCCTTTGCTTTCTTCTACCAAAACACTGGCTAAGAGAGGGCTGGAAAGGAGATTTTGTTCCCCTGGTAGCAGTGGGGGAGGGAGGTCTCAGCCTCCATGCTCTGGGTAGGGAGGACCATGCTGCAGGAGCACAGCCTCCACTTGCCTCCCAATAGGCTGCAGCAGTGAGCTGCCAACTGAGGCTGCTGCCAGCTGAGGCTGCTGCCAGGGCTTCCTGCGAGCTCTGCATGCCCTCGGGTGGTGGCAGGGATGCAAGTGTGTCCCTGCTCCTGGTAGCAGATGATGCAGCAGCCTGGCAGAGAAGGCAAGCCTGGGAATGCTGGGCAGCAGGAGGGGCAAGGAGCTGAGGGGCAATGGCAGCAGCAGGAAGCTTTCAGCTGCTCCCAGTTCCCCTTCCCCTCTCCTCCCAGCTGCACAGCAATGAATCTGGGGCTCTGGGCTCTAGGTGAAGATCTCCCTGCTGACTGCAGAGGGGGTTGGATTGGATGAGCTTTGGAGATCCCATCCAACCCAGAGCAAGGCAGGAGATGCTGTGTAGAGCTGAGCTGGAATGGTCTGGGATGGAAGGGCCTCAGGGCAGTGCTGGAGAGAGTCCATGGCAGAGGCACAGAGCTGCTGCAGGCAGTGGAACATCTCCTGGGAGGCCAGGCTGAGGCAGCTGGGGCTGGGAGCTGGGAGCAGAGGAGCTGAGGGCTGCCCTCAGTGCTGGGGATCAAGATGTGCAGGGCTGGAGCCAGGCTCTGCTCAGGGCTGGCCAAGGGCAGCACAAGGGGCACTGGGGGCAAGCTGGAGCAGAGGAGGTGCCAGGGGAAGAGGAGGGAAACCTTTGTCCCTGTGAGGCTGCTGGAGGCCTGGAGCAGGCTGCCCAGAGAGGCTGTGGAGTCTCCTGGTGTGGAGAGCTTCCAAACCCCCCTGGATCTGTTCTGGGTGCCCCTGCCCTGGCAGGGGGCTGGGCTGGGGGATCTCTGGGGGTCCCTTCCAGACCTGATGCTGCTGTGCTGTGTGCTGGGGCAGAGCAGCACTGAGCCCAGGCTGCTGTGCTGGGTGCTGGGTGCTGGGTACTGGGTGCTGGGTGCTAGTGGTGGGTACTGGGTGCAGGGTGCTAGGTGCTGGGGCTGGGTGCTGGGTGCCGGGGCAGGCTGGCAGCACTGAGCCCAGGCTGCTGGGTGCTGGGTGCTAGGTGCTGGGCGCTGGGCGCTGGTGCCAGGGCAGGCTGGCAGCACTGAGCCCAGGCTGCTGGTTGCTGGGTGCAGGGTGCTAGGTGCTGGGTGCTGGTGCTGGGTGCTGGGGCAGGCAGCACTGAGGGCAGGCTGCTGTGCTGAGTGCCTGGTGCTGGGTGCTGGGTGCCGGGGCAGGCTGGCAGCACTGAGCCCAGGCTGCTGTGCTAAGTGCCTGGTGCTGGGTGCTGGGTGCCCGGGCAGGCTGGCAGCACTGACCTGCCCCTCGCTTGCGGCTGTCGATGCAGAGGAAGCGCAGCCAGGGGTCGCCGCTCAGGTACCGCCCGGCCCAGGGCACCTGCAGCTCTCTGCCGGCCTCGTAGAACAGAGCCAGAGCGTAGCGGGAGGAGTAGCTCACGGCTTCCAGCTGCTGCCTTTGGCTCTCCTGGATTACTGTGGACACAGGGGGGTGAAAAAAACACATGAGTGGAAAGAGAGGGAGTCTGACAAAGCCTCTCCTCTCCCAGGATCTGAGTGGGCAGCGGCAGAAAGGACTTTGTGAGCATCAGCACCTGGGAAGTGTCAGCCTGCTTGCAAAGGCCTGAGGGGATGGCAGAGAGGGTAGTGGTCTGAAATCCCAGAGTCAGCACAGAGTCAGCACAGGATCATCACAGGAGCCAGCAGGGAGCACTTGCAGCCCAGAGAGCCAAGCAGAGCCTGGGCTGCAGCAAGAGAAGTGTGGCCAGCAGGGCCAGGGAGGGGATTCTGCCCCTCTGCTCCACTCTGCTGAGACCACAGCTGCAGCTCTCTGGGGCCAGTGCTGGAGCCCCCAGCACAGGAAGGCTCTGGAGGGGCTGGAAGGTGTCCAGAGCAGGGCCAGGAGGAGGAGCAGAGGGCTGGAGCTGCTCTGCTCTGCAGACAGCCTGAGAGAGTTGGGCTTGTGCAGGCTGGAGAGGAGAAGGCTCCCAGGAGCCCTTCTGGTGGCCTTCCAGGATCTGCAGGGGGCTGCAAGCAAGCTGGGGAGGGACTTTGGAGGGGGTGAGGGAGGGAGAGGAGTGGGGGGATGGAGCAAAAGCAGAAGGCCCTTCCAGCCCTGACAGCTCTGTGAGCCTATGCTATGCTGAGACAGACCAAGATGGAGAGAGCCTGAAACAGCCAAACCAACCTCAGCATCCTTCTCCCAGAGCCATCCCAAGTTCATGTGCAGTGTGCCTGCCCCACAGAGGAATGTTCCCAGAGCTCTCTGCCTCCCAGCTCCCCGTGGCCTCCTCTCCTGCATGTGCACCATGTGTCCTGCTTTAATCCCCCAGTTCCTTGTCCCCAGGCAAAGAGGATTCTTTCCCAGTCAATTATGTTAACTGCCAAGGAACTCCTCTGTCCCTGGGGAAGCTGTGGGAAGAGAGCTGCATGGCCACATCCTCAGTGCAGAGCTGCAGGGGCATGCAGAGCAGGGGGCTGGTGCCTGCAGGTTTAGCCAAGGCTGAGCTGGAGGAGCAGGCTGCTCTGGGGAGGAGCTTGGGGGGTGTCTGGGGAGATGGTGCCCCTGGGCATGGAGAGTTATGAAGGGGGGTTGGGGAGGTTCCCCTCCCCCCTGCTGCACATCCCACCTGGTCACCAGCAAGGAGCCTCACTGCCAACCTAGAGTCCTTTAGTCTGGGAAAGACCTTCAAGAGGAGGCTCAGGGGAGACCTCATTGCTCTCTACAGCTACCTGCAGGGAGGTTGTAGCCAGGAGGGGCTTGGGCTCTGCTCCCAGGCACCCAGAACAAGAGGACACAGTCTCAAGCTGTGCCAGGGGGGGTTCAGGCTGGAGGTTAGGAAGAAGTTCTTCCCAGAGAGAGAGATTGGCCCTTGGGATGTGCTGTCCAGGGAGGTGGTGGAGTCCCCATCCCTGGAGGTGCTCAGGAAGGGCCTGGATGAGGCTCTTGGAGCCCTGGTTTGGCTGTCAGGAGGTGTTGGGTGTTAGGTCATAGGTTGGAGCTGATGAGCTCTGAGGTCTTTTCCAATCTGCTTGATTCTGAGATTCTCAGACCATCAAGTCCAACCCTGCTGTGGCCACTGCTAAACCATGGCCCCCCCAGCACAGGGCTTCTGAACACCTCCAAGCATGAGGATTCCACCACTGCCCTGGGCAGCCTCTGCCAGGGCTTTACAACCCTTCTGGGTTGCACCTTGAGGCCATTTCCTCTCAACCTATCCCATTGCAATGTGGGACAAGAGACCAACACTCACCTTGCTACAAACTCCCTTCAGGGAGCTGGGGAGAGCATTATCACAGACTCCCAGAGCTGGCAGGGCTGGAAGGGACCCCAAGGCTCAGCCAGCCCCAACCCCCTGCCATGGGCAGGGACACCTCACACCACAGCAGGTTGCTCACAGCCACCTCCAGCCTGGCTGCAAACACCTCCAGGCAGGAGGCTTCCACCACCTCCCTGGGCAACATGGGGGTGCTGGGGGATGGGAGGCTGAGCAGGAGCCAGCAAGGAGCTCTGGTGGCCAAGAAGGCCAAGGGCAGCCTGGGCTGCATGAGAAGGGCTGTGGGCAGCAGGTCAGAGAGGTTCTCCTGCCCCTCTGCTCTGCCCTGCTGAGGCCACAGCTGGAATCTGGTGTCCAGGTCTGGGCCCCTCAGGTCAGGAAGGGCCTGAGGGAAGTGCTGGAGAGAGTCCATGGCAGAGGCACAGAGCTGCTGCAGGCAGTGGAAGATCTTCCTCAGGAGCAGAGCCTGAAGGAGCTGAGGGCTCTGGAGCTTGGAGAGGAGGAGCCTGAGAGGGGAGCTCCTTGCTGGGGCTAAAGCTGTGCAGGGGCAGTGCCCAGAGGCTGGAGCCAGGCTCTGCTGGGGGCTGCCCAGTGCCAGCACAAGGGGTAGTGGTGGAAGCTGAGGCAGAGGAAGTTGCATGGCAAGAGGAGGGAGAAGTTTTTCCCTGGGAGGGTGCCAGAGGCCTGGAGCAGGCTGCCCAGGGGGGTTGTGGAGTCTCCCTCTATGGAGAGATTCCAACCCCCCCTGGCTGTGTTGCTGTGTGCCCTGCCCTGGGTGCCCCTGCTCTGGCAGGGTTGGACTGGGGGAGCTCTGGAGGTCCCTTCCAGCCCTTCACCCTCTGTGATGACTCTGTGAAACCACATCTGCTAATGAAAAGCAGACTCTGCCCTCAGCCAGCCCACAAAGAGAAGGTCAAGAATAACCTCATCCCACAGGGACTGCTGAAGTATGGGAAACAAACCTCTGAGAGAGGACTCTTCCCTTTGGCAGAGGCAAGAGCTGACAGCAGGCTACAGGCAGCCTCCTTCCAAGGCAGGCCAGCAAGGGGAGAAAGAAATCAGGCAGAGGCAAAGGCCTAGAAGACCTTTTGCCCTTCCCAATTCACAAGGCAGTGCTGAAAACCCCTCAGACACACCAAGCATCCCTTGGGTCACCCAGCACTGGCAGGGCTCAAGCCAAGGGTGGGGGTTTCCTTCTGCACTGGCCCCAAGTCAGAGCACTCTCAGTGCCTGCCAGGGGGCTGCTCTAGCTGCTCACACAGGGCCCTCTAGGCTTCCCAGGCTCTGCTCTCACTTTCAGCCCTGTGGCCTCCCCTTGGTTCCACCCTTGGAAGAGTCAGGAGGTGCAGGCTGTGGTAAATAGGAGCACACAGCACTGGAGGTTAGAGCAGGCTGGGGCAACCCGGGGGGGAAGTCTGTTTGGGGATGGCTTCAGTGAATGGACAAGAGCTGGTTCACAGCATCCTGTGTGTGACCTCTGAGGGTACAGCCTTCTGTGGCCAAGAAGGCCAAGGGCAGCCTGGGCTGCATGAGAAGGGCTGTGGGCAGCAGGTCAGAGAGGTTCTCCTGCCCCTCTGCTCTGCCCTGCTGAGCCACAGCTGGAATCTGGTGTCCAGGTCTAGGCCCCTCAGGTCAGGAATGGCCTGAGGGAAGTGCTGGAGAGAGTCCATGGCAGAGGCACAGAGCTGCTGCAGGCAGTGGAACATCTCCTGGGAGGCCAGGCTGAGGCAGCTGGGGCTGGGAGCAGAGGAGCTGAGGAGCTGAGGGCTGCCCTCAGTGCTGGGGATCAAGATGTGCAGGGCTGGAGCCAGGCTCTGCTCAGGGCTGGCCAAGGGCAGCACAAGGGGCACTGGGGGCAAGCTGGAGCAGAGGAGGTGCCAGGGGAAGAGGAGGGAAACCTTTGTCCCTGTGAGGCTGCTGGAGGCCTGGAGCAGGCTGCCCAGAGAGGCTGTGGAGTCTCCTGGTGTGGAGAGCTTCCAACCCCCCTGGCTGTGTTCTGGGTGCCCTGCCCTGGCAGGGGTGTGGGCTGGGGGATCTCTGGAGGTCCCTTCCAGCCCCTACCATTCTGAGAGAAAGCTGCAGCCAGGTGGGGGTTGGGCTCTGCTCCCTAGGGAAAAGAGATAGGATGAGAGGCAATGGCCTGAAGATGTGCCAGGGGAGGCTTAGGTTGGACATCAGAAGAAACTTCTTCCCTGAAAGGGCTCTCAGCCACTGGCCCAGGCTGCCCAGGGAGATGTTTGAATCCCCATCCCTGGAGGTGTTTCAAAGCCACAGAGCTGTGGTACTGAGGGCCAAGGCTTAGCCCCAGCCTGGGAAGAGTGAGAGACTGGTTGGAGTGGCTGCTCTGGAAGGGTTTTTCCCACTAAAGCAACTCCAACATTCTAAGTGATAAAAGTCATCTGCAAAACCAAAGGGCTCTGCAGAGGGACCTGGCCAGGCTGCACAGATGGGCAGAGGCCAAGAGGATGGCACTGAACAAGTCCAAGTGCCAGGGGCTGCACTTTGGCCACAGCAACCCCAGGCAGTGCTGCAGGCTGGGGGCAGAGTGGCTGAGAGCAGCCAGGCAGAGAGGGAGCTGGGGGTGCTGGGGGAGAGCAGCTGAACAGGAGGCAGCAGTGTGCCCAGGGGGCCAAGAAGGCCAAGGGCATCCTGGCCTGCAGCAGGAAGTGTGGCCAGCAGGAGCAGGGAAGTCCTTGTGCCCTGTGCTCAGCACTGCTCAGGCCACACCTGGAGTCCTGTGTCCAGCTCTGGGCTCCTCAGGTCAGGAAAGAGGTTGAGCTGCTGGAAGGTGTCCAGAGAAGGGCCAGAAAGCTGGGGAGGGGTCTGGGGCACAGCCCTGTGAGGAGAGGCTGAGGGAGCTGGGGTTGCTTAGCCTGGAGAAGAGGAGGCTCAGGGGAGACCTTCTTGCTCTCTGCAACTCCCTGCAGGGAGGTTGGAGCCAGGTGGGGGTTGGGCTCTTCTCCCAGGCAGCCTGCACCAGAACAAGAGGACACAGTCTCAAGCTGTGCCAGGGGAGATTTGGGTTGGAGGTGAGGAGAAAGTTCTTCACAGAGAGAGAGATTGGCCCTTGGGATGTGCTGCCCAGGGAGGTGGTGGAGTCACCATCCCTGGAAGTGTTCAAGAGGGGACTGGATGTGGCACTTGGAGCCATGGTCTAGTCATGAGTTCTGTGGTAACAGGTTGCACTCAATGATCTCTGAGGTCTCTTCCAACCTTGGTGACACTGTGATACTGTGATGTGCCTGCAGGAGGGCTCTGGGATGCTTCACCGGGTCATAGAGTTGTTGGGCTTGGGACAGCCCTCCAGGATTACCCAGTCCAGCACCAGCCCAACCCCAGCATGGCCACTAAACCCTGGCCCCAGGTGCCATGGCCACAGCTTGCTGCAACACGTCCAGGCATGGGGACTCCACCACCTCCCTGGGCAGCCTCTGCCAGGCCCTGACCACTCTGGCAGCAGAGAAATTGTTCCTCAGCTCCAACCTAAGCCTCCCCTGGCACAGGTCCAGGCCAGTTCCTCTCATCCTATCTCTTTTCCCTAGGGAGCAGAGCCCAGCCCCCAGCTGGCTGCAGCCTCCTCTCAGGAGCTGCAGAGAGCAAGGAGGTCTCCCTCAGCCTCCTCTGCTCCACACTCAACCCCCCCAGCTCCCTCAGCTGCTCCTCCCCAGCCCTCTTCTCCACACCCTTCCCCAGCTCTCTTGCCCTTCCCTGGCCCTGCTCCAGCCCTCCAGCTCCTGCTGGCAGGGAGGGCCCAGAGCTGAACCTGGTATTTGAGTGCCCAGTGCAGGGGCAGGATCACAGTGTATTATAGGCTGGTAGGGACCTCCAGAGAGCATCCAGCCCAGCCCCCTGCCAGAGCAGGGCACCCAGGGCAGGCTGCACAGGAAGGCATCCAGGGGGGGTTGGAAGCTCTCCAGAGCAGGAGACTCCACAACCTCTCTGGGCAGCCTGCTCCAGGCCTCCAGCAGCCTCACCCCAAAGAAGTTTCTCCTCCTCCCCTTGAGCTGAAACCTTCTCTCTTCCACTTTGCATCCACTGCTCCTTGGCTCCTGGCTGTGCACCACCCACAAGAGCTTGGCCCCCTCCCCTTGCCCCCCAGCCCTCAGCTCTTGACAGACATTGAGCACATCCCTCTCAGCCTTCTCCTCTCCAGCCTCAACAGCCCCAGGGCTCTCAGCCTCTCTCCACAGGGCAGATGCTCAGGTCCCCAACTCCTCCTCCTGGCTCTCCCTTGGGCTCTCCCCAGCAGCTCTCTGTCTCTCTGCACCTGGGGAGCCCAGCACTGGGCACAGGATTGCAGCTGTGGTCTGAGCAGGGCAGAGCAGAGGGGGAGCAGAACCTCCCCAGCCCTGCTGGCCACACTTTGCTTGCTGCCCCCCAGGCCCCCATTGGCTCTCTTGGCCCCCAGGACACATTGCTGTCCCAGGCAGCCGTCAGTGTTCTTCTTGCAGTGAAGATCTCAAAACTGCACTCAAAGTGCAGGGTAAAGGCAGCCAATCACTTCCCAAAGCAAGTGATTAGATACTAAGACTGCTCTGGAGCTGACTTTGCAAAGGCCTTCAGCTCTGTGAAAGTAAGAATTACTGTTGTGCAGGCTGGAGAGGAGAAGGCTCCCAGGAGCCCTTCTGGTGGCCTTCCAGGATCTGCAGGGGGCTGCAAGCAAGCTGGGGAGGGACTTTGGAGGGGGTGAGGGAGGGAGAGGAGTGGGGGGGCTGGAGCAAAAGGAGAAGTGGGGAGCTGGAGCTTGGCTGTGAGGAAGAAGTTGTTGTCCAGGAGGGTGGTGAGAGCCTGGCCCAGGTTGCCCAGGGAGGTGGTGGAAGCCTCCTGCCTGGAGGTGTTTGCAGCCAGGCTGGAGGTGGCTGTGAGCAACCTGCTGTGGTGTGAGGTGTCCCTGCCCATGGCAGGGGGTTGGGGCTGGCTGAGCCTTGGGGTCCCTGCCAGCTCTGGGAGTCTCTGCTTGGCCACACCTTGTAAAGCCACTTGGGGCACAGCAGCTCAGGCTGGCCGAACCCCAGCTCTTGCCTGGCTGTTTGGTGTCTGCTCTGGAGCTGCCAGAGGAGCCTTGAGGTCCCTTCCTCTCTCCTTCCTTTTCTGTTGCCACACATGCTCAGCATCTTGGGGAGGCAAAGGTGTGAAGGCTGAGCCCAGCTGGCTCTCACTTGCCTTCATTTTGATGTGAAATCTGTGACCCAGGCCTGTGTTGGTGCCTGGGATTGGCCTGAGCCAGCTGCAGGCCCCTGCCCTTGGTCCTGTTGAAGCTTTTCAGAGTTGTCCTTTCCTAGCACACATCAGGAAGCTTACTGCAACAGGCAGTGCTTTGCTGCTAGCATCTCATCAGCTTGCCTTATTTAGAACATGTGGGGCATGCACACAGATGGGAGAGGGGAAAAAAAGCAACTAAATGGGTCAGGCCTGAAAGCAAAGCCAAGGCTTTCCTTTTTATTAGCAGATTAACCATGCAGGAGTGGCACTGGCAACTGCAAGGAAAAGGGGAGCCTGAGGGAGCTGAGGGCTCTGGAGCTTGGAGAGGAGGAACCTGAGAGGGGAGCTCCTTGCTGGGGCTAAAGCTGTGCAGGGGCAGTGCCCAGAGGCTGGAGCCAGGCTCTGCTGGGGGCTGCCCAGTGCCAGCACAAGGGGCAGTGGTGGAAGCTGAGGCAGAGGAAGTTGCATGGCAAGAGGAGGGAGAAGTTTTTCCCTGGGAGGGTGCCAGAGGCCTGGAGCAGGCTGCCCAGGGGGGCTGTGGAGTCTCCCTCTATGGAGAGATTCCAACCCCCCCTGGCTGTGTTGCTGTGTGCCCTGCCCTGGGTGCCCCTGCTCTGGCAGGGTTGGACTGGGGGAGCTCTGGAGGTCCTTGCCTAGCCCCTAAGGTTCTGTGAAAAGCAATTTAATGAAAGCATTTTGCACATAAGAGATAAAAAGCTACTGCAAGTTGCTGCCATCTCTAACTGCCCTGCTGCCAGTGGGCTTGACTCAAACCAGAACCCATCCAGTTTGCCAATGCCATGGGAAAGCATCAGTGATCACAGGGAACCAGGTGTACAAACCTAGGCTTTTTCTAACATCAGCTTGCAGCCCAGAGAGCCAAGCAGAGCCTGGGCTGCAGCAAGAGAAGTGTGGCCAGCAGGGCCAGGGAGGGGATTCTGCCCCTCTGCTCCACTCTGCTGAGACCACAGCTGCAGCTCTGGGGCCAGTGCTGGAGCCCCCAGCACAGGAAGGCTCTGGAGGGGCTGGAAGGTGTCCAGAGCAGGGCCAGGAGGAGGAGCAGAGGGCTGGAGCTGCTCTGCTCTGCAGGCAGCCTGAGAGAGTTGGGCTTGTGCAGGCTGGAGAGGAGAAGGCTGCCAGGAGCCCTTCTGGTGGCCTTCCAGGATCTGCAGGGGGCTGCAAGCAAGCTGGGGAAGGACTTTGGAGGGGGTGAGGGAGGGACAGGACTGGGGAGGATGGAGCAAAAGGAGAAGTGGGGAGCTGGAGCTTGGCTGTGAGGAAGAAGTTGTTGTCCAGGAGGGTGGTGAGAGCCTGGCCCAGGTTGCCCAGGGAGGTGGTGGAAGCCTCCTGCCTGGAGGTGTTTGCAGCCAGGCTGGAGGTGGCTGTGAGCAACCTGCTGTGGTGTGAGGTGTCCCTGCCCATGGCAGGGGGTTGGAGCTGGCTGAGCCTTGGGGTCCCTGCCAGCTCTGGGAGTCTGTGGTCACTCCTCCTGAGCCCTCCCTTGCTGGGTGACTTTATTTTTGGTTATCAGGAAGATAAATTCCTAGTTCCAGTTCCAAGCAATCTCCACAGGGCTTGGCCAGGCCTTGGCTGTGCTCGCATTACCTAAGCCATCTGCAATGTCCAGTGTAAACATCTCCCCTGGGCTGTTAGTTGCTTATCAGAGCTCAGGGGCTGAGGGTCAGGCTGTGCAAATATTTGTGCTTCCTGGAAATGCAGCAGTAATTCATTTGCTGTTGATATTAAAGTGGTCCTTAAAGAAGAGTGTGATGAGCAGAACCCAGCAACTTATTGTGCTCTGGACTCAGCTCTGGGGAGCTCACACTTTGAGTGCAGGGTTCAGCTCTGGGCCCTCCCTGCAGGAAGCACATTGAGGGCTGGAGCCTGGCCAGGGAAGGGCAACAGAGCTGGGGAAGGGTCTGGAGCCCCTGGGCTGTGAGGAGAGGCTGAGCGAGCTGGGGGTGTTCAGGCTGGAGAAGAGGAGGCTGAGGGAGACCTCCTTGCCCTCTGCAGCTCCCTGCAGGGAGGTTGGAGTCAGGAGGGTGCAGCCTCTGCTCCTTGGTGGCAAGAGGCAGCCCCAGAGGCAATGGTTCCAAGCTGCCCCAGGGGAGGCTGAGGCTGGAGCTCAGGAGAGATTCCTGCCCTGGAAGGGCTCTGAGCTATTGGAATGCTCTGCCCAGGGCAGTGCTGGAGTCCCCATCCCTGGGGGTGTTCCAGCAGTGTGGAGCTGGTGCTTAGGGACAGGGTTTGGTGCTGAGCCTGCAGTGCTGGCTGGAGGGTTGGGGCTGGGGGAGCCTGGAGGGCTCTGCCCACCAGATGTGTTCTGTGACTCTGTGAGATTCCATAGTCTACCTCAGAAGAAAAAGAGGACCCCAGTGCCAGGCCAAGAGGTACTGGGCATAAACTTGACCACAAGAGTTCCTTCTAAACATGAGGAGGAACTTCCTTACTGTGAGGGTGGCAGAGCACTGGAGCAGGCTGCCCAGAGAGGCCCTGGAGTCTCCTTCTCTGGAGGCATTCAAGGCTCCCCTGGACATTCACAGATTCATGGAATATCAGGTTGGAAGGGACCTGCAAGCTCACCTGCTCCAACCTTTCAGAGTAAGAAGAGAGGTCCAGATGGGCCTCCAAACTGCCTGACCTAGGGGAATCCACCTCCTGCCTGCTTTAGGACCTTGTACTTGGGTGGTTTTCAGAGCTACCTCCTGAGCACAGAGCTGCTGAGGTTGGAGGAGACCTTCTGCAGGGCACAGCAGTGTGCCCTGGGGGCCAAGAAGGCCAAGGGGCTCCTGGGCTGCACTCAGCAGAGTGTGGCCAGCAGAGCCAGGGAGCTTCTCCTCCCCCTCTGCTCTGCCCTGCTGAGGCCCCAGCTGCAAGATTGCAGCCAGCTCTGGGCTCCCCAGCTCAGCAGGGACAGGGATCTGCTGGGGAGAGGCCAAGGGAGGGCTGCAAGGCTGCTGAAGGGCCTGGAGCACTGCTGCTGAGGAGAGGCTGAGAGCCCTGAGGCTGCTGAGGCTGGAGAGGAGAAGGCTGAGAGGGATCTGCTCAGTGTCTCTCAAGAGCTGGGGGGCAGGAAGGAAGGGCCAGGGCCAGGCTCTGCTCACTGTGCCCTGGCATAGGCCAAGGGGCAAGGGATGGAAAGTGCAGGCCAGGAGGTTGCAGCTCAGCAGGAGGAGGAACTTCTTGCCTGGGAGGCTCCCAGAGGCCTGGAGCAGGCTGCCCAGAGAGGTTGTGGAGTCTCCTGCTCTGGAGCCTTTGCAGCCCTGTCTGGATGTGTTCCTGTGGGACCTGTGCTGGATTCTATGGTGCTGCTCTGGCAGGGCTTGGGCTGGAAGCTCTCCAGAGCTCCCTCCCAGCCCCTTCCCACCCTGTGCAGTCCAACTGCCCACCTAGAACTCACAACCCCACCACTGCTGCTAAGCCCAGCACCCTGACTGGGTCCTGTGTGATCTGCTTGTGGTGACCCTGCTCTGGCAGGGGGTGGGGGTTGGGCTGTCTTGAGGGTCTCTTGCCCCCCTCCCATCATGTGGCTGTGTGTGACACCAGCTGAGCTCCACAGGAGCCCCTGGGCCTGCCCCTCATGTCTGGCTTCCTCTCTGCATGCTGAAGGTGATGGTATTTGAACACAGGACATGCTTGGAAGAGAAGAAATAAATGCTCTGAAGCTTGTTTATCTCCACAGTAAACACAGAGACCTCTCAGGCTTTCCCAGCAGCAGCCAGCCTTTGGTACTGCCTTGAGATTGTGTTTTGATAGAGGAAGGGTTTCCTTTTTCAGAGCTGTGCTTTGCCATCAGCCTCAAGGAGGAGAGGGGTGGGAGGAAAAACCAAGGGGAGAGAAGTTCCCTGCCAAAAAGAACCTCAAAGAAAGCATGTGGGCAAAGTGGGCAACTCTGAACCTCCTTTCTTTGGGACACAGGGTGGGTGAGCTGAGGGCTTCTGTGCTGGAAGCAGCTGGGATGTGCTCTGGAGAGTTGATCCTGCATTCAGTCTAGTTAAGGCCTTTCAATCATAGGATGCTTTGGGTTGGAAAGGGCCTTGAAGCTCACCTAGTTCCCACCACCCTGCCAGGGGCAGGGACAGCTCCTACTGGACCAGGCTAGGGGAGGGCTCCATCCAAGCCCAGCCTTAAACAGCTCCAGGGCTGGAGCCTCCTCAGCTTCTGTGGCCAACCTGTTCCAGGCACTCACTGCTCACAGACAGAGAGATTGGCCCTTGGGATGTGCTGCCCTGGGAGGTTGTGGAGTCCCCATCCCTGGAGGTGTTTAGGAAGAGCCTGGATGAGGCCCTGGGTGCCATGGTTTAGCTGATCAGATGGTGCTGGGGGATAGGTTGGGCTGGATGAGCTCTGAGGTCTTTTCCAACCTGGTTAATTCTATTCTATTCTAGTCTAGTCTAGTCTATCCTACTCTACTCTACCCTACCCTACCCTACCCTACTCAGTACCAGGGTCCTGAAAATGTGTCAGGTGGTTGATTTGAAGGATCCACCCTGAGGAGCATCTCACCCATCCTTCTCTTTGTTGGTAGAAGTTTTGCTCCTGGTTTTCTTTGGAGGGGTTGAGACACCTCCCCTGATGCAGCTTGAAAACATTTCCTCTAGCCCTGGCACTTGCAGCCCAGAGAGCCAAGCAGAGCCTGGGCTGCAGCAAGAGAAGTGTGGCCAGCAGGGCCAGGGAGGGGATTCTGCCCCTCTGCTCCACTCTGCTGAGACCACAGCTGCAGCTCTGGGGCCAGTGCTGGAGCCCCCAGCACAGGAAGGCTCTGGAGGGGCTGGAAGGTGTCCAGAGCAGGGCCAGGAGGAGGAGCAGAGGGCTGGAGCTGCTCTGCTCTGCAGACAGCCTGAGAGAGTTGGGCTTGTGCAGGCTGGAGAGGAGAAGGCTGCCAGGAGCCCTTCTGGTGGCCTTCCAGGATCTGCAGGGGGCTGCAAGCAAGCTGGGGAAGGACTTTGGAGGGGGTGAGGGAGGGCTAGGAGTGGGGGGGCTGGAGCAAAAGGAGAAGTGGGGAGCTGGAGCTTGGCTGTGAGGAAGAAGTTGTTGTCCAGGAGGGTGGTGAGAGCCTGGCCCAGGTTGCCCAGGGAGGTGGTGGAAGCCTCCTGCCTGGAGGTGTTTGCAGCCAGGCTGGAGGTGGCTGTGAGCAACCTGCTGTGGTGTGAGGTGTCCCTGCCCATGGCAGGGGGTTGGAGCTGGCTGAGCCTTGGGGTCCCTGCCAGCCCTGGCAATGCTATGAAATCCTATCAGCTGATGTCCATTTGCACAATCTCTTCCTTCCCTGCTTTTAAGCAAATCTCTTCCTTTACTGAGTCTGACTTTCCCCTGCAAGGCTCCCAAATGCTTCCTGGGTTTCCTGTCACCCTGTGCATCACCACAGCTGTTGCTGCCAACCCCTGGAAAGCCTAAATACAACGAAGAGCTCTGAATGCACTGATCCCAGCTCAACCTCCTAAACATCATCTGATTGCTGCCACCTATTGTTGTTCCAACCGTGCTGCAAGGAGAGAAGCCTTTGCCCCTCCTGCCACAAGCCAGTACTAGCCCTCAGCTGGCTCATAAGCTTAGGAAGTTACTAACTCTTTGCACACTACATGGAACGGAAGGAAAGGAAAGCAGGAGGAAAGAAAAAACAAAGAGGGAAGCAAACAAGCAAAGAGAAGACTTTGCAACTAAATCCATTTAGGCCTGAGAGCTGCAGGAGGAATGAATGTCCCAGCACAAGAGGGACCTGGAGCTGCTGGAGAGGCTCCAGAGGAGGCCACAGAGATGAGCAGAGGCTGCAGAACCTCTCCTGTGGGGCCAGGCTGGGAGAGCTGGGGCTGTGCAGCCTGGAGAAGAGAAGGCTGCAGGCAGACCTCAGAGCAGCCTTGCAGGACCTGAAGGGCACCAGGAGAGCTGGGGAGGGACTTTGGAGAAGGGCTGGGAGTGCCAGGCCCAGGGACAATGGCTTTGAGCTGGGAGAGGAGAGATTGAGAGTGGGGAGGAGGAAGAAATTGTTGAGAGTGAGGCTGGGGAGACTCTGGCACAGGCTGCCCAGGGAGGCTGTGGCTGCCTTCTGCCTGGAGGGGTTGCAGGCCAGGCTGGATGAAGCCTGGTGGCCTTCCAGGATCTGCAGGGGGCTGCAAGCAAGCTGGGGAGGGACTTTGGAGGGTGTGTGGGAGGGATAGGACTGGGGGTGGATGGAGCAAAAGTAGAAGCGGGGAGCTGGAGATTGGCATTCCCATGGAATGATCACATTTTGTGTCTGGAGGAACCAGAACTGCCTTCTGGGTAAGGAAGCAGCTTCAGCACAGGAGAGACTGAGGGAGCTGGGGTTGCTTAGCCTGCAGAAGAGGAGGCTCAGGGGAGACCTTCTTGCTCTCTCCAACTCCCTGCAGGAAGGTTGGAGCCAGGTGGGGGTTGGGCTCTGCTCCCAGGCACCTAGCAGCAGAACAAGAGGACACAGTCTCAAGCTGTGCCAGGGGAGGTTCAGGCTGGAGGTGAGGAAGAAATTCTTCCCAGAGAGAGAGATTTGCCCTGGGGATGTGCTGCTCAGGGAGGTGGTGGAGTCCCCAGCCCTGGAGGTGTTTAGGAAGAGCCTGGATAAGGCACCTCGTGCCATGGTTGAGTTGTCAGGAGGTGTTGGGTGATAGGTCATAGGTTGGAGCTGATGATCTCTGAGGTCTTTTCCACGCTGCTTGACTCTGTGATTCTCTCCAGGCTAACAGCAGTGAGCAGGCAGGTTTTCCCCCCCTTGCAGTGTTCACCCACCCAAGCCCTCAGCAGCCAGCTGCTGCAGGAGGGTGCTGTGGGAAGCAGTGTCAAAGGCTACACTGCTGCCCAGGTACACAGCATGCACAGCCACTGCCTCAGCCACTCACAGGGACACCCTGTCAGGGGAGAGCAGGTTTGTCAAGCAGCACCTGCCCTCAGGAACCAGTGCTGACTGGGCCTGATCACCTGCTTGCTCAGTACTGAGCACTGCCAACAGACCCACCCCAGCACAGCACCAAAGCATGCTCAGACCTGCTGCTCTGGGAGGAACACAATCTCACCCTGCAGCTGAGGAACACAACCCAAGAGGCTGAGAAGCTCTCAGCCTGCAGCTGAGGAACACAACCCAAGAGGCTGAGTGGTTCTCACCATACAAACCAGAGACCAAAGGTTGCTGATCTGCACTTTTTGCTCCCTTACAGCTCATACAATTTCAGGCTCACTGGATTACCCTAGGGATTTTCTCCACAGCAATTCCAGCCTCACTCTCTGCTCCATCCCTCCTGCAACCACATACCAAGGGCAGCAGTGAGGATCAGCACAATACATGGACAAAGGCACAGCAATAAGATAACTGCCACATGGGGACCAGCTGAGGCTCCTGTCCCATTCAACAGCTGCTTTCAAGCTACAGAGAGGCAAGTTTGGGCTTAGAAGCCAGCAAGTGATTAAAGATGAGGTTAAAAAGTGACTCAGGTATGTAGATATTTTTGCTAGCAAGGTCTTACTGCCCACTGTGCCACACAAAATGACTCACATGGGCAGGCTCACCCCATTCCAGTGCACATGAATTGTTTCAGTTGCCATTTCAAGCCAGACACCTGTGATTTTGAAGCCAGATACCTGTTTCTTTGCTTGGTAAGACTCACAGTTGCCATTTGAAGCCAGGCCCTTCTGATTCTGCAGCCAGACACTTGTTTCCTTGCTGTTCAAGACTCAATTGCCATTTGAAGCCAGATACCTGTGATTCTGAACCTAGATACCTGTGATTTTGAATCCACACCCCTGTTTCTTTGCTGGACAAGACTCTCAGCTGCCATTTGAAGCCAGGCCCCCCTGATTCTGAACCTAGACCCCTGGGATTCCAAAGCTAGACCCCTGGGATTCTGAAGCCAGATAGCTGTTTGTTTGCTGGACAAGATGTTGAACTGCCACTTGAAGCCAGACCCCTGGGATTCTGAACCTAGACCCCTGGGATTCTGCAGCCAGGCAGCTGTTTCTTTCCTGGACAAGATGCTCAATTGCCACTTGAAGCCAGGCCCCTGGAATTCTGCAGCTAGGCCCCTGTTTCCTTGCTGGACAAGATGTTCAGTTGCCATTTGAAGCCAGGACCCTCTCACTCTGCTGCAGCCAGACCCCTGCTTCCTTGCTGGACAAGGTGTTCAATTGCCACTTGAAGCCAGACCCCTGGGATTCTGAACCTAGACCTCT
This sequence comes from Melanerpes aurifrons, assembly GCA_011125475.1. Classification (NCBI taxonomy): domain Eukaryota; kingdom Metazoa; phylum Chordata; class Aves; order Piciformes; family Picidae; genus Melanerpes; species Melanerpes aurifrons. Next base: position 3,103,214 of record WWNC01000002.1, on the reverse strand, counting down.
GGGATTCTGCAGCCAGGCCCCTGGGATTCTGAACCTAGACCCCAGTTTCCTTGCTGGACAAGATGTTCAACTGCCACTTGAAGCCAGACCCCTGGGATTCTGAACCTAGACCCCTGGGATTCTGAACCTAGACCCCGGTTTCCTTGCTGGACAAGATGTTCAACTGCCACTTGAAGCCAGACCCCTGGGATTCTGAACCTAGACCCCTGGGATTCTGCAGCCAGGCCCCTGTTTTCTTGCTGGACAAGACTCAATTGCCACTTGAAGCCAGACCCCTGGGATTCTGAACCTAGACCTCTGGGATTCTGCAGCCAGGCCCCTGTTTCCTTGCTGGACAAGATACTCAGTTGCCATTTGAAGCCAGCACCCTCTCACTCTGCTGCAGCCAGACCCCTGTTTCCTTGCTGGACAAGACTCAGTTGCCACTTGAAGCCAGACCCCTGGGACCCTGAGGCATGAACTCACAGTCTGCAATGTCCCCTTGCAGCTGCAGGATCTGTGGCACAGGCATTGTAAGGATGACTACATCAAAGCGCTCTGCAGGTCCCATTTTCCAGGAGACTTCCCACTCCCCACCCCGGAGCGAGATGGCAGTGACATCATGCTCGTAGAAGACCTCTGCACCTGCATGGGAAGAGAGGCAGTTAAGAGACATGTAACAGTGAGCTCCACAGAGAAAAGGCAGAAGAGTTTCCCTCAGTAAGCTGTGCAGGGAGTTTTGCCATGTTACAGCTAAGGCAGGAGTTACACAGTTTAAGCTTGTAGGAGGTCACAGGATCACAGAAAAGACCTCTGAGTTCATCCACCCCGACCATTAACCCACCACTGCAAATCCACTGCTAAACCATCTCCCTCAGCACCACATCTACACAGCTCTTAGCTCCCTCCAGGCATGGGGGAGCACATGGAGGGCACTGCTCTCAGCAGACTGTCCCAGGGCTTGACAACCCTTGCAAGGAAGAACTTTTCTGAATATCCAACCTGAACCTTCCCTGGGGCAATTCGAGGTCATTTCCTCTTCTGTCACTTGTTCCTTGGAGGAACAGACTGACCCCAGCTGGCTGCAGCCTCCTCTCAGGAGCTGCAGAGAGCAAGGAGGTCTCCCTCAGCCTCCTCTGCTCCACACTCAACCCCCAGCTCCCTCAGCTGCTCCTCCCCAGCCCTCTTCTCCAGACTCTTCCCCAGCTCTCTTGCCCTTCTCTGGCCCTGCTCCAGCCCTCCAGCTCCTTCTGGCAGGGAGGGCCCAGAGCTGAAGGCAGCACTCAAGCTGTGGCCTCCCCAGTGCCCAGCCCAGGGCACAGTCCCTGCCCTGCTCATGCTGCCCACACCATGGCTGCTCCAGGCCAGGCTGCTATTAGCCTTCATCTCCTTCAGGCCTTTTGTAAAGGGCTCCCAACACAATGGGCTCCACAGCACACAAGGGCTCAATTCTACAACACCCCAGCTGCAGCTCACCACTCCATTCCCAGCTGCTTGCTTAAACAGCAAAACAAACTTCTGCACACCTCTGGAAAAAACCACTCACCCCCCTCCCAACACTAACCTAATCCAACCTGGCAACCCTCATCTCTTCCCAACCATGATCACATCACTCCCACGAAACCACCATTGTCCTTACTGTGCCTCGTCTGATGTTCACCTCTATAGCCAAGGGTATCAATAGAACCTTGACCCCTGATTCTACAGACATTGTCACAGGCTCAGAGGATGTGAGGGGTTGGGAGGGACCTCTGGAGAGCTTCCAGCCCAAGCCCTGCCAGAGCAGCACCATAGAATCCAGCACAGGTCCCACAGGAACACATCCAGACAGGGCTGCAAAGGCTCCAGAGCAGGAGACTCCACAACCTCTCTGGGCAGCCTGCTCCAGGCCTCTGGGAGCCTCCCAGGCAAGAAGTTCCTCCTCCTGCTGAGCTGCAACCTCCTGGCCTGCACTTTCCATCCCTTGCCCCTTGGCCTATGCCAGGGCACAGTGAGCAGAGCCTGGCCCTGGCCCTTCCTTCCTGCCCCCCAGCCCTCAGCTCTTGAGAGACATTGAGCAGATCCCTCTCAGCCTTTTCCTCTCCAGCCTCAGCAGCCCCAGGGCTCTCAGCCTCTCCTCAGCAGCAGTGCTCCAGGCCCTCCAGCAGCCTTGCAGCCCTCCCTTGGCCTCTCCCCAGCAGATCCCTGTCCCTGCTGAGCTGGGGAGCCCAGAGCTGGCTGCAATCTTGCAGCTGGGGCCTCAGCAGGGCAGAGCAGAGGGGCAGGAGAAGCTCCCTGGCTCTGCTGGCCACACTCTGCTGAGTGCAGCCCAGGAGCCCCTTGGCCTTCTTGGCCCCCAGGGCACACTGCTGTGCCCTGCAGACCTTGCTGCCCCCCAGCACTCCCAGGTGCTTCTTGGGGCTGCTCTCCAGCAGATCCCTTCCCAGCCTGCAATTGTGTTTGTACAGAGCTTTCTGTACGTCCTCAGCAACTGCAGGACCTGGAAACGTAACAGAGCTGGGGGAAATGTTTCTCCATCTAAGCAAACTTGAAGACACACAGAAACAAACAAAGAAAACTCAGAATCAGAGACTCCCAGAGCTGGCAGGGCTGGAAGGGAGCTCAAGGCTCAGCCAGTGCCAACCCCCTGCCATGGCCAGGGACACCTCACACCACAGCAGGCTGCTCACAGCCACCTCCAGCCTGGCTGCAAACACCTCCAGGCAGGAGGCTTCCACCACCACTCTGGAGACTGGGATTTGATAGCCAGCTCATGCAAACCACACCAATTAGCACCTTTCTGCTTCACCCAAAGGCATCTAAAGCATTACCTGACTGTTTTAAATAGTACTTGACGAGGGAGGACATGCCCTGGGGTGCCATGTAATTGTAGGAGCCTTCCTTCACTACCATTCCTTCGATGGGTGCAGTCAGAGGTTGCAAGATGCCCTCAGCCAGAAGTTCCTCATAGAAGCTTAAAAGGGAGCAAAGGCCAAGCAAGTGAAAACACAGCAGGAGGAAACCAAGGGCAGCTGCTGCTGCTATTCACAAGGAACCTTCCTGCTCCCAAGCAGCATTGAACGGGCTCGTAGGAGCAGTGCTTCGGGCCGGGCAGTGCAGAAGCACCAACCCCGCCACGGAGGGACAGGCAGCTCCCTGCTTCACCAGGGGATGCCCTCCGCCGCGCCTGGCACCCAGCTGCCCGCAGCCTGACCGCAGCGTTCAGGACCACGGCCGGCAGAGAGCTCCTAACCAGCGGCAGTCCTGCGTCCGGCCCGGGGCTCCGCAGTTTAAGAAGGACATTGACACACTTGAAGGTGTCCAGAGAAGGGCAACAAGGCTGGGGAGGGATCTGGGGCACAGCCCTGGGAGGAGAGGCTGAGGGAGCTGGGGTTGCTTAGCCTGCAGAAGAGGAGGCTCAGGGGAGACCTTCTTGCTCTTTCCAACTCCCTGCAGGGAGGTTGGAGCCAGGTGGGGGTTGGGCTCTGCTCCCAGGCAGCCAGCACCAGAACAAGAGGACACAGTCTCAAGCCGTGCCAGGGGAGGTTTGGGCTGGATGTGAGGAAGAAATTCTTCCCAGAGAGAGAGATTGGCCCTTGGGATGTGCTGCCCAGGGAGGTGGTGGAGTAACCATCCCTGGGGGTGTTTAGGAAGAGCCTGGATGAGGTCCTTGGTGCCATGGTTGAGTTGATTAGATGGTGCTGGGGGGTAGGTTGGACCTGATGATCTTAAAGGTCTCTTCCAACCTGGTCTATTCCATTCTATTCTAATCTATTCTCCCAGGCACCCAGCACCAGAACAAGAGGACACAGTCTCAAGCTGTGCCAGGGGAAGTTTAGGCTAGAGGTGAGGAGAAAGTTCTCCACAGAGTTGTTGGCCCTTGGGATGTGCTGCCCAGGGAGGTGGTGGAGTCCCCATCCCTGGAGGTGTTCAGGAGGGGACTGGATGTGGCACTTGGAGCCATGGTTGAGCTGTCAGGAGGTGCTGGGTGACAGCTTGGACTTGATGATCCTTGAGGTCTTTTCCAACCTTGTTGCTTCTATGATTCTATTCTACTCTATTCCATTCTAAGGGGCAGCGGCGTCGAGCCCAGCCGCGGAGCGTTCAGGGGACTCCCAGGAGCGCCACCTCCTGACTCGGTCCCGGCGGCCGGGGGGCAGTGTGGGGCGGTGGGCTGCAGAGCGAGGGCGGCAGCGGAGCGGGGCGGGGCGGGGGGTGGGGCTCTCACCTGAGGCGCGGCCCCGCGCGCTCCGGCTCGAGGGTGACGTACTGCGCGCCCAGGTCGGCGGCACAGGCGGCGTCCCGCGCGCTGCGGCTCGTGCTCATGCGGCCCCCTGCGCGACAGCCAGTCAGGCGCCGCCGCGCGCCCCACGCACCGCCCCCCTCCTCTCCCCCGCCCCCAGCAGCGCCCCGTACCCACCTGCGCCTCGCGCCTTATCCCAGACCGAGACCCGGCCCACCGCCGCCCCCGCAGCAGCGCCGCGCAGGCGCCGCCCGTCAGCCCCGCGCCCACCACCAGCACCCGCGCCATGGCCACCGCAGCTCCCGCCACGAAGCCACGCCCCGCGCCCGGCGCCGCCGCGCCCCTTGCCGGGGGAACGCTCCGCCGCGCCCACGGGGCGGGGACACTGGAACGCGTGCGCGCGCAGAGCCCTGCACACGTGCGCCCCCCTGTGCGTTCGCGCGGCCCTGCGGGCCACCCTGCCGACCCTGCGCTCACCGGCGCGGGCACACCGCCCCCCTGTGCCCTGTGCACGCACCCCACTCGCGCCCCTCCCGTGCACGCGCACGCACCTACACACACGGAGGCGCGCATGCGCACCCACACCGCTGTGCACACCCCCCCACACACACCCCCCCCCGCCATGCACGCTCACACACGCACACACACACACACACGTGCACACCCATGCGCACACACCCATGTACACCCATACACACCCGTGCACACCCATGCGCACACACCCGTGTACACCCATGTACACCCATGCACACCCGTGCACACCCATGCGCACACACCCATGCACACCCATGCACACCCATGCACACCCGTGCACACCCATGCGCACACACCCATGCACACCCATGCACACCCGTGCACACCCGTGCACACCCATGCGCACACACCCATGCACACCCATGCACACCCGTGCACACCCATGCGCACACACCCATGCACACCCATGCACACCCATGCACACCCGTGCACACCCATGCGCACACACCCATGCACACCCATGCACACCCGTGCACACCCATGCGCACACACCCATGTACACCCATGCACACCCGTGCACACCCATGCGCACACACCCATGTACACCCATACACACCTGTGCACACCCATGCGCACACACCCATGTACACCCATACACACCCATGCACACCCGTGCACACCCATGCGCACACACCCATGTACACCCATACGCACCCGTGCACACCCATGCGCACACACCCATGCACACCCGTGCACACCCATGCGCACACACCCATGTACACCCATACACACCCATGCACACCCATGCGCACACACCCATGCACACCCATACACACCCATGCACACCCATGCGCACACACCCATGTACACCCATACACACCCGTGCACACCCATGTGCACACACCCATGTACACCCGTGCACACCCATGCACACCCGTGCACACCCGTGCACACCCATGCGCACACACCCATGCACACCCGTGCACACCCATGCGCACACACCCATGTACACCCATGCACACCCATGCACACCCATGCGCACACACCCGTGTACACCCATGCACACCCATGCACACCCATGCACACCCATGTGCACACACCCATGTACACCCATGCACACCCATGCACACCCATGCGCACACACCCATGTACACCCATACACACCCATGCACACCCATGCGCACACACCCATGTACACCCATACACACCCATGCGCACACACCCATGTACACCCATACACACCCGTGCACACCCATGCGCACACACCCATGCACACCCGTGCACACCCATGCGCACACACCCATGTACACCCATGCACACCCATGCACACCAGTGCACACCCATGCGCACACACCCATGTACACCCATACACACCCGTGCACACCCATGCGCACACACCCATGTACACCCCTGCACACCCATGCACACCCGTGCACACCCATGCGCACACACCCATGTACACCCATACACACCCATGCACACCCATGCACACACACCCATGCACACCCGTGCACACACACCTTGCCATGCACACACACACCCTTGCTCACACATGCACACACATGTGGCTGTGGTGCTTGGGGCTGTGGGTTAGGGGTGAGCCTTGCAGGGTAAGGTCAGGGTTGGTGTAGTGGTTTGAGCCTTAACTGAGAGTTAAAAGCCCAAATGGGGAAAAGGCTGACAATCTCTTCCCCACTCCCCCCCCCACCTCCTCCCTCCAAACAGACAGGGAGAGAAAAAGGGGTAAGGAGCAAATCCACTAAACAACAATCTGGAGTCGGCTTGGAAGTAGAGAGGCAAAGAATTTTTCTTTAAACTATATATATATATATATATGACAATACCAGGAAAAGTTCACAAGGGCAAGGAGCAAGAGTGGATGGGAGTGGGACAGAAAAGAATAATACAAAACCAGTCTTTCTCTGAGGAGGCACAGAGGCAGCAGGGAAAAGGATCAAGTCCAGCCACGTGGCTGAGGAGCAGGAGGGCAGCTGCAGTAGCTCTCATCCAGCAGAGGCAGGAGCCAAAAGGAGATCCAACGCTGTGATGTCCTGCCTTTTATACCCTAGCTGGGCAGGGAGGGGGCAGTGGAACAGACTCAGCTTTCCCAGGGGGAAACGCCCTGCAGGGAGTGTAAAGTACCCGCAAGCCCTCCACCCTGCTTTCTTCTTTTGTTTTCAGAAAAGGGCATTAACCCACCACAGTTGGGGTTGGTGATCCTGAGGGGCTTTGCCAGCCTGGATGTCTCTGGGGTTCTGAGAGGCTGGCACGCTGCCACCAGAGAGACCTGAACAGGCTGGAAAACACCCTGGAGTTCAAGCAGGGGAAGCACAAAGTGCTAGAGCCATGCATCAGTTGATGCCCAGTGGTCAACCACCTGGGAAGCAAGGCCTGAGGGACATAGGTGGACCCCAAGGTGAACAAGAGCCAGGAATGTCTTTCTGCATAGCAGGCAAATGGTGTTCTGGGTGTATTTAGGAGAAGACTTGACAGCAGGTCAAGGGATGTGACCTTCAGTGCTGGGTCCAGTTCTGGGCTCCACAGTACAAGAGAAAGTTACAGAATACAGAATTAACCAGGTTGGGAAAGGCCTTTGAGATCATCGAGTCCAAGCTATCACCCAGCACCATCTAACCATGGCACCAAGGGCCTCATCCAGGCTCTTCCTAAACACCTGGAGGTGTTCAGGAGGAGACTTGATGGGGTACTTGGTGCCATGGGTTAGCTGTTTGGGTGGGTTGGATTGGTTGATAGGTTGGACGCGATGATCTTGAAGGTCTCTTCCAGCCTGGTTTGGTTTATTCTAAACAAATAAAGCTTTATTCTAAATTCTGCAAAAGAAAACTGAAATGGGCAGTGTGGGAGTACAGGACTTCATTACCTCCAGGGATGGGGACTCCACCACCTCCCTGGGCAGCACATCCCAAGGGCCAATCTCTCTCTCTGGGAAGAATTTCTTCCTCACTTCCAGTCTGAACCTCCCCTGGCACAGCTTGAGACTGTGTCCTCTTGTTCTGGTGCTGGGGGCCTGGGACCAGAGCCCAACCCCCACCTGGCTCAACCTCCCTGCAGGGAGTTGGAGAGAGCAAGAAGGTCTCCCCTGAGCCTCCTCTTCTGCAGGCTAAGCAACCCCAGCTCCCTCAGCCTCTCCTCACAGGGCTGTGCCCCAGACCCCTCCCCAGCTTTCTTGCCCTTCTCTGGACACCTTCCAGCAGCTCAACCTCTTTCCTAACCTGAGGAGCCCAGAGCTGGACACAGGACTCCAGGTGTGGCCTGAGCAGTGCTGAGCACAGGGCACAAGGACTTCCCTGCTCCTGCTGGCCACACTTCCTGCTGCAGGCCAGGATGCCCTTGGCCTTCTTGGCCCCCTGGGCACACTGCTGCCTCCTCTTCAGCTGCTCTCCACCACCACCCCCAGCTCCCTCTCTGCCTGGCTGCTCTCAGCCACTCTGCCCCCAGCCTGCAGCACTGCCTGGGGTTGCTGTGGCCAAAGTGCAGCCCCTGGCACTTGGACTTGTTCAGTGCCATCCTCTTGGCCTCTGCCCATCTGTGCAGCCTGGCCAGGTCCCTCTGCAGAGCTCTCCAACCCTCTAACAGCTCAACTCCTGCCCCCAGCTTGGTGTCTTGGCCAACCAGCTCAGACAGGAGGGCATCCAGAGGCCCCTTCCAGCCCCAGACTCTCTCTGCGGTTCTGCACTGAGCCATCCCTGCCGTGGAATCGACTTCAGTCTCAGCAGCACCTGAGTCTGATCTACCCTCCCAGGCAGCTTCCAGCACAAGCCAAACCTGCCCCCCTGGAGGTGGCAGCCAGCAGGAAGCGCCCCAGGGTATAGTGACAGCTTGCGGTGAGTGTTGATGGGCTGCCTCCAGCCCCCGGGGGCTGCGTGCGGAGCTGCGGCTCGCTGCTGGGACAGTGCTCTCCTGGCATGCTGCCGGGGCGTGGGGGCACGCCGGCAGGGGACGGGGCACACTTTCTGGGCAGTGCTTCCAGAAGACAGCCCCTGGGAGGTACCCTCCTGCAGTGTCTAAGGGCATCTCCCCCGGCCCCACGGCGCTGAAGCTGCAGGCGGGGTCTGAGGGACTGCGCTCGCTGCAGGCGTCGCGGTTGCCACCGGGGCAGGGCTGTCCCTGTCACCTTTAACACACTGCCAGCACTTGGCCCTGCGGCCACCGTTCAGGAAAACAAGTTCCTATCCTGCCAGGCCCCAGAGTGGGCGATGGAAGGAAGGATTTGGATTGCTGCCCCTGGCTGAGCTGTGTAGGTGACAGGAGATAGGAGAAGATCCAGGAGCCGCTGATGGGATCACCGTGTCATGAGGGACACCCACGGCCTGACCCTGCGGCACAGGAGCTTAGCAACAGGCTGCTGTTACACCAGCTGGAGCTCACAGTGGCTAAGGGACAGGGCTGAGCTGCTGAGGGTGTGGGTGATGCTCATCTTCAATGGCAGCTCCGAACTGGCCTCCAGGCAGGTGTTGTTCAACAGGCACTTCCTGGAGAGAGCCTGCAGCCCCTGCCTCCCCTGCCCATGCCAGCTGTGGGGCAGTCATGGGGGACAAGGGATGTTGAGTCACAGGCTCAGAGGATGTGAGGGGTTGGGAGGGACCTCTGGAGAGCTTCCAGCCCAAGCCCTGCCAGAGCAGCACCATAGAATCCAGCACAGGTCCCACAGGAACACATCCAGGCAGGGCTGCAAAGGCTCCAGAGTAGGAGACTCCACAACCTCTCTGGGCAGCCTGCTCCAGGCCTCTGGGAGCCTCCCAGGCAAGAAGTTCCTCCTCCTGCTGAGCTGCAACCTCCTGGCCTGCACTTTGCATCCCTTGCCCCTTGGCCTATGCCAGGGCACAGTGAGCAGAGCCTGGCCCTGGCCCTTCCCTTCCTGCCCCCCAGCCCTCAGCTCTTGAGAGACATTGAGCAGATCCCTCTCAGCCTTCTCCTCTCCAGCCTCAGCAGCCCCAGGGCTCTCAGCCTCTCCTCAGCAGCAGTGCTCCAGGCCCTTCAGCAGCCTTGCAGCCCTCCCTTGGCCTCTCCCCAGCAGATCCCTGTCCCTGCTGAGCTGGGGAGCCCAGAGCTGGCTGCAATCTTGCAGCTGGGGCCTCAGCAGGGCAGAGCAGAGGGGCAGGAGAAGCTCCCTGGCTCTGCTGGCCACACTCTGCTGAGTGCAGCCCAGGAGCCCCTTGTCTGAGTCTTCCTCATTTTTTAAGATCAAGCATGGAACTGACCCTCTAACACCTAAGAGCTGAGAGCTGTGAATCCACAGCTGCTGGGAAGTTTTGTCTCCTTGGCACCCTTGCCCCGGGAAGAAGGTTGTGTCCTCCTGCTCAGCACATCCTGTGCTCTGCATCCTGCCTGCTGTGGATCCCCCCTGGCATTCCCTCTCCATGCACCATGCTGGTGGCTCAGGCAGCCCTTCAGAGCTGGCCATTCACTTTGGGCATCAGGTGCTTGGGACATGGACTTCAGTTCACACACAGACTTGAGTCTCCGCCTCTGGAGACTTTCAAAGCCAGCCTGGATGTGTTCCTGTGTTGCCTTTCCCAGGTGGTGCTCTATTGACAGGGAGTTTGGACCAGAGGATCTCTGGAGGTGCCTCCCAATTCCAAATACTGTGTGATTCAAAGCTGAAGTCCACTGTGGTCCTAGAGCTTGGGACATCTCTGGCTTTGCACCCAGCATTGCTTGGGGACATGGGAGATCCTTCATGGAATTGGCTTGTAGCTTCTAAAAGAGCTGCTGAGCTGCATGGCTGCACAACTGCCTGTGGCCTGGGGAGGCTTTTGCCACCATTTAACTGTTTCTCCACGAAAATTAACAGAGCTGGAAGGGCCCTCAAGGCTCAGCCAGCCCCAACCCCCTGCCATGGGCAGGGACACCTCACACCACAGCAGGTTGCTCACAGCCACCTCCAGCCTGGCTGCAAACACCTCCAGGCAGGAGGCTTCCACCACCTCCCTGGGCAACCTGGGCCAGGCTCTCACCACCCTCCTGGCCAACAACTTCTTCCTCACAGCCAAGCTCCAGCTCCCCACTTCTCCTTTTGCTCCAGCCCCCCCACTCCTCTCCCTCCCTCACCCCCTCCAAAGTCCCTCCCCAGCTTGCTTGCAGCCCCCTGCAGATCCTGGAAGGCCACCAGAAGGGCTCCTGGGAGCCTTCTCCTCTCCAGCCTGCACAAGCCCAACTCTCTCAGGCTGTCTGCAGAGCAGAGCAGCTCCAGCCCTCTGCTGCTCCTCCTGGCCCTGCTCTGGACACCTTCCAGCCCCTCCAGAGCCTTCCTGTGCTGGGGGCTCCAGCACTGGCCCCAGAGCTGCAGCTGTGGGCTCAGCAGAGTGGAGCAGAGGGGCAGAATCCCCTCCCTGGCCCTGCTGGCCACACTTCTCTTGCTGCAGCCCAGGCTCTGCTTGGCTCTCTGGGCTGCAAGTGCTCCCTGCTGGCTCCTGCTGAGCTTCTCATCCCAGTCCCACCCCTGCCACCAAGGTCTTTTCTTTAGGGCCAGTCCCTGCCCAGCCTGTCTGTGGTTCCTCACATGAGGAGCCTAACTCTTTGGCCTGTGACCATGGGGTTAAATGAACTTGGGAATGGTTCAGCAGACTTCCTTAAATGTGCATTTTCTTGCTAAACTGTGCAGAGGCAAAGGACTGAGACTAAAAATAAAGAGAAACATCAAGAATCAGGCGAGAATTTCTGGCAGAAATTCAACACCAAAAGAAGAACAAAGAAAGAAGAAGAAAATCAAAGCTTCTTAAAGTGGAGCAGGATGGGGAGGGAAAGCATCTAAAGAAGCTGCATTGCAGAAGATTTCCATGGAAAAGGCTCCGGGCTGCATGTCCCTGGGTGAGAACTCCCAGATGGGTGAAGATGTTCCTGCTGTGGGGCCCAACACCTACCTGAAGTATGTGGTGGTGGTGGCAGTCAGCCCTGGGTTGAGGGCAGGGCACCATGATGCTCTGATAAGGAGCTGTGGTGTGGCAGCCTGCCTGGAAAGGCCCTGGGGGAAGGGTGGGAGATGGCAAGCTCAACCCCAGCCAACAATGTGCTCTCCCTGACAAAACACTGAGGGCTCCAGGACCTGCCTGCTCCCAGCTGGCAGCCCCACTGCTTGGGGCAAGGGAGGCCACCTGGGGCCCAGTTTGGATCTGGCTGGAAGTGGAGGGACCACAAGCCAGAAAGGGACCAGGCAGAGAGGGAGCTGGGGGTAGTGGGGGAGAGCAGCTGAACAGGAGGCAGCAGTGTGCCCAGGGGGCCAAGGAGGCCAAGGGCATCCTGGCCTGCAGCAGGCAGAGTGTGGCCAGCAGGAGCAGGGAAGTCCTTGTGCCCTGTGCTCAGCACTGCTCAGGCCACACCTGGAGTCCTGTGTCCAGCTCCGGGCTCCTGAGGTCAGGAAAGAGGTTGAGCTGCTGGAAGGTGCCCAGAGAAGGGCAAGAAAGCTGGGGAGTCTCCAGCTGTGCCAGGGGAGGTTTAGGCTGGAGGTGAGGAGAAAGTTCTTCCCAGAAAGAGTACTTGGCCCTGGGGATGTGCTGCCCAGGGAGGTGGTGGAGTCCCCATCCCTGGAGGTGTTTAGGAGGGGATTGGATGAGGCTCTTGGTGCCATGGTTGAGTTGATCAGATGGTGGTGGGGGATAGGTTGGACCTGATGAGCTCTGAGGTCTTTTCCAACCTGGTTAATTCTTTTCTCTTCTAATTCTACAGTGAGGCCCCAGCACAGGCTGGCAGACTGGCAGTGACCCTACAGCGGGAGGTGGTCAAAGCTGAGTTGGTTGAGGCTGGCTGTGGGGATGCTAAGAGTGGTCTGAGAGCAGCCTCTGGCTCCTTGGAGGGGAAGAGGGGAGAGAGTGAGATCTCTCCCTAGGGGCAGATGACATCCTAAAGGAAAAAGCAGTGGCAGCCTTGGATGCTGAAGCTACAGAGGTGTTTCTCTGGGGAGTGGGGAGCAGCCCTGGGAGGGTCACCACAGAGCTGAGGCTCCTTCAGCCTGGCTGGCTAACACAACTTGGCTACTCACAAGCTGAAGCCAATGTGAGGCAGCACTGGGAGCAGTTTCACTCCTCGGGGAGCAGTGGGTCAAGACCTCTGGAGAGCCTTCCCCAACACCATTTCTTTGATGCTCTGAGCACCATGAAGCTTGAGAGGGGCTCTCCTTGATCCTAGTCAGCCTCCACAGTGGCAAGAGCTGCAGTTGAACTTTGGGAGACCTGAGCATTTGCAGGCCATGTGGTAATGCTTCACTCTTTAAGGCCTGGAGCACCTCTCCTGTGAGGACAGACTGAAGGAGTTGGGGCTGTTCAGTCTGGAGAAGAGAAGGCTCCCAGGTGACCTCATTGTGGGCTTCCAGTATCTGAAGGGGGCCTACAGGAAGGCTGGGGAGGGACTGCTCAGGATCTCAGGTAGTGATAGGACCAGGGGGAATGGAATGAAGCTGGAGGTGGGGAGATTGAGGCTGGAGGGGAGGAGGAAGTTCTTCCCCATGAGAGTGGTGAAGCCCTGGGATGGGTTGTGCAGGGAGGTGGTTGAGGCCCTGTCCCTGGAGGTGTTTAAGGCCAGGCTGACTGAGGCTCTGGGCAGGCTGATCTAGTGTGGGGTGTCCCTGCCCATGGCAGGGGGGTTGGAACTAGTTGATCCTTGTGGTCCCTTCCAACCCTAACTGATTCTATGATACTATGATACCACAGGTCTCTTGGGACTCTGAATGCAACCTTGGTCTTCACATGCTTTGGGGAGAAGAGTGGTCCCAGATGGACACACCTGCATGTGTTCCTCTGCTGGATTCTATGGTCCTGCTCTGGCAGGGGGGTTGGAATGGAAGATCTCCAGAGGTCCATTCCTACTCCACACATAGAATCACAGAACTGTCAGGGCTGGAAGGGACCTCAAGGCTCAGCCAGCCCCAAACCCCTGCCATGGGCAGGGACACCTCACACCACAGCAGGTTGCTCACAGCCACCTCCAGCCTGGCTGCAAACACCTCCAGGCAGGAGGCTTCCACCACCTCCCTGGGCAACCTGGGCCAGGCTCTCACCACCCTCATGCTGTGAGATGGGTGGGACCAGAGCTGCCTTTGGAGAGGAGGAGGGACATGCATCCTCTGTTTCCTCAGAGGTGTCTTGGCCAGTGAAGTGTGGCTTCCCTGCTCGAAACAGAGCACATTTGACTTCCAACCCTCTGAATGGTGAAGCAGTGATGTCATGTGGCTTGGTTTAAAGAGTGGGGACTGACTGCCACATCTACATCACAGAATGCCAGCTTGGTAGGGGACCCCAGGGGTGATCTGCTCCAACCCTTCTTGGTGATAGTGTCTTTTAAACTGGCCCAGCACCCTGTCCAGCTGACTTTTCAGACTGCCCAGTGTAAGGGAATCTGCTGCAGCCCTTGGGAGGTCATTCAACATTCAACTGCTCCCATGGGGAAGAACTTTGTTCTGGATTCTAAGCAGAGTAACTTGCACCCAGTTGGACAGGGCTCAAGTCCCCCCCACGCTGGCAGCCAGAAGACATCTTGCCCTTTTGAACCTGCAGTGTGGGTGCCAAAGCAAAACAGGCCAGGAAGGCAGGGCAGGAGACAGCCAACTGGCCTGGTGATGGAGGAGGACAACTGCCCCTGGCCTCAGCAAGGATGGAGGGCAGGCTGCTTGGGAGGAGGAGAACTGCCCCTGGCCTCAGCAAGGATGGAGGGCAGGGTGCTTGGAAGGAGGAGAACTGCCCCTGGCCTCAGCAAGGATGGAGGGCAGGGTGCTTGGGAGGAGGACAACTGCCCCTGGCCTGAGCAAGGATGGAGGGCAGGGTGCTTGGGAGGAGGAGAACTGCCCCTGGCCTGAGCAAGGATGGAGGGCAGGGTGCTTGGGAACCCTTCCTACCTTTCTCTAAGGCTGCTAAGGACAAGGGGGTTGTGGTGCATTGACCCCCAGCCAACAGCTGAGGACTTACACACTCACTCAGGTGGTGGAGGGGGATGGGAAGAGCAGAGGTGAGAAAACTGGGTCGGGGGAAGCTCAGAGAAGTGTGAGAAGCACCCCAGGGGAGGCAGGAGCCATCTCTCAGCCCCACTTTGCCACGCTGCAGCTGCCGTCACCAATCCATTGCCAGGCTCCCATCTAGGTTTTTTTTCTTCCTCCCTCCTAACGACTTAATTGCTTCCCTCCTGGCAAATAAATAGATAAATAGGGCTATCAAAGTGGCCACTGAAACACGTTTCCCTTCAGAGCCATCAATTAAATCACATCAAGGGGTGGGAAACTCCTTGGAAGGGCCAGGGCCGCCGGAGTGCCTAAGTGGTGTTTAAGCAGCCCTGCACAAACAGATTCTGGGCTTTCTAAACTGCCAGTGTTGCCCAACGATTTCTATGGTGAATATCTATCTCCCAGTGTGTTTACACCTGGCCTTCTCCTCTCTCCTTGCTCACCCCACCCTCCCAGAGGGTTCAAATAGGGTTGCCCTGAGCCAGGTGGAGAGTGCTGCGCCGCCCGCCAGCCTGAGCTGCTGGCCAGCGCTCTGCCTGCCCTGCCTCCAGCTCCTCTTCCTACATCCATCCCAGGGGCTGGCAGCTCCCTGCCTCCTTCCACAGCAGCCATGCCACCCCTGGCCGGGGCTGCAAGCCTCTGCCTTAGCTATGAAGGTGAGTGTGGGGGAAAGGAAAGCATGGCCAGAGCTGGGGCTCCTTCTGGTGGGGATGGAGCCTATGGCTCTGGCTGAAGGAGAGCGACTCCAGGCTGACTGCCTGGCTGTGTCTGACAAGAGAGGATAAAAGGCTGAGTTGCTGGGTCACATCTAGAGCTTGGGCCAGCCCAGTTGGCTCTGCCTGGTGGTCCATCACCTCATGGTCAGTTACATCTCAAGGTGTTGTTGGAGCTCAGCCCTTTCAGTGTGTGTTTGTGGACCTATCCCCCAGAACGCTGTGTCCAGCCTCCTGCTGTTGCCCCCTGCCCTCACCACCTCATGTGCACTCTCCAGTGTGCAAAGTGCTTTGGCAGCTGTGCTAAACCCAGCACTGCTAGGTGATGGCAGAGCTGCTGTGTCCAGTTCTGGGCCTCTCAATATAAGAAGGATATAGACACACTTGAGCGTGTCCAGAGAAGGGCAAGAAAGCTGGGGAGGGGTCTGGGGCACAGCCCTGTGAGGAGAGGCTGAGGGAGCTGGGGTTGCTTAGCCTGCAGAAGAGGAGGCTCAGGGGAGACCTCATTGCTCTCTCCAACTCCCTGCAGGGAGGTTGGAGCCAGGTGGGGGTTGGGCTCTGGTCCCAGGCCCCCAGCACCAGAACAAGAGGACACAGTCTCAAGCTGTGCCAGGGGAGGTTCAGGCTGGAGGTGAGGAGAAAGTTCTTCCCAGCCAGAGAGATTGGCCCTTGGGATGTGCTGCCCAGGGAGGTGGTGGAGTCCCCAGCCCTGGAGGTGTTCAGGAGGGGATTGGATGTGGCACTCGGAGCCATGGTTTGGTTGATTAGATGGTGTTGGGTGACAAGTTGGACTTGACGACCTCTGAGGTCTTTTCCAACCTTGTTGATTCTGTGATTCTATGATCTGCTGGAAGAAGTTGTTGTCCAGGAGGGTGGTGAGAGCCTGGCCCAGGTTGCCCAGGGAGGTGGTGGAAGCCTCCTGCCTGGAGGTGTTTGCAGCCAGGCTGGAGGTGGCTGTGAGCAACCTGCTGTGGTGTGAGGTGTCCCTGCCCATGGCAGGGGGTTGGCACTGGCTGAGTCTTGGGGTCCCCTCCAGCCCTGAGAATTCCATGAGTTTATGATTAAGATGCATTGCTCCCTGGCAAAGGGAGATACTTTGCACCTGCAAGGTTCCTTCTCTGAATGAAATGCAACCAATTCTTGTCTTCATCACTATGACCAAGGAGAAGGGCAAGTGGGTAGAGCTTTTCTTTTGGTGATGTTCTTTTTTCTGTAGGGAGGAAGGAACACAATGTTGGCTCTTTACTTGCTTGGCTGTCCTCCCCTCTGCCTCCTGAGAAGTCTTGGACAGCTGTGCTAAGAGCTGGTGCAGATGGCAGAGCAATGTTACAAAGCTCTCCCTCTCAGTCTGGGAAGAGACAGGGCAGAAGTGGCTTGCATTGTGCCTTAACTCTTCATGAAGGCCTGCAGGGACAGGAGCAGGGGCAAGGGCTGCAAAGCAGAGCAGAGCAGATTGAGATTGGATGTGAGGAACAAGTTCTGCCCCAGGAGACTGCTGGAACACTGCAGCAGGCTGCCCAGGGAGGTGGTTGAGGCTCCCTGCCTGAAGCTCTTGCAGGGGAGGCTGGAGAGGGCTCTGGGCAGCCTGCTCCAGTGGAGGATGTCCCTGCTAAGTGCATCCCTGGAGCTGCAGCACTAACAGCAGTAAGGCAGTGGCTGGGACTGCTGCAGAGAGGCATGAGGTGGTGGAAGGGCACAGCTGCATTGCCAGGCTGCAGGAAGGCTCAGCAGATGTGCTGGGGTTGCTTAGGAGAAGGGGAGGCTCAGGGGAGGCCTCCTTGCTCTCTACAACTCCCTGCAGGGAGGTTGTAGCCAGGTGGGGGTTGGCTTCTTCTCTCAGGCAAGCAGTGACAAAAGGAGAGGGCACAGCCTACTCCAGTGGAGGATGTCCCTGCTGAGTGCAGGGGGTTGGCCTGGATGAGCTCTGGAGGCCCCTTCCAGCCCAGAGCCTTCTGTGATTGTGTGACAAGTGTAGGTCTGCTTTGGGTCTCCCCTGCTTCCAATGGCACTGAGGCTGTGGCTGTGTTGTTGCAGGCAAAGGGAGGCTGTGGCTGGCCCTAGCTCTGGTGTCCATGGTCCATGGGATGGTGTCTGTGAAATGCCTCTTCAGGTTCTCACACGCTAAGAACCCCGAAGCACGGATGAACGTCGTAAGTAGGAGGGCTTGGGAGCAGAGGCAGTTAAGTGCCTGGGCAGGAGCCAGAATGAAATGCTGAGAGCTAAACACTGCCCTTCAGGGATTACCTTGGAGCCTGGAGAACATTATCCTTGGCTTTTTCTTTGTGTCCCCCTCCTTTTTATGCAGAGTGAAATGGTCTCCTACTGGGGATACCCCAGCGAGGAGTACAGTGTGTTGACAGAAGATGGCTACATCCTCCAGCTGAACAGAATTCCCTATGGGAGAGGCAATGCAAGCCAAGGTGAGTTTGATATCTGTGCCACACAGAAAACATCCACAGAGTCATGCCTTTGGCTGGAAGAGGCCTTCAGGACCTTTGAATTTAACATCCGACCCAGCAGCTTCTGGCTGGGATTCCAGTGCAAGAGGCTCTTAGACTCCCAGAGCTGGCAGGGCTGGAAGGGACCCCAAGGCTCAGCCAGCCCCAACCCCCTGCCATGGGCAGGGACACCTCACACCACAGCAGGTTGCTCACAGCCACCTCCAGCCTGGCTGCAAACACCTCCAGGCAGGAGGCTTCCACCACCTCCCTGGGCAACCTGGGCCAGGCTCTCACCACCCTCCTGGACAACTTCTTCCTCACAGCCAAGCTCCAGCTCCCCACTTCTCCTTTTGCTCCAGCCCCCCCACTCCTAGCCCTCCCTCACCCCCTCCAAAGTCCCTCCCCAGCTTGCTTGCAGCCCCCTGCAGACCCTGGAAGGCCACCAGAAGGGCTCCTGGGAGCCTTCTCCTCTCCAGCCTGCACAAGCCCAACTCTCTCAGGCTGTCTGCAGAGCAGAGCAGCTCCAGCCCTCTGCTGCTCCTCCTGGCCCTGCTCTGGACACCTTCCAGCCCCTCCAGAGCCTTCCTGTGCTGGGGGCTCCAGCACTGGCCCCAGAGCTGCAGCTGTGGTCTCAGCAGAGTGGAGCAGAGGGGCAGAATCCCCTCCCTGGCCCTGCTGGCCACACTTCTCTTGCTGCAGCCCAGGCTCTGCTTGGCTCTCTGGGCTGCAAGTGCTCCCTGCTGGCTCCTGCTGAGCTTCTCATCCCAGTCCCACCCTCAAGTCCATGGCTTGGTGTCTGTAGCCTCTGTTTTGGCCAACAAGAATTTGGTTGGGAAGGTTGATCCTTTGAAGGTCTGCTCTCCCTGTGTAGAGAACCTGAGTGTGGATGATGCCCCAGGCACCCAGCAGGCTGCACTCCAGGCAGTCAGGAGCAGCTGATTCTTCCTCCCCACTGGTGCCACACACTCACCTTGGGCTCTCTCTGGGAGCTTGCTTCTGGAGCCACCTCTTGGAGCAGCAACCCAGTTTAATACTCCTTGGGGAGCTTCCCTCTTGTCCTTTGAAAAGTGGCAGCTAGGAGTGCCTAGAGCCATGCAAAGCTTTCAGTCTGTCACATCTCCAGGCACCTGCAAGGGTGCTCTTGGACCTTTCTGGGGAGCTCAAGTTCTGCCAATTGCTCCCAGCAAGGCCTCTGGGAGCTAAAGGCCTGCTGAGATGCAGAGCTGAAGCACTGCTCTGCCTGGGTCTCAACACACCCCAAGGCTGCTGGGAGCAGCTCTGACACAGCACTAGGACTTATAAGGGGCCTGCCAAAGGGTGAGGGAGCCAAGGGTTCCCTTCTCTTCCTCCTCTCTGGCTGTTCAAACCTTTCCCCCTCAGCACCAGGAGTGTGGCTGAAGTAGAGCTGGGGCCAGATGATAACACTTCTTCTGTCTGCTGGTGAATTTTGTCACTCCAGCAAAGAACACAGCAGCACAACTTTGGGGGGAAGAAAACCCTTCCAGCATTGGTCAGGGGTTGGGAGAAATCATAGAATCCTTTTGTTTGGAGAAGACTTTAAGCTCATCAGTCCAACCATGCTTTAACTGCCCAAGGTGGGGCCCTCAGCACCACCTCTCTGCCTCTTGGGAGCACCTCCAGGGATGGTGGAAGCTATTCTACTCTTTTGAGAGCCCTTCCAGGGAAGGACTTTCTTATGTCCAAACTAAACGTCCCCTGGCACAACCTGAGGCCATCTCCTCTTATCTCATCACTTGTTCCTTGGGAGAAGAACCAAACCTCCACCTGGCTTCATCTGTGGCATTCCCTCCTCCTGGCTCCTCCTCAGCCATCCTGCAGCAGAGAGTAGAAAGGGAAGAGATGTGAGCTTCTCTGAGCTTCAGGGGTTTTAACTCTATCGTGAAATCACAGAGTGCTCTGGGCTGGGAGGGAGCTCCAGAGCTCAGCCAGCCCAGCCCCCTGCACCCAGCAGGGACATCCTCCACTGGAGCAGGCTGCCCAGAGCCCTCTCCAGCCTCCCCTGCAATAGCTCCAGGCAGGGAGCCTCAACCACCTCCCTGGGCAGCCTGCTGCAGTGTTCCAGCAGCCTCCTGGGGCAGAACTTGTTCCTCACATCCAATCTCAATCTGCTCTGCTCTGCTTTGCAGCCCTTGCCCCTGCTCCTGTCCCTGCAGGCCTTTGGGAGCAGTCTCTCTGCAGCCTTCTTGTAGCCTCTTCAGGTCCTGGCAGGCTGCTCTGAGGTCTGCCTGGAGCCTTCTCTTCTCCAGGCTGAACACCCCCAGCTCCCTCAGCCTGTGCCCACAGCAGAGCTGCTCCAACCCCCTGAGCATTTTCCTGGCCCTCCTTTGGACCCTCTCCATCAGCTCCATGTCCTTCCTGTGCTGAGTGCTCCAGCCTTGGATGCATGACCAGCAGACATGGTAGTTGCAAGTGAGTCATCTACAATGGCTTCTTTTTGTCCCTGTTCCTTCCCAGCTCCTCTGCAGATGATCTATCACTAAGAAAATGGACACCTAGAACTGAGGGGTGGTGTAGGAAAGCCTCCAAGTCTCCCCATGCTCTTTATTGTTCTTGATGATCTTTTACAACCAGAATGCTTCTGTGATTCTATCTACAGGAAAGACACTGAGGGGCTGGAGCAGGGCCAGAGAAGGGCAAGAGAGCTGGGGAAGGGTGTGGAGAAGAGGGCTGGGGAGGAGCAGCTGAGGGAGCTGGGGGGGTTGAGTGTGGAGCAGAGGAGGCTGAGGGAGACCTCCTTGCTCTCTGCAGCTCCTGAGAGGAGGCTGCAGCCAGCTGGGGGGTTCCTAGGGAAAGGAGATAGCATGAGAGGCAATGGCCTGAAGCTGTGCCAGGGGAGGGTTAGGTTGGACATCAGAAGAAACCTTCTCCCTGAAAGGGTTCTCAAGCCCTGGCCCAGGCTGCCCAGGACCCTCTTCCTCCGAAAACAAGTGATAGGGAGAGAAGCAATGGCCTGAAGCTGTCCACATGCTGAGGGCAGCAGGGCTGGCGGTCGGGGGGGCAGCAGGGCTGGCGGTGGGGGGGCAGCAGGGCTGGCGGTGGGGAGGAGCAGGGCTGGCGGTCGGGGGGGCACCAGGGCTGGCGGTCGGGGGGGCACCAGGGCTGGCGGTGGGGGGGCACCAGGGCTGGCGGTGGGGAGGCACCAGGGCTGGCGGTGGGGAGCACCAGGGCTGGCGGTGGGGGGCCGCAGGGCTGGCTGTAGGGGGCAGCAGGGCTGGCCGTGGTGGGCAGCAGCCCTGCCTGGCACCCACAGCCAGCTGGCAGCCTCCACCAGCAAGGGGAACACACAGAGTCCCTGGCCTGCCCGAAAGGCTGGCAGCACCCAACCCCCCAGGTGCCCACGCTGGCTGTCTTGCAGGGGCCAGGCCTGCTGTGCTCCTGCAGCATGGCCTCCTAGGTGAAGGCAGCATCTGGGTGACCAACCTGCCCAACAGCAGCCTGGGCTTCATCCTGGCCGACGCCGGCTACGACGTCTGGCTGGGCAACAGCCGGGGCAACACTTGGTCCAAGAGGCATCTGGTCCTCTCTCCCAAACGGGAGGAGTTCTGGGCTTTCAGGTAAAGAGGAGCTTCAAGGCTCTCAGACAACACTGAAGCCTTTCATCTCCCACAGGGTGATGCTGCCCTAGTTCGGGGAGGGCGAAGCCCCAGGCGCTGCCTGGGGCGGGGGGCAGCAGGGGGTTTGTGGGGTTGTCCTGCCCTCCCCTCTGGTTTTGTGGCTTCTAGGGGGGTGGTTGTTCAGATGTAGGTCACAGACTCACAGAACACTTCTGGTTGGAAGAGGCCTCCCAGGCTTCCCCAGCCCCAACCCTCCAGCCAGCACTGCAGGCTCAGCACCAAACCCTGTCCCTAAGCACCAGCTCCACACTGCTGGAACACCCCCAGGGATGGGGACTCCAGCACTGCCCTGGGCAGAGCATTCCAATGGCTGAGAGCCCTTCCAGGGCAGGAATCTTTCCTAAGCTCCAGCCTCAGCCTCCCCTGGGGCAGCCAGGGGCCATTGCCTCTGCTCCTGCTGCTGGACACCAAGAGGAAGAGGCTGTCCCCTCCTGACTCCAACCTCCCTGCAGGGAGCTGCAGAGGGCAAGGAGGTCTCCCTCAGCCTCCTCTGCTCCAGCCTGAACACCCCCAGCTCCCTCAGCCTCTCCTCACAGCCCAGGGGCTCCAGACCCCTCCCCAGCTCTGCTGCCCTTCCCTGGCCAGGCTCCAGCCCTCAATGTGCTTCCTGCAGGGAGGGCCCAGAGCTGAACCCAGCACTTGAGCTGTGGCACAGGGGGATGGTCACCTCCTGGCCCTGCTGCCCACCCTGGTTCTGTCCCAAGCCAAGATGCCATTGGCCTTTTTGGCCCCCTGGGCACTGCTGCCTCATGGTCAGTGGCTGCCAACCAACACACCCAGGGCCCTCTCCAGGCTGCAGCTTTCCAACCACAGCTCCCCAGGTCTGCAGCTCCCCATGGGGTTGTGGTGACCCAGGTGGAGGCCCTGGGACTTGGCCTTGTTGAACTCCACCCCAGGAGCCTTGACCCATGGGTCTCACCTGCTACCTATCCTGCTAAGATGACTGCTCTCCCTCCTGCAGCTTTGATGAAATGGCTAAATATGACCTCCCAGCAACCATAAACTTCATTGAGCAGAAAACAGGGCAGCAGCAGCTGTATTACATTGGTCATTCTCAAGGCACCACCATAGGTAAGTGTGGCCTCTTGACTGCCCTGGCTGACAGCCTGCACACAATGGGCTGGCTTGGAAGAGACCTCCAAGCTCATCCAGTCCAGCCATCCACCCAACCCCACCACCTTTCTGGAGCACCTCCAGGCCTGGGGACTCCATCACCTCCCTGGGCAGCCTCTGCCAATCCCTGACCACTCTGGCAGCCAAGAAGTTTTTCCTCCCCTGGAGGATTGGAGGGCTGGATGAGCTTGGTGTGAAGGGGTGGTGGTGGTGTGGAGAGCACTGACTTCTAAGGAGCAGGTGAAATCCAGGTCCCCAGCCAGGTCTGGAGTGCCTTGAAGGGCCTGGCTGGGTTTTGCACAGTGGCTGCTTGTAGAACCTCCAGGAAATGCAGGGTTCTGCTCTGCACTGCTGCCTGCATGTGAAATGCAGCTGTGCACACAGGTGCCTGCAGGAGGCCTCTGGGATGCTTAACCAGGTCACAGAGTTGTTGGGCTTGGGACAGCCCTCCAGGATCACCCAGTCCAACACCAACCCAGCCCCACCATGGCCACTAAACCATGGCCCCAGCTGCCATGGCCACAGCTTGCTGGAGCACCTCCAGGCATGGGGACTGCACCACCTCCCTGGGCAGCCTCTGCCACTCCCTGACCACTCTGGCACCAGAGAAATTGTTCCTCAGCTCCAACCTAAGCCTCCCCTGGCACAATTTCAGGCTAGTTCCTCTCCTTCTCTCACCTGAGACTGCGGAGCAGAGCCCAAACCCCCCTTCACCCTCCTCTGAGGGAGCTGTGCAGGGCAATAGATGTCCACCCCTCCCTGCCCTGCTGCTCGGCACATAGCTGCACATCAGCTGTGATCATGACAGCGATTTCTCTTGAGCACAGCTCATCACCTTCAGCACAGACCTTGTGTACATTCACCAGGCTCTGGTTTCAGTTCTGCTCACCCTAGACATCAGTCACAGAATCACAGAGCACTTTGCCTTGGAATGGAGCTCTCAAGCTCATCCACTCCAAGCCCTGCAGCCAGCAGGGACAGCCCCAGCCAGAGCAGGCTGCTCACAGCCCCACACAACCTGCCCTGCACTGCTGCCAGCCATGGGGCAGCTCCCAGCTCTCTGGGCAGCCTGGGCCAGGCTCTCCCCACCCTCAGCACCAAACATTTCTCCTTCTCTCCACTCTCAAGCTCCCTCTTGCAGTCCAAACCATCCCCCCTTGGCCTGGCACAAGAGGCCCTGCTCAGCAGTCTGTCCCCAGCTTTCTGCTGGGCCCTTGGAGCACTGCAAGGCCACCAGGAGGGCTCCCTGCAGCCTTCTCCCCTGCAGGCTGCCCAAGGCCAACTCTCCCAGCCTGGCTCCCAGCTGAGGGCTTCCAGCCCTGCCAGCACTGCTGTGGCCTCCTCTGGCCCTGCTCCAACAGCTCCCTGGCTGTGCTGAGGGCTCCAGAGCTGCCCCAGCACTGCCTGGGGGTCTGAGCAGAGCACAGCAGAGGGGCAGAATGCCCTCCTGGCCCTGCTGCTTTTGCTAACCCAGACTCTAAACATCTCAGTTGCTCTTTCTCCAGAGAGTTTCCTTTTTGACTGTTGAGACAGGCAGAGCTGCTGTGCCACCAACCCATGCCAGGGGCACAGCTGTGCCTGCTGCCAGCACATCACTGAGGTGCTGCAGGTCAAGTCTTGCCCAGAACACCCCAAGGAAGTAGCAAAAGCTTTTGGGCATGGAGTCAGTGGCAGAGATGTGGGAGGAGGAGAAATAAAGCAGGCAAACCATGAAGAAGGTGGAGAGAAACCTTCCTGGTCAAAGGCTGAGCTGAGGACTAGGGGATGACAGATTCTGCCCCAGCTTTGCTGCTGGAAAATAAGCAGCACCCCCAGCTCCTTGTCCCCTTCACTGCTCTCCAGCAGCTCAGTGCCTAACCTCTCCTGCTGCCTGGGCTTGTCCTTGCCCAGCTGCCAGGCTCTGCCCTTGCCCTGGTTGGGTTTCATTCCCTTGCTCCCTGCCCAGCTCTCAGCCTGCCCAGCTCTGGCTGGCTGGCAGCACAGCCTGAGGGATGTCATCACTGCTCCCAGCTGGGTGCCATGCGCATCAGAAGCATCTTCTGTGGCCCTTGGGGGTGATTATGGGGGTGGGGGTAGCGGAGGGGGGAAGCTTTTGGGCCCAGAGTCAGTGGCAGAGCTGTGAGAGGAGCAGAAATAAAGCAGGCAAAACCTGGCCTGCCAGCAGAGGGCTGCCAGCCCTGCCAGCACTGCTGAGGAGCTCTGCAGTATCTTTGGGATTTGCAAGAAGTCTGCACCAAAGCTGAACTGCACACAGCAACAGCCTGCAAGGGGAAGCTCTCTTGTTTTCCTTCCTTCCAGCCTTCATAGCCTTTTCCACCATGCCTCAGCTGGCTCAGAAGATCAAGATGTACTTAGCTTTGGCACCAGTGTTCACCATTGCCTTTGCTCCGAGCCCAGTCAGGAAGTTTGCCATCTTTTCTGACTATGGGCTGAAGGTAGGTGGCTTCAGACTCTGTCCTGCATGCAGCTTCAGAGAGACTGAGAAACTTCCTAGGGCTGGGGGCAAGGGCTGCAAAGCAGAGCAGAGCAGATTGAGATTGGATGTGAGGAACAAGTTCTGCCCCAGGAGGCTGCTGGCACGCTGCAGCAGGCTGCCCAGGGAGGTGGTTGAGGCTCCCTGCCTGGAGCTATTGCAGGGGAGGCTGGAGAGGGCTCTGGGCAGCCTGCTCCAGTGGAGGATGTCCCTGCTGAGTGCAGGGGGCTAGGCTGGATGAGCTCTGGAGGCCCCTTCCAAGCCAGCCCATTCTGATCCAGTGAAGGATTCATGCTCAAGGTGTTCATGGACCCTGGTGCAGTACTGGGGATGAAACTAACTGATGACAACTATCCAGTACCTGAAAGGGCTACAAGAAGGCTGCACAGAGACTGTTCCCAAAGGTCCTGCAGTGATAGGAGCAGGGGCAATGGTTTGAAATGAGAGCAGAGCAGATTGAGATTGGATGTGAGGAACAAGTTCTGCACCTCGAGGGTTGTGGAACACTGCAACAGCTTGCCCAGGGAGGTGGTCAGGAGATATTCAAGGTGATCTGTAGCCTAGTTGAGGATGTCCCTGCTTACTGAAGAGGAGGTTGGATAGATTGGCTTGGACAGCAGCACTCTGAGCTGGGTTAGGAACTGGCTGGAGGCTGAGCCCAGAGAGTGGTGGTGAATGGTGCCACAGCCAGCTGGCAGCCAGGCACCAGTGGTGTGCCCCAGGGAGCAGTGGTGTGCCCCAGCCTGATCAATATCTTCATTGATGATCTGGAGGAGGGGATGGAGTCAGTCATCAGCAGTGAGTTTGCAGCTGACAGCAAGCTGGGGGCAGGAGTTGAGCTGTCAGAGGGTAGGAGAGCTCTGCAGAGGGACCTTGCCAGGCTGCACAGATGGGCAGAGGCCAAGAGGATGGCACTGAACAAGTCCAAGTGCCAAGGGCTGCACTTTGGCCACAGCAACCCCAGGCAGTGCTACAGGCTCGGGGCAGAGTGGCTGAGAGCAGCCAGGCAGAGAGGGAGCTGGGGGTGGTGGTGGAGAGCAGCTGAACAGGAGGCAGCAGTGTGCCCAGGGGGCCAAGAAGGCCAAGGGCATCCTGGCCTGCAGCAGGAAGAGTGTGGCCAGCAGGAGCAGGGAAGTCCTTGTGCCCTGTGCTCAGCACTGCTCAGGCCACACCTGGAGTCCTGTGTCCAGCTCTGGGCTCCTCAGGTCAGGAAAGAGGTTGAGCTGCTGGAAGGTGTCCAGAGAAGGGCAAGAAAGCTGGGGAGGGGTCTGGGGCACAGCCCTGGGAGGAGAGGCTGAGGGAGCTGGGGTTGCTTAGCCTGGAGAAGAGGAGGCTCAGGGGAGACCTTCTTGCTCTCTCCAACTCCCTGCAGGTGTTGGTTCCACCTGCAGGCAACCTCCTAGCTCAGTGGGGGGGGGGTCCTCATAGCTCACCATGGGGGTGAAACAAACTGTGGAGGTGTTGATGCTTGACCAGCAGTCTCTCTGTGCTTGATGACTACCCCTGCAACGCTGCAGGAGATGTTTGGCACCAAGGAGGTCCTGCCACACACTGCCCTGGGGGAGCTGATCCTGTCCAGATTCTGCCCATGCTCAAAGACCTGCAGGAATTTCTTGTCTAAGCTGTTTGGGTTTAACTGGAAGAACACAAACATGGTAGGTGGGGATAAATCTGATGTCCTTCAGAGGGGGGCAAGCCTTGGCTGTCCAGGGTCAAAGTCCCTGTGCAATGCTCTCCTTTTTCTCCCCCCCTCCCCTTGCAGAGCCGAGTGGATGTCTATGCAGCACACAGCCCCGCAGGGACCTCGGTCCAGAACATCATCCACTGGATACAGGTAGCACACAGCACCACCAAGGCTGGAAGAGGCCTCAAAGAGCATTGAGTCCAACCTGGCACCACAGACCTCATGACTAGACCATGGCACCAAGGGCCACATCCAAGCCCCTCTTGAACACCTCCAGGGATGGTGACTCCACCACCTCCCTGGGCAGCACATCCCAAGGGCCAATCTCTCTGGCTGGGAAGAATTTCTTCCTCACCTCCAGCCCAAACCTCTCCTGGCACAGCTTGAGACTGTGTCCTCTTGTTCTGGTGCTGGGGGCCTGGGAGAAGAGCCCAACCTCCTCCTGGCTCCAGCCTCCCTGCAGGGAGTTGGAGAGAGCAAGAAGGTCTCCCCTGAGCCTCCTCTTCTCCAGGCTAAGCAACCCCAGCTCCCTCAGCCTCTCCTCACAGGGCTGTGCCCCAGACCCCTCCCCAGCTTTCTTGCCCTTCTCTGGACACCTTCCAGCAGCTCAACCTCTTTCCTGACCTGAGGAGCCCAGAGCTGGACACAGGACTCCAGGTGTGGCCTGAGCAGTGCTGAGCACAGGGCACAAGGACTTCCCTGCTCCTGCTGGCCACACTCTTCCTGCTGCAGGCCAGGATGCCCTTGGCCTTCTTGGCCCCCTGGGCACACTGCTGCCTCCTGTTCAGCTGCTCTCCACCACCACCCCCAGCTCCCTCTCTGCCTGGCTGCTCTCAGCCACTCTGCCCCGAGCCTGTAGCACTGCCTGGGGTTGCTGTGGCCAAAGTGCAGCCCTTGGCACTTGGACTTGTTCAGTGCCATCCTCTTGGCCTCTGCCCATCTGTGCAGCCTGGCAAGGTCCCTCTGCAGAGCTCTCCTACCCTCTGACAGCTCAACTCCTGCCCCCAGCTTGCTGTCAGCTGCAAACTCACTGCTGATGACTGACTCCATCCCCTCCTCCAGATCATCAATGAAGATATTGATCAGGCTGGGGCACACCACTGGTGCCTGGCTGCCAGCTGGCTGTGGCACCATTCACCACCACTCTCTGGGCTCAGCCTCCAGCCAGTTCCTAACCCAGCTCAGAGTGCTGCTGCCCAGGCCAGGGACTGAGAGCCTGGCCAGCAGTTTGCTATGGGGGATGGTGTCAAAGGCCTTGCTGCAGTCCAGGCAGACCACATCCACAGCCTCCCCACAGCCAGCAGGCAGTGCCCTGGGCATGGAAGGAGATCAGGTTGGAGAGGCAGGACCTGCCCTGCCTAAATCCATGCTGGCTGGACCTGAGCCCTTGGCCATCCTTCAGGTGCAGTTATTGCCCCCAGGATAATCTGCCCCCTCACTTTCCCTGGCACTGAGCTAAGGCTGCCAGGCTTGGAGTTTCCAGGTTCCTCCATCCGACCCTTCTTGTGGATGGGGACCACATTGGCCAGTTTCAGTCACCTGGGACCTCTCTGGTGAGCCAGGTGGCAATACCCAGCTACAAAAAGGGGGCACTGGGTGGTTTAATGCCCCTGGGCAGTCATCCTTTGCTCTTTGGTTGGTTGGAAGGGAGCTCTGAGATCATCAAGCCCCACAATGAAGCCAGCACTGCCAGCTCAAGCAGGCTAAAAGCCTTCTGCCCAGGATAAATGCTCTCTGCTTGCCCTCAGAGCCCTTGCCCAGGGTATGGTCAAAGTGAGGTCCCATCCTGGATGGTTCCTCCATCCTACACCACTGCTTTTAGGCTTCTCCTTTCTCTCATTTAGCCCAGGGAAGGGCCTGTGCCCAGGATATGAGGCTCTCTCCTGGGTCATCCCTCCTGAAGTACAGCAGAACCAGGCTGGCCAAATCCCTGCCTGGGGTGAGCAGTGTGGACACAGCTTCCATCCAAATTCATGGCCTTGGGAGGCTGGAGCAGGCCCAGAGAAGGGCAACAAAGCTGGGGAAGGGTCTGGAAAGCAGGGCTGGGGAGGAGCAGCTGAGGGAGCTGGGGGTGTTCAGCCTGGAGCAGAGGAGGCTGAGGGGAAATCACAGCATCCCCTTAATGTTCTGGGCTGGAAGGGAGCTCCAGAGCTCCTCCAGTCCAAGCCCTGCCAGAGCAGGGGCACCCAGGGCAGGGCACACAGCAACACAGCCAGGGGGGGTTGGAATCTCTCCACACAGGGAGACTCCACAACCCCCCTGGGCAGCCTGCTCCAGGCCTCTGGCACCCTCCCAGTGGCTGCTGCCACACATCAGCCCTGGCTGTGGGGGGATGGGTTTCACCCCTCCATAAAATGCTCAGCAGCTTCTTGAGCTACCTCATCAAGCAGAGTGGCCCCAAAGGAGTGGATCTGCAAGGAGAAAGGTTGGCAGCTGAGGTGCCTGCATCCACAGCAGACAGCTTTGAAGAGTCAGCTTCAGCCTAGCTCCAGCCCTGCAGCCTGAGTGCCATCTGCTGCCAACTGCAGAGTCCTTCATCTTCTTACCCCTGGGAGCATGGAGAACAGGGACTCCCAGAGCCCCTCTGACACTGCAGTTGTGTTGTGCTGTCCTCAGCCTCTCTTGCCTGGGCTGTTGGCACCCAGCTTTGTCCATCATGGATTCAAATCCATGCAGCAGCAGCACAAGGGCTGAGGGATTTGCACTCCAAGAGGGAGACTGAAACTAGGACCTAAGGAAGACATTTTTCACACTGAAGGTGGCTCAGGTTGCCCAGAGAGATGGGAGAAGCCCCACCCCAGCCCACCCCATCACATCCCAACCCACCCCATCCCATTCCACCCCCTCCCACTCCACCCTATCCCATCCCACCCCAGCCCAGGAGCCATTCCAGGTCAGGCTGGTCAGAGTTCTGAGCAACTTATTGCAGAGTTGCTGGACTGGATGAGCTCTACAGGAGGCCACAGCTGGAGCCCTGGTTCCAGTTCTGGGCTCCCCAGCTCCAGAGGTAGGGAAGTGCTGCAGAGAGCCCAGGGCAGGCTGGGAAGCTGCTGAGGGGCCTGGAGCAGCTCTCGGAGCAGCAAAGGCTGAGAGCCCTGGGGCTGAGAGCCTGCAGAAGAGCAGCCCCAGAGGGCAGCTGAGCAATGCTCAGCAAGAGCTAAAGGAGCTGTGGGGGGCAAGAGGCTGGGGCCAGGCTCTGCTGAGTGGTGCCCAGGGCCAGGCCAAGGGGCAAGGGGCACAGAGTGGCAGGCAGGAGGTTGGAGCTGAGCAGGAGGAGAAAGTTGTTTGTTGTGAGGCTGTTGGAGGCCTGGAGCAGGCTGCCCAGGGAGGTTGTGGAGTCTCCTGGTGTGGAGAGCTTCCAAATCTGGTGAGTGAAGACTTTCCAAGCTGGGGAGGGGTCTGGGGCACAGCCCTGGGAGGAGAGGCTGAGGGAGCTGGGGTTGCTTAGCCTGCAGAAGAGGAGGCTCAGGGGAGACCTTCTTGCTCTCTCCAACTCCTTGCAGGGAGGTTGGAGCCAGGTGGGGGTTGGGCTCTGGTCCCAGGCCCCCAGCACCAGAACAAGAGGACATAGTCTCAAGCTGTGCCAGGGGAGGTTCAGGCTGGAGGGGAGGAAGAAATTCTTCCCAGAGAGAGAGATTGGCCCTGGGGATGTGCTGCCCAGGGAGGTGGTGGAGTCCCCATCCCTGGAGGTGTTCAGGAAGAGCCTGGATGAGGCCCTGGGTGCCATGGTTTGGTTGCTCAGATGGTGCTGGGGGATAGGTTGGGCTGGATGATCTCTGAGGTCTTTTCCAACCTGGTTAATTCCAGTCTAGTCTAGTCTAGCCTAACCCAGCTGGATGTGTTGCTGGGTGCCCCTGCTCTGGAAAGGGGGGGTTGGGCTGGCTGCTCTCCAGAGGTCCTTCCTACCCCCCCAGCAGTCTGACTCTGCCTCCCCAGGTCAGTGCTTCACCCCACAGGGAATATTTGGCATTCCCAGGCCATTTCCTGGAACATTTCCACTTCCTCCCAGCCTGGTTCCACCACCACCCACCCACCTCAACCTAATGCTTTACCTGCATCCTTCCCAGCCCTTAGCTGCAGTGGACCTGTGGCAGACCTGTGAGAGGGAGCTGGGGAAGGAAGAGTCTGCACAGCTCAGTGACACACACCCAGCTCCTGAGTCCCCTCCTTGCAACCTCCTGCCCACCCCCATCCCCTCCCCACAGCTCTGACTGCATCTGGATGCTTTCCTTTCTCTGCAGGGAGCCCAGAGTGGGGCACTGAGAGCTTACGATGGGGGCAGCAGGTACAACAGCCTGAGGTACAGACAGGTGAGCAGCCCCAGGGGGCCAAGGGGGCACAGCCCAGCGGGCTGGGAGAGACCCCCGGGCAGTAGCCAGCCCAAGGGCTCCTCTCTCACTGTGTGCTGGCAAACTGTCCAAGCAGGGGGGAAGAGAAGGTGCAGAGAGCTGCTGGCACTGGTGCTGAGCAGCTGCCCCTGCTGGCCCTGGGAGCCTGGGCAAGGCTTGGGCTGGGGCCAGGGGCTGCACTCAGAGCTGCTTCTGAGGCAAGAGGGATACCAGGGGCTGCATTCAGAACTGCTTCTGAGGCAAGAGGGATACCAGGGGCTGCACTCAGAGCTGCTTCTGAGGCAAGAGGGATACCAGGGGCTGCATTCAGAACTGCTTCTGAGGCAAGAGGGATACCAGGGGCTGCATTCAGAACTGCTTCTGAGGCAAGAGGGATACCAGGGGCTGCACTCAGAGCTGCTTCTGAGGCAAGAGGGATACCAGGGGCTGCACTCAGAGCTGCTTCTGAGGCAAGAGGGATACCAGAGGTGCATTCAGAGCTGCTTCTGAGGCAAGAGGGATACCAGGGGCTGCACTGAGAGCTGCTTCTGAGGCAAGAGGGATACCAGGGGCTGCACTCAGAGCTGCTTCTGAGACAAGAGGGATACCAGGGGCTGCACTCAGAGCTGCTTCTGAGGCAAGAGGGATACCAGGGGCTGCACTCAGAGCTGCTTCTGAGGCAAGAGGGATGCCAGGGGCTGCACTCAGAGCTGCTTCTGAGGCAAGAGGGATACCAGGGGCTGCACTCAGAGCTGCTTCTGAGACAAGAGGGATACCAGGGGCTGCACTCAGAGCTGCTTCTGAGGCAAGAGGGATACCAGAGGTGCATTCAGAGCTGCTTCTGAGGCAAGAGGGATACCAGAGGTGCATTCAGAGCTGCTTCTGAGGCAAGAGGGATACCAGGGGCTGCACTGAGAGCTGCTTCTGAGGCAAGAGGGATACCAGGGGCTGCACTCAGAGCTGCTTCTGAGGCAAGAGGGATACCAGAGGTGCATTCAGAGCTGCTTCTGAGGCAAGAGGGATACCAGGGGCTGCACTGAGAGCTGCTTCTGAGGCAAGAGGGATACCAGGGGCTGCATTCAGAACTGCTTCTGAGGCAAGAGGGATACCAGGGGCTGCATTCAGAACTGCTTCTGAGGCAAGAGGGATACCAGGGGCTGCACTCAGAGCTGCTTCTGAGGCAAGAGGGATACCAGGGGCTGCACTCAGAGCTGCTTCTGAGGCAAGAGGGATACCAGAGGTGCATTCAGAGCTGCTTCTGAGGCAAGAGGGATACCAGGGGCTGCACTGAGAGCTGCTTCTGAGGCAAGAGGGATACCAGGGGCTGCACTGAGAGCTGCTTCTGAGGCAAGAGGGATACTGGGGCTGCACT
This sequence comes from Melanerpes aurifrons, assembly GCA_011125475.1. Classification (NCBI taxonomy): domain Eukaryota; kingdom Metazoa; phylum Chordata; class Aves; order Piciformes; family Picidae; genus Melanerpes; species Melanerpes aurifrons. The sequence continues at coordinate 3,070,831 of WWNC01000002.1, read as the reverse complement.
CAGAGCTGCTTCTGAGACAAGAGGGATACCAGGGGCTGCACTGAGAGCTGCTTCTGAGGCAAGAGGGATACCAGGGGCTGCACTCAGAGCTGCTTCTGAGGCAAGAGGGATACCAGGGGCTGCACTCAGAGCTGCTTCTGAGACAAGAGGGATACCAGGGGCTGCACTCAGAGCTGCTTCTGAGGCAAGAGGGATACCAGAGGTGCATTCAGAGCTGCTTCTGAGGCAAGAGGGATACCAGGGGCTGCACTGAGAGCTGCTTCTGAGGCAAGAGGGATACCAGGGGCTGCACTCAGAGCTGCTTCTGAGGCAAGAGGGATACCAGGGGCTGCACTGAGAGCTGCTTCTGAGGCAAGAGGGATACCAGGGGCTGCACTCAGAGCTGCTTCTGAGACAAGAGGGATACCAGGGGCTGCACTCAGAGCTGCTTCTGAGGCAAGAGGGATACCAGGGCTGCACTCAGAGCTGCTTCTGAGGCAAGAGGGATACCAGGGGCTGCACTCAGAGCTGCTTCTGAGACAAGAGGGATACCAGGGGCTGCACTCAGAGCTGCTTCTGAGGCAAGAGGGATACCAGAGGTGCATTCAGAGCTGCTTCTGAGGCAAGAGGGATACCAGGGGCTGCACTGAGAGCTGCTTCTGAGGCAAGAGGGATACCAGGGGCTGCACTCAGAGCTTCCTTCTTCCTTAAGCAAGAAAAATGGAGTTGCCCAGACCATGGCCTGGTTTTGCCTGGAGCAGTTGCACTGCAGTTGAGGACAGATTGCCTCCTGATACTGAGCTGTAGCAACCCAACAGCTGTGCCTTGCTGTCAAGAACTTGCTTCCAGGCACTTCCCTGCTGTTATGGAAGGCCTGCACGTGGTGTAACCACAGGCCACAGCAGAGCTGGTTGGAAGGGACCCCTGGGCATCCCTCAGCCCAACCCCCCTGCTCCAGCAGGGCCCCCCCTGCAGCTTGCCCAGGACCACCGTGCCCAGGGGGGGTTGGCAGCTCTCCACACCAGGAGACTCCACAACCTCTCTGGGCAGCCTGCTCCAGGCCTCCAGGAGCAGGGGAGAGCCCAAGGGAGAGCCAGGAGGAGGAGTTGGGGACCTGAGCATCTGCCCTGTGGAGAGAGGCTGAGAGCCCTGGGGCTGTTGAGGCTGGAGAGGAGAAGGCTGAGAGGGATGTGCTCAATGTCTGCCAAGAGCTGAGGGCTGGGGGGCAAGGGGAGGGGGCCAAGCTCTTGTGGGTGGTGCACAGCCAGGAGCCAAGGAGCAGTGGATGCAAAGTGGAAGAGAGAAGGTTTCAGCTCAAGGGGAGGAGGAGAAACTTCTTTGGGGTGAGGCTGCTGGAGGCCTGGAGCAGGCTGCCCAGAGAGGTTGTGGAGTCTCCTGCTTTGGAGAGCTTCCAACCCCCCCTGGATGCCTTCCTGTGCAGCCTGCCCTGGGTACCCTGCTCTGGCAGGGGCTGGGCTGGATGCTCTCTGGAGGTCCCTTCCAGCCTCTGCTATTCTGTGCTTGTGTGATGCTGCAATTAACTCCAAGCTGCCTAATTGCATTGCCTCCTTCAACTGCAGTGCAGCAGGGGACCCCACAGCTTTTAGTGCTCACCCTGGGAGCTCTGGGGTGGGTTTTCTCCCCTTCATTGCCAAAGAGCAGCTCTGCCCCCACCTGGATTTCATCCCAGCCCTCTGCAAGCCCTCCTTGTTCTCCCTCCCCTGCAGGTGGGGCCACCCCACTACAACGTGACAGCCATGAGAGTGCCAACAGCCATCTGGAACGGGGGCCTGGACTGCCTGGCTGACCCCCAGGACCTTGCCCTGCTGCTCCCCCAGCTCAGCAACCTGCTCCACCACAAGGTGATTCCCCAGTGGAACCACCTGGATTTCGTCCTGGGGCTGGATGCCACCCAGCTCTTGTACCAAGAAATGGTGGAGGTGATGAAGCAGCATCCCTGAGGCTGCTGGGGGGCAGCTGGGGCTGGGGGTGGCTTGTTCCAGGCAGGGCTTGTAAGGGGAAGGCCACCTGGCAGGTCTTTGCCTAGGTAGACTCACAGGGCTGGCAGGGCTGGGAGGGACCCCAAGGCTCAGCCAGCCCCAACCCCCTGCCATGGGCAGGGACACCTCACACCACAGCAGGTTGCTCACAGCCACCTCCAGCCTGGCTGCAAACACCTCCAGGCAGGAGGCTTCCACCACCTCCCTGGGCAAGCTGGGCCAGGCTCTCACCACCCTCCTGGCCAACAACTTCTTCCTCACAGCCAAGCTCCAGCTCCCCACTTCTCCTTTAACTCCATCCCCCCCCACTCCTATCCCTCCCTCACACCCCAGAGCAGAGGGGCAGGATCCTCTCCTTCCACTTCTGCCCTTGGCCTTCTGGGCTGCCAGTGCCCATTGCTGCCTCCCTGTCCCAGGCCTGATTCCTGCCTCCCTCAGAGGTGTCCCAGACCCCTCTCCCTCCCTCACCCTCTCCAAAGTCCCTCCCCAGCTTGCTTGCAGCCCCCTGCAGATCCTGGAAGGCCACCAGAAGGTCTCCTGGGAGCCTTCTCCTCTCCAGCCTGCACAAGCCCAACTCTCTCAGGCTGTCTGCAGAGCAGAGCAGCTCCAGCCCTCTGCTCCTCCTCCTGGCCCTGCTCTGGACACCTTCCAGCCCCTCCAGATGACCTTTAACAGCTCCCTTCCAACCCCAGCTCCCTTCTAGGAGTCTAGGAAATGGCCTTTTCTTCCTCTCTTAGCTCTGACCTTTGAGCCTCTTTGGGCCACCTGGAGGGCACTGATTCAAATGTTCTGCCTTGGGCTGGAGCAGTGAGGGGGGTTTGGGGGTGGGGAGGAGGCTTCATTCCTGCCTGATGCTTCATTGCCCTCTTTTGGCCTTTTTGCCCTCTCTTCTATTATTACTATTTTTTTTCCTCTTTTTTCCCTTCTTTTCTCCCCTTTCTCTCTAAAATTTGTGACCCATTTCCTTATGCTTTTCATTCCATTTCCTCTTTCCCTTTCCCCCCTCTTTTCTTTTTCCCTTTCTTGTCTCTTTTTCCCCCCTTTTTTCTCCCTTTTTCACTAAAAATTGTGACCAACATTTTCTTTCCTTCCTTTTCCCCTTCTCTTTTGTTTTCCTTTATTCCTTTTTCTCTTTTCCCCTTCTTTTTTCCCCCCTCTCTCACTATAAATTCTGACCAACACTTCATTTCCTTTTCCCTTTCCCTCCTTCTTTTCTTTTTCCCTTCCTTTTCTATTTTTCCTTCTTTTTTTTCCCCTCTCTCACTAAAAATTGACCAACACTTCATTTCCTTTCTTCTGCCTCTTTGCCTCCTCTTTCCCTTTCCCCTTTTCTCTTTTTCCCCCTCTTTTTTCCCCATTTCCACTCAAAATTGTGACCAATACTTAATTTTCCTCCTTTTCCCTTTTTTCTCTTTTCTTTGCCATTTTTCCTCTTTTCCTTTCCTTTTTTTCCCCCATTTTTTCCTCTTTTTTTCCCTCTTTTTCCCCCTTTCTCACTAAAAATTCTGACCAACTCTTCATTTCCTTTCCCCCCCTTTTCTTGTTTCCTTTTTTCCTCTTTTTTTTTGCCTCTTTTTCCTCTTTTTTCCCCTCAGTATTGTGTCTGACTCTCCATTTCCTTCCTTTTGACTTCCCGCCCCACTTTTTTTAATCCTTTTTCCCTCTTTTTCCCCTTTCTCACTAAAAATTCTGACCAACACTTCATTTCCTTTCCCCCTTTTCCCTCTCTTTACCTTTTCTTTCTTTTCCTCTTTTTTCTTCTCTCTTTTTCCTCCTCTCTCACTAAAAATTGTGACCTTCATTGACTTCCTTTCCCCCTCTTTTCTTTCCCTTTTCTCTTTTTCCCTCTTTTTTTTTCCCCCTTTTCCCACTAAAAATTGTGACCAACACTTCATTTCCTTCCTTTTCCACTCTCTTTTATTTCATTTTCCCCTTTTTTCTCTTTTTCCCCTCTTTTTTTCCCCTTTTTCACTAAAAATTGTGACCATCACTTCATTTCCTTCCTGTTCCCCTCGCTCTTATCTTCCTTTTTTCCCTTTTTCACTTTTTCCTCTTTTTTTTCAGTAAAGATTGTGACCAAAACTTCATTTCGTTCCCTTTTCTCTCTTTCATTTCCTTTTCTCTGTTTTTCTCTGTTTTTCCCCTCTATTTCCCCCTTTTCCACTAAAATCTGTGACCAACACTTCATTTCCTTCTTTTCCCCTCTCTTTTATTTCCTTTTCTCTTTTTTCCCCTCTATTTTCCCCTTTTTCACTAAAATCTGTGTCCAACACTTCATTTCCTTCCTTTTCCCCTCTCTTTTATTTCCTTTTCTCTGTTTTTCCCCTTTTTCCCCCTTTTCCACTAAAATCTGTGACCAACTCTTCATTTCCTTCCTTTTCCCCTCTCTTTTATTTTCATTTTTCTCTTTTCCCCCCTCTTTCAGCTTCCTTTTTCCTCATTTTTCCCCTTTTTCACTAAAATCTGTGTCAAACTCTTCATTTCCTCCCTTTTTCCTTTTTCCCCTCTCTTTTCTTCTCCTTTTCCCCTTTTTGTTTTCCTCCCTTTTCCACCAGCTCTTGCCCCTAACCACAGCTGGAACAGGGGTGCCTTGTGGTGTTTTTGCCTCTCAACGACTGAGGAGCAGAAGGAAAAGGAGGAATTGGGAAAGCAATCAGTCCTGAGAAGCAGCTCTGAGGCAGGCAGCCTCCTGTCTGTGTGCTTCTGCTGACACATTGTGCAAACCCCAACTCCAAAAGGGGCTGTAGGGATTGTGCAGGCAGCCCCACGGGGCGAGGGCTTAGCAGAGAGGTTTTGGTCCTAAACTGAGTCCCTCGGATTGTGCTGCACTCTCTGTGCCCCCAGGAGCCAGCAGGGCTGCAGGAATCGGCCCTGGGAGGGCATCCCCTGGGGTGAAGCAGTGCTTCAAGTAGGATTGACTTGGAAGGTCCTGCCATGGGGCACTGCCACGTTTGCACTCCTGCAGGCTACAGCTGCAAGTTCCTTAAGATCTACAGATTAGGGAAGGGACCCCCAGAGATCCCCCAGCCCAGCCCCCTGCCAGGGCAGGGCACCCAGAACACAGCCGGGGGGGTTGGAAGCTCTCCACACCAGGAGACTCCACAGCCTCTCTGGGCAACCTGCTCCAGGCCTCCAGCAGCCTCACAGGGACAAAGGTTTCCCACCTCTTCCCCTGGCACCTCCTCTGCTCCAGCTTGCCCCCAGTGCCCCTTGTGCTGCCCTTGGCCAGCCCTGAGCAGAGCCTGGCTCCAGCCCTGCACATCTTGATCCCCAGCACTGAGGGCAGCCCTCAGCTCCTCTGCCCCCAGCTCCCAGCCCCAGCTGCCTCAGCCTGGCCTCCCAGGACCCAATGAGAGCTGGAGAGGCTGAGAGCTGGCTGCAGGCAAACCTCATGGAGCTGAGGAAGGCCAAGTGCAGGCTCCTGCATCTGGGCAGGAACAGCAGCAGGCCCCAGGACAGGTTAGGAGCTGCCCTGCTGCAGAGCAGCTGCATGGAGCAAGACCTTGGAGTGCTGGTGGGCAGCAAGGGCTGCAGGGGACAGCAATGTGCCCTGGGGGCCAAGAGAGCCAATGGGGGCCTGGGGGGCAGCAAGCAAAGTGTGGCCAGCAGGGCTGGGCAGGTTCTGCTCCCCCTCTGCTCTGCCCTGCTCAGACCACAGCTGCAATCCTGTGCCCAGTGCTGGGCTCCCCAGGTGCAGAGAGACAGAGAGCTGCTGGGGAGAGCCCAAGGGAGAGCCAGGAGGAGGAGTTGGGGACCTGAGCATCTGCCCTGTGGAGAGAGGCTGAGAGCCCTGGGGCTGTTGAGGCTGGAGAGGAGAAGGCTGAGAGGGATCTGCTCAATGTCTGTCAAGAGCTGAGGGCTGGGGGGCAAGGGGAGGGGGCCAAGCTCTTGTGGGTGGTGCACAGCCAGGAGCCAAGGAGCAGTGGATGCAAAGTGGAAGAGAGAAGGTTTCAGCTCAAGGGGAGGAGGAGAAACTTCTTTGGGGTGAGGCTGCTGGAGGCCTGGAGCAGGCTGCCCAGAGAGGTTGTGGAGTCTCCTGCTTTGGAGAGCTTCCAACCCCCCCTGGATGCCTTCCTGTGCAGCCTGCCCTGGGTGCCCTGCTCTGGCAGGGGGCTGGGCTGGATGCTCTCTGGAGGTCTCTCCCAGCCTCTGCTGTTCTGTGCTTGTGTGAAATGACATCAGCTGATCAGATGAGGAGATTAGGCAATTGTTTACTTTTCTGCCTTGAAGAAATGCCCTAAGCCTCTTTCTCTAGCTCAGATTCTTGCTCAAATGAATCCTGTTGGAACACATCATCTTCTTTTTATTGGCTCAGAATTTTCCTTTGGGTTCTCTTTCCAGTTCTGCAGCAATAATGTAGCCCAGGGAGAAAAAATATGAAGCACACAAAAACAACTCAAACAACCCCAAACCCAACCCCCAAACAACCCCAAAACCCAACCCCAAACCCAACCCTAAACAGCACCAAACCCAACCCCCAAACAACGCCAAACCCAACCTCCAAACACAACCCCAACCAACCCCAAACACAACCCCAAACAACCCCCAACCCAAACCCCAAACACAACCCCAACCAACCCCAAACCCAACCCCCAAACAGCCCAACCCCCAAACAGCCCAACCCCCAAACCCAACCCCCAAACCCAACCCCCAAACAGCTCAACCCCCAAACAGCCCAACCCCAAACCCAACCCCCAAACCCAACCCCCAAACAGCTCAACCCCCAAACAGCCCAACCCCCAAACAGCCCAACCCCCAAACCCAACCCCCAAACAGCCCAACCCCCAAACCCCCCAATCCCCCAACCCCAACCCCAACAACCCCACCCTAGCTTCTCTTGGGGTTTTGCCATAGGTCCAAGCCAGCTTTCCCCTGATTGCTTTATCTCCTTTCTCCTGCCTAAAGGTTTTTTTTCTCTCCTAAAACCCTGAAACAAAGCCATGACCTAAATGCTTGATGAGATGAAAACAAATCAGCCCCCAGCAGTGGGAGATAGACTCCCAGAGCTGTCAGGATGGAAGGGACCCCAAGGCTCAGCCAGCCCCAACCCCCTGCCATGGGCAGGGACACCTCACACCACAGCAGGTTGCTCACAGCCACCTCCAGCCTGGCTGCAAACACCTCCAGGCAGGAGGCTTCCACCACCTCCCTGGGCAACCTGGGCCAGTGTGGGCAGGGTTGTGAACAGGAATGGGAGTGGAATAAACTTTGTCCCAGTGGGGTGCAATCTCCCTGGTAGGGGGGAGGCCAGGTCTCCCTGCTCACCTGGGGCTAGGTTTATCCAGTTCACTCCTCCTGGGCTGGGCTTAAACTGTCACAATGTACAAGAGAGACTTTGACAGACAGCCTGCACAAGCCCAACTCTCTCAGACTGTCTGCAGAGCAGAGCAGCTCCAGCCCTCTGCTCCTCCTCCTGGCCCTGCTCTGGACACCTTCCAGCCCCTCCAGAGCCTTCCTGTGCTGGGGGCTCCAGCACTGGCCCCAGGGCTGCAGCTGTGGGCTCAGCAGAGTGGAGCAGAGGGGCAGAATCCCCTCCCTGGCCCTGCTGGCCACACTTCTCTTGCTGCAGCCCAGGCTCTGCTTGGCTCTCTGGGCTGCAAGTGCTCCCTGCTGGCTCCTGCTGAGCTTCTCCTCCCCCAGCACCCCCAAGGCCTTTCCTGCAGGGCTGCTCTCCAGCCAGTCCCTGCCCAGCCTGTGTTGGTGCCTGGGGTTGCCCTGAGCCAGCTGCAGGACCTTGCCCTTGGTCTTGTTGAGCCTCCTGAGGTTGGTTTGGGCAGCTCTGCAGCCTGCCCAGGTGCCTCTGGATGGATCCTTCCCTCCAGCTGTCAGCAGCACCACACAGCTTGGTGTCATCAGCAAACCTGCTGAGGGTGCACTCAATGCCTTGCATTGCTCTTGGTTCATTGATTCCACATCAGGCATCCTGGAGGGCAGGTCACAGGCAGCTGGTGACCAGAGGACATCCATCTTGGTCCCCTGCATGTCTCTGGCTGAGCTCTGGGCAAGCAGTGGTCTGGTTGCATGCTGAACACTGCCACAGCCCCAGCTTGCCCTCTTGGCTTCTCCCCAGTGGGCACAAGCAACCCCAGCTCTTGCTGTCCTTCCCTTCCTGGCAGCCATCAGCTCTGACCCAAGCCTTACCCAAGGAGTTAGGAGACAATCTTACACAAACCACTTGGTCTTGCCCAGCCCCCAGCAGCTTCACCAGCCCCCACCCTCTCCACTCAATCATTTCCATGGTGACTGGCACCTGCTCAGTGCCTGGGGTGCCTGCAGAGGCACAACTCTGGGGGCAGCAGCACCTGGATGAGGACACTGTGGCTGAGGAGCCCCAGGGACTGGGATGCCCTCTCTGAGGGCACTCAGCAGATAGTTCAGTGGCTCCAGGTAAATGGCAGCAGGGGGGCAGGCACTTTCCTAAGCCAAACTCCTGGTGCTGGAGGTGCATCACAGCATCACAGAATGAACCAGGCTGGAAAAGACCTTAGAGACCACTGAGTCCAACCTATCCCCCAGCACCATCTAACCAACCAAACCATGGCACCCAGGGCCTCAGCCAGGCTCTTCCTAAACACCTCCAGGGCTGGGGACTCCACCACCTCCCTGGGCAGCACATCCCAAGGGCCAATCTCTCTGCCTGGGAAGAACTTCTTCCTCATCTCCAGCCCAAACCTCCCCTGGCACAGCTTGAGACTGTGTCCTCTTGTTCTGGTGCTGGGTGCCTGGGAGCAGAGACCAACCCCTACTTGGCGACCTTCAGGTAGTTGTAGAGAACAGTAAGGTCTGCCTGGAGCCTTCTCTTCTCCAGCCTGAACACCCCCAGCTCCCTCAGCCTGTGCCCACAGCAGAGCTGCTCCAACCCCTGAGCATTTCCATGGCCTCCTCTGGAGCCTCTCCATCAGCTCCAGGTCCTTGCTGTGCTGAGGGCTCCAGCCCTGCACACAGCCCTGCAGGTGAGGGCTCCCCAGAGCAGAGCCCAGTGGCAGAATCTCCTCTCTGCAGCTCTGGCAGTGCTGCTTTGGCTGCAGCCCAGGCTGCCCTTGGCCTCCTGTGCTGCAGGCTCACACTGCCTGCTCCTGGCCAGCTTGCGATGCAGCTCCTGCTGGTGGCGCCACCAGACCCCTTCCAGCCAGGAATGCTTTGAGACCTGCTGATGCCTTCCAGCCAGTGATGCTCTGAGACCTGCTTTCTGCCCCCCCAGGCGGCTTGGCTGACGTCAGTGTGGGCTACAGAGAGCAGCTCTTTATCCTTTAACCATATTTTCCCTCTGCTGGAGTGCCAGGGATGCAAATTAATCTCTCCTGAGCCTCAATCCAGCCAGGCTGCCAGGGGCTTTTGTCTTCTCTCAATAGGATTGGAGGTCCTGAAACCTTCTGCTCTTTGGATCACTGCAGGCGCCTTCTACCCTCTGCAGAGGCTGACAGGCAGAACCAGCCCCAACCCTGCAGGCAAGCAACTGCTTTACCTGCTGCTGAGACAGGAATGGATGGGGCTGGCTCACAGGGTGCCACCACCCCACCCCATGGCTGGGCATGGATCAGGCAGGTGGGGAGAGGATGGTGTCTGTTCCTCGCAAACCTTTGATTTCCCTGACTTGCTGTTTCTGGTTGCCCACCCCTTCAGGATCATGGAACCATGCCAGCTGGGAAGGCCCCCTCAGAGCATCCACTCCAACCATTCTCTGGCTCTGCCCAGGCTGGGGCTAAGCCTTGGCCCTCAGTACCACAGCTCTGTGGCTTTGAAACACCTCCAGGGGTGGGGATTCAGCCTGGGCCAGTGGCTGAGAACACTTTCAAGGGAGAAGTTTCTTCTAATATCCAACCTAAACCTCCCTTGCTCTGTGTTTAAACCTCTTCTTGCTGGTCGCCAGGCCACACCAAGAAGGATTCACTGTTGACCCAGTTCCATCTTCTTCTTGCTGTTGCTGTCATCTCTTCAAATTGCAGTACTCTGCCATTCCCACCCCCAGCATCAAAGGCGCTCCTCTCAGCAAGTAGAAGTCATGTAAAGGGGACTCATCCATACCTGGTACTGGGCTGCTCTGCTGCTACAAGCAAACAGATCCATGGCTTTGGCCACTGCAAGGCTCATCTCTGAAGGCACAACCATCCAAAGCAGCATTGCCAGAAGGTCCAGAGAGGAGATTCTGCCACTGTCCTCTACCCTGGGGAGACCTCACCTGCAGGGCTGTGTGCAGGGCTGGAGCCCTCAGCACAGCAAGGACCTGGAGCTGATGGAGAGGCTCCAGAGGAGGCCATGGAAATGCTCAGGGGTTGGAGCAGCTCTGCTCCTGGTATTATCCATGGCACAGCAGTGTGCCCTGGGGACCAAGAAGGTCAAGGGGCTCCTGGGCTGCACTCAGAGCCAGGGAGGTTCTCCTCCCCCTCTGTTCTGCCCTGCTGAGGCCCTCCCTGGAATACTGTGTCCAGTTTGGGGCTCACCAGTTCCAGAGAGACAGAGACCTGCTGGAGAGAGTCCAAGGGAGGTTGTGAGGATGATGAAGAGCCTGGAACATCTCTGCTGTGAGGAAAGGCTGAGAGCCCTGGAACTGTTTAGCCTTGAGAAGAGAAGGCTGAGAGGGATCTGATCAATGTCTATCAATAGCTGAGGGCTGGGAGTCAAGAGGAAGAGGCCACACTGTTGTCAGTGGAAAAAACTCCCCACTTCTCCTTTTGCTCCATCCCCCCCACTCCTAGCCCTCCCTCACCCCCTCCAAAGTCCCTCCCCAGCTTGCTTGCAGCCCCCTGCAGATCCTGGAAGGCCACCAGAAGGGCTCCTGGCAGCCTTCTCCTCTCCAGCCTGCACAAGCCCAACTCTCTCAGGCTGTCTGCAGAGCAGAGCAGCTCCAGCCCTCTGCTCCTCCTCCTGGCCCTGCTCTGGATGCCTTCCAGCCCCTCCAGAGCCTTCCTGTGCTGGGGGCTCCAGCACTGGCCCCAGAGCTGCAGCTGTGGGCTCAGCAGAGTGGAGCAGAGGGGCAGAATCCCCTCCCTGGCCCTGCTGGCCACACTTCTCTTGCTGCAGCCCAGGCTCTGCTTGGCTCTCTGGGCTGCAAGTGCTCCTTCTGAGCTTCTTCTCCCCCAGCACCCCCAAGGCCTTTCCTGCAGGGCTGCTCTCCAGCCAGCCTCCAACCTGCTCTTTCTGTGCCTCTCTGCACAAACTTCAAGCCCTCAGCTATCCCTCTGCCCACCTCCCCTATTTCTCCAGCCCACCCTTCCCTCCTTTAACCTCTCCCCCCAGACAGGCCTGGCTGCTCCATGGGAAGGGAGAGTCCTCCCCTGGCCCTGCTGCTGACCTGTGCTGCTTTGCAGAACAGTTTGATTGCTGGGGTAGGAAGTAAAATGCTGAGGTAGCAATGGAGCTCAGCACAGACTGCATGAAACCTCCTCTTGGTGACCAAGGAGGTAAGAAAAGCAGAGCCAAAGGTGCCCTGGAGTTTTGGGTTGAGCAGACCTTACATGCTGCTCCTGACAGGCCAGAAGCACCTGAGCTGAAGCTGCTTGCTCAGTCAAACTCAGCAGCACACACAGGGAGATGTCCAGGCAAGGAGAAACCCCTCAGCTGCTCTCCATCAGGGGGAACAGCAGCTGAGAAACATGCAGGCCTGAGGGAAGGCTTTGCTTCCACACCTCCTGCCCCTCCACAGCGACAGAGGAAAGGAAATGAAGCACAGATTGAAGCACAACATCCCAGTGCTGATGGCTGACAGCAGCTTCTGGGTTCTGTGAGACAGCTTCAGCCTGCCGCAGGGCCAGCTTAGAACCATGGAACACAAGCACAGAATCAACCAGGTTAGAAAAGACCTCAGGGATCATCAAGTCCAACCTCTCACCCAACACCTCCTGACAGCCAAGCCATGGCTCCAAGTGCCACATCCAGTCCCCTCCTGAACACCCCCAGGGCTGGGGACTCCACCACCTCCCTGGGCAGCACATCCCCAGGGCCAATCTCTCTGGCTGGGAAGAACTTTCTCCTCACCTCCAGCATGAACCTCCCCTGGCACAGCTTGAGACTGTGTCCTCTTGTTCTGGTGCTGGGGGCCTGGGACCAGAGCCCAACCCCTTCCTGGCTATAGCCTCCCTGCAGGCAGTTGGAGAGAGCAAGAAGGTCTCCCCTGAGCCTCCTCTTCTCCAGGCTAAGCAACCCCAGCTCCCTCAGCCTCTCCTCACAGGGCTGTGCCCCAGACCCCTCCCCAGCTTTCTGGCCCTTCTCTGGACACCTTCCAGCAGCTCAACCTCTTTCCTGACCTGAGGAGCCCAGAGCTGGACACAGGACTCCAGGTGTGGCCTGAGCAGTGCTGAGCACAGGGCACAAGGACTTCCCTGCTCCTGCTGGCCACACTCTTCCTGCTGCAGGCCAGGATGCCCTTGGCCTTCTTGGCCCCCTGGGCACACTGCTGCCTCCTGTTCAGCTGCTCTCCCCCAGCACCCCCAGCTCCCTCTCTGCCTGGCTGCTCTCAGCCACTCTGCCCCCAGCCTGCAGCACTGCCTGGGGTTGCTGTGGCCAAAGTGCAGCCCTTGGCACTTGGACTTGTTCAGTGCCATCCTCTTGGCCTCTGCCCATCTGTGCAGCCTGGCAAGGTCCCTCTGCAGAGCTCTCCAACCCTCTAACAGCTCAACTCCTGCCCCCAGCTTGCTGTCTGCTGCAAACTTACTGCTGATGGACTCCATCCCCTCCTTCAGATCATCAATGAAGATATTGAACAGGCTGGGGCCCAGCACTGATCCCTGGGGGACACTGCTTCACAGCCTCAGCAAGCTTTTGAGGGCCTGGAATAGGAGCAGGACTTGATGAGGGTAATGAAAACACAACTCTCCCCCAGCAGAGGCATCACGAAGGTCGTTCAGGTGGGTGGAGCAGAGGGCTGGAGCCAGCCGGAGTGCACTTTCCCATCCTGCCAGCAGAGAGGGCTCCATCCCTGCAGGCTGCCTGCCCGCGGCCGGCTGCAGAACCACCGCCGCAGGGGACACCTCCTGAGCGGGGAGGGGTGCGGGAGGGTGGGTTGAACAGAGCAAAACACTGCACTCTTCATGACTCTGTCCCTCTGCTCCGCTCTGCTGAGCCCACAGCTGCAGCTCTGGGGCCAGTGCTGGAGCCCCCAGCACAGGAAGGCTCTGGAGGGGCTGGAAGGTGTCCAGAGCAGGGCCAGGAGGAGGAGCAGAGGGCTGGAGCTGCTCTGCTCTGCAGACAGCCTGAGAGAGTTGGGCTTGTGCAGGCTGGAGAGGAGAAGGCTCCCAGGAGCCCTTCTGGTGGCCTTCCAGGATCTGCAGGGGGCTGCAAGCAAGCTGGGGAGGGACTTTGGAGGGGGTGAGGGAGGGCTAGGAGTGGGGGGGCTGGAGCAAAAGGAGAAGTGGGGAGCTGGAGCTTGGCTGTGAGGAAGAAGTTGTTGTCCAGGAGGGTGGTGAGAGCCTGGCCCAGGTTGCCCAGGGAGGTGGTGGAAGCCTCCTGCCTGGAGGTGTTTGCAGCCAGGCTGGAGGTGGCTGTGAGCAACCTGCTGTGGTGTGAGGTGTCCCTGCCCATGGCAGGGGGTTGGCACTGGCCGAGCCTTGGGATCCCTTCCAGCCCTGCCAGCTCTAGGAGTCTGTGATGCATTGGTGCAGTCCCTGCTGGCAGGAAGGGCAGAGTGTTTCCTTGCCTTTGATCCTGTTTTTCCACCTCTCCTCCTCTCCCTGCAGGGTAAAATCAGGCTGAGGTCTGAGTCAATGCTCCCAGGATGCTGAGGCAGACTGGGAAGTGCTTTTGGCACTGCCTCCAGCTAGCCTTTAGTCACTGCAGCTCCAGATCCAGGTGGAGAGAGCCCTGGAGCAGGCTGCCCAGGGGGGCTGTGGAATCTCTTTCTCTGCAGACTTTCCAACCCCTCCTGGATGTGTTCTGTGTGCCCTGCCCTGGGTGCCCCTGCTCTGGCAGGGGGTTAGACTGGATGATCTCTGGAAGTCCCTTCCAGCCCCTACCATTCTGCTCTCTAAAGCAATGCAGGTTTGCTCCTGGCCAGCGGGAGCAGCTTGGCCAGGCCTGGCAGCTGTTAGCAGCAGAAGCCACAGGTGCCCCTGGCACACCAAGCCAGCACTGGGGCACTGCCCTGGGCCGGCCCCTGGGCACCTGGGCAAGGAGCTACCAGCTGCTTCCAAAGGCAGAGCTGCCAGCAGTGACACCCAGGGTCTGCACCACCCCTTGGCCCCCAGGGCAGCTCCTCTGGCAGCAGGCACTGCAAGCAGGGAAGAGGTGAAGGCAATGGGGGGAGTGCAGGGGGGGCAAAACCCTCCCTAAGGAGGGCTGTGAGGAGCTCACAGGGAGATGACTGAGCAGGGTGGGCTGGGGGTGGTACAGGCATCCAGAGCAGGGAAAGTCATCTCTTACTGTGGGCCAGATGAGCATCCTTGGAGCTCAGCAGGAGGGCAGCGTTGTGCCAGCAGAAGGGCAACCCACAGGAGGTGGCAGAGAAAGAATCACAGAATCAGAGAGTCACAGAGTGGTCCAGGCTGGGAGGGACCCCCAGAGCTCAGCCAGCCCAGCCCCCTGCACTCAGCAGGGACATCCTCCACTGGAGCAGGCTGCCCAGAGCCCTCTCCAGCCTCCCCTGCAATAGCTCCAGGCAGGGAGCCTCAACCACCTCCCTGGGCATCCTGCTGCAGTGTTTCAGCAGCCTCCTGGGGCAGAACTTGTTCCTCACATCCAATCTCAATCTGCTCTGCTCTGCTTTGCAGCCCTTGCCCCTGCTCCTGTCCCTGCAGGCCTTTGGGAGCAGTCTCTCTGCAGCCTTCTTGTAGCCTCTTCAGGTCCTGTGAGGTCTCCATCAGGGAGCTTCATCCCCAGCTTCTCTCCCTGGGGCTGGATCCCTTCTCTGTTTCCTAAGCAGCCCTCAGCATTCCCTGTGGGGTCTGGGAGGTTCCCTGCTTCCAGGCAGTGGTTTGGTAGCTGCCGGGGGGGCACAAGGAACACCAGAGATGGGCAGGGTGCCCAGCTGGGAAGAGCTAGGCTGAGCCTGGGCAACCTGGCTCTGCCCCATGCACCCTCAGCACCAACACCTCCCACCTTGCACCAAGACCACTTCTGCAGCCCCCAGGTGCCAGCCATCTGCCATCAGCTGCTGCTGTGCCCTGTCCTGTGCCCAGGACACAGATTCAGAGAATCAGTGAATCAGAATCACAGCCACAGAATCTCCCAGGTTGGAAGAGACCTCCCAGATCATCAGCTCCAACAGATCAGCCAACCCTGACTGAGCAACCAGACCCTGGCACCAAGGGCCTCATCCAGGCTCTTGCACACCTCCAGGGATGGGGACTCCCTGGGCAGCACATCCCAAGGGCCAACCTCTCTGTCTGGGAAGAACTTTCTCCTCACCTCCAGCCTAAACCTCCCCTGGCACAGCTTGAGACTGTGTCCTCTTGTTCTGGTGCTGGGGGCCTGGGAGCAGAGACCAACCCCCACCTGGCTACAACCTCCCTGCATGTGTTCCAGCTCCCAGCCCTTCTCCAGCACTACACCAGCGGTGCCAAGGGCCCGGGGGGGGCTGGGCTGGGCGTACCCCTGCCGAGCAGGCTCCAGCCCTCAGCTGCGAGGCAGCCTGGCAGGGGCAGCGCAGAGCGGCGACCGGCCTGGGGGGCAAGCAGAGCACCTCCTGCTCGGGGGGCATCAGGAAGGACAACCTCCCACCCCAGCTGCTCCTCTGCAGCCCCTGGACCTCCGCCTTGCCGCTCGGGTGCCTCTCTCCGGGCGCGGAGGACAGCAGCAGTGCGCTGTAAGGAGGCGCGGAGCTGCCGGGCGGCATGGCGCAGGCTGCCCCGTCAGCCCGGGCTGGGCAGCGAACCCTCCCTGTGCCAGGAGTGGGGCTCTGGCTGCTGCAGTGGCACCATGCTGCTTTCCCTGTGCTGCCTGTCCTGCAGGTCTCGGGGAGGATTGGAGGTCTTGGGGAGGTTTGGAGGTCTCTGGAAGGCCCCTGGGAGGTTTGGAGGTTTGGCTGCTGTGGTCCTCTGGGCAGCCTGGGTCTGTGGAGAAAGGGTGCTGAGGCTTTGGCTGGAGAAGAGCTGTGGTCCTCTGGGCAGCCTGGTTCTGTAGAGAAAGGGTGCTCAGGCTTTGGCTGGAGAAGAGCTGTGGTCCTCTGGGCAGCCTGGTTCTGTAGAGAAAGGGTGCTCAGGCTTTGGCTGGAGAAGAGCTGTGGTCCTCTGGGCAGCCTGGTTCTGTAGAGAAAGGGTGCTCAGGCTTTGGCTGGAGAAGAGCTGTGGTCCTCTGGGCAGCCTCTTTTCCCCGGAGCAGCATTGTCCCGGCTTTCCCTCCTCAGCGGCATGCTCCATCTCCTGTGCTTTCCTTCATCTCCATTTTTCTCCAAAGTAGCCAGTAGTGGCTCCAGTCTTTTATACAGTTTTTAGTCCTTAGTTATGTGTCCAAGTATTGTCCCTCAGGAATTCAGGGGCCAGGAAAACATCCTTAGGTAAGTGTCCAGGTATCGTTCCAGAACAGAGTAGAGGGGGAGAATCACCTCCCTCGACCTCAGGTCTAATCACCTCCCTACAACTTGGGTGTAATCCTTCCCTGCTCACCCTGCAGAGCTGTGTTGAAGAGAAAGGGCAAAGCTGGCAGGGAAGCACCAGGGCAGAGGCAGCTCTTTGGGGCATGACTTCCAACAGAAGGGGACCAAGAGTCTTTTGGAGGTGGGCAGGAAACAGAGATGGAAGCCTGGAGATGAGAAGGCTCAGGGGAGACTACCTGCAGGGAGGCTATAGCCAGGTGGGGGTTTGTCTGATGGGGTCCACAGGGGTTTGCAGGGGTCCACAGGGGTCTGCAAGGGTTCACAGGGGTCTGTAGGGGTTCTGATGGGGTCCACAGGGGTCTGCAGGACTCTGCAGGAGTCTGTGGGGGTCTGCAGGCATATACAGGGGGCGGTAGGGGTCTGCAGAGGGCTCCAGGGGTCTGTAGCAGTGTGCAGGGCTCAGAAGGGGGGGGTAGGGCTTTGTCTGAGTGGTCACCCAAGAGGAGCAGCTGTACAGGGGTGTCACTTTCCCTCTCTGCAACCAGAGCTGACCAGGGGAGGTAGTCACAGAGGGTTAAGAACTGGGAGAGAGGTTTGAAATTATCTGTCCAGAGCAGCAGTGTGGAGCTCCCTCCATTAGGCTATTGGCAGTGAGATCTTCTCTGTCATTACTCCCTGCAGGGCTCTGCCCTGGAGCTGCCTTCTTACAGGGCAGGCCTGTGCTGATGGCACAGGCTCAAGGTCAGCCCTGGGACCTCAGCCCTTGTGGTCAGGCTCTAGATCAACTCCACCTCTCACCCTTGGCCTCTGCAATGAAGCAAGAGGTCTTCACCCTCCTGGTGGCTGGGTTCATGGCACAGCAATGCTCCCTTTCCAGGCTCTGTGTGGGAGCAAAGCAGCCTCAGCCAGACCTCTGCACCTGTGGAGGGTGTTGGTCTCAGCCACTTACTTCATCTTCTTCCAGATGTGGTCATGGAAAGCCATTTCTGACCTGCTTAGGAACAGCACAGGAGGGGTTCAAACCCTGTCACACCCCCTGCCAGACACAGGAGTTGCACCACCTTGTACTGACCTAGAACTCTCTGTCATCAGCACCAGCAATGCAAAGAAATCTGCCTGAGCTCTGGAGCATGTGCCCAGCTCCACCAGCTCCTGAGGCATACCACAGGCTCAGAGGATGGGAGGGGCTAGGAGGGACCTCTGGAGATCATTCAGTCCAAACCCTGCCAGAACAGCACCATAGAATCCAGCACAGGTCCCACAGGAACACATCCAGACAGGGCTGCAAAGGCTCCAGAGTAGGAGACTCCACAACCTCTCTGGGCAGCCTGCTCCAGGCCTCTGGGAGCCTCCCAGGCAAGAAGTTCCTCCTCCTGCTGAGCTGCAACCTCCTGGCCTGCACTTGCCATCCCTTGCCCCTTGGCCTATGCCAGGGCACAGTGAGCAGAGCCTGGCCCTGGCCCTTCCTTCCTGCCCCCCAGCCCTCAGCTCTTGAGAGACATTGAGCAGATCCCTCTCAGCCTTCTCCTCTCCAGCCTCAGCAGCCCCAGGGCTCTCAGCCTCTCCTCAGCAGCAGTGCTCCAGGCCCTTCAGCAGCCTTGCAGCCCTCCCTTGGCCTCTCCCCAGCAGATCCCTGTCCCTGCTGAGCTGGGGAGCCCAGAGCTGGCTGCAATCTTGCAGCTGGGGCCTCAGCAGGGCAGAGCAGAGGGGCAGGAGAAGCTCCCTGGCTCTGCTGGCCACACTCTGCTGAGTGCAGCCCAGGAGCCCCTTGGCCTTCTTGGCCCCCAGGGCACACTGCTGTGCCCTGCAGACCTTGCTGCCCCCCAGCACTCCCAGGTGCTTCTCCTTGGGGCTGCTCTCCAGCAGATCCCCTCCCAGCTGTGCTGCTGCAGGTTATTCTTCCTGCCCAGCTGCAGGGCTCTGCTCTCATCCTTGCTCTCAGCCTGTCCAAGGCTCTGAATGGCCTCACAGCCTTCAGCTGTCTCAGCCAAGCCTCCCAGCTTGGTACCATCAGCAACCCTGCTGAGCAGACTGGGTCTGTCTATCCCCTCATCTATGTCATTGATGAACAGGAAGCACATAGGGAGCTCCAGGCTGTGTTCACACTGGAGAAGCAGTGAGCAGGTCTACTGCAGCATCCTTCTTCCTTAAACTGGAGCTGTGCCTTTTGTAAGCAAGCCCTAATGTTTCTTTGCTGTCTGCTGTAAGCAGCATGCTGCTGGTCTGCCCTGTGCTCCGCAAACTGCTGTGCACCAGGACTAATCCAGGATTAGGTTTCATCAAGCTATGCCAGATGAGGTTCTGCCATTTCCTGGTGTGTTTGGCCTGTGACAGCGAGCCTGACAACAGCTTCCAGCAGTCACTGGCACAGCTGGGGACATGCAGAGGTTATTCTGCTGAGGACATGTCCCAGAATCATAGAATGCCTCAGGTTGGAAGGGGACCTCAGAGATCATCACAGAATGGTTTGGGTTGGAAGGGACCACAGAGATCATCACAGAATGGTTTGGGTAGGAAGGGACCTCAGAGATCATCACAGAATGGTTTGGGTAGGAAGGGACCTCAGAGATCATCACAGAATTGTTTGGGTTGGATAGAACCTCAGAGATCATCACAGAATGGTTTGGGTAGGAAGGGACCTCAGAGATCATCAGAGAATGGTTTGGGATGGAAGAGACCTCAGAGGTCATCACAGAATGGTTTGAGATGGAAGGGACCTCAGAGATCACCAGAGAATGGTTTGGGATGGAAGGGACCTCAGAGATCATCACAGAATGGTTTGGGATGGAAGGGACCTCAGAGATCATCAGAGAATGGTTTGAGATGGAAGGGACCTCAGAGATCATCACAGAATGCTTTGAGATGGAAGGGACCTCAGAGATCATCACAGAATGGTTTGGGATGGAAGGGACCTCAGAGATCATCAGAGAATGGTTTGAGATGGAAGGGACCTCAGAGATCATCACAGAATGGTTTGAGATGGAAGGGACCTCAGAGATCATCACAGAATGGTTTGAGATGGAAGGGACCTCAGAGATCATCACAGAATGGTTTGAGATGGAAGGGACCTCAGAGATCATCACAGAATGGTTTGAGATGGAAGGGACCTCAGAGATCGCCAGAGAATGGTTTGGGATGGAAGGGACCTCAGAGATCATCACAGAATGGTTTGGGATGGAAGGGACCTCAGAGATCATCACAGAATGGTTTGGGATGGAAGGGACCTCAGAGATCATCACAGAATGGTTTGGGATGGAAGGGACCTCAGAGATCATCACAGAATGGTTTGAGATGGAAGGGACCTCAGAGATCGCCAGAGAATGGTTTGGGATGGAAGGGACCTCAGAGATCATCACAGAATGGTTTGGGATGGAAGGGACCTCAGAGATCATCACAGAATGGTTTGGGATGGAAGGGACCTCAGAGATCATCACAGAATGGTTTGGGATGGAAGGGACCTCAGAGTTCATCAGAGAATGGTTTGGGTTGGAAGGGACCTCAGAGATCATCAGAGAATGGTTTGAGATGGAAGGGACCTCAGAGATCATCACAGAATGGTTTGAGATGGAAGGGACCTCAGAGATCA
Source organism: Melanerpes aurifrons (assembly GCA_011125475.1). Lineage (NCBI taxonomy): Eukaryota > Metazoa > Chordata > Aves > Piciformes > Picidae > Melanerpes > Melanerpes aurifrons. The sequence goes on along the minus strand of WWNC01000002.1, from coordinate 3,050,802 downwards.
TCACTGAATGGTTTGAGATGGAAGGGACCTCAGAGATCATCACTGAATGGTTTGAGATGGAAGGGACCTCAGAGATCATCACAGAATGGTTTGGGTAGGAAGGGACCTCAGAGATCATCACTGAATGGTTTGGGATGGAAGGGACCTCTAAAGGGACCTCATCTGGTCCAACAGTCCCTGCAGGACGCAGGGACATCCCCAACTAGACCAGGTTGCCCAGAGCCCTGGATCATCTCCTCCAGCCCCCTGCCATGAGCAGGGATGCCTCTGAATTACACTTGGTGACGCAAGGCCTCATCCAGCCTGGCCTTGAACACCCCCAGGCAGGAGGCAGCCACAGCCTCCCTGGGCAGCCTGTGCCCGAGTCTCACCACCCTTGTACTGAAGAGCTTCTTCCCCAGCTCCACTCTGACCCTGCTCTGCCTCAGCTCCAAACCATTCCCGCTTGCCCTGTCTCCAGGCACTCTCAGGCAAAGTCTCTCTGCAGCCTTCCTACAGGATCCCTTCAGGTCCTGGCAGCAGCTCTGGGGTCCCCCTGGAGCCTTCTCTTCCCCAGGCTGCACCGCCCCAGCTCTCTCAGCCTGTGCTCAGAGCTGCTCCAGCCCCTGGAGCATCTTTGTAGCCTCCAATGAACTTGGCCCACCAGCTCTTTCTTCTTCCAGGAGCAAGGAGCAGTTCCAGGAGCAAGGAGCAATTCCTGTGTTGTTTTCCATGTTGTTCCCACAATTTCTTTAGTGATTGCTCAATGAATGCTTGGCAGAGAGCCCTGGGCTCTGGTGTCCATGCCACTGGGGGGGTTGTGTATTTGGACTTCTCTCCTAGTTGTGTATTAGTACTGGGGAGGGATATTTTAGGGGGTCGGGAAGCAAGACCCCACCTGCAGCTCTGGGACCAGTTCAGGAAGGCTCTGGAGGGGCTGGAAGGTGGCCAGAGCAGGGCCAGGAGGAGGAGCAGAGGGCTGGAGCTGCTCTGCTCTGCAGACAGCCTGAGAGAGTTGGGCTTGTGCAGGCTGGAGAGGAGAAGGCTCCCAGGAGACCTTCTGGTGGCCTTCCAGGATCTGCAGGGGGCTGCAAGCAAGCTGGGGAGGGACTTTGGAGGGGGTGAGGGAGGGAGAGGAGTGGGGGGGATGGAGCAAAAGGAGAAGTGGGGAGCTGGAGATTGGCTGTGAGGAAGCAGTTGTTGGCCAGGAGAGTGGTGAGAGCCTGGCCCAGGCTGCCCAGGGAGGTGGTGGAAGCCTCCTGCCTGGAGGTGTTTGCAGCCAGGCTGGAGATGGCTGTGAGCAACCTGCTGTGGTGTGAGGTGTCCCTGTCCATGGCAGGGGGCTGGCACTGGCTGAGCCTTGGGGTCCCTGCCAGCTCTGGGAGTCTGTGATTTCATGCTGGTGATATCCCAGCCTAGCTGAGGGGCTTTAAATTAGGAGAAACACAAGCAGATGCTACTGCTGTCCCTCTCAGGCTCTTTACTTGAGTTCTCCAAGGCTCTCCAGCAGACATTAAGAGCTGATGCTCCCTTCCTGCTCAAGTCAGTATAGTGTCCCTTCCCAGCTCAGGATGCCCAGCGAGGAGGGGGCAGCCTCTGCTCCTGGTGGCAAGAGACAGCAGCAGAGGCAATGGCTCCAAGCTGCCCCAGGCTGGATGTTATGAACTATTTCTCCCCAGAGAGGGTTCCCAAACTGTGGAAGAGGCAGCCCAGGGCAGTGCTGGAGTCCCCATCCCTGGGGGTGTTCCAGCAGTGTGGAGCTGGTGCTTAGGGACAGGGTTTGGTGCTGAGCCTGCAGTGCTGGCTGGAGGGTTGGGGCTGGGGGAGCCTGGAGGGCTCTGCCCACCAGCTGTGTTCGGTGACTCTGTGAGGTGGTGACAGCCAGGGAAGTGTGCTGGTGACTGGCTCACCCTTGTGCTTGGCAAGAGGTAATGGACAGGAGGTAGCCACCAGCATCCTGGCAACACATTCTGGTGGCTGGTCCAAGTGAGAGCAGCAAGGAGCAGCAGCAGAGCAGGAGCTAGGGGAGTGCTGTGCATTGCTTGCCCAGGCCATGATTACCACCGATCACAGGCTGCTAAGCGCTCAGGAATGTGCTGCTGGCACTGGGAGGCACCACACAGAAGGTGACTCAAGAGGAGAGAGCACCTGAGACTGCTCACAGAGGGGCAGCAGGGGTGACACAGCACCCCTCAGGGCTGATTCTCTTCCTGTGATCTCGGAGGCAGGATGGGCTGCACTCCTGTGACACCACAAACAACAGCAGAGCAGCAGGCTGGCCTGATGGAGGTGAGGCACCAAGCTAGCACCAAGGGGAAGCAAAACATCAGGCTGCAGTCAGTCCTGGCTCCTAAGGCACCTTAGAGACCAAGGAACAGTTGGCCTCTGGGCCTCAAGCACAACCCAGAGAGCACTGGGAGCACTGAGGAACTGACAGCCAAAGGCTTCCATGAGGAGCTGACAGCCAAAGGCTTCCATGAAGAGCTGACAGCCAAAGGCTTCCATGAGGAACTGACAGCCAAAGGCTTCCATGAGGAGCTGCCAGCCAAAAGCTTCCATGAGGAACTCGCAGCCAAAGGCTTCCATGAGGAGCTGACAGCCGAAGGCTTCCATGAGGAGCTGGCAGCCAAAGGCTTCCATGAGGAGCTGACAGCCAAAAGCTTCCATGAGGAAATGACAGCCAAAGGCTTCCATGAGGAGCTGCCAGCCAAAAGCTTCCATGAGGAGCTGACAGCCAAAGGCTTCCATGAGGAGCTGGCAGCCAAAGGCTTCCATGAGGAGCTGACAGTCAAAGGCTTCCATGAGGAACTGACAGACAAAGGCTTCCATGAGGAGCTCTCAGCCAAAGGCTTCCATGAGGAACTCGCAGCCAAAGGCTTCCATGAGGAGCTGACAGCCAAAGGCTTCCATGAGGAACTGACAGCCAAAGGCTTCCATGAGGAACTCGCAGCCAAAGGCTTCCATGAGGAACGGACAGCCAAAGGCTTCCAGGAGGAACTTGCAGCCAAAGGCTTCCATGAGGAACTCGCAGTCACAGGCTTCCATGAGGAGCTGACAGCCAAAGGCTTCCATGAGGAAATCGCAACCAAAGGCTTCCATGAGAAACTCACAGCCAAAGGCTTCCATGAGGAAATCGCAACCAAAGGCTTCCATGAGAAACTCACAGCCAAAGGCTTCCATGAGGAGCTCTCAGCCAAAGGCTTCCATGAGGAGCTGACAGCCAGAGGCTTCCATGAGGAGCTCTCAGCCAAAGGCTTCCATGAGGAGCTCTCAGCCAAAGGCTTCCATGAGGATCTCGCAGCCAAAGGCTTCCATGAGAAGCTGAGAGCCAAAGGCTTCCATGAGGAACTCGCAGCCAAAGGCATCCATGAGGAACTGACAGCAAAGGCTTCCATGAGGAACTTGCAGCCAAAGGCTTCCATGAGGAGCTGGCACCCAAAGGCTTCCTTGAGGAGCTGACAGCCAAAGGCTTCCAGGAGGAACTCGCAGCCAAAGGCTTCCATGAGGAACTCGCAGCCAAAGGCTTCCATGAGAAGCTGAGAGCCAAAGGCTTCCATGAGGAACTCGCAGCCAAAGGCTTCCATGAGGAGCTGACAGCCAAAGGCTTCCATGAGGAACTCTCAGCCAAAGGCTTCCATGAGGAGCTGACAACCAAAGGCTTCCACGAGGAACTCGCAGCCAAAGGCTTCCATGAGGAACTCGCAGCCAAAGGTTTCCATGAGGAGCTCTCAGCCAAAGGCTTCCATGAGGAGCTCTCAGCCAAAGCCTTCCATGAGGAGCTGACAACCAAAGGTTTCCATGAGGAACTCGCAGCCAAAGGCTTCCATGAGGAGCTGACAGCCAAAGGCTTCCATGAGGAACTCGCAGCCAAAGGCTTGCATGAGGAGCTGACAGCCAAAGGCTTCCATGAGGAACTCGCAGCCAAAGGCTTCCATGAGGAGCTGACAGCCAAAGGCTTCCATGAGGAACTCGCAGCCAAAGGCTTGCATGAGGAGCTGACAGCCAAAGGCTTCCATGAGAAACTCGCAGCCAAAGGCTTCCATGAGGAGCTGACAGCCAAAGGCTTCCATGAGGAACTCGCAGCCATAGGTTTCCATGAGGAGCTGACAGCCAAAGGCTACCATGAGGAACTCGCAGCCAAAGGCTTCCATGAGGAGCTCTCAGCCAAAGGCTTCCAGGAGGAACTCGCAGCCAAAGGCTTCCATGAGGATCTCTCACCCAAAGGCTTCCATGAGGAACTGACAGCCAAAGGCTTCCATGAGGAGCTGACAGCCAAAGGCTTCCATGAGGAGCTGACAGCCAAAGGCTTCCATGACGATCTGACAGCCAAAGGCTTCCATGAGGAACTCGCAGCCAAAGGCTTGCATGAGGAACTGACAGCCAAAGGCTTCCATGAGGAGCTGACAGCCAAAGGCTTCCAAGAGGAACTCGCAGCCAAAGGCTTCCATGAGGAGCTGACCGCCAAAAGCTTCCATGAGGAACTCGCAGCCAAAGGCTTCCATGAGGAACTCGCAGCCAAAGGCTTCCATAAGGAGCTGACAGTCAAAGGCTTCCATGAGGAACTCGCAGCCAAAGGCTGCCATGAGGAGCTGACAGTCAAAGGCTTCCATGAGGAACTCGCAGCCAAAGGCTTCCTTGAGGAGCTGACAGCCAAAGGCTTCCATGAGGATCTCTCAGCCAAAGGCTTCCATGAGGAGCTCTCAACCAAAGGCTTCCAGGAGGAACTCACAGCCAAAGGCTTCCATGAGGAGCTGACAGCCAAAGGCTTCCATGAGGAACTCGCAGCCAAAGGCTTCCATGAGGAGCTCTCAGCCAAAGGCTTCCATGAGGAACTCGCAGCCAAAGGCTTCCATGAGGAACTCGCAGCCAAAGTCTTCCATGAGGACCTGACAGCCAAAGGCTTCCATGAGAAACTCGCAGCCAAAGGCTTCCATGAGGAGCTGACAGCCAAAGGCTTCCATGAGGAACTCGCAGCCAAAGGCTTCCATGAGGAGCTGACAGCCAAAAGCTTCCATGAGGAACTCGCAGCCAAAGGCTTCCATGAGGAACTCGCAGCCAAAGGCTTCCATAAGGAGCTGACAGTCAAAGGCTTCCATGAGGAACTCGCAGCCAAAGGCTTCTATGAGGAGCTGACAGCCAAAGGCTTCCATGAGGAACTCGCAGCCAAAGGCTTCCTTGAGGAGCTGACAGCCAAAGGCTTCCATGAGGAACTCGCAGCCAAAGGCTTCCATGAGGAGCTGACAGCCAAAGGCTTCCATGAGGAACTCGCAGCCAAAGGCTTCCATGAGGAGCTGACAGCCAAAAGCTTCCATGAGGAACTCGCAGCCAAAGGCTTCCATGAGGAACTCGCAGCCAAAGGCTTCCAGGAGCAGCTGACAGCCAAAGGCTTCCATGAGAAACTCGCAGCCAAAGGCTTCCATGAGGAGCTGACAGCCAAAGGCTTCCATGAGGAACTCGCAGCCAAAGGCTTCCATGAGGAACTCGCAGCCAAAGGCTTCCATGAGGAGCTGACAGCCAAAGGCTTCCATGAGGAGCTCTCAGCCAAAGGCTTCCATGAGGAACTCGCAGCCAAAGGCTTGCATGAGGAACTGACAGCCAAAGGCTTCCATGAGGAGCTGACAGCCAAAGGCTTCCATGAGGAACTTGCAGCCAAAGGCTTCCATGAGGAGCTGACCGCCAAAAGCTTCCATGAGGAACTCGCAGCCAAAGGCTTCCATGAGGAACTCGCAGCCAAAGGCTTCCATAAGGAGCTGACAGTCAAAGGCTTCCATGAGGAACTCGCAGCCAAACGCTTCTATGAGGAGCTGACAGCCAAAGGCTTCCATGAGGAACTCGCAGCCAAAGGCTTCCTTGAGGAGCTCTATGCCAAAGGCTTCCATGAGGATCTCTCAGCCAAAGGCTTCCATGAGGAGCTCTCAGCCAAAGGCTTCCAGGAGGAACTCGCAGCCAAAGGCTTCCATGAGGAGCTCTCAGCCAAAGGCTTCCATGAGGAACTCGTAGCCAAAGTCTTCCATGAGGAACTCGCAGCCAAATGCTTCCATGAGGAACTCGCAGCCAAAGGCTTCCATGAGGAGCTCTCAGCCAAAGGCTTCCATGAGGAGCTCTCAGCCAAAGGCTTCCATGAGGAGCTGACAGCCAAAGGCTTCCATGAGGAGCTCTCAGCCAAAGGCTTCCATGAGGAACTCGCAGCCAAAGGCTTCCATGTGGAGCTCTCAGCCAAAGGCTTCCACGGGCAGCTGACAGCCAAAGGCTTCCATGAGGAACTCGCAGCCAAAGTCTTCCATGAGGAGCTGACAGCCAAAAGCTTCCATGAGGAACACTTCACCAAAGCCTTCCATGAGGAGCTGACAGCCAAAGGCATCCATGAGGAACTCGCAGCCAAAGGCTTCCATGAGGAACTGACAGCCAAAGGCTTCCACGAGGAACTCGCAGCCAAATGCTTCCATGAGGATCTGCCTGCCAATGGCGTCCATGAGGAACTCGCAGCCAAAGGCTTCCATGGGGAGCTCTCAGCCAAAGGCTTCCATGAGGAGCTGACAGCCAAAGGCTTCCATGAGGAACTAGCAGCCACTGGCTTCCATGAGGAGCTGCCAGCCAAAGGCTTCCATGAGGAGCTGACAGCAAAAGGCTTCCATGAGGAGCTGACAGCCAAAGGCATCCATGAGGAACTCGCAGCCAAAGGCTTCCATGAGGAGCTGACAGCCAAAGGTTTCCATGAGGAACTCGCAGCCAAAGGCTTCCATGAGGAGCTCGCAGCCAAAGGCTTCCATGAGGAGCTGACAGCCAAAGGCTTCCATGAGGAACTCGCAGCCAAAGGCTTCCATGAGGAACTCGCAGCCAAATGCTTCCATGAGGATCTGCCAGCCAATGGCTTCCATGAGGAACTCGCAGCCAAGGGCTTCCATGAGGACCTGACAGCCAAAGGCTTCCACGAGGAACTCACAGCCAAAGGCTTCCATGAGGAGCTCTCAGCCAAAGGCTTCCATGAGGAGCTCTCAGCCAAAGGCTTCCAGGAGGAACTCGCAGCCAAAGGCTTCCATGAGGAGCTGCCAGCCAAAGGCTTCCATGAGGAGCTGACAGCCAAAGGATTCCATGAGGAACTCGCAACCAAAGGCTTGCATAAGGAACTGACAGCCAAAGGCTTCCATGAGGAGCTGACAGCCAAAGGCTTCCATGAAGATCTGACAGCCAAAGTCTTCCATGAGGAACTCGCAGCCAAAGGCTTCCATGAGGAACTCGCAGCCAAAGGCTTCCATGAGGAACTCTCAGCCAAAAGCTTCCATGAGGAGCTGACAGCCAAGGGCTTCCATGAGGAGGTCTCAGCCAAAGGCTTCCTTGAGGAGCTGACAACCAAAGGCTTCCATGAGGAGCTCTCAGCCAAAGGCTTCCATGAGGAGCTGACAGCCAAAGGCTTCCATGAGGAACTCGCAGCCAAAGGCTTCCATGAGGAACTCTCAGCCAAAGGCTTCCATGAGGAGCTGACAGCCAAAGGCTTCCATGAGGAACTCGCAGCCAAAGGCTTCCATGAGGAACTCTCAGCCAAAAGCTTCCATGAGGAGCTGACAGCCAAGGGCTTCCATGAGGAGCTCTCAGCCAAAGGCTTCCATGAGGAGCTGACAACCAAAGGCTTCCATGAGGAGCTCTCAGCCAAAGGCTTCCATGAGGAGCTCTCAGCCAAAGGCTTCCATGAGGAACTCGCAGCCAAAGGCTTCCATGAGGAGTTCTCAGCCAAAGGCTTCCATGATGAACTCGCAGCCACAGGCTTCCATGAGGAGATGAGAGCCAAAGGCTTCCATGAGGAGCTGACAGCCAAAGGCTTCCATGAGGAACTCTCAACAAAAGGCTTGCATGAGGAACTGACAGCCAAAGGCTTCCATGAGGAGCTGACAGCCAAAGGCTTCCATGAGGAACTCGCAGCCAAAGGCTTCCATGAGGAACTCGCAGCCAATGGCTTCCATGAGGAGCTGACAGCCAAAGGCTTCCATGAGGAACTCGCAGCCAAAGGCATCCATGAGGAGCTGACAGCCAAAGGCTTCCATGAGGAACTCGCAGCCAAAGGCTTCCATGAGGAGCTGACAGCCAAAGGCTTCCATGAGGAGCTGACAGCCAAAGGCTTCCATGAGGAACTCGCAGCCAAAGGCTTCCATGAGGAGCTCTCAGCCAAAGGCTTCCATGAGGAACTCGCAGCCAAAGTCTTCCATGAGGAGCTGACAGCCAAAGGCTTCCATGAGGAACTTGCAGCCAAAGGCTTCCATGAGGAACTCGCAGCCAAAGGCTTCCATGAGGAGCTGACAGCCAAAGGCTTCCATGAGGAACTCTCAGCCAAAGTCTTCCATGAGGAACTCTCAGCCAAAGGCTTCCATGAGGAGCTGCCAGCCAAAAGCTTCCATGAGGAGCTCTCAGCCAAAGGCTTCCATGAGGAACTCGCAGCCAAAGGCTTCCATGAGGAGCTGACAGCCAAAGGCTTCCATGAGGAACACGCAGCCAAAGGCTTCCATGAGGAACTCGCAGTCAAAGGCTTCCAGGAGGAGCTGATAGCCAAAGTCTTCCATGAGGAGCTGACAGCCAAAGGCTTCCATGAGGAGCTCTCAGCCAAAGGCTTCCATGAGGAGCTGACAGCCAAAGGCTTCCATGAGGAACTCGCAGCCAAAGGCTTCCATGAGGAGCTGACCGCCAAAGGCTTCCATGAGGAGCTGACAGCCAAAGGCTTCCATGAGGAGCTGACAGCCAAAGGCTTCCATGAGGAACTCGCAGCCAAAGGCTTCCATAAGGAGCTGACAGTCAAAGGCTTCCATGAGGAACTCGCAGCCAAAGGCTTCCATGAGGAGCTGACAGCCAAAGGCTTCCACGAGGATCTCTCAGCCAAAGGCTTCCAAGAGGAGCTCTCAGCGAAAGTCTTCCAGGAGGAACTCGCAGCCAAAGGCTTCCATGAGGAGCTCTCAGCCAAAGGCTTCCATGTGGAGCTCTCAGCCAAAGTCTTCCAGGAGGAACTCGCAGCCGAAGACTTCCATGAGGAGTTCTCAGCCAAAAGCTTCCACGGGCAGCTGACAGCCAAAGGCTTCCATGAGGAGCTCTCAGCCAAAGGCTTCCATGAGGATCTGACAGCCAAAGGCTTCCATGAGGAACTCGCAGCCAAAGGCTTCCATGAGGAGCTGACAGCCAAAGGCTTCCATGAGGAGCACTCAGCCAAAGGCTTCCATGAGGAGCTCTCAGCCAAAGGCTTCCATGAGGAGCTCTCAGCCAAAGGCTTCCACGGGCAGCTGAAAGCCAAAGGCTTCCATGAGGAACTCGCAGCCAAAGTCTTCCATGAGGAGCTGACAGCCAAAAGCTTCCATGAGGAACACTTCACCAAAGGCTTCCATGTGGAGCTGACAGCCAAAGGCTTCCATGAGGAGCTGATAGCCAAAGGCTTCCATGAGGAACTCGCAGCCAAAGGCTTCCATGAGGAGCTGACCGCCAAAAGCTTCCATGAGGAACTCGCAGCCAAAGGCTTCCATGAGGAACTCGCAGCCAAAGGCTTCCATAAGGAGCTGACAGTCAAAGGCTTCCATGAGGAACTAGCAGCCAAAGGCTTCCATGAGGAGCTGACAGCCAAAGGCTTCCACGAGGAACTCGCAGCCAAAGGCTTCCATGAGGAGCTGACAGACAAAGGCTTCCATGAGGATCTCTCAGCCAAAGGCTTCCATGAGGAGCTCTCAGCCAAAGGCTTCCAGGAGGAGCGGACAGCCAAAGGCTTCCATGAGGAGCTCTCAGCCAAAGGCTTCCATGAGGAACTCGTAGCCAAAGGCTTCCATGAGGAACTCGCAGCCAAAGGCTTCCATGAGGAACTCGCAGCCAAAGGCTTCCATGAGGAGCTGACAGCCAAAGGCTTCCATGAGGAACTCTCAGCCAAAGTCTTCCATGAGGAACTCTCAGCCAAAGGCTTTCATGAGGAGCTCTCTGCCAAAGGCTTCCATGGGGAGCTCTCAGCCAAAGGCTTCCATGAGGAACTCGCAGCCAAAGGCTTCCATGAGGAGCTGACAGCCAAAGGCTTCCATGAGGAACTCGCAGCCAAAGGCTTCCATGAGGAGCTGACAGCCAAAGGCTTCCATGAGGAGCTGACAGCCAAAGGCTTGCATGAGGAGCTGACAGCCAAAGGCTTCCATGTGGAGCTCTCAGCCAAAGGCTTCCACGAGGAACTCGCAGCCAAAGGCTTCCTTGAGGAGCTGACAGCCAAAGGCTTCCACGAGGATCTCTCAGCCAAAGGCTTCCAAGAGGAGCTCTCAGCCAAAGTCTTCCAGGAGGAACTCGCAGCCAAAGGCTTCCATGAGGAGCTCTCAGCCAAAGGCTTCCATGTGGAGCTCTCAGCCAAAGGCTTCCAGGAGGAACTCGCAGCCAAAGACTTCCATTAGGAGTTCTCAGCCAAAGGCTTCCACGGGCAGCTGACAGCCAAAGGCTTCCATGAGGAGCTGACAGCCAAAGGGTTCCATGAGGAATTCGCAACCAAAGGCTTGCATGAGAAACTGACAGACAAAGGCTTCCATGAGGAGCTGCCAGCCAAAGGCTTCCATGGGGAACTCGCAGCCAAAGGCTTCCATGAGGAACTCGCAGCCAAAGGCTTTTATGAGGAGCTGACAGCCAAAGGCTTCCGTGAGGAACTCGCAGCCAAAGGCTTCCAAAGAGGAGCTGCCAAAGGCTTCCATGAGGAGCTGACAGCCAAAGGCTTCCATGAGGAGCCTGACAGCCAAAGGCTTCCATGAGGAGCTCTCAGCCAAAGGCTTCCATGAGGAGCTGACAGCCAAAGGCTTCCATGAGGAACTCGCAGCCAAAGGCTTCCATGAGGAGCTGACAGCCAAAGGCTTCCATGAGGAACTCGCAGCCAAAGGCTTCCATGAGGAACTCGCAGCCAAAGGCTTTTATGAGGAGCTGACAGCCAAAGGCTTCCGTGAGGAACTCGCAGCCAAAGGCTTCCATGAGGAGCTGACAGCCAAAGTCTTGCATGAGGAGCCTGACAGCCAAAGGCTTCCATGAGGAGCTCTCAGCCAAAGGCTTCCATGAGGAGCTGACAGCCAAAGGCTTCCATGAGGAACTCGCAGCCAAAGGCTTCCATGAGGAGCTGACCGCCAAAAGCTTCCATGAGGAACTCGCAGCCAAAGGCTTCCATGAGGAACTCGCAGCCAAAGGCTTCCATGAGGAGCTGACAGTCAAAGGCTTCCATGAGGAACTCGCAGCCAAGGGCTTCCATGAGGAACTGACAGCCAAAGGCTTCCACGAGGAACTCACAGCCAAAGGCTTCATTGAGGAGCTGACAGCCAAAGGCTTCCATGGGGAGTTCTCAGCCAAATGCTTCCATGAGGAACTCTCAGCCAAAATCTTCCATGAGGAGCTGACAGCCAAAGGCTTCCATGAGGAGCTGACAGCCAAAGGCTTCCATGAGGAACTCACAACAAAAGGCTTGCATGAGGAGCTGACAGCCAAAGGCTACCATGAGGAATTCGCAGCCAAAGGCTTGCATGAGGAGCTGGCAGCCAAAGGCTTCCATGAGGAGCGCTCATCCAAAGGCTTCCATGAGGAGCTGATAGCCAAAAGCTTCCATGAGGAACTCTCAGCCAAAGGCTTCCATGAGGAACTCGCAACAAAAGGCTTGCATGAGGAGCTGACAGCCAAAGGCTTCCATGAGGAACTCGCAGCCAAAGGCTTCCTTGAGGAGCTGCCAGCCAAAGGCTTCCATGAGGAACTCGCAGCCAAAGGCTTCCATGAGGAGCTGACAGCCAAAGGCTTCCAGGAGGAGCTCTCAGCCAAAGGCTTCCATGAGGAGCTGACAACCAAAGGCTTCCACGAGGAACTCGCAGCCAAAGGCTTCCATGAGGAACTCGCAGCCAAAGTCTTCCATGAGGAACTCTCAGCCAAAGCCTTCCATGAGGAGCTGACAGCCAAAGGCTTCCATGAGGAACTCGCAGCCAAAGGCTTCCATGAGGAACTCGCAGCCAAAGGCTTCCATGAGGAGCTGACAGCCAAAGGCTTCCATGAGGAACTCTCAGCCAAAGTCTTCCATGAGGAACTCTCAGCCAAAGGCTTCCATGAGGAGCTCTCTGCCAAAGGCTTCCATGGGGAACTCTCAGCCAAAGGCTTCCATGAGGAACTCGCAGCCAAAGGCTTCCATGAGGAGCTGACAGCCAAAGGCTTCCATGAGGAACTTGCAGCCAAAGGCTTGCATGAGTAGCTGACAGCCAAAGGCTTCCATGTGGAGCTCTCAGCCAAAGGCTTCTATGAGGAGCTGACAGCCAAAGGCTTCCATGAGGAACTGGCAGCCAAAGGCTTCCATGAGGAGCTGACAGCCAAAGGCTTCCATGAGGAACTCGCAGCCAAAGGCTTCCATGAGGAACTCGCAGCCAAAGGCTTCCATGAGGAGCTCTCAGCCAAAGGCTTCCATGAGGAACTCGCAGCCAAAGGCTTCCATGAGGAGCTGACAGCCAAAGTCTTCCACGAGGAACTCGCAGCCAAAGGCTTCCTTGAGGAGCTGACAGCCAAAGGCTTCCATGAGGATCTCTCAGCCAAAGGCTTCCATGAGGAGCTCTCAGCCAAAGGCTTCCATGAGGAACTCGCAGCCAAAGGCTTCCAAGAGGAGCTCTCAGCCAAAGGCTTCCATGAGGAACTCGCAGCCAAAGGCTTCCATGAGGAACTCGCAGCCAAAGGCTTCCATGAGGAGCTGACAGCCAAAGGCTTCCATGAGGAGCTCTCAGCCAAAGGCTTCCATGAGGAGCTCTCAGCCAAAGGCTTCCATGAGGAACTCGCAGCCAAAGGCTTCCATGAGGAGCTGACAGCCAAAGGCTTCCATGAGGAACTCGCAGCCAAAGTCTTCCATGAGGAGCTGACAGCCAAAGTCTTCCACGAGGATCTCTCAGCCAAAGGCTTCCAAGAGGAGCTCTCAGCGAAAGTCTTCCAGGAGGAACTCGCAGCCAAAGGCTTCCATGAGGAGCTCTCAGCCAAAGGCTTCCATGAGGAGCTCTCAGCCAAAGGCTTCCAGGAGGAACTCGCAGCCAAAGACTTCCATGAGGAGTTCTCAGCCAAAGGCTTCCACGGGCAACTGACAGCCAAAGGCTTCCATGAGGAGCTGACAGCCAAAGGCTTCCATGAGGAACTGACAGCCAAAGGCTTCCATGAGGAGCTGTCAGCCAAAGGCTTCCATGAGGAGCTGACAGCCAAAGGCTTCCATGAGGAACTGACAGCCAAAGGCTTCCATGAGGAACTCTCAGCCAAAGGCTTCCATGAGGAGCTGACAGCCAAAGGCTTCCATGAGGAGCTGACAGCCAAAGGCTTCCATGAGGAACTGACAGCCAAAGGCTTCCATGAGGAACTCGACAGCCAAAGGCTTCCATGAGGAGCTGACAGCCAAAGGCTTCCATGAGGAACTGACAGCCAAAGGCTTCCATGAGGAGCTGACAGCCAAAGGCTTCCATGAGGAGCTCTCAGCCAAAGGCTTCCATGAGGAGCTCTCAGCCAAAGGCTTCCATGAGGAGCTGACAGCCAAAGGCTTCCATGAGGAACTGACAGCCAAAGGCTTCCATGAGGAACTCGCAGCCAAAGGCTTCCATGAGGAGCTGACAGCCAAAGGCTTCCATGAGGAACTCAGCCAAAGGCTTCCATGAGGAACTGACAGCCAAAGGCTTCCATGAGGAACTGCAGCCAAAGGCTTCCATGAGGAGCTGACAGCCAAAGGCTTCCATGAGGAACTCTCAGCCAAAGGCTTCCATGAGGAACTCTCAGCCAAAGGCTTCCATGAGGAGCTGACAGCCAAAGGCTTCCATGAGGAGCTCTCAGCCAAAGGCTTCCATGAGGAACTCGCAGCCAAAGGCTTCCATGAGGAGCTGACAGCCAAAGGCTTCCATGAGGAACTCGCAGCCAAAGGCTTCCATGAGGAGCTGACAGCCAAAGGCTTCCATGAGGAGCTGACAGCCAAAGGCTTCCATGAGGAGCTGACAGCCAAAGGCTTCCATGAGGAGCTGACAGCCAAAGGCTTCCATGAGGAGCTCTCAGCCAAAGGCTTCCATGAGGAACTCGCAGCCAAAGGCTTCCATGAGGAACTCTCAGCCAAAGGCTTCCATGAGGAGCTGACAGCCAAAGGCTTCCAAAAGGCTTCCAGAGGAGCTGACATCAGCCAAAGGCTTCCATGAGGAACTCGCAGCCAAAGGCTTCCATGAGGAGCTCTCAGCCAAAGGCTTCCATGAGGAGCTCTCAGCCAAAGGCTTCCAGGAGGAACTCGCAGCCAAAGACTTCCATGAGGAGTTCTCAGCCAAAGGCTTCCATGGGCAGCTGACAGCCAAAGGCTTCCATGAGGAGCTGCCAGCCAAAGGCTTCCATGAGGAACTCGACAGCCAAAGGCTTCCATGAGGAAACTGACAGCAAAGGCTTCCATGAGGAGCTGCAGCCAAAGGCTTCCATGAGGAACTGACAGCCAAAGGCTTCCATGAGGAGCTGACAGCCAAAGGCTTCCATGAGGAACTCGCAGCCAAAGGCTTCCATGAGGAGCTGACAGCCAAAGGCTTCCATGAGGAGCCTGACTGAGCCAAAGGCTTCCATGAGGAGCTCTCAGCCAAAGGCTTCCATGAGGAGCTGACAGCCAAAGGCTTCCATGAGGAACTTGCAGCCAAAGGCTTCCATGAGGAGCTGACAGCCAAAGGCTTCCATGAGGAGCTGACAGCCAAAGGCTTGCATGAGGAGCTGACAGCCAAAGGCTTCCATGAGGAGCTCTCAGCCAAAGGCTTCCATGAGGAACTCGCAGCCAAAGGCTTCCATGAGGAGCTGACAGCCAAAGGCTTCCATGAGGATCTCTCAGCCAAAGGCTTCCATGAGGAGCTCTCAGCCAAAGTCTTCCAGGAGGAACTCGCAGCCAAAGGCTTCCATGAGGAGCTCTCAGCCAAAGGCTTCCATGAGGAGCTCTCAGCCAAAGGCTTCCAGGAGGAACTCGCAGCCAAAGGCTTCCAGGAGGAGCTCGCAGCCAAAGGCTTCCATGAGGAGCTGACAGCCAAAGGCTTCCATGAGGAGCTGACAGCCAAAGGCTTCCATGAGGAACTCGCAACCAAAGGCTTGCATGAGGAACTGACAGACAAAGGCTTCCATGAGGAGCTGCCAGCCAAAGGCTTCCATGAGGAACTCGCAGCCAAAGGCTTCCATGAGGAACTCGCAGCCAAAGGCTTCCATGAGGAGCTGACAGCCAAAGGCTTCCATGAGGAACTCGCAGCCAAAGGCTTCCATGAGGAGCTGACAGCCAAAGGCTTCCATGAGGAGCCTGACAGCCAAAGGCTTCCATGAGGAGCTCTCAGCCAAAGGCTTCCATGAGGAGCTGACAGCCAAAGGCTTCCATGAGGAACTCGCAGCCAAAGGCTTCCATGAGGAGCTGACAGCCAAAAGCTTCCATGAGGAACTCGCAGCCAAAGGCTTCCATGAGGAACTCGCAGCCAAAGGCTTTTATGAGGAGCTGACAGCCAAAGGCTTCCGTGAGGAACTCGCAGCCAAAGGCTTCCATGAGGAGCTGACAGCCAAAGTCTTGCATGAGGAGCCTGACAGCCAAAGGCTTCCATGAGGAGCTCTCAGCCAAAGGCTTCCATGAGGAGCTGACAGCCAAAGGCTTCCATGAGGAACTCGCAGCCAAAGGCTTCCATGAGGAGCTGACAGCCAAAAGCTTCCATGAGGAACTCGAGCCAAAGGCTTCCATGAGGAACTCGCAGCCAAAGGCTTCCATGAGGAGCTGACAGCCAAAGGCTTCCATGAGGAACTCGCAGCCAAAGGCTTCCATGAGGAACTGACAGCCAAAGGCTTCCACGAGGAACTCACAGCCAAAGGCTTCCATGAGGAGCTGACAGCCAAAGGCTTCCATGAGGAGTTCTCAGCCAAAGGCTTCCATGAGGAACTGACAGCCAAAATCTTCCATGAGGAGCTGACAGCCAAAGGCTTCCATGAGGAGCTGACAGCCAAAGGCTTCCATGAGGAACTCACAACAAAAGGCTTGCCATGAGGAGCTGACAGCCAAAGGCTTCCATGAGGAACTGACAGCCAAAGGCTTCCATGAGGAGCTGACAGCCAAAGGCTTCCATGAGGAGCTGACAGCCAAAGGCTTCCATGAGGAGCTGCTCATCCAAAGGCTTCCATGAGGAGCTGACAGCCAAAGGCTTCCATGAGGAACTCTCAGCCAAAGGCTTCCATGAGGAACTCGCAGCCAAAGGCTTCCATGAGGAGCTGACAGCCAAAGGCTTCCATGAGGAACTCGCAGCCAAAGGCTTCCATGAGGAGCTGACAGCCAAAGGCTTCCATGAGGAACTCTCAGCCAAAGGCTTCCATGAGGAGCTGACAGCCAAAGGCTTCCATGAGGAGCTCTCAGCCAAAGGCTTCCATGAGGAGCTCTCAGCCAAAGGCTTCCATGAGGAGCTGACAGCCAAAGGCTTCCATGAGGAACTCGCAGCCAAAGGCTTCCATGAGGAACTCGCAGCCAAAGTCTTCCATGAGGAACTCTCAGCCAAAGGCTTCCATGAGGAGCTGACAGCCAAAGGCTTCCATGAGGAACTCGCAGCCAAAGGCTTCCATGAGGAACTCGCAGCCAAAGGCTTCCATGAGGAGCTGACAGCCAAAGGCTTCCATGAGGAACTCTCAGCCAAAGTCTTCCATGAGGAACTCTCAGCCAAAGGCTTCCATGAGGAGCTCTCAGCCAAAGGCTTCCATGAGGAACTCTCAGCCAAAGGCTTCCATGAGGAACTCGCAGCCAAAGGCTTCCATGAGGAGCTGACAGCCAAAGGCTTCCATGAGGAACTCGCAGCCAAAGGCTTCCATGAGGAGCTGACAGCCAAAGGCTTCCATGAGGAGCTCTCAGCCAAAGGCTTCTATGAGGAGCTGACAGCCAAAGGCTTCCATGAGGAACTGACAGCCAAAGGCTTCCATGAGGAGCTGACAGCCAAAGGCTTCCATGAGGAACTCGCAGCCAAAGGCTTCCATGAGGAACTGACAGCCAAAGGCTTCCATGAGGAGCTCTCAGCCAAAGGCTTCCATGAGGAACTGACAGCCAAAGGCTTCCATGAGGAGCTGACAGCCAAAGGCTTCCATGAGGAACTCTCAGCCAAAGGCTTCCATGAGGAGCTGACAGCCAAAGGCTTCCATGAGGAACTCTCAGCCAAAGGCTTCCATGAGGAGCTCTCAGCCAAAGGCTTCCATGAGGAACTCGCAGCCAAAGGCTTCCATGAGGAGCTCTCAGCCAAAGGCTTCCATGAGGAACTCTCAGCCAAAGGCTTCCATGAGGAACTCGCAGCCAAAGGCTTCCATGAGGAGCTGACAGCCAAAGGCTTCCATGAGGAGCTGACAGCCAAAGGCTTCCATGAGGAGCTCTCAGCCAAAGGCTTCCATGAGGAGCTGACAGCCAAAGGCTTCCATGAGGAACTCGCAGCCAAAGGCTTCCATGAGGAGCTGACAGCCAAAGGCTTCCATGAGGAACTCGCAGCCAAAGGCTTCCATGAGGAGCTGACAGCCAAAGGCTTCCATGAGGAACTCTCAGCCAAAGGCTTCCATGAGGAGCTGAGGAGCCAAAAGGCTTCCATGAGGAGCTGACAGCCAAAGGCTTCCATGAGGAACTCTCAGCCAAAGGCTTCCATGAGGAACTCTCAGCCAAAGGCTTCCATGAGGAGCTCTCAGCCAAAGGCTTCCATGAGGAACTCGCAGCCAAAGGCTTCCATGAGGAACTGACAGCCAAAGGCTTCCATGAGGAGCTGACAGCCAAAGGCTTCCATGAGGAGCTCTCAGCCAAAGGCTTCCATGAGGAGCTGACAGCCAAAGGCTTCCATGAGGAGCTCTCAGCCAAAGGCTTCCATGAGGAACTGACAGCCAAAGGCTTCCATGAGGAGCTGACAGCCAAAGGCTTCCATGAGGAACTCTCAGCCAAAGGCTTCCATGAGGAGCTCTCAGCCAAAGGCTTCCATGAGGAGCTGACAGCCAAAGGCTTCCATGAGGAGCTGACAGCCAAAGGCTTCCATGAGGAACTCTGACAAAGGCTTCCATGAGGAACTGACAAAAGGCTTCCATGAGGAACTGACAGCCAAAGGCTTCCATGAGGAACTGACAGCCAAAGGCTTCCATGAGGAACTGACAGCCAAAGGCTTCCATGAGGAGCTGACAGCCAAAGGCTTCCATGAGGAACTCGCAGCCAAAGGCTTCCATGAGGAGCTGACAGCCAAAGGCTTCCATGAGGAACTCTCAGCCAAAGGCTTCAAAGGCTTCCATGAGGAGCTGACAGCCAAAGGCTTCCATGAGGAACTCTCAGCCAAAGGCTTCCATGAGGAGCTGACAGCCAAAGGCTTCCATGAGGAAAAGGCTTCCATGAGGAGCTCTCAGCCAAAGGCTTCCATGAGGAGCTCTCAGCCAAAGGCTTCCATGAGGAACTGACAGCCAAAGGCTTCCATGAGGAGCTGACAGCCAAAGGCTTCCATGAGGAACTCTCAGCCAAAGGCTTCCATGAGGAGCTCGCAGCCAAAGGCTTCCATGAGGAGCTCTCAGCCAAAGGCTTCCATGAGGAACTGACAGCCAAAGGCTTCCATGAGGAGCTCTCAGCCAAAGGCTTCCATGAGGAACTCTCAGCCAAAGGCTTCCATGAGGAGCTGACAGCCAAAGGCTTCCATGAGGAACTCTCAGCCAAAGGCTTCCATGAGGAACTGACAGCCAAAGGCTTCCATGAGGAGCTCTCAGCCAAAGGCTTCCATGAGGAGCTGACAGCCAAAGGCTTCCATGAGGAACTCGACAGCCAAAGGCTTCCAGAGGAGCTCCAAAGGCTTGATGAGAGCTGACAGCCAAAGGCTTCCATGAGGAGCTGACAGCCAAAGGCTTCCATGAGGAGCTGACAGCCAAAGGCTTCCATGAGGAGCTGACAGCCAAAGGCTTCCATGAGGAACTCTCAGCCAAAGGCTTCCAAGAGGAACTGACAGCCAAAGGCTTCCATGAGGAACTCTCAGCCAAAGGCTTCCATGAGGAGCTCTCAGCCAAAGGCTTCCATGAGGAACTCGCAGCCAAAGGCTTCCATGAGGAACTCGCAGCCAAAGGCTTCCATGAGGAGCTCTCAGCCAAAGGCTTCCATGAGGAACTGACAGCCAAAGGCTTCCATGAGGAGCTGACAGCCAAAGGCTTCCATGAGGAACTGACAGCCAAAGGCTTCCATGAGGAACTGACAGCCAAAGGCTTCCATGAGGAGCAGCCAAAGGCTTCCATGAGGAACTCTCAGCCAAAGGCTTCCATGAGGAGCTGACAGCCAAAGGCTTCCATGAGGAACTCTCAGCCAAAGGCTTCCATGAGGAGCTGACAGCCAAAGGCTTCCATGAGGAGCTGACAGCCAAAGGCTTCCATGAGGAACTCTCAGCCAAAGGCTTCCATGAGGAGCTGACAGCCAAAGGCTTCCATGAGGAACTGACAGCCAAAGGCTTCCATGAGGAGCTGACAGCCAAAGGCTTCCATGAGGAGCTGACAGCCAAAGGCTTCCATGAGGAGCTGACAGCCAAAGGCTTCCATGAGGAGCTGACAGCCAAAGGCTTCCATGAGGAACTCGCAGCCAAAGGCTTCCATGAGGAGCTGACAGCCAAAGGCTTCCATGAGGAACTGACAGCCAAAGGCTTCCATGAGGAGCTCTCAGCCAAAGGCTTCCATGAGGAGCTGACAGCCAAAGGCTTCCATGAGGAGCTGACAGCCAAAGGCTTCCATGAGGAGCTCTCAGCCAAAGGCTTCCATGAGGAGCTGACAGCCAAAGGCTTCCATGAGGAGCTGACAGCCAAAGGCTTCCATGAGGAACTGACAGCCAAAGGCTTCCATGAGGAGCTCTCAGCCAAAGGCTTCCATGAGGAGCTCTCAGCCAAAGGCTTCCATGAGGAACTCTCAGCCAAAGGCTTCCATGAGGAACTCTCAGCCAAAGGCTTCCATGAGGAGCTGACAGCCAAAGGCTTCCATGAGGAACTGACAGCCAAAGGCTTCCATGAGGAACTCGCAGCCAAAGGCTTCCATGAGGAGCTGACAGCCAAAGGCTTCCATGAGGAACTCTCAGCCAAAGGCTTCCATGAGGAGCTGACAGCCAAAGGCTTCCATGAGGAGCTGACAGCCAAAGGCTTCCATGAGGAGCTGACAGCCAAAGGCTTCCATGAGGAGCTCTCAGCCAAAGGCTTCCATGAGGAACTCGCAGCCAAAGGCTTCCATGAGGAGCTGACAGCCAAAGGCTTCCATGAGGAACTCGCAGCCAAAGGCTTCCATGAGGAGCTGACAGCCAAAGGCTTCATGAGGAGCTCAGCCAAAGGCTTCCATGAGGAGCTGACAGCCAAAGGCTTCCATGAGGAGCTGACAGCCAAAGGCTTCCATGAGGAGCTGACAGCCAAAGGCTTCCATGAGGAACTGACAGCCAAAGGCTTCCATGAGGAGCTGACAGCCAAAGGCTTCCATGAGGAACTGACAGCCAAAGGCTTCCATGAGAACTGACAGCCAAAGGCTTCCATGAGGAACTCTCAGCCAAAGGCTTCCATGAGGAACTGACAGCCAAAGGCTTCCATGAGGAACTGACAGCCAAAGGCTTCCATGAGGAACTGAAGCCAAAGGCTTCCATGAGGAGCTGACAGCCAAAGGCTTCCATGAGGAACTCAGCAGCCAAAGGCTTCCATGAGGAACTGACAGCCAAAGGCTTCCATGAGGAGCTGACAGCCAAAGGCTTCCATGAGGAGCTGACAGCCAAAGGCTTCCATGAGGAACTTCTTCCATGAGGAACTCTCAGCCAAAGGCTTCCATGAGGAGCTGACAGCCAAAGGCTTCCATGAGGAGCTGACAGCCAAAGGCTTCCATGAGGAACTGACAGCCAAAGGCTTCCATGAGGAACTGACAGCCAAAGGCTTCCATGAGGAACTGCAGCCAAAGGCTTCCATGAGGAGCTGACAGCCAAAGGCTTCCATGAGGAGCTGACAGCCAAAGGCTTCCATGAGGAGCTCTCAGCCAAAGGCTTCCATGAGGAACTGCAGCCAAAGGCTTCCATGAGGAGCTGACAGCCAAAGGCTTCCATGAGGAACTCTCAGCCAAAGGCTTCCATGAGGAGCTGACAGCCAAAGGCTTCCATGAGGAGCTGACAGCCAAAGGCTTCCATGAGGAGCTGACAGCCAAAGGCTTCCATGAGGAACTCTCAGCCAAAGGCTTCCATGAGGAGCTGACAGCCAAAGGCTTCCATGAGGAACTGAACAGCCAAAGGCTTCCATGAGGAACTCTCAGCCAAAGGCTTCCATGAGGAGCTGACAGCCAAAGGCTTCCATGAGGAACTCTCAGCCAAAGGCTTCCATGAGGAGCTCTCAGCCAAAGGCTTCCATGAGGAGCTCTCAGCCAAAGGCTTCCATGAGGAGCTGACAGCCAAAGGCTTCCATGAGGAACTCTCAGCCAAAGGCTTCCATGAGGAGCTGGCTTCCAGCTGACAAAAAGCTTCCATGAGGAGCTCTCAGCCAAAGGCTTCCATGAGGAGCTGACAGCCAAAGGCTTCCATGAGGAGCTGACAGCCAAAGGCTTCCATGAGGAGCTGACAGCCAAAGGCTTCCATGAGGAGCTGACAGCCAAAGGCTTCCATGAGGAACTCGACAGCCAAAGGCTTCCATGAGGAACTGACAGCCAAAGGCTTCCATGAGGAGCTGACAGCCAAAGGCTTCCATGAGGAGCTGACAGCCAAAGGCTTCCATGAGGAACTGACTCAGCCAAAGGCTTCCATGAGGAACTCTCAGCCAAAGGCTTCCATGAGGAGCTGACAGCCAAAGGCTTCCATGAGGAACTCGCAGAGGCTTCAAAGGCTTCCAAAGAGGAGCTGACAGCCAAAGGCTTCCATGAGGAGCTGACAGCCAAAGGCTTCCATGAGGAGCTCAGCCAAAGGCTTCCATGAGGAACTCGCAGCCAAAGGCTTCCATGAGGAGCTGACAGCCAAAGGCTTCCATGAGGAACTGCAGCCAAAGGCTTCCATGAGGAGCTGACAGCCAAAGGCTTCCATGAGGAACTGACAGCCAAAGGCTTCCATGAGGAGCTGACAGCCAAAGGCTTCCATGAGGAACTCTGACAGCCAAAGGCTTCCATGAGGAACTCTCAGCCAAAGGCTTCCATGAGGAGCTGACAGCCAAAGGCTTCCATGAGGAACTCTCAGCCAAAGGCTTCCATGAGGAGCTCTCAGCCAAAGGCTTCCATGAGGAACTCGCAGCCAAAGGCTTCCATGAGGAGCTGACAGCCAAAGGCTTCCATGAGGAACTCGCAGCCAAAGGCTTCCATGAGGAGCTGACAGCCAAAGGCTTCCATGAGGAACTGACAGCCAAAGGCTTCCATGAGGAGCTGACAGCCAAAGGCTTCCATGAGGAACTGACAGCCAAAGGCTTCCATGAGGAACTGACAGCCAAAGGCTTCCATGAGGAACTGACAGCCAAAGGCTTCCATGAGGAACTCGACAGCCAAAGGCTTCCATGAGGAACTGACAGCCAAAGGCTTCCATGAGGAGCTGACAGCCAAAGGCTTCCATGAGGAGCTCTCAGCCAAAGGCTTCCATGAGGAGCTGACAGCCAAAGGCTTCCATGAGGAACTCGACAGCCAAAGGCTTCCATGAGGAACTCAGCCAAAGGCTTCCATGAGGAGCTCTCAGCCAAAGGCTTCCATGAGGAGCTGACAGCCAAAGGCTTCCATGAGGAGCTGACAGCCAAAGGCTTCCATGAGGAACTCGACAGCCAAAGGCTTCCATGAGGAGCTGACAGCCAAAGGCTTCCATGAGGAACTCTCAGCCAAAGGCTTCCATGAGGAGCTGACAGCCAAAGGCTTCCATGAGGAGCTCGACAGCCAAAGGCTTCCATGAGGAACTCTCAGCCAAAGGCTTCCATGAGGAAGGCTTCCATGAGGAGCAGCCAAAGGCTTCCATGAGGAACTCTGACAGCAGCCAAAGGCTTCCATGAGGAGCTGACAGCCAAAGGCTTCCATGAGGAACTCTGACAGCCAAAGGCTTCCATGAGAGGAACTCTCAGCCAAAGGCTTCCATGAGGAGCTGACAGCCAAAGGCTTCCATGAGGAACTGACAGCCAAAGGCTTCCATGAGGAACTGACAGCCAAAGGCTTCCATGAGGAACTCTGACAGCCAAAGGCTTCCATGAGGAACTGACAGCCAAAGGCTTCCATGAGGAGCTGACAGCCAAAGGCTTCCATGAGGAACTCGCAGCCAAAGGCTTCCATGAGGAGCTGACAGCCAAAGGCTTCCATGAGGAGCTGACAGCCAAAGGCTTCCATGAGGAACTGACAGCCAAAGGCTTCCATGAGGAGCTGACAGCCAAAGGCTTCCATGAGGAGCTGACAGCCAAAGGCTTCCATGAGGAGCTCTCAGCCAAAGGCTTCCATGAGGAGCTGACAGCCAAAGGCTTCCATGAGGAACTCTCAGCCAAAGGCTTCCATGAGGAGCTGACAGCCAAAGGCTTCCATGAGGCTGACAGCCAAAGGCTTCCAGAGGAAGCCAAAGGCTCCATGAGGAGCCAAAGGCTTCCATGAGGAGCTGACAGCCAAAGGCTTCCATGAGGCTGACTCAGCCAAAGGCTTCCATGAGGAGCTGACAGCCAAAGGCTTCCATGAGGAACTGACAGCCAAAGGCTTCCATGAGGAACTCGCAGCCAAAGGCTTCCATGAGGAGCTGACAGCCAAAGGCTTCCATGAGGAACTCGCAGCCAAAGGCTTCCATGAGGAGCTGACAGCCAAAGGCTTCCATGAGGAACTCTCAGCCAAAGGCTTCCATGAGGAGCTGACAGCCAAAGGCTTCCATGAGGAACTCTCAGCCAAAGGCTTCCATGAGGAGCTCAGCCAAAGGCTTCCATGAGGAACTCAGCCAAAGGCTTCCATGAGGAGCTCGACAGCCAAAGGCTTCCATGAGGAGGCTTCCATGAACTCGCAGCCAAAGGCTTCCATGAGGAGCTCTCAGCTAAAGGCTTCCATGAGGAACTCTCAGCCAAAGGCTTCCATGAGGAACTGACAGCCAAAGGCTTCCATGAGGAACTGACAGCCAAAGGCTTCCATGAGGAGCTCTCAGCCAAAGGCTTCCATGAGGAGCTGACAGCCAAAGGCTTCCATGAGGAACTCTCAGCCAAAGGCTTCCATGAGGAGCTCTCAGCCAAAGGCTTCCATGAGGAACTCGCAGCCAAAGGCTTCCATGAGGAGCTCTCAGCCAAAGGCTTCCATGAGGAGCTGACAGCCAAAGGCTTCCATGAGGAGCTCTCAGCCAAAGGCTTCCATGAGGAGCTGACAGCCAAAGGCTTCCATGAGGAACTGACAGCCAAAGGCTTCCATGAGGAGCTGACAGCCAAAGGCTTCCATGAGGAACTCGCAGCCAAAGGCTTCCATGAGGAGCTGACAGCCAAAGGCTTCCATGAGGAACTCGCAGCCAAAGGCTTCCATGAGGAGCTGACAGCCAAAGGCTTCCATGAGGAGCTGACAGCCAAAGGCTTCCATGAGGAACTGACAGCCAAAGGCTTCCACGAGGAACTCGCAGCCAAAGGCTTCCATGAGGATCTGCCAGCCAAAGGCTTCCATGAGAAACTCGCAGCCAAAAAGGCTTCCATGAGGAGCTGACAGCCAAAGGCTTCCATGAGGAACTCGACAGCCAAAGGCTTCCATGAGGAGCTGACAGCCAAAGGCTTCCATGAGGAACTCTCAGCCAAAGGCTTCCATGAGGAGCTGACAGCCAAAGGCTTCCATGAGGAGCTGACAGCCAAAGGCTTCCATGAGGAGCTGACAGCCAAAGGCTTCCATGAGGAACTCTCAGCCAAAGGCTTCCATGAGGAACTTTCCATGAGGAGCTCTCAGCCAAAGGCTTCCATGAGGAACTGACAGCCAAAGGCTTCCATGAGGAGCTGACAGCCAAAGGCTTCCATGAGGAACTGAGCCAAAGCCAAAGGCTTCCATGAGGAGCTGACAGCCAAAGGCTTCCATGAGGAACTCTCAGCCAAAGGCTTCCATGAGGAGCTCTCAGCCAAAGGCTTCCATGAGGAGCTGACAGCCAAAGGCTTCCATGAGGAGCTCTCAGCCAAAGGCTTCCATGAGGAACTGACAGCCAAAGGCTTCCATGAGGAGCTGACAGCCAAAGGCTTCCATGAGGAGCTGACAGCCAAAGGCTTCCATGAGGAGCTGACAGCCAAAGGCTTCCATGAGGAGCTCTCAGCCAAAGGCTTCCATGAGGAACTGACAGCCAAAGGCTTCCATGAGGAGCTGACAGCCAAAGGCTTCCATGAGGAGCTGACAGCCAAAGGCTTCCATGAGGAACTGACAGCCAAAGGCTTCCATGAGGAGCTGACAGCCAAAGGCTTCCATGAGGAACTCTCAGCCAAAGGCTTCCATGAGGAGCTGACAGCCAAAGGCTTCCATGAGGAACTCGCAGCCAAAGGCTTCCATGAGGAGCTGACAGCCAAAGGCTTCCATGAGGACTGACAGCGAAAGTCTTGCATGTGGAGCTGACAGCCAAAGGCTTCCATGAGGAACTCGCAGCCAAATGCTTCCATGAGGAGCTGACAGCCAAAGGCTTCCATGAGGAGCTGACAGCCAAAGGCTTCCATGAGGAGCTGACAGCCAAAGGCTTCCATGAGGAACTCTCAGCCAAAGGCTTCCATGAGGAGCTCTCAGCCAAAGGCTTCCATGAGGAACTGACAGCCAAAGGCTTCCATGAGGAGCTGACAGCCAAAGGCTTCCATGAGGAGCTGACAGCCAAAGGCTTCCATGAGGAGCTGACAGCCAAAGGCTTCCATGAGGAACTCACAGCCAAAGGCTTCCATGAGGAACTCTCAGCCAAAGGCTTCCATGAGGAGCTGACAGCCAAAGGCTTCCATGAGGAACTGACAGCCAAAGGCTTCCATGAGGAACTCGCAGCCAAAGGCTTCCATGAGGAGCTGACAGCCAAAGGCTTCCATGAGGAACTCGCAGCCAAAGGCTTC
This sequence comes from Melanerpes aurifrons, assembly GCA_011125475.1. NCBI lineage: Eukaryota > Metazoa > Chordata > Aves > Piciformes > Picidae > Melanerpes > Melanerpes aurifrons. The sequence continues at coordinate 3,024,877 of WWNC01000002.1, read as the reverse complement.
CATGAGGAGCTCTCAGCCAAAGGCTTCCATGAGGAGCTGACAGCCAAAGGCTTCCATGAGGAACTCGCAGCCAAAGGCTTCCATGAGGAGCTGACAGCCAAAGGCTTCCATGAGGAACTCGCAGCCAAAGGCTTCCATGAGGAGCTGACAGCCAAAGGCTTCCATGAGGAGCTGACAGCCAAAGGCTTCCATGAGGAGCTGACAGCCAAAGGCTTCCATGAGGAACTGACAGCCAAAGGCTTCCATGAGGAACTGACAGCCAAAGGCTTCCATGAGGAGCTGACAGCCAAAGGCTTCCATGAGGAACTCGCAGCCAAAGGCTTCCATGAGGAGCTGACAGCCAAAGGCTTCCATGAGGAGCTGACAGCCAAAGGCTTCCATGAGGAACTCGCAGCCAAAGGCTTCCATGAGGAGCTGACAGCCAAAGGCTTCCATGAGGAGCTGACAGCCAAAGGCTTCCATGAGGAGCTGACAGCCAAAGGCTTCCATGAGGAACTGACAGCCAAAGGCTTCCATGAGGAACTCGCAGCCAAAGGCTTCCATGAGGAGCTGACAGCCAAAGGCTTCCATGAGGAGCTGACAGCCAAAGGCTTCCATGAGGAGCTGACAGCCAAAGGCTTCCATGAGGAGCTGACAGCCAAAGGCTTCCATGAGGAACTCTCAGCCAAAGGCTTCCATGAGGAGCTGACAGCCAAAGGCTTCCATGAGGAGCTGCAGCCAAAGGCTTCCATGAGGAGCTGACAGCCAAAGGCTTCCATGAGGAGCTGACAGCCAAAGGCTTCCATGAGGAACTGACAGCCAAAGGCTTCCATGAGGAACTGACAGCCAAAGGCTTCCATGAGGAACTCCATGAGGAACTGACAGCCAAAGGCTTCCATGAGGAGCTGACAGCCAAAGGCTTCCATGAGGAGCTGACAGCCAAAGGCTTCCATGAGGAACTGACAGCCAAAGGCTTCCATGAGGAACTGACAGCCAAAGGCTTCCATGAGGAACTGACAGCCAAAGGCTTCCATGAGGAGCTGACAGCCAAAGGCTTCCATGAGGAGCTGACAGCCAAAGGCTTCCATGAGGAACTCGCAGCCAAAGGCTTCCATGAGGAGCTGACAGCCAAAGGCTTCCATGAGGAGCTGACAGCCAAAGGCTTCCATGAGGAGCTGACAGCCAAAGGCTTCCATGAGGAACTGCAGCCAAAGGCTTCCATGAGGAACTGACAGCCAAAGGCTTCATGAGGATGAGGATGAGGAACTCGACAGCCAAAGGCTTCCATGAGGAGCTGACAGCCAAAGGCTTCCATGAGGAACTCGCAGCCAAAGGCTTCCATGAGGAGCTGACAGCCAAAGGCTTCCATGAGGAGCTGACAGCCAAAGGCTTCCATGAGGAACTCTCAGCCAAAGGCTTCCATGAGGAGCTGACAGCCAAAGGCTTCCATGAGGAGCTCTCAGCCAAAGGCTTCCATGAGGAGCTGACAGCCAAAGGCTTCCATGAGGAACTGACAGCCAAAGGCTTCCATGAGGAGCTGACAGCCAAAGGCTTCCATGAGGAACTGACAGCCAAAGGCTTCCATGAGGAACTCTCAGCCAAAGGCTTCCATGAGGAGCTGACAGCCAAAGGCTTCCATGAGGAGCTGCAGCCAAAGGCTTCCATGAGGAGCTGACAGCCAAAGGCTTCCATGAGGCCAACTTCCATGAGGAGCTGACAGCCAAAGGCTTCCATGAGGAACTGACAGCCAAAGGCTTCCATGAGGAGGGCTTCCATGAGGAGCTGACAGCCAAAGGCTTCCATGAGGAACTCGACAGCCAAAGGCTTCCATGAGGAGCTGACAGCCAAAGGCTTCCATGAGGAACTCACAGCCAAAGGCTTCCATGAGGAGCTGACAGCCAAAGGCTTCCATGAGGAACTCGCAGCCAAAGGCTTCCATGAGGAGCTGACAGCCAAAGGCTTCCATGAGGAACTGACAGCCAAAGGCTTCCATGAGGAGCTGACAGCCAAAGGCTTCCATGAGGAACTGACAGCCAAAGGCTTCCATGAGGAACTGACAGCCAAAGGCTTCCATGAGGAGCTGACAGCCAAAGGCTTCCATGAGGAGCTGACAGCCAAAGGCTTCCATGAGGAGCTGACAGCCAAAGGCTTCCATGAGGAACTGACAGCCAAAGGCTTCCATGAGGAACTCTCAGCCAAAGGCTTCCATGAGGAACTGACAGCCAAAGGCTTCCATGAGGAACTCTCAGCCAAAGGCTTCCATGAGGAGCTGACAGCCAAAGGCTTCCATGAGGAGCTCTCAGCCAAAGGCTTCCATGAGGAGCTGACAGCCAAAGGCTTCCATGAGGAACTCGCAGCCAAAGGCTTCCATGAGGAGCTGACAGCCAAAGGCTTCCATGAGGAACTCTCAGCCAAAGGCTTCCATGAGGAGCTGACAGCCAAAGGCTTCCATGAGGAGCTGACAGCCAAAGGCTTCCATGAGGAGCTGACAGCCAAAGGCTTCCATGAGGAACTCGACAGCCAAAGGCTTCCATGAGGAACTCGCAGCCAAAGGCTTCCATGAGGAGCTGACAGCCAAAGGCTTCCATGAGGAGCTGACAGCCAAAGGCTTCCATGAGGAGCTGACAGCCAAAGGCTTCCATGAGGAACTCGCAGCCAAAGGCTTCCATGAGGAGCTGACAGCCAAAGGCTTCCATGAGGAGCTGACAGCCAAAGGCTTCCATGAGGAACTCTCAGCCAAAGGCTTCCATGAGGAGCTGACAGCCAAAGGCTTCCATGAGGAGCTGACAGCCAAAGGCTTCCATGAGGAGCTCTCAGCCAAAGGCTTCCATGAGGAGCTGACAGCCAAAGGCTTCCATGAGGAACTCGCAGCCAAAGGCTTCCATGAGGAGCTGACAGCCAAAGGCTTCCATGAGGAACTGACAGCCAAAGGCTTCCATGAGGAGCTGACAGCCAAAGGCTTCCATGAGGAACTGACAGCCAAAGGCTTCCATGAGGAGCTGACAGCCAAAGGCTTCCATGAGGAGCTCTCAGCCAAAGGCTTCCATGAGGAACAGCCAAAGGCTTCCATGAGGAGCTGACAGCCAAAGGCTTCCATGAGGAGCTGACAGCCAAAGGCTTCCATGAGGAGCTGACAGCCAAAGGCTTCCATGAGGAGCTGACAGCCAAAGGCTTCCATGAGGAACTGACAGCCAAAGGCTTCCATGAGGAACTGACAGCCAAAGGCTTCCATGAGGAGCTGACAGCCAAAGGCTTCCATGAGGAGCTGACAGCCAAAGGCTTCCATGAGGAGCTGACAGCCAAAGGCTTCCATGAGGAACTGACAGCCAAAGGCTTCCATGAGGAACTGACAGCCAAAGGCTTCCATGAGGAGCTGACAGCCAAAGGCTTCCATGAGGAGCTGACAGCCAAAGGCTTCCATGAGGAACTCGCAGCCAAAGGCTTCCATGAGGAGCTGACAGCCAAAGGCTTCCATGAGGAGCTGACAGCCAAAGGCTTCCATGAGGAACTCGCAGCCAAAGGCTTCCATGAGGAACTCTCAGCCAAAGGCTTCCATGAGGAGCTGACAGCCAAAGGCTTCCATGAGGAACTCGCAGCCAAAGGCTTCCATGAGGAGCTGACAGCCAAAGGCTTCCATGAGGAGCTGACAGCCAAAGGCTTCCATGAGGAACTGACAGCCAAAGGCTTCCATGAGGAGCTCGCAGCCAAAGGCTTCCATGAGGAACTGCCAGCCAAAGGCTTCCATGAGGAGCTGACAGCCAAAGGCTTCCATGAGGAACTGACAAAAGGCTTCCATGAGGAACTGACAGCCAAAGGCTTCCATGAGGATCTGACAGCCAAAGGCTTCCATGAGGAACTCTCAGCCAAAGGCTTCCATGAGGAGCTGACAGCCAAAGGCTTCCATGAGGAACTGACAGCCAAAGGCTTCCATGGGGAGCTCTCAGCCAAAGGCTTCCATGAGGAGCTGACAGCCAAAGGCTTCCATGAGGAACTCGCAGCCAAAGGCTTCCATGAGGAGCTGACAGCCAAAGGCTTCCATGAGGAGCTCTCAGCCAAAGGCTTCCATGAGGAGCTCTCAGCCAAAGGCTTCCATGAGGAGCTGACAGCCAAAGGCTTCCATGAGGAACTCGCAGCCAAAGGCTTCCATGAGGAGCTGACAGCCAAAGGCTTCCATGAGGAACTCGACAGCCAAAGGCTTCCATGAGGAGCTCTCAGCCAAAGGCTTCCATGAGGAGCTGACAGCCAAAGGCTTCCATGAGGAGCTCTCAGCCAAAGGCTTCCATGAGGAGCTGACAGCCAAAGGCTTCCATGAGGAGGTGACAGCCAAAGGCTTCCATGAGGAGCTGACAGCCAAAGGCTTCCATGAGGAACTCGCAACCAAAGGCTTGCATGAGGAACTGACAGCCAAAGGCTTCCATGAGGAGCTGCCAGCCAAAGGCTTCCATGAGGAGCTGACAGCCAAAGGCTTCCATGAGGAGCTGACAGCCAAAGGCTTCCATGAGGAACTGACAGCCAAAGGCTTCCATGAGGAGCTGACAGCCAAAGGCTTCCATGAGGAACTCGCAGCCAAAGGCTTCAAGGAGCTGACAGCCAAAGGCTTCCATGAGGAGCTGACAGCCAAAGGCTTCCATGAGGAACTGACAGCCAAAGGCTTCCATGAGGAGCTCTCAGCCAAAGGCTTCCATGAGGAACTCTCAGCCAAAGGCTTCCATGAGGAGCTGACAGCCAAAGGCTTCCATGAGGAGCTGACAGCCAAAGGCTTCCATGAGGAGCTCTCAGCCAAAGGCTTCCATGAGGAGCTGACAGCCAAAGGCTTCCATGAGGAGCTGACAGCCAAAGGCTTCCATGAGGAACTCGCAGCCAAAGGCTTCCATGAGGAGCTGACAGCCAAAGGCTTCCATGAGGAACTCGCAGCCAAAGGCTTCCATGAGGAGCTGACAGCCAAAGGCTTCCATGAGGAGCTGACAGCCAAAGGCTTCCATGAGGAACTGACAGCCAAAGGCTTCCATGAGGAACTCGCAGCCAAAGGCTTCCATGAGGAGCTGACAGCCAAAGGCTTCCATGAGGAACTCGCAGCCAAAGGCTTCCATGAGGAGCTGACAGCCAAAGGCTTCCATGAGGAGCTGACAGCCAAAAGCTTCCATGAGGAGCTGAGCCAAAGGCTTCCATGAGGAGCTGACAGCCAAAGGCTTCCATGAGGAGCTGACAGCCAAAGGCTTCCATGAGGAACTCACAGCCAAAGGCTTCCATGAGGAGCTGACAGCCAAAGGCTTCCATGAGGAACTCGCAGCCAAAGGCTTCCATGAGGAACTGACAGCCAAAGGCTTCCATGAGGAGCTCTCAGCCAAAGGCTTCCATGAGGAGCTGACAGCCAAAGGCTTCCATGAGGAGCTGACAGCCAAAGGCTTCCATGAGGAGCTCTCAGCCAAAGGCTTCCATGAGGAACTCAGCCAAAGGCTTCCATGAGGAGCTGACAGCCAAAGGCTTCCATGAGGAGCTGACAGCCAAAGGCTTCCATGAGGAGCTGACAGCCAAAGGCTTCCATGAGGAACTGACAGCCAAAGGCTTCCATGAGGAGCTGACAGCCAAAGGCTTCCATGAGGAACTGCAGCCAAAGGCTTCCATGAGGAGCTGACAGCCAAAGGCTTCCATGAGGAACTCTCAGCCAAAGGCTTCATGAGGAACTCGCAGCCAAAGGCTTCCATGAGGAGCTGACAGCCAAAGGCTTCCATGAGGAACTGACAGCCAAAGGCTTCCATGAGGAACTGACAGCCAAAGGCTTCCATGAGGAACTCGCAGCCAAAGGCTTCCATGAGGAGCTGACAGCCAAAGGCTTCCATGAGGAACTGACAGCCAAAGGCTTCCATGAGGAGCTGACAGCCAAAGGCTTCCATGAGGAGCTGACAGCCAAAGGCTTCCATGAGGAAAGGCTTCCATGAGGAACTCAGCCAAAGGCTTCCATGAGGAGCTCGACAGCCAAAGGCTTCCATGAGGAGCTGACAGCCAAAGGCTTCCATGAGGAGCTGACAGCCAAAGGCTTCCATGAGGAACTCGCAGCCAAAGGCTTCCATGAGGAGCTGACAGCCAAAGGCTTCCATGAGGAACTCGCAGCCAAAGGCTTCCATGAGGAACTCGACAGCCAAAGGCTTCCATGAGGAACTCTGACAGCCAAAGGCTTCCATGAGGAACTGACAGCCAAAGCTGACAGCCAAAGGCTTCCATGAGGAACTCGACAGCCAAAGGCTTCCATGAGGAACTGACAGCCAAAGGCTTCCATGAGAGCTGACAGCCAAAGGCTTCCATGAGGAACTGACAGCCAAAGGCTTCCATGAGGAACTGACAGCCAAAGGCTTCCATGAGGAGCTGACAGCCAAAGGCTTCCATGAGGAGCTGACAGCCAAAGGCTTCCATGAGGAGCTGACAGCCAAAGGCTTCCATGAGGAGCTGACAGCCAAAGGCTTCCATGAGGAACTGACAGCCAAAGGCTTCCATGAGGAGCTGACAGCCAAAGGCTTCCATGAGGAACTCGCAGCCAAAGGCTTCCATGAGGAACTGACAGCCAAAGGCTTCCATGAGGAGCTGACAGCCAAAGGCTTCCATGAGGAACTGACAGCCAAAGGCTTCCATGAGGAACTGACAGCCAAAGGCTTCCATGAGGAGCTGACAGCCAAAGGCTTCCATGAGGAACTCGCAGCCAAAGGCTTCCATGAGGAGCTGACAGCCAAAGGCTTCCATGAGGAGCTCTCAGCCAAAGGCTTCCATGAGGAACTCGCAGCCAAAGGCTTCCATGAGGAACTCTCAGCCAAAGGCTTGCATGAGGAACTGACAGCCAAAGGCTTCCATGAGGAACTTCCATGAGGAGCTGACAGCCAAAGGCTTCCATGAGGAACTGACAGCCAAAGGCTTCCATGAGGAGCTCGCAGCCAAAGGCTTCCATGAGGAACTGACAGCCAAAGGCTTCCATGAGGAGCTCTCAGCCAAAGGCTTCCATGAGGAACTCGCAGCCAAAGGCTTCCATGAGGAACTGACAGCCAAAGGCTTCCATGAGGAACTGACAGCCAAAGGCTTCCATGAGGAACTCGCAGCCAAAGGCTTCCATGAGGAGCTGACAGCCAAAGGCTTCCATGAGGAGCTGACAGCCAAAAGCTTCCATGAGAACCATGAGGCTTCCATGAGGACTGAGCCAAAGGCTTCCATGAGGAGCTCAGCCAAAGGCTTCCATGAGGAGCTGACAGCCAAAGGCTTCCATGAGGAACTGACAGCCAAAGGCTTCCATGAGGAGCTCTCAGCCAAAGGCTTCCATGAGGAACTCTCAGCCAAAGGCTTCCATGAGGAACTCGCAGCCAAAGGCTTCCATGAGGAACTGACAGCCAAAGGCTTCCATGAGGAGCTGACAGCCAAAGGCTTCCATGAGGAGCTGACAGCCAAAGGCTTCCATGAGGAACTCGCAGCCAAAGGCTTCCATGAGGAGCTGACAGCCAAAGGCTTCCATGAGGAACTCGCAGCCAAAGGCTTCCATGAGGAACTCGACAGCCAAAGGCTTCCATGAGGAGCTGACAGCCAAAGGCTTCCATGAGGAGCTGACAGCCAAAGGCTTCCATGAGGAGCTCTCAGCCAAAGGCTTCCATGAGGAGCTCTCAGCCAAAGGCTTCCATGAGGAACTCGCAGCCAAAGGCTTCCATGAGGAGCTCTCAGCCAAAGGCTTCCATGAGGAGCTGACAGCCAAAGGCTTCCATGAGGAGCTCTCAGCCAAAGGCTTCCATGAGGAGCTGACAGCCAAAGGCTTCCATGAGGAGCTCTCAGCCAAAGGCTTCCATGAGGAACTGACAGCCAAAGGCTTCCATGAGGAGCTGACAGCCAAAGGCTTCCATGAGGAAAAGGCTTCCATGAGGAGCTGACAGCCAAAGGCTTCCATGAGGAACTCGCAGCCAAAGGCTTCCATGAGGAGCTGACAGCCAAAGGCTTCCATGAGGAACTCGCAGCCAAAGGCTTCCATGAGGAGCTGACAGCCAAAGGCTTCCATGAGGAACTGACAGCCAAAGGCTTCCATGAGGAGCTGACAGCCAAAGGCTTCCATGAGGAACTGACAGCCAAAGGCTTCCATGAGGAGCTCTCAGCCAAAGGCTTCCATGAGGAACTCGCAGCCAAAGGCTTCCATGAGGAGCTCGCAGCCAAAGGCTTCCATGAGGAGCTGACAGCCAAAGGCTTCCATGAGGAACTCGCAGCCAAAGGCTTCCATGAGGAGCTGACAGCCAAAGGCTTCCATGAGGAACTCGCAGCCAAAGGCTTCCATGAGGAGCTGACAGCCAAAGGCTTCCATGAGGAGCTGACAGCCAAAGGCTTCCATGAGGAACTCAGCCAAAGGCTTCCATGAGGAGCTGACAGCCAAAGGCTTCCATGAGGAGCTGACAGCCAAAGGCTTCCATGAGGAACTCGCAGCCAAAGGCTTCCATGAGGAGCTGACAGCCAAAGGCTTCCATGAGGAGCTCTCAGCCAAAGGCTTCCATGAGGAACTGACAGCCAAAGGCTTCCATGAGGAGCTGACAGCCAAAGGCTTCCATGAGGAGCTGACAGCCAAAGGCTTCCATGAGGAACTCGACAGCCAAAGGCTTCCATGAGGAGCTCTCAGCCAAAGGCTTCCATGAGGAGCTGACAGCCAAAGGCTTCCATGAGGAGCTGACAGCCAAAGGCTTCCATGAGGAACTCGCAGCCAAAGGCTTCCATGAGGAGCTGACAGCCAAAGGCTTCCATGAGGAGCTGACAGCCAAAGGCTTCCATGAGGAGCTGACAGCCAAAGGCTTCCATGAGGAGCTGTGAGCCAAAGGCTTCCATGAGGAACTCGCAGCCAAAGGCTTCCATGAGGAGCTGACAGCCAAAGGCTTCCATGAGGAGCTGACAGCCAAAGGCTTCCATGAGGAACTGTCAGCCAAAGGCTTCCATGAGGAACTGACAGCCAAAGGCTTCCATGAGGAGCTGACAGCCAAAGGCTTCCATGAGGAGCTCTCAGCCAAAGGCTTCCATGAGGAGCCAAAGGCTTCAGAGGATCTGAAAAAGGCTTCCATGAGGAACTCGCAGCCAAAGGCTTCCATGAGGAGCTGACAGCCAAAGGCTTCCATGAGGAGCTGACAGCCAAAGGCTTCCATGAGGAGCTGACAGCCAAAGGCTTCCATGAGGCTGACAGCCAAAGGCTTCCATGAGGAGCTGACAGCCAAAGGCTTCCATGAGGAGCTGACAGCCAAAGGCTTCCATGAGGAGCTCACAGCCAAAGGCTTCCATGAGGAGCTGACAGCCAAAGGCTTCCATGAGGAGCTGACAGCCAAAGGCTTCCATGAGGAGCTGACAGCCAAAGGCTTCCATGAGGAGCTGACAGCCAAAGGCTTCCATGAGGAACTGACAGCCAAAGGCTTCCATGAGGAGCTGACAGCCAAAGGCTTCAGCAAAGATGAGAGCTGACAGCCAAAGGCTTCCATGAGGAACTTGCAGCCAAAGGCTTCCATGAGGAGCTGACAGCCAAAGGCTTCCATGAGGAACTCGCAGCCAAAGGCTTCCATGAGGAGCTCTCAGCCAAAGGCTTCCATGAGGAACTCGACAGCCAAAGGCTTCCATGAGGAGCTCTCAGCCAAAGGCTTCCATGAGGAGCTCTCAGCCAAAGGCTTCCATGAGGAACTCAGCCAAAGGCTTCCATGAGGAACTCTCAGCCAAAGGCTTCCATGAGGAGCTCTCAGCCAAAGGCTTCCATGAGGAGCTGACAGCCAAAGGCTTCCATGAGAACTCTCAGCCAAAGGCTTCCATGAGGAGCTGACAGCCAAAGGCTTCCATGAGGAGCTGACAGCCAAAGGCTTCCATGAGGAACTGACAGCCAAAGGCTTCCATGAGGAGCTGACAGCCAAAGGCTTCCATGAGGAACTCACAGCCAAAGGCTTCCATGAGGAACTGACAGCCAAAGGCTTCCATGAGGAGCTGACAGCCAAAGGCTTCCATGAGGAACTGACAGCCAAAGGCTTCCATGAGGAGCTGACAGCCAAAGGCTTCCATGAGGAACTCGCAGCCAAAGGCTTCCATGAGGAGCTGACAGCCAAAGGCTTCCATGAGGAGCTCTCAGCCAAAGGCTTCCATGAGGAACTGACAGCCAAAGGCTTCCATGAGGAACTGCAGCCAAAGGCTTCCATGAGGAACTCTCAGCCAAAGGCTTCCATGAGGAACTGACAGCCAAAGGCTTCCATGAGGAACTGACAGCCAAAGGCTTCCATGAGGAGCTGACAGCCAAAGGCTTCCATGAGGAGCTGACAGCCAAAGGCTTCCATGAGGAGCTCTCAGCCAAAGGCTTCCATGAGGAGCTCTCAGCCAAAGGCTTCCATGAGGAGCTGACAGCCAAAGGCTTCCATGAGGAACTGACAGCCAAAGGCTTCCATGAGGAGCTGACAGCCAAAGGCTTCCATGAGGAACTCGCAGCCAAAGGCTTCCATGAGGAGCTGACAGCCAAAGGCTTCCATGAGGAACTCGCAGCCAAAGGCTTCCATGAGGAGCTGACAGCCAAAGGCTTCCATGAGGAACTCGCAGCCAAAGGCTTCCATGAGGAGCTGACAGCCAAAGGCTTCCATGAGGAACTCTCAGCCAAAGGCTTCCATGAGGAGCTGACAGCCAAAGGCTTCCATGAGGAGCTGACAGCCAAAGGCTTCCATGAGGAGCTGACAGCCAAAGGCTTCCATGAGGAGCTGACAGCCAAAGGCTTCCATGAGGAACTCGCAGCCAAAGGCTTCCATGAGGAACTGACAGCCAAAGGCTTCCATGAGGAGCTGACAGCCAAAGGCTTCCATGAGGAACTCGCAGCCAAAGGCTTCCATGAGGAGCTGACAGCCAAAGGCTTCCATGAGGAACTGACAGCCAAAGGCTTCCATGAGGAACTCTCAGCCAAAGGCTTCCATGAGGAGCTGACAGCCAAAGGCTTCCATGAGGAGCTGACAGCCAAAGGCTTCCATGAGGAGCTGACAGCCAAAGGCTTCCATGAGGAACTCTCAGCCAAAGGCTTCCATGAGGAACTGACAGCCAAAGGCTTCCATGAGGAGCTGACAGCCAAAGGCTTCCATGAGGAACTCTCAGCCAAAGGCTTCCATGAGGAGCTGACAGCCAAAGGCTTCCATGAGGAACTCTCAGCCAAAGGCTTCCATGAGGAGCTGACAGCCAAAGGCTTCCATGAGGAGCTCTCAGCCAAAGGCTTCCATGAGGAGCTGACAGCCAAAGGCTTCCATGAGGAGCTGACAGCCAAAGGCTTCCATGAGGAACTCGCAGCCAAAGGCTTCCATGAGGAACTGACAGCCAAAGGCTTCCATGAGGAGCTGCCAGCCAAAGGCTTCCATGAGGAACTCAGCCAAAGGCTTCCATGAGGAGCTGACAGCCAAAGGCTTCCATGAGGAACTCACAGCCAAAGGCTTCCATGAGGAACTGCAGCCAAAGGCTTCCATGAGGAGCTGACAGCCAAAGGCTTCCATGAGGATCTCGCAGCCAAAGGCTTCCATGAGGAGCTGACAGCCAAAGGCTTCCATGAGGAACTGACAGCCAAAGGCTTCCATGAGGAACTCAGACAGCCAAAGGCTTCCATGAGGAGCTGACAGCCAAAGGCTTCCATGAGGAGCTCTCAGCCAAAGGCTTCCATGAGGAACTGACAGCCAAAGGCTTCCATGAGGAGCTGCAGCCAAAGGCTTCCATGAGGAGCTGACAGCCAAAGGCTTCCATGAGGAGCTGACAGCCAAAGGCTTCCATGAGGAACTCGCAGCCAAAGGCTTCCATGAGGAGCTGACAGCCAAAGGCTTCCATGAGGAACTCACAGCCAAAGGCTTCCATGAGGAGCTGACAGCCAAAGGCTTCCATGAGGAACTGCAGCCAAAGGCTTCCATGAGGAGCTGACAGCCAAAGGCTTCCATGAGGAGCTGACAGCCAAAGGCTTCCATGAGGAGCTGACAGCCAAAGGCTTCCATGAGGAGCTGACAGCCAAAGGCTTCCATGAGGAACTCGCAGCCAAAGGCTTCCATGAGGAGCTGACAGCCAAAGGCTTCCATGAGGAGCTGACAGCCAAAGGCTTCCATGAGGAGCTGACAGCCAAAGGCTTCCATGAGGAACTGACAGCCAAAGGCTTCCATGAGGAACTGACAGCCAAAGGCTTCCATGAGGAGCTGACAGCCAAAGGCTTCCATGAGGAACTCTCAGCCAAAGGCTTCCATGAGGAACTCTCAGCCAAAGGCTTCCATGAGGAACTGACAGCCAAAGGCTTCCATGAGGAGCTGACAGCCAAAGGCTTCCATGAGGAACTCTCAGCCAAAGGCTTCCATGAGGAACTCTCAGCCAAAGGCTTCCATGAGGAGCTGACAGCCAAAGGCTTCCATGAGGAGCTCTCAGCCAAAGGCTTCCATGAGGAGCTGACAGCCAAAGGCTTCCATGAGGAACTCGCAGCCAAAGGCTTCCATGAGGAGCTGACAGCCAAAGGCTTCCATGAGGAACTCTCAGCCAAAGGCTTCCATGAGAACTCTCAGCCAAAGGCTTCCATGAGGAGCTGACAGCCAAAGGCTTCCATGAGGAACTGACAGCCAAAGGCTTCCATGAGGAACTCGCAGCCAAAGGCTTCCATGAGGAGCTGACAGCCAAAGGCTTCCATGAGGAACTCTCAGCCAAAGGCTTCCATGAGGAGCTCAGCCAAAGGCTTCCATGAGGAGCTCTCAGCCAAAGGCTTCCATGAGGAACTCTCAGCCAAAGGCTTCCATGAGGAGCTGACAGCCAAAGGCTTCCATGAGGAGCTCTCAGCCAAAGGCTTCCATGAGGAGCTGACAGCCAAAGGCTTCCATGAGGAGCTCAGCCAAAGGCTTCCATGAGGAACTGACAGCCAAAGGCTTCCATGAGGAGCTGCCAGCCAAAGGCTTCCATGAGGAGCTGACAGCCAAAGGCTTCCATGAGGAGCTGGCAGCCAAAGGCTTCCATGAGGAACTCTCAGCCAAAGGCTTCCATGAGGAGCTGACAGCCAAAGGCTTCCATGAGGAGCTGACAGCCAAAGGCTTCCATGAGGAACTCGCAGCCAAAGGCTTCCATGAGGAGCTGACAGCCAAAGGCTTCCATGAGGAACTCGCAGCCAAAGGCTTCCATGAGGAGCTCTCAGCCAAAGGCTTCCATGAGGAGCTGACAGCCAAAGGCTTCCATGAGGAACTCGCAGCCAAAGGCTTCCATGAGGAGCTGACAGCCAAAGGCTTCCATGAGGAACTCGCAGCCAAAGGCTTCCATGAGGAGCTGACAGCCAAAGGCTTCCATGAGGAGCTGACAGCCAAAGGCTTCCATGAGGAGCTGACAGCCAAAGGCTTCCATGAGGAACTGACAGCCAAAGGCTTCCATGAGGAGCTGACAGCCAAAGGCTTCCATGAGGAACTGACAGCCAAAGGCTTCCATGAGGAACTGCAGCCAAAGGCTTCCATGAGGAGCTGACAGCCAAAGGCTTCCATGAGGAGCTGACAGCCAAAGGCTTCCATGAGGAACTCTCAGCCAAAGGCTTCCATGAGGAGCTGACAGCCAAAGGCTTCCATGAGGAACTCGCAGCCAAAGGCTTCCATGAGGAACTGACAGCCAAAGGCTTCCATGAGAGCTGACAGCCAAAGGCTTCCATGAAGCTGACAGCCAAAGGCTTCCATGAGGAGCTGACAGCCAAAGGCTTCCATGAGGAACTGACAGCCAAAGGCTTCCATGAGGAACTGACAGCCAAAGGCTTCCATGAGGAACTGACAGCCAAAGGCTTCCATGAGGAACTGACAGCCAAAGGCTTCCATGAGGAGCTGACAGCCAAAGGCTTCCATGAGGAACTGACAGCCAAAGGCTTCCATGAGGAACTCGCAGCCAAAGGCTTCCATGAGGAACTGACAGCCAAAGGCTTCCATGAGGAGCTGACAGCCAAAGGCTTCCATGAGGAGCTGACAGCCAAAGGCTTCCATGAGGAACTCACCATGAGGAGCTCAGCCAAAGGCTTCCATGAGGAACTGACAGCCAAAGGCTTCCATGAGGAACTGCAGCCAAAGGCTTCCATGAGGAACTCGCAGCCAAAGGCTTCCATGAGGAGCTCACAGCCAAAGGCTTCCATGAGGAGCTGACAGCCAAAGGCTTCCATGAGGAACTCGCAGCCAAAGGCTTCCAGGAGGAGCTGACAGCCAAAGGCTTCCATGAGGAGCTGACAGCCAAAGGCTTCCATGAGGAACTCGCAGACAAAGGCTTCCCTGAGGAGCTGACTGCCGAAGCCTTCCATGAGGAGCTCTCAGCCAAAGTCTTCCATGAGGAGCTCTCAGCCAAAGGCTTCCATGAGGAGCTGACAGCCAAAGGCTTCCATGAGGATCTTACAGCCAAAGGCTTCCATGAGGAGCTGACAGCCAAAGGCTTCCATGAGGAGCTGACAGCCAAAGGCTTCCATGAGGAACTGACAGCCAAAGGCTTCCATGAGGAGCTGACAGCCAAAGGCTTCCATGAGGAACTCGCAGCCAAAGGCTTCCAGGAGCAGCTGACAGCCAAAGGCTTCCATGAGGAGCTGACAGCCAAAGGCTTCCAGGAGCAACTCGCAGACAAAGGCTTCCCTGAGGAGCTGACTGCCGAAGCCTTCCATGAGGAACTCGCAGCCAAAGGCTTCCATGAGGAACTCTCAGCCAAAGGCTTCCATGAGGAGCTCTCAGCCAAGGGCTTCCATGAGGAGCTGACAGCCAAAGGCTTCCATGAGGATCTTACAGCCAAAGGCTTCCATGAGGAGCTGACAGCCAAAGGCTTCCATGAGGAACTTGCAGCCAAAGGCTTCCATGAGGAGCTGACAGCCAAAGGCTTCCATGAGGAGCTGACAGCCAAAGGCTTCCATGAGGATCTGACAGCCAAAGGCTTCCATGAGGAACTTCCATGAGGAGCTGACTGCCAAAGGCTTCCATGAGGAGCTGACAGCCAAAGGCTTCCATGAGGAACTCGCAGCCAAAGGCTTCCATGAGGAGCTGACAGCCAAAGGCTTCCATGAGGAGCTGACAGCCAAAGGCTTCCATGAGGATCTCGCAGCCAAAGGCTTCCATGAGGAGCTGACAGCCAAAGGCTTCCATGAGGAGCTGACAGCCAAAGGCTTCCATGAGGAGCTGACAGCCAAAGGCTTCCATGAGGAACTCGCAGCCAAAGGCTTCCATGAGGAGCTGACAGCCAAAGGCTTCCATGAGGAACTCTCAGCCAAAGGCTTCCATGAGGAGCTCTCAGCCAAAGGCTTCCATGAGGAGCTGACAGCCAAAGGCTTCCATGAGGAGCTCTCAGCCAAAGGCTTCCATGAGGAGCTGACAGCCAAAGGCTTCCATGAGGAGCTTCCATGAGTAGCAGCCAAAGGCTTCCATGAGGAGCTGACAGCCAAAGGCTTCCATGAGGAGCTGACAGCCAAAGGCTTCCATGAGGAGCTGACAGCCAAAGGCTTCCATGAGGAGCTGACAGCCAAAGGCTTCCATGAGGAACTGCAGCCAAAGGCTTCCATGAGGAGCTGACAGCCAAAGGCTTCCATGAGGAGCTGACAGCCAAAGGCTTCCATGAGGAGCTGACAGCCAAAGGCTTCCATGAGGAACTGACAGCCAAAGGCTTCCATGAGGAGCTGACAGCCAAAGGCTTCCATGAGGAGCTGACAGCCAAAGGCTTCCATGAGGAACTCGACAGCCAAAGGCTTCCATGAGGAGCTGACAGCCAAAGGCTTCCATGAGGAACTGACAGCCAAAGGCTTCCATGAGGAGCTGACAGCCAAAGGCTTCCATGAGGAACTGACAGCCAAAGGCTTCCATGAGGAGCTGACAGCCAAAGGCTTCCATGAGGAGCTCTCAGCCAAAGGCTTCCATGAGGAGCTCTCAGCCAAAGGCTTCCATGAGGAACTCGCAGCCAAAGGCTTCCATGAGGAGCTGACAGCCAAAGGCTTCCATGAGGAGCTGACAGCCAAAGGCTTCCATGAGGAACTGACAGCCAAAGGCTTCCATGAGGAGCTGACAGCCAAAGGCTTCCATGAGGAGCTGACAGCCAAAGGCTTCCATGGAGGAGCTGCAGCCAAAGGCTTCCATGAGGAGCTGACAGCCAAAGGCTTCCATGAGGAACTGACAGCCAAAGGCTTCCATGAGGAGCTGACAGCCAAAGGCTTCCATGAGGAGCTGACAGCCAAAGGCTTCCATGAGGAACTCGCAGCCAAAGGCTTCATGAGGAGCTGACAGCCAAAGGCTTCCATGAGGAACTCTCAGCCAAAGGCTTCCATGAGGAACTGACAGCCAAAGGCTTCCATGAGGAGCTGACAGCCAAAGGCTTCCATGAGGAGCTGACAGCCAAAGGCTTCCATGAGGAACTCACAGCCAAAGGCTTCCATGAGGAACTGACAGCCAAAGGCTTCCATGAGGAACTGACAGCCAAAGGCTTCCATGAGGAACTCTCAGCCAAAGGCTTCCATGAGGAACTCGACAGCCAAAGGCTTCCATGAGGAGCTGACAGCCAAAGGCTTCCATGAGGAGCTGACAGCCAAAGGCTTCCATGAGGAGCCTGACTGACAGCCAAAGGCTTCCATGAGGAGCTGACAGCCAAAGGCTTCCATGAGGAGCTCGACAGCCAAAGGCTTCCATGAGGAGCTGACAGCCAAAGGCTTCCATGAGGAACTGACAGCCAAAGGCTTCCATGAGGAGCTGACAGCCAAAGGCTTCCATGAGGAACTGACAGCCAAAGGCTTCCATGAGGAACTGCAGCCAAAGGCTTCCATGAGGAGCTGACAGCCAAAGGCTTCCATGAGGAACTGACAGCCAAAGGCTTCCATGAGGAGCTGACAGCCAAAGGCTTCCATGAGGAGCTGACAGCAAAGGCTTCATGAGGAACTTCATGACAGCCAAAGGCTTCCATGAGGAGCTCTCAGACAAAGGCTTCCATGAGGAGCTCTCAGCCAAAGGCTTCCAGGAGGAACTCACAGCCAAAGACTTCCATGAGGAGCTGACAGCAAAAGGCTTCCATGAGGAGCTCTCAGCCAAAGGCTTCCATGAGGAGCTGACAGCCAAAGGCTTCCAAGGCTTCCATGAGGAACTGACAGCCAAAGGCTTCCATGAGGAGCTCTCAGCCAAAGGCTTCCATGAGGAACTGACAGCCAAAGGCTTCCATGAGGAGCAGCCAAAGGCTTCTGAGGAGCCAAAAGGCTTCCATGAGGAACTCGCAGCCAAAGGCTTCCATGAGGAGCTCTCAGCCAAAGGCTTCCATGAGGAGCTGACAGCCAAAGGCTTCCATGAGGAGCTCTCAGCCAAAGGCTTCCATGAGGAACTCGCAGCCAAAGGCTTCCATGAGGAGCTGACAGCCAAAGGCTTCCATGAGGAGCTGACAGCCAAAGGCTTCCATGAGGAGCTGACAGCCAAAGGCTTCCAGGAGGAGCTGACAGCCAAAGGCTTCCAGGAGGAGCTGACAGCCAAAGGCTTCCATGAGGAGCTGTGAGCCAAAGGCTTCCATGAGGAGCTGACAGCCAAAGGCTTCCATGAGGAACTCGCAGCCCAAGGCTTCCATGAGGAGCTGACAGCCAAAGGCTTCCATGAGGAGCTGACAGCCAAAGGCTTCCATGAGGAACTCGCAGCCAAAGGCTTCCATGAGGAGCTGACAGCCAAAGGCTTCCATGAGGAGCTCTCAGCCAAAGGCTTCCATGAGGAGCTCTCAGCCAAAGGCTTCCATGAGGAACTCGCAGCCAAAGGCTTCAATGAGAAGCTCTCAGCCAAAGGCTTCCATGAGGAGCTGACAGCCAAAGTCTTCCATGAGGAGCTGACAGCCAAAGGCTTCCATGAGGAGCTGACAGCCAAAGGCTTCCATGAGGAGCTGCCAGCCAAATGCTTCCATGAGGAACTGACAGCCAAAGGCTTCCATGAGGAGCTCTCAGCCAAAGGCTTCCAGGAGGAACTCTCAGCCAAAGGCTTCCATGAGGAACTTGCAGCCAAAGACTTCCATGAGGAGCTGACAGCCAGAGGTTTTCATGAGGAGCTGCCAGCCAAAAGCTTCCATGAGGAACTCGCAGCCAAAGGCTTCCATGAGGAGCTGACAGCCAAAGGCTTCCATGAGGAACTTGCAGCCAAAGGCTTCCATGAGGAGCTGACAGCCAAAGGCTTCCATGAGGAGCTGACAGCCAAAGGCTTCCATGAGGAACTCGCAGCCAAAGGCTTCCATGAGGAGCTGACAGCCAAAGGCTTCCATGAGGAGCTCTCAGCCAAAGGCTTCCATGAGGAGCTGACAGCCAAAGGCTTCCATGAGGAGCTCTCAGCCAAAGGCTTCCATGAGGAACTCACAGCCAAAGGCTTCCATGAGGAGCTCTCAGCCAAAGGCTTCCATGAGGAGCTGACAGCCAAAGGCTTCCATGAGGAGCTCTCAGCCAAAGGCTTCCATGGGGATCTCACAGCCAAAGGCTTCCATGAGGAGCTGACAGCCAAAGGCTTCCATGAGGAACTTGCAGCCAAAGGCTTCCATGAGGAGCTGACAGCCAAAGGCTTCCATGAGGAACTGACAGCCAAAGGCTTCCATGAGGAACTCGCAGCCAAAGGCTTCCATGAGGAGCTGACAGCCAAATGCTTCCATGAGGAACTCGCAGCCAAAGGCTTCCATGAGGAGCTGACAGCCAAAGGCTTCCATGAGGAACACTTAGCCAAAGGCTTCCATAAGGAGCTGACAGCCAAAGGCTTCCATGAGGAACTGCTCTCAGCCAAAGGCTTCCATGAGGAACTGACAGCCAAAGGCTTCCATGAGGAACTCTCAGCCAAAGGCTTCCATGAGGAACTGACAGCCAAAGGCTTCCATGAGGAGCTGACAGCCAAAGGCTTCCATGAGGAACTCGCAGCCAAAGGCTTCCATGAGGAGCTGACAGCCAAAGGCTTCCATGAGGAGCTCTCAGCCAAAGGCTTCCATGAGGAGCTCTCAGCCAAAGGCTTCCAGGAGGAACTCGCAGCCAAAGGCTTCCATGAGGAGCTGACAGCCAAAGGCTTCCAGCCAAAGGCTTCCATGAGGCAGCTGACAGCCAAAGGCTTCCATGAGGAACTCAGCCAAAGGCTTCCATGAGGAACTGGCAGCCAAAGGCTTCCATGAGGAGCTCTCAGCCAAAGGCTTCCATGAGGAACTCGCAGCCAAAGGCTTCCATGAGGAGCTCTCAGCCAAAGGCTTCCATGAGGAGCTGACAGCCAAAGGCTTCCATGAGGAGCTCTCAGCCAAAGGCTTCCATGAGGAACTCGCAGCCAAAGGCTTCCATGAGGAGCTGACAGCCAAAGGCTTCCATGAGGAACTGACAGCCAAAGGCTTCCATGAGGAGCTGACAGCCAAAGGCTTCCATGAGGAGCTGACAGCCAAAGGCTTCCATGAGGAGCTGACAGCCAAAGGCTTCCATGAGGAGCTGACAGCCAAAGGCTTCCAGAGGAACTCGCAGCCAAAGGCTTCCATGAGGAGCTGACAGCCAAAGGCTTCCATGAGGAGCTGTCAGCCAAAGGCTTCCAGGAGGAACTCGCAGCCAAAGGCTTCCATGAGGAGCTGACAGCCAAAGGCTTCCATGAGGAGCTGACAGCCAAAGGCTTCCATGAGGAACTCGCAGCCAAAGGCTTCCATGAGGAGCTGACAACCAAAGGCTTCCATGAGGAGCTGACAGCCAAAGGCTTCCATGAGGAACTCGCAGCCAAAGGCTTCCATGAGGAGCTGACAGCCAAAGGCTTCCATGAGGAAAGGCTTCCATGAGGAACTCGCAGCCAAAGGCTTCCATGAGGAGCTGACAGCCAAAGGCTTCCATGAGGAGCTGACAGCCAAAGGCTTCCATGAGGAACTCGCAGCCAAAGGCTTCCATGAGGAGCTCTCAGCCAAAGGCTTCCATGAGGAGCTCAGCCAAAGGCTTCCATGAGCTGACAGAGGAACTCGCAGCCAAAGGCTTCCATGAGTAGCTGACAGCCAAAGGCTTCCATGAGGAGCTGACAGCCAAAGGCTTCCATGAGGAGCTCTCAGCCAAAGGCTTCCAGGAGGAACTCGCAGCCAAAGGCTTCCATGAGGAGCTGACAGCCAAAGGCTTCCATGAGGAGCTGACAGCCAAAGGCTTCCATGAGGACCTGACAGCCAAAGGCTTCCAGGAGGAGCTGACAGCCAAAGGCTTCCATGAGGAGCTGACAGCCAAAGGCTTCCAGGAGGAACTCGCAGCCAAAGGTTTCCATGAGGAGCTGACAGCCAAAGGCTTCCATGAGGAGCTGACAGCCAAAGGCTTCCATGAGGAACTCGCAGCCAAAGGCTTCCATGAGGAGCTGCCAGCCAAAGGCTTCCATGAGGAGCTGCCAGCCAAAAGCTTCCATGAGGAACTGACAGCCAAAGGCTTCCATGAGGAGCTCTCAGCCAAAGGCTTCCAGGAGGAACTCTCAGCCAAAGGCTTCCATGAGGAACTCGCAGCCAAAGTCTTCCATGAGGATCTGCCAGCCAAAGGTTTCCATGAGGAGCTGCAGCCAAAGGCTTCCATGAGGAACTGACAGCCAAAGGCTTCCATGAGGAACTTGCAGCCAAAGGCTTCCATGAGGAGCTGACAGCCAAAGGCTTCCATGAGGAGCTGACAGCCAAAGGCTTCCATGAGGAACTCGCAGCCAAAGGCTTCCATGAGGAGCTGACAGCCAAAGGCTTCCATGAGGAGCTCTCAGCCAAAGGCTTCCATGAGGAGCTCTCAGCCAAAGGCTTCCATGAGGAGCTGACAGCCAAAGGCTTCCATGAGGAACTCACAGCCAAAGGCTTCCATGAGGAGCTGACTCAGCCAAAGGCTTCCATGAGGAGCTGACAGCCAAAGGCTTCCATGAGGAGTTCTCAGCCAAAGGCTTCCAAGAGGATCTCGCAGCCAAAGACTTCCATGAGGAGCTGACAGCCAAAGGCTTCCATGAGGAACTTGCAGCCAAAGGCTTCCATGAGGAGCTGACAGCCAAAGGCTTCCATGAGGAACTCGCAGCCAAAGGCTTCCATGAGGAACTCGCAGCCAAAGGCTTCCATGAGGAGCTGACAGCCAAAGGCTTCCATGAGGAACTCGCAGCCAAAGGCTTCCAAGAGGAGCTGACAGCCAAAGGCTTCCATGAGGAGCTCTCAGCCAAAGGCTTCCATGAGGAGCTGACAGCCAAAGGCTTCCATGAGGAACTCGCAGCCAAAGGCTTCCATGAGGAGCTGACAGCCAAAGGCTTCCATGAGGAACTCAGCCAAAGGCTTCCATGGGGAGCTGACAGCCAAAGGCTTCCATGAGGAGCTGACAGCCAAAGGCTTCCATGAGGAGCACTCAGTCAAAGGCTTCCATGAGGAACTCGCAGCCAAAGGCTTCCATGAGGAGCTGACAGCCAAAGGCTTCCATGAGGAGCTGACAGCCAAAGGCTTCCATGAGGAACTCCCAGACAAAGTCTTCCATGAGGAGCTGACAGCCAAAGGCTTCCATGAGGAGCTGACAGCCAAAGGCTTCCAGGAGGAACTCGCAGCCAAAGGCTTCCATGAGGAGCTGACAGCCAAAGGCTTCCATGAGGAGCTGTCAGCCAAAGTCTTCCAGGAGGAACTTGCAGCCAAAGGCTTCCATGAGGAGCTGACAGCCAAAGGCTTCCATGAGGAGCTGACAGCCAAAGGCTTCCATGAGGAACTCGCAGCCAAAGGCTTCCATGAGGAGCTGACAACCTAAGGCTTCCATGAGGAACTTGCAGCCAAAGGCTTCCATGAGGAGGTGAAAGCCAAAGGCTTCCATGAGGAACTCGCAGCCAAAGGCTTCAATGAGGAGCTGACAGCCAAAGGCTTCCATGAGGAGCTGACAGCCAAAGGCTTCCATGAGGAACTCGCAGCCAAAGGCTTCCATGAGGAGCTGACAGCCAAAGGCTTCCATGAGGAACTCGCAGCCAAAGTCTTCCATGAGGATCTGCCAGCCAAAGTCTTCCAGGAGGCACTCGCAGCCAAAGGCTTCCATGAGGAGCTCTCAGCCAAAGGCTTCCATGAGGAGCTCTCAGCCAAAGGCTTCCATGAGGAACTCGCAGCCAAAGGCTTCCATGAGGAGCTGACAGCCAAAGGCTTCCATGAGGAGCTCTCAGCCAAAGGCTTCCATGAGGAACTCGCAGCCAAAGGCTTCCATGAGGAGCTGACAGCCAAAGGCTTCCATGAGGAGCTGACAGCCAAAGGCTTCCATGAGGAACTGACAGCCAAAGGCTTCCATGAGGAGCTCTCAGCCAAAGGCTTCCATGAGGAGCTGACAGCCAAAGGCTTCCATGAGGAGCTGACAGCCAAAGGCTTCCATGAGGAACTCAAAGGCTTCCATGAGGAGCTGACAGCCAAAGGCTTCCATGAGGAGCTGACAGCCAAAGGCTTCCATGAGGAGCTGAGCCAAAGGCTTCCATGAGGAGCTGACAGCCAAAGGCTTCCAGGAGGAACTGACAGCCAAAGGCTTCCATGAGGAGCTGACAGCCAAAGGCTTCCATGAGGAGCTGACAGCCAAAGGCTTCCATGAGGAGCTGACAGCCAAAGGCTTCCATGAGGAACTCGCAGCCAAAGGCTTCCATGAGGAGCTGACAGCCAAAGGCTTCCATGAGGAGCTGACAGCCAAAGGCTTCCATGAGGAGCTGACAGCCAAAGGCTTCCATGAGGAGCTGACAGCCAAAGGCTTCCATGAGGAACTGCAGCCAAAGGCTTCCATGAGAACTGACAGCCAAAGGCTTCCATGAGGAGCTGAAAGCCAAAGGCTTCCATGAGGAGCTGACAGCCAAAGGCTTCCATGAGGAGCTGACAGCCAAAGGCTTCCATGAGGAGCTGCCAGCCAAAAGCTTCCATGAGGAACTCACAGCCAAAGGCTTCCATGAGGAGCTCACAGCCAAAGGCTTCCAGGAGGAACTCTCAGCCAAAGGCTTCCATGAGGAACTGACAGCCAAAGGCTTCCATGAGGAGCTGACAGCCAAAGGCTTCCATGAGGAGCTGACAGCCAAAGGCTTCCATGAGGAACTCGCAGCCAAAGGCTTCCATGAGGAGCTGACAGCCAAAGGCTTCCATGAGGAACTTGCAGCCAAAGGCTTCCATGAGGAGCTGACAGCCAAAGGCTTCCATGAGGAACTGACAGCCAAAGGCTTCCATGAGGAACTCGCAGCCAAAGGCTTCCATGAGGAGCTGACAACCAAAGGCTTCCATGAGGAGCTCTCAGCCAAAGCCTTCCATGAGGAGCTCTCAGCCAAAGCCTTCCATGAGGAGCTCTCAGCCAAAGTCTTCCATGAGGAACTCACAGCCAAAGGCTTCCATGAGGAGCTCTCAGCCAAAGGCTTCCATGAGGAGCTGACAGCCAAAGGCTTCCATGAGGAGCTCTCAGCCAAAGGCTTCCATGAGGATCTCGCAGCCAAAGGCTTCCATGAGGAGCTGACAGCCAAAGGCTTCCATGAGGAACTTGCAGCCAAAGGCTTCCATGAGGAGCTGACAGCCAAAGGCTTCCATGAGGAACTCGCAGCCAAAGGCTTCCATGAGGAGCTGACAGCCAAAGGCTTCATGAGGAGCTGACAGCCAAAGGCTTCCATGAGGAAGTCGCAGCCAAAGGCTTCCATGAGGAGCTGACAGCCAAAGGCTTCCATGAGGAACTGACAGCCAAAGGCTTCCATGAGGAGCTGACAGACAAAGGCTTCCATGAGGAGCTCTCAGCCAAAGGCTTCCATGAGGAACTCTCAGCCAAAGGCTTCCATGAGGAGCTGACAGCCAAAGGCTTCCATGAGGAACTCCAAAGGCAGCCAAAAGGCTTCCATGAGGAGCTGACAGCCAAAGGCTTCCATGAGGAACTGACAGCCAAAGGCTTCCATGAGGAGCTCAGCCAAAGGCTTCCATGAGGAACTCTGACAGCCAAAGGCTTCAAGGAACTCTCAGCCAAAGGCTTCCATGAGGAGCTGACAGCCAAAGGCTTCCATGAGGAACTCGACAGCCAAAGGCTTCCATGAGGAGCTGACAGCCAAAGGCTTCCATGAGGAACTGACAGCCAAAGGCTTCCATGAGGAGCTGACAGCCAAAGGCTTCCATGAGGAACTCGCAGCCAAAGGCTTCCATGAGGAGCTTCCATGAACAGCCAAAGGCTTCCATGAGGAGCTGACAGCCAAAGGCTTCCATGAGGAGCTGACAGCCAAAGGCTTCCATGAGGAGCTCTCAGCCAAAGGCTTCCATGAGGAGCTGACAGCCAAAGGCTTCCATGAGGAACTGACAGCCAAAGGCTTCCATGAGGAGCTGACAGCCAAAGGCTTCCATGAGGAACTGACAGCCAAAGGCTTCCATGAGGAGCTGACAGCCAAAGGCTTCCATGAGGAACTCGCAGCCAAAGGCTTCCATGAGGAACTGACAGCCAAAGGCTTCCAGGAGGAACTGAGCCAAAGGCTTCCATGAGGAACTCGACAGCCAAAGGCTTCCATGAGGAGCTGACAGCCAAAGGCTTCATGAGGAGCTGGCTTCCATGAGGAACATGAGGAACTCGCAAAGGCCAAAGGCTTCCATGAGGAACTGACAGCCAAAGGCTTCCATGAGGAGCTCTCAGCCAAAGGCTTCCATGAGGAACTCGCAGCCAAAGGCTTCCATGAGGAGCTGACAGCCAAAGGCTTCCATGAGGAACTGACAGCCAAAGGCTTCCATGAGGAGCTGACAGCCAAAGGCTTCCATGAGGAGCTGACAGCCAAAGGCTTCCATGAGGAGCTGACAGCCAAAGGCTTCCATGAGGAACTCGCAACCAAAGGCTTCCATGAGGAACTGACAGCCAAAGGCTTCCATGAGGAACTCTCAGCCAAAGGCTTCCATGAGGAACTCGCAGCCAAAGGCTTCCATGAGGAGCTGACAGCCAAAGGCTTCCATGAGGAACTCGCAGCCAAAGGCTTCCATGAGGAGCTGACAGCCAAAGGCTTCCATGAGGAACTCGCAGCCAAAGGCTTCCATGAGGAGCTGACAGCCAAAGGCTTCCATGAGGAACTCTCAGCCAAAGGCTTCCATGAGGAACTCGCAGCCAAAGGCTTCCATGAGGAGCTGACAGCCAAAGGCTTCCATGAGGAACTGACAGCCAAAGGCTTCCATGAGGAGCTGACAGCCAAAGGCTTCCATGAGGAGCTGACAGCCAAAGGCTTCCATGAGGAGCTGACAGCCAAAGGCTTCCATGAGGAGCTCTCAGCCAAAGGCTTCCATGAGGAGCTCACAGCCAAAGGCTTCCATGAGGAACTCACAGCCAAAGGCTTCCATGAGGAGCTGACAGCCAAAGGCTTCCATGAGGAGCTGACAGCCAAAGGCTTCAAGGAGCTGCTTCCATGAGGAGCTCTCAGCCAAAGGCTTCCATGAGGAGCTGACAGCCAAAGGCTTCCATGAGGAGCTGACAGCCAAAGGCTTCCATGAGGAGCTGACAAAAGGCTTCCATGAGGAGCTGACAGCCAAAGGCTTCCATGAGGAGCTGACAGCCAAAGGCTTCCAAAGGAGGAACTCGACAGCCAAAGGCTTCCATGAGGAACTGCAGCCAAAGGCTTCCATGAGGAACTCGCAGCCAAAGGCTTCCATGAGGAGCTGACAGCCAAAGGCTTCCATGAGGAGCTCTCAGCCAAAGGCTTCCATGAGGAGCTGACAGCCAAAGGCTTCCATGAGGAACTCTCAGCCAAAGGCTTCCATGAGGAGCTGACAGCCAAAGGCTTCCATGAGGAACTCGCAGCCAAAGGCTTCCATGAGGAGCTGACAGCCAAAGGCTTCCATGAGGAACTCGCAGCCAAAGGCTTCCATGAGGAGCTTCCATGAGGAGCTGACAGCCAAAGGCTTCCATGAGGAGCTCTCAGCCAAAGGCTTCCATGAGGAGCTGACAGCCAAAGGCTTCCATGAGGAGCTCTCAGCCAAAGGCTTCCATGAGGAACTCTCAGCCAAAGGCTTCCATGAGGAGCTGACAGCCAAAGGCTTCCATGAGGAACTCGAGCCAAAGGCCAAAGGCCAAAGGCTTCCATGAGGAGCTGACAGCCAAAGGCTTCCATGAGGAGCAGCCAAAGGCTTCAGCCAAAAGGCTTCCATGAGGAACTGACAGCCAAAGGCTTCCATGAGGAGCTGAGCCAAAGGCTTCCAGAGGAAGGCTTCCATGAGGAGCTGACAGCCAAAGGCTTCCATGAGGAGCTGACAGCCAAAGGCTTCCATGAGGAACTCTCAGCCAAAGGCTTCCATGAGGAGCTGACAAAGGCTTCCATGAGGCTGACAGCCAAAGGCTTCCATGAGGAACTCAGCCAAAGGCTTCCATGAGGAGCTGACAGCCAAAGGCTTCCATGAGGAACTGACAGCCAAAGGCTTCCATGAGGAGCTGACAGCCAAAGGCTTCCATGAGGAGCTGACAGCCAAAGGCTTCCATGAGGAACTTCCATGAGGAACGCGCAGCCAAAGGCTTCCATGAGGAGCTGACAGCCAAAGGCTTCCATGAGGAGCTGACAGCCAAAGGCTTCCATGAGGAACTGCAGCCAAAGGCTTCCATGAGGAGCTGACAGCCAAAGGCTTCCATGAGGAGCTGACAGCCAAAGGCTTCCATGAGGAGCTGACAGCCAAAGGCTTCCATGAGGAACTCTCAGCCAAAGGCTTCCATGAGGAACTGACAGCCAAAGGCTTCCATGAGGAGCTGACAGCCAAAGGCTTCCATGAGGAGCTGACAGCCAAAGGCTTCCATGAGGAGCTGCCAAAGGCTTCAGCCAAAGGCTTCCATGAGGAACTGACAGCCAAAGGCTTCCATGAGGAGCTGACAGCCAAAGGCTTCCATGAGGAACTCTCAGCCAAAGGCTTCCATGAGGAGCTGACAGCCAAAGGCTTCCATGAGGAGCTGACAGCCAAAGGCTTCCATGAGGAACTGCAGCCAAAGGCTTCCATGAGGAGCTGACAGCCAAAGGCTTCCATGAGGAGCTGACAGCCAAAGGCTTCCATGAGGAGCTGACAGCCAAAGGCTTCCATGAGGAACTGACAGCCAAAGGCTTCCATGAGGAACTCTCAGCCAAAGGCTTCCATGAGGCCAAAGGCTTCCATGAGGAACTGCAGCCAAAGGCTTCCATGAGGAGCTGACAGCCAAAGGCTTCCATGAGGAGCTGACAGCCAAAGGCTTCCATGAGGAACTCGCAGCCAAAGGCTTCCATGAGGAGCTGACAGCCAAAGGCTTCCATGAGGAACTGACAGCCAAAGGCTTCCATGAGGAGCTGACAGCCAAAGGCTTCCATGAGGAACTAGCAGCCAAAGGCTTCCATGAGGAGCTGACAGCCAAAGGCTTCCATGAGGAACTCGCAGCCAAAGGCTTCCATGAGGAGCTGACAGCCAAAGGCTTCCATGAGGAGCTCTCAGCCAAAGGCTTCCATGAGGAGCTGACAGCCAAAGGCTTCCATGAGGAACTGACAGCCAAAGGCTTCCATGAGGAACTGACAGCCAAAGGCTTCCATGAGGAACTGACAGCCAAAGGCTTCCATGAGGAGCTGACAGCCAAAGGCTTCCATGAGGAGCTTCCATGAGGAGCAGCCAAAGGCTTCCATGAGGAGCTGACAGCCAAAGGCTTCCATGAGGAACTGACAGCCAAAGGCTTCCATGAGGAACTCGCAGCCAAAGGCTTCCATGAGGAGCTGACAGCCAAGGCTTCCATGAGGAACTCGCAGCCAAAGGCTTCCATGAGGAGCTGACAGCCAAAGGCTTCCATGAGGAACTCGCAGCCAAAGGCTTCCATGAGGAGCTGACAGCCAAAGGCTTCCATGAGGAGCTGACAGCCAAAGGCTTCCATGAGGAACTCGCAGCCAAAGGCTTCCATGAGGAGCTGACAGCCAAAGGCTTCCATGAGGAGCTGAGGAACTCAGCCAAAGGCTTCCATGAGGAGCTGACAGCCAAAGGCTTCCATGAGGAACTGACAGCCAAAGGCTTCCATGAGGAGCTGACAGCCAAAGGCTTCCATGAGGAGCTCTCAGCCAAAGGCTTCCATGAGGAGCTGACAGCCAAAGGCTTCCATGAGGAACTGACAGCCAAAGGCTTCCATGAGGAGCTGAGGAGGCTTCCATGAGGAGCTGACAGCCAAAGGCTTCCATGAGGAGCTGACAGCCAAAGGCTTCCATGAGGAGCTGACAGCCAAAGGCTTCCATGAGGAGCTGACAGCCAAAGGCTTCCATGAGGAGCTCTCAGCCAAAGGCTTCCATGAGGAACTCGCAGCCAAAGGCTTCCATGAGGAGCTCTCAGCCAAAGGCTTCCATGAGGAGCTGAGCCAAAGGCTTCCATGAGGAGCCAAAAGGCTTCCATGAGGAGCACTCAGCCAAAGGCTTCCATGAGGAACTCGCAGCCAAAGGCTTCCATGAGGAGCTGACAGCCAAAGGCTTCCATGAGGAGCTCACAGCCAAAGGCTTCCATGAGGAGCTGACAGCCAAAGGCTTCCATGAGGAGCTGACAGCCAAAGGCTTCCATGAGGAGCTGACAGCCAAAGGCTTCCATGAGGAACTGACAGCCAAAGGCTTCCATGAGGAGCTGACAGCCAAAGGCTTCCATGAGGAGCTGTCAGCCAAAGGCTTCCAGGAGGAACTTGCAGCCAAAGGCTTCCATGAGGAGCTGACAGCCAAAGGCTTCCATGAGGAGCTGACAGCCAAAGGCTTCCATGAGGAACTTGCAGCCAAAGGCTTCCATGAGGAGCTGACAGCCAAAGGCTTCCATGAGGAGCTGACAGCCAAAGGCTTCCATGAGGAACTGACAGCCAAAGGCTTCCATGAGGAGCTGACAGCCAAAGGCTTCCATGAGGAACTCGCAGCCAAAGGCTTCCATGAGGAGCTGACAGCCAAAGGCTTCCATGAGGAGCTGACAGCCAAAGGCTTCCATGAGGAACTGACAGCCAAAGGCTTCCATGAGGAGCTGACAGCCAAAGGCTTCCATGAGGAGCTTCTCAGCCAAAGGCTTCCATGAGGAACTGCAGCCAAAGGCTTCCATGAGGAGCTGACAGCCAAAGGCTTCCATGAGGAGCTGACAGCCAAAGGCTTCCATGAGGAACTCAGATGAGGAGCTGACAGCCAAAGGCTTCCATGAGGAGCTGACAGCCAAAGGCTTCCATGAGGAACTCTCAGCCAAAGGCTTCCATGGAGGAACTCAAGCCAAAGGCTTCCATGAGGAGCTGAAGCCAAAGGCTTCCATGAGGAGCTGACAGCCAAAGGCTTCCATGAGGAACTGACAGCCAAAGGCTTCCATGAGGAGCTGACAGCCAAAGGCTTCCATGAGGAGCTGACAGCCAAAGGCTTCCAGGAGGAACTCGCAGCCAAAGGTTTCCATGAGGAGCTGACAGCCAAAGGCTTCCATGAGGAGCTGACAGCCAAAGGCTTCCATGAGGAACTCGCAGCCAAAGGCTTCCATGAGGAGCTGCCAGCCAAAGGCTTCCATGAGGAGCTGTCAGCCAAAGGCTTCCATGAGGAACTGACAGCCAAAGGCTTCCATGAGGAGCTCTCAGCCAAAGGCTTCCAGGAGGAACTCTCAGCCAAACGATTCCATGAGGAACCCGCAGCCAAAGGCTTCCATGAGGTGCTGACAGCCAGAGGTTTTCCATGAGGAGCTGCCAGCCAAAAGCTTCCATGAGGAACTCGCAGCCAAAGGCTTCCATGAGGAACTTGCAGCCAAAGGCTTCCATGAGGAGCTGACAGCCAAAGGCTTCCATGAGGAACTCGCAGCCAAAGTCTTCCATGAGGAACTCGCAGCCAAAGGCTTGCATGAGGAGCTGACAACCAAAGGCTTCCATGAGGAGCTCTCAGCCAAAGCCTTCCATGAGGAGCTCTCAGCCAAAGCCTTCCATGAGGAGCTCTCAGCCAAAGGCTTCCATGAGGAACTCACAGCCAAAGGCTTCCATGAGGAGCTCAGCCAAAGGCTTCCATGAGGAACTCTCAGCCAAAGGCTTCCATGAGGAGCTGACAGCCAAAGGCTTCCATGAGGAGCTCAGCCAAAGGCTTCCATGAGGAGCTCTCAGCCAAAGGCTTCCATGAGGAGCTGACAGCCAAAGGCTTCCATGAGGAGCTGACAGCCAAAGGCTTCCATGAGGAACTTGCAGCCAAAGGCTTCCATGAGGAGCTGACAGCCAAAGGCTTCCATGAGGAACTCGACAGCCAAAGGCTTCCATGAGGAACTCGCAGCCAAAGGCTTCATGAGGAGCTGACAGCCAAAGGCTTCCATGAGGAAGTCGCAGCCAAAGGCTTCCAAGAGAGCTGACAGCCAAAGGCTTCCATGAGGAGCTTCCATGAGGCAGCCAAAGGCTTCCATGAGGAGCTGACAGCCAAAGGCTTCCATGAGGAACTGACAGCCAAAGGCTTCCATGAGGAGCTGACAGCCAAAGGCTTCCATGAGGAACTCGCAGCCAAAGGCTTCCATGAGGAACTGACAGCCAAAGGCTTCCATGAGGAGCTGACAGCCAAAGGCTTCCATGAGGAGCTGACAGCCAAAGGCTTCCATGAGGAACTCGCAGCCAAAGGCTTCCATGAGGAGCTGACAGCCAAAGGCTTCCATGAGGAGCTGACAGCCAAAGGCTTCCATGAGGAACTCGCAGACAAAGGCTTCCATGAGGAGCTGACAGCCAAAGGCTTCCATGAGGAGCTGACAGCCAAAGGCTTCCAGGAGGAACTGACAGCCAAAGGCTTCCATGAGGAACTCGCAGCCAAAGGCTTCCATGAGGAGCTGACAGCCAAAGGCTTCCATGAGGAGCTGACAGCCAAAGGCTTCCATGAGGAGCTGACAGCCAAAGGCTTCCATGAGGAACTCGCAGCCAAAGGCTTCCATGAGGATCTGCCAGCCAAAGGCTTCCATGAGGAGCTGACAGCCAAAGGCTTCCATGAGGAGCTCTCAGCCAAAGGCTTCCATGAGGAGCTCTCAGCCAAAGGCTTCCATGAGGAACTCGACAGCCAAAGGCTTCCATGAGGAGCTGACAGCCAAAGGCTTCCATGAGGAGCTCTCAGCCAAAGGCTTCCATGAGGAACTCGCAGCCAAAGGCTTCCATGAGGAGCTGACAGCCAAAGGCTTCCATGAGGAGCTGACAGCCAAAGGCTTCCATGAGGAACTCGCAGCCAAAGGCTTCCATGAGGAGCTGACAGCCAAAGGCTTCCATGAGGAGCTGACAGCCAAAGGCTTCCATGAGGAGCTGACAGCCAAAGGCTTCCATGAGGAGCTGACAGCCAAAGGCTTCCATGAGGAACTCGCAGCCAAAGGCTTCCATGAGGAACTCGCAGCCAAAGGCTTCCATGAGGTGCTGACAGCCAAAGGCTTCCATGAGGAGCTCTCAGCCAAAGGCTTCCATAAGGAGCTGACAGCCAAAGGCTTCCATGAGGAACTCGCAGCCAAAGGCTTCAATGAGAATCTCTCAGCCAAAGGCTTCCATGAGGAGCTGAAAGCCAAAGTCTTCCATGAGGAGCTGACAGCCAAAGGCTTCCATGAGGAGCTGACAGCCAAAGGCTTCCATGAGGAGCTGCCAGCCAAAAGCTTCCATGAGGAACTCAGCCAAAGGCTTCCATGAGCCAAAGGCTTCCATGAGGAGCTCACAGCCAAAGGCTTCCAGGAGGAACTCTCAGCCAAACGCTTCCATGAGGAGCTGACAGCCAAAGCCTTCCATGAGGAGCTGACAGCCAGAGGTTTTCATGAGGAACTGACAGCCAAAAGCTTCCATGAGGAACTCGCAGCCAAAGGCTTCCATGAGGAGCTGACAGCCAAAGGCTTCCATGAGGAACTTGCAGCCAAAGGCTTCCATGAGGAGCTGACAGCCAAAGGCTTCCATGAGGAACTCGCAGCCAAAGGCTTCCATGAGGAACTCGCAGCCAAAGGCTTCCATGAGGAGCTGACAGCCAAAGGCTTCCATGAGGAGCTCTCAGCCAAAGGCTTCCATGAGGAGCTCCTTCAGCCAAAGGCTTCCATGAGGAGCTCTCAGCCAAAGGCTTCCATGAGGAACTGACAGCCAAAGCTTCAAAAAGGCTTCCATGAGGAGCTCTCAGCCAAAGGCTTCCATGAGGAGCTGACAGCCAAAGGCTTCCATGAGGAGCTCTCAGCCAAAGGCTTCCATGAGGATCTGACAGCCAAAGGCTTCCATGAGGAGCTGACAGCCAAAGGCTTCCATGAGGAACTTGCAGCCAAAGGCTTCCATGAGGAGCTGACAGCCAAAGGCTTCCATGAGGAACTCGCAGCCAAAGGCTTCCATGAGGAACTGACAGCCAAAGGCTTCCATGAGGAGCTGACAGCCAAAGGCTTCCATGAGGAAGTCGCAGCCAAAGGCTTCCATGAGGAGCTGACAGCCAAAGGCTTCCATGAGGAACTGACAGCCAAAGGCTTCCATGAGGAGCTGACAGCCAAAGGCTTCCATGAGGAGCTCTCAGCCAAAGGCTTCCATGAGGAACTCGCAGCCAAAGGCTTCCATGAGGAGCTGACAGCCAAAGGCTTCCATGAGGAACTCTCAGCCAAAGGCTTCCATGAGGAGCTGACAGCCAAAGGCTTCCATGAGGAACTAGCAGCCAAAGGCTTCCATGAGGAGCTGACAGCCAAAGGCTTCCATGAGGAGCTCTCAGCCAAAGGCTTCCATGAGGAGCTCTCAGCCAAAGGCTTCCATGAGGAACTCGCAGCCAAAGGCTTCCATGAGGAGCTCTCAGCCAAAGGCTTCCATGAGGAGCTGACAGCCAA
This sequence comes from Melanerpes aurifrons, assembly GCA_011125475.1. NCBI lineage: Eukaryota > Metazoa > Chordata > Aves > Piciformes > Picidae > Melanerpes > Melanerpes aurifrons. The sequence continues at coordinate 2,992,270 of WWNC01000002.1, read as the reverse complement.
AGGCTTCCATGAGGAACTCGCAGCCAAAGGCTTCCATGAGGAGCTGACAGCCAAAGGCTTCCATGAGGAACTGACAGCCAAAGGCTTCCATGAGGAGCTGACAGCCAAAGGCTTCCATGAGGAACTCTCAGCCAAAGGCTTCCATGAGGAGCTGACAGCCAAAGGCTTCCATGAGGAACTGACAGCCAAAGGCTTCCATGAGGAGCTGACAGCCAAAGGCTTCCATGAGGAGCTGACAGCCAAAGGCTTCCATGAGGAGCTGACAGCCAAAGGCTTCCATGAGGAACTCGACAGCCAAAGGCTTCCATGAGGAGCTTCCATGAGGACTGACAGCCAAAGGCTTCCATGAGGAACTGACAGCCAAAGGCTTCCATGAGGAGCTGACAGCCAAAGGCTTCCATGAGGAACTCGCAGCCAAAGGCTTCCATGAGGAACTGACAGCCAAAGGCTTCCATGAGGAACTCTCAGCCAAAGGCTTCCATGAGGAACTGACAGCCAAAGGCTTCCATGAGGAGCTGACAGCCAAAGGCTTCCATGAGGAGCTGACAGCCAAAGGCTTCCATGCTCGCAAAAGGCTTCCATGAGGAACTGACAGCCAAAGGCTTCCATGAGGAACTGACAGCCAAAGGCTTCCATGAGGAGCTGACAGCCAAAGGCTTCCATGAGGAACTCGCAGCCAAAGGCTTCCATGAGGAGCTGACAGCCAAAGGCTTCCATGAGGAACTCGCAGCCAAAGGCTTCCATGAGGAGCTGACAGCCAAAGGCTTCCATGAGGAGCTGACAGCCAAAGGCTTCCATGAGGAGCTGACAGCCAAAGGCTTCCATGAGGAACTTGCAGCCAAAGGCTTCCATGAGGAACTCGCAGCCAAAGGCTTCCATGAGGAGCTGACAGCCAAAGGCTTCCATGAGGAACTCGCAGCCAAAGGCTTCCATGAGGAGCTGACAGCCAAAGGCTTCCATGAGGAACTCTCAGCCAAAGGCTTCCATGAGGAGCTCTGACCAAAGGCTTCCATGAGGAACTGACAGCCAAAGGCTTCCATGAGGAGCTGACAGCCAAAGGCTTCCATGAGGAGCTTCCATGAGGAACAGCCAAAAAGGCTTCCATGAGGAACTCAGCCAAAGGCTTCCATGAGGAGCTGACAGCCAAAGGCTTCCATGAGGAACTCTCAGCCAAAGGCTTCCATGAGGAGCTCTCAGCCAAAGGCTTCCATGAGGAGCTCACAGCCAAAGGCTTCCATGAGGAGCTGACAGCCAAAGGCTTCCATGAGGAACTCGCAGCCAAAGGCTTCCATGAGGAGCTGACAGCCAAAGGCTTCCATGAGGAGCTGACAGCCAAAGGCTTCCATGAGGAGCTCTCAGCCAAAGGCTTCCATGAGGAACTCGCAGCCAAAGGCTTCCATGAGGAGCTGACAGCCAAAGGCTTCCATGAGGAACTGCAGCCAAAGGCTTCCATGAGGAGCTGACAGCCAAAGGCTTCCATGAGGAACTCAGCCAAAGGCTTCCATGAGGAACTGACAGCCAAAGGCTTCCAGGCTTCCATGAGGAGCTGACAAAAGGCTTCCATGAGGAACTCACAGCCAAAGGCTTCCATGAGGAGCTGACAGCCAAAGGCTTCCATGAGGAGCTGACAGCCAAAGGCTTCCATGAGGAGCTGACAGCCAAAGGCTTCCATGAGGAACTCGCAGCCAAAGGCTTCCATGAGGAGCTCTCAGCCAAAGGCTTCCATGAGGAACTCTCAGCCAAAGGCTTCCATGAGGAGCTGGCAGCCAAAGGCTTCCATGAGGAACTCAGCCAAAGGCTTCCATGAGGAGCTGAAAGCCAAAGGCTTCCATGAGGAGCTGACAGCCAAAGGCTTCCATGAGGAGCTGACAGCCAAAGGCTTCCATGAGGAGCTGACAGCCAAAGGCTTCCAGAGGAGCAAAAGCTTCCATGAGGAACTCACAGCCAAAGGCTTCCATGAGGAACTCACAGCCAAAGGCTTCCAGGAGGAACTCCCAGCCAAACGCTTCCATGACGAGCTGACAGCCAAAGCCTTCCATGAGGAGCTGACAGCCAAAGGCTTCCATGAGGAACTGACAGCTAAAAGCTTCCATGAGGAACTCGCAGCCAAAGGCTTCCAAGAGGAGCTGACAGCCAAAGGCTTCCATGAGGAACTTGCAGCCAAAGGCTTCCAAAGAGGAGCTGACAGCCAAAGGCTTCAAAGGAACTCGCAGCCAAAGGCTTCCATGAGGAACTCGCAGCCAAAGGCTTCCATGAGGAGCTCTCAGCCAAAGGCTTCCATGAGGAGCTGACAGCCAAAGGCTTCCATGAGGAGCTCTCAGCCAAAGCTTCCATGAGGAGCTGACAGCCAAAGGCTTCCATGAGGAGCTCTCAGCCAAAGGCTTCCATGAGGAACTCACAGCCAAAGGCTTCCATGAGGAGCTCTCAGCCAAAGGCTTCCATGAGGAGCTGACAGCCAAAGGCTTCCATGAGGAGCTCTCAGCCAAAGGCTTCCATGAGGAACTCGACAGCCAAAGGCTTCCATGAGGAGCTGACAGCCAAAGGCTTCCATGAGGAACTGCAGCCAAAGGCTTCCATGAGGAGCTGACAGCCAAAGGCTTCCATGAGGAACTCTCAGCCAAAGGCTTCCATGAGGAGCTGACAGCCAAAGGCTTCCATGAGGAGCTGACAGCCAAAGGCTTCCATGAGGAAAAGGCTTCCATGAGGAGCTGAGCCAAAGGCTTCCATGAGGAGCTGACAGCCAAAGGCTTCCATGAGGAACTCGCAGCCAAAGGCTTCCATGAGGAGCTGACAGCCAAAGGCTTCCATGAGGAGCTCTCAGCCAAAGGCTTCCATGAGGAACTCGACAGCCAAAGGCTTCCATGAGGAGCTGACAGCCAAAGGCTTCCATGAGGAACTCTCAGCCAAAGGCTTCCATGAGGAGCTGACAGCCAAAGGCTTCCATGAGGAACTAGCAGCCAAAGGCTTCCATGAGGAGCTGACAGCCAAAGGCTTCCATGAGGAGCTCTCAGCCAAAGGCTTCCATGAGGAGCTCTCAGCCAAAGGCTTCCATGAGGAACTCGCAGCCAAAGGCTTCCATGAGGAGCTCTCAGCCAAAGGCTTCCATGAGGAGCTGACAGCCAAAGGCTTCCATGAGGAACTCGCAGCCAAAGGCTTCCATGAGGAGCTGACAGCCAAAGGCTTCCATGAGGAACTCGACAGCCAAAGGCTTCCATGAGGAGCTGACAGCCAAAGGCTTCCATGAGGAACTGACAGCCAAAGGCTTCCATGAGGAGCTGACAGCCAAAGGCTTCCATGAGGAACTGACAGCCAAAGGCTTCCATGAGGAACTGACAGCCAAAGGCTTCCATGAGGAACTTCCATGAGGAGCTGACAGCCAAAGGCTTCCATGAGGAACTCTCAGCCAAAGGCTTCCAAAGCTGAGCCAAAGGCTTCCATGAGGAGCTGACAGCCAAAGGCTTCCATGAGGAGCTGACAGCCAAAGGCTTCCATGAGGAACTCGCAGCCAAAGGCTTCCATGAGGAACTCGACAGCCAAAGGCTTCCATGAGGAACTGACAGCCAAAGGCTTCCATGAGGAGCTGACAGCCAAAGGCTTCCATGAGGATCTCGCAGCCAAAGGCTTCCATGAGGAGCTGACAGCCAAAGGCTTCCATGAGGAACTCGCAGCCAAAGGCTTCCATGAGGAGCTGACAGCCAAAGGCTTCCATGAGGAGCTGACAGCCAAAGGCTTCCACAAGCCAAAGGCTTCCATGAGGAGCTGACAGCCAAAGGCTTCCATGAGGAACTGACAGCCAAAGGCTTCCATGAGGAACTGACAGCCAAAGGCTTCCATGAGGAGCTGACAGCCAAAGGCTTCCATGAGGAACTCGCAGCCAAAGGCTTCCATGAGGAGCTGACAGCCAAAGGCTTCCATGAGGAACTCGCAGCCAAAGGCTTCCATGAGGAGCTGACAGCCAAAGGCTTCCATGAGGAGCTCTCAGCCAAAGGCTTCCATGAGGAACTCGACAGCCAAAGGCTTCCATGAGGAGCTGACAGCCAAAGGCTTCCATGAGGAACTCGCAGCCAAAGGCTTCCATGAGGAACTGACAGCCAAAGGCTTCCATGAGGAGCTGACAGCCAAAGGCTTCCATGAGGAGCTGACAGCCAAAGGCTTCCATGAGGAGCTCTCAGCCAAAGGCTTCCATGAGGAGCTCACAGCCAAAGGCTTCCATGAGGAACTCACAGCCAAAGGCTTCCATGAGGAGCTGACAGCCAAAGGCTTCCATGAGGAGCTGACAGCCAAAGGCTTCCATGAGGAGCTGACAGCCAAAGGCTTCAGCCAAAGGCTTCCATGAGGATCTCGCAGCCAAAGGCTTCCATGAGGAGCTGACAGCCAAAGGCTTCCATGAGGAACTCGCAGCCAAAGGCTTCCATGAGGAGCTGACAGCCAAAGGCTTCCATGAGGAACTCGCAGCCAAAGGCTTCCATGAGGAACTGACAGCCAAAGGCTTCCATGAGGAACTCGCAGCCAAAGGCTTCCATGAGGAGCTGACAGCCAAAGGCTTCCATGAGGAGCTCTCAGCCAAAGGCTTCCATGAGGAGCTGACAGCCAAAGGCTTCCATGAGGAACTCTCAGCCAAAGGCTTCCATGAGGAGCTCTCAGCCAAAGGCTTCCATGAGGAACTGACAGCCAAAGGCTTCCATGAGGAGCTGACAGCCAAAGGCTTCCATGAGGAGCTGACAGCCAAAGGCTTCCATGAGGAGCTTTCCATGAGGAACTGACAGCCAAAGGCTTCCATGAGGAGCTGACAGCCAAAGGCTTCCATGAGGAGCTCTCAGCCAAAGGCTTCCATGAGGAGCTGCCAGCCAAAGGCTTCCATGAGGAGCTGACAGCCAAAGGCTTCCATGAGGAGCTCTCAGCCAAAGGCTTCCATGAGGAGCTGACAGCCAAAGGCTTCCATGAGGAACTGACAGCCAAAGGCTTCCATGAGGAGCTGACAGCCAAAGGCTTCCATGAGGAGGCTTCCATGAGGAGCTGACAGCCAAAGGCTTCCATGAGGAACTGGCAGCCAAAGGCTTCCATGAGGAGCTGACAGCCAAAGGCTTCCATGAGGAGCTGGCAGCCAAAGGCTTCCATGAGGAGCTGACAGCCAAAGGCTTCCATGAGGAACTCGCAGCCAAAGGCTTCCATGAGGAGCTCTCAGCCAAAGGCTTCCATGAGGAGCTGACAGCCAAAGGCTTCCATGAGGAGCTGACAGCCAAAGGCTTCCATGAGGAAATCGCAGCCAAAGGCTTCCATGAGGAGCTGACAGCCAAAGGCTTCCATGAGGAGCTGACAGCCAAAGGCTTCCATGAGGAACTGGCAGCCAAAGGCTTCCATGAGGAGCTGACAGCCAAAGGCTTCCATGAGGAACTGACAGCCAAAGGCTTCCATGAGGAACTCGCAGCCAAAGGCTTCCATGAGGAGCTGACAGCCAAAGGCTTCCATGAGGAGCTGACAGCCAAAGGCTTCCATGAGGAACTCGCAGCCAAAGGCTTCCATGAGGAACTGACAGCCAAAGGCTTCCATGAGGAACTGACAGCAAAGGCTTCCATGAGGAGCTGACAGCCAAAGGCTTCCATGAGGAGCTGACAGCCAAAGGCTTCAAGGAGGCTTCTTCCATGAGGAGCTGACAGCCAAAGGCTTCCATGAGGAACTCGCAGCCAAAGGCTTCCATGAGGAGCTGACAGCCAAAGGCTTCCATGAGGCTCTCAGCCAAAGGCTTCCATGAGGAACTGACAGCCAAAGGCTTCCATGAGGAGCTGACAGCCAAAGGCTTCCATGAGGAACTGACAGCCAAAGGCTTCCATGAGGAACTCAGCCCAAAGGCTTCCATGAGGAGCTGACAGCCAAAGGCTTCCATGAGGAGCTCTCAGCCAAAGGCTTCCATGAGGAGCTCTCAGCCAAAGGCTTCCATGAGGAGCTGACAGCCAAAGGCTTCCATGAGGAGCTCTCAGCCAAAGGCTTCCATGAGGAACTCACAGCCAAAGGCTTCCATGAGGAGCTCTCAGCCAAAGGCTTCCATGAGGAGCTGACAGCCAAAGGCTTCCATGAGGAGCTGACAGCCAAAGGCTTCCATGAGGAGCTGACAGCCAAAGGCTTCCATGAGGAACTGACAGCCAAAGGCTTCCAGAGGAACTCAAAGGCTTCCATGAGGAGCTCTCAGCCAAAGGCTTCCATGAGGAGCTGACAGCCAAAGGCTTCCATGAGGAGCTGACAGCCAAAGGCTTCCATGAGGAACTGACAGCCAAAGGCTTCCATGAGGAGCTGACAGCCAAAGGCTTCCATGAGGAGCTCTCAGCCAAAGGCTTCCATGAGGAACTCGCAGCCAAAGGCTTCCATGAGGAGCTGACAGCCAAAGGCTTCCATGAGGAGCTGACAGCCAAAGGCTTCCATGAGGAACTGACAGCCAAAGGCTTCCATGAGGAGCTCTCAGCCAAAGGCTTCCATGAGGAGCTGACAGCCAAAGGCTTCCATGAGGAACTGACAGCCAAAGGCTTCCATGAGGAGCTCTCAGCCAAAGGCTTCCATGAGGAATTCTCAGCCAAAGGCTTCCAAAGGAGGAGCTGACAGCCAAAGGCTTCCATGAGGAGCTGACAGCCAAAGGCTTCCATGAGGAACTGCAGCCAAAGGCTTCCATGAGGAGCTGACAGCCAAAGGCTTCCATGAGGAACTCTCAGCCAAAGGCTTCCATGAGGAACTCGCAGCCAAAGGCTTCCATGAGGAGCTGACAGCCAAAGGCTTCCATGAGGAACTCGCAGCCAAAGGCTTCCATGAGGACTGACAGCCAAAGCTTCATGAGGAAGACAACCAAAGGCTTCCATGAGGAGCTGACAGCCAAAGGCTTCCATGAGGAGCTGACAGCCAAAGGCTTCCATGAGGAACTGACAGCCAAAGGCTTCCATGAGGAACTGACAGCCAAAGGCTTCCATGAGGAGCTGACAGCCAAAGGCTTCCATGAGGAACTCTCAGCCAAAGGCTTCCATGAGGAGCTGACAGCCAAAGGCTTCCATGAGGAACTCGCAGCCAAAGGCTTCCATGAGGAGGACTGACAGCCAAAGGCTTCCATGAGGAACTGACAGCCAAAGGCTTCCATGAGGAACTGACAGCCAAAGGCTTCCATGAGGAGCTGACAGCCAAAGGCTTCCATGAGGAGCTGACAGCCAAAGGCTTCCATGAGGAGCTCTCAGCCAAAGGCTTCCATGAGGAGCTGACAGCCAAAGGCTTCCATGAGGAGCTCTCAGCCAAAGGCTTCCATGAGGAGCTGACAGCCAAAGGCTTCCATGAGGAGCTCTCAGCCAAAGGCTTCCATGAGGAGCTGACAGCCAAAGGCTTCCATGAGGAGCTCTCAGCCAAAGGCTTCCATGAGGAACTGACAGCCAAAGGCTTCCATGAGGAGCTGACAGCCAAAGGCTTCCATGAGGAACTGACAGCCAAAGGCTTCAAAGGCTTCCATGAGGAGCTGACAGCCAAAGGCTTCCATGAGGAACAGGCTTCCATGAGGAGCTGACAGCCAAAGGCTTCCATGAGGAACTGACAGCCAAAGGCTTCCATGAGGAGCTGACAGAGGAACCAAAAGGCTTCCATGAGGAACTGACTTCCATGAGGAGCTGACAGCCAAAGGCTTCCATGAGGAACTCGCTGACAGCCAAAGGCTTCCATGAGAGCTGACAGCCAAAGGCTTCCATGAGGAGCTCTCAGCTTCCATGAGGAGCTGCAGCCAAAGGCTTCCATGAGGAGCTGACAGCCAAAGGCTTCCATGAGGAACTTGAGGAGCTGAGCCAAAGGAGGAACTGACAGCCAAAGGCTTCCATGAGGAGCTGACAGCCAAAGGCTTCCATGAGGAGCTGACAGCCAAAGGCTTCCATGAGGAGCTCGACAGCCAAAGGCTTCCATGAGGAGCTGACAGCCAAAGGCTTCCATGAGGAGCTGACAGCCAAAGGCTTCCATGAGGAGCTGACAGCCAAAGGCTTCCATGAGGAGCTGACAGCCAAAGGCTTCCATGAGGAGCTGACAGCCAAAGGCTTCCATGAGGAGCTGACAGCCAAAGGCTTCCATGAGGAGCTGACAGCCAAAGGCTTCCATGAGGAACTCAGCCAAAGGCTTCCATGAGGAGCTGACAGCCAAAGGCTTCCATGAGGAACTCTCAGCCAAAGGCTTCCATGAGGAGCTGACAGCCAAAGGCTTCCATGAGGAACTGACAGCCAAAGGCTTCCATGAGGAGCTGACAGCCAAAGGCTTCCATGAGGAGCTTCACAGCCAAAGGCTTCCATGAGGAACTGACAGCCAAAGGCTTCCATGAGGAGCTGACAGCCAAAGGCTTCCATGAGGAGCTGACAGCCAAAGGCTTCCATGAGGAACTTTCCATGAGGAGCTGACAGCCAAAGGCTTCCATGAGGAACTGATGAGGAGGAACTGACAGCCAAAGGCTTCCATGAGGAGCTGGCTTCCATGAGGAGCTCTCAGCCAAAGGCTTCCATGAGGAACTGACAGCCAAAGGCTTCCATGAGGAGCTGACAGCCAAAGGCTTCCATGAGGAGCTGACAGCCAAAGGCTTCCATGAGGAACTGACAGCCAAAGGCTTCCATGAGGAACTGACAGCCAAAGGCTTCCATGAGGAACTCTCAGCCAAAGGCTTCCATGAGGAACTGACAGCCAAAGGCTTCCATGAGGAGCTGACAGCCAAAGGCTTCCATGAGGAGCTGACAGCCAAAGGCAGCCAAAGGCTTCCATGAGGAGCTGACAGCTTCAAAGGCTTTCCATGAGGAACTGACAGCCAAAGGCTTCCATGAGGAGCTCTCAGCCAAAGGCTTCCATGAGGAACTGACAGCCAAAGGCTTCCATGAGGAGCTGACAGCCAAAGGCTTCCATGAGGAACTGACAGCCAAAGGCTTCCATGAGGAGCTGACAGCCAAAGGCTTCATGAGGAGCTGACAGCCAAAGGCTTCCATGAGGAGCTGACAGCCAAAGGCTTCCATGAGGAACTGACAGCCAAAGGCTTTCCATGAGGAACTGACAGCCAAAGGCTTCCATGAGGAACTGACAGCCAAAGGCTGAGGAACTCCAGCCAAAGGCTTCCATGAGGAGCTGACAGCCAAAGGCTTCCATGAGGAGCTGACAGCCAAAGGCTTCCATGAGGAACTCAGCCAAAGGCTTCCATGAGGAGCTGACAGCCAAAGGCTTCCATGAGGAACTCTCAGCCAAAGGCTTCCAAAGGCTTCCATGAGGAGCTGACAGCCAAAGGCTTCCATGAGCCAAAGGCTTCCAAGGAGCTGACAGCCAAAGGCTTCCATGAGGAACTGACAGCCAAAGCTTCAAAGCTGCTTCCATGAGGAGCTGACAGCAAAGGCTTCAAAGGAGGAACTTCCCAAAGGCTTCCATGAGGAGCTGACAGCCAAAGGCTTCCATGAGGAGCTTCCACTGCAGCCAAAGGCTTCCATGAGGAACTCTGACAGCCAAAGGCTTCCATGAGGAGCTCTCAGCCAAAGGCTTCCATGAGCCAAAGGCTTCCAGAGGAGCTCTCAGCCAAAGGCTTCCATGAGGAGCTCTCAGCCAAAGGCTTCCATGAGGAGCTGACAGCCAAAGGCTTCCATGAGGAGCTGACAGCCAAAGGCTTCCATGAGGAGCTGACAGCCAAAGGCTTCCATGAGGAGCTTCAGCCAAAGGCTTCCATGAGGAACTCAGCCAAAGGCTTCCATGAGGAGCTCACAGCCAAAGGCTTCCATGAGGAGCTGACAGCCAAAGGCTTCCATGAGGAGCTGACAGCCAAAGGCTTCCATGAGGAACTCGCAGCCAAAGGCTTCCATGAGGAGCTGACAGCCAAATGCTTCCATGAGAAAGTCGCAGCCAAATCCTTCCATGAGGAGCTGACAGCCAAAGGCATCCATGAGGAACTCGCAGCCAAAGGCTTGCATGAGGAGCTGACAGCCAAAGGCTTCCATGAGGAGCTGACAGCCAAAGGCTTCCATGAGGAACTCGCAGCCAAAGGCTTCCATGAGGAGCTCTCAGCCAAAGGCTTCCATGAGGAACTCGCAGCCAAAGGCTTCCATGAGGAGCTGACAGCCAAAGGCTTCCATGAGGAACTAGCAGCCAAAGGCTTCCATGAGGAGCTGACAGCCAAAGGCTTCCATGAGGAGCTGACAACCAAAGGCCTCCAGGAGGAACTCTCAGCCAAAGCATTCCATGAGGATCTGCCAGCCAAAGGCTTCCAGGAGGCACTCGCAGCCAAAGGCTTCCATGAGGAGCTCTCAGCCAAAGGCTTCCACGGGCAGCTGACAGCCAAAGGCTTCCATGAGGAGCTGACAGCCAAAGGCTTCCAGGAGGAACTCGCAGCCAAAGGCTTCCATGAGGATCTGACAGCCAAAGGCTTCCATGAGGAGCTCTCAGCCAAAGGCTTCCATGAGGAACTCGCAGCCAAAGGCTTCCATGAGGAGCTCTCAGCCAAAGGCTTCCATGAGGAGCTGACAGCCAAAGGCTTCCATGAGGAGCACTCAGCCAAAGGCTTCCATGAGGAACTGGCAGCCAAAGGCTTCCATGAGGAGCTGACAACCAAAGGCTTCCATGAGGAGCTCACAGCCAAAGGCTTCCATGAGGAGCTGACAGCCAAAGGCTTCCATGAGGAGCTGACAGCCAAAGGCTTCCATGAGGAGCTGACAGCCAAAGGCTTCCAGGAGGAACTCGCAGCCAAAGGCTTCCATGAGGAGCTGACAGCCAAAGGCTTCCATGAGGTGCTGTCAGCCAAAGGCTTCCAGGAGGAACTTGCAGCCAAAGGCTTCCATGAGGAGCTGACAGCCAAAGGCTTCCATGAGGAGCTGACAGCCAAAGGCTTCCATGAGGAACTCGCAGCCAAAGGCTTCCATGAGGAGCTGACAGCCAAAGGCTTCCATGAGGAGCTGACAGCCAAAGGCTTCCATGAGGAACTGACAGCCAAAGGCTTCCATGAGGAGCTGACAGCCAAAGGCTTCCATGAGGAGCTGACAGCCAAAGGCTTCCATGAGGAACTCGCAGCCAAAGGCTTCCATGAGGAGCTGACAGCCAAAGGCTTCCATGAGGAGCTGACAGCCAAAGGCTTCCATGAGGAACTCGCAGCCAAAGGCTTCCATGAGGAGCTGACAGCCAAAGGCTTCCATGAGGAGCTCTCAGCCAAAGGCTTCCATGAGGAACTCGCAGCCAAAGGCTTCCATGAGGAGCTGACAGCCAAAGGCTTCCATGAGGAGCTGACAGCCAAAGGCTTCCATGAGGAGCTGACAGCCAAAGGCTTCCATGAGGAGCTCTCAGCCAAAGGCTTCCAGGAGGAACTCGCAGCCAAAGGCTTCCATGAGGAGCTGACAGCCAAAGGCTTCCATGAGGAGCTGACAGCCAAAGGCTTCCATGAGGAGCTGACAGCCAAAGGCTTCCATGAGGAGCTGACAGCCAAAGGCTTCCATGAGGAGCTGCCAAAGGCTTCCATGAGGAGCTGACAGCCAAAGGCTTCCATGAGGAACTGACAGCCAAAGGCTTCCATGAGGAGCTCTCAGCCAAAGGCTTCCATGAGGAGCTGACAGCCAAAGGCTTCCATGAGGAGCTGACAGCCAAAGGCTTCCATGAGGAACTCGCAGCCAAAGGCTTCCATGAGGAGCTGCCAGCCAAAGGCTTCCATGAGGAGCTGCCAGCCAAAAGCTTCCATGAGGAACTGACAGCCAAAGGCTTCCATGAGGAGCTCTCAGCCAAAGGCTTCCAGGAGGAACTCTCAGCCAAACGATTCCATGAGGAACTCGCAGCCAAAGACTTCAATGAGGTGCTGACAGCCAGAGGTTTTCATGAGGAGCTGCCAGCCAAAAGCTTCCATGAGGAACTCGCAGCCAAAGGCTTCCATGAGGAACTTGCAACCAAAGGCTTCCATGAGGAGCTGACAGCCAAAGGCTTCCATGAGGAACTCGCAGCCAAAGTCTTCCATGAGGAACTCGCAGCCAAAGGCTTGCATGAGGAGCTGACAACCAAAGGCTTCCATGAGGAGCTCTCAGCCAAAGCCTTCCATGAGGAGCTCTCAGCCAAAGCCTTCCATGAGGAGCTCTCAGCCAAAGGCTTCCATGAGGAACTCACAGCCAAAGGCTTCCATGAGGAGCTCTCAGCCAAAGGCTTCCATGAGGAGCTGACAGCCAAAGGCTTCCATGAGGAGTTCTCAGCCAAAGGCTTCCATGAGGAGTTCTCAGCCAAAGGCTTCCAAGAGGATCTCGCAGCCAAAGACTTCCATGAGGAGCTGACAGCCAAAGGCTTCCATGAGGAACTTGCAGCCAAAGGCTTCCATGAGGAGCTGACAGCCAAAAGCTTCCATGAGGAACTCGCAACCAAAGGCTTCCATGAGGAACTCGCAGCCAAAGGCTTGCATGAGGAGCTGACAGCCAAAGGCTTCCATGAGGAAGTCGCAGCCAAATCCTTCCAAGAGGAGCTGACAGCCAAAGGCTTCCATGAGGAGTAGGCAGCCAAAGGCTTCCATGAGGAGCTGACAGCCAAAGGCTTCCATGAGAACTCGCAGCCAAAGGCTTCCATTGGGAGCACTCAGCCAAAGGCTTCCATGAGGAACTCGCAGCCAAAGGCTTCCATGGGGAGCTGACAGCCAAAGGCTTCCATGAGGAGCTGACAGCCAAAGGCTTGCATGAGGAGCACTCAGTCAAAGGCTTCCATGAGGAACTCGCAGCCAAAGGCTTCCATGAGGAGCTGACAACCAAAGGCTTCCATGAGGAGCTGACAGCCAAAGGCTTCCATGAGGAACTCCCAGACAAAGTCTTCCATGAGGAGCTGACAGCCTAAGGCTTCCATGAGGAGCTGACAGCCAAAGGCTTCCAGGAGGAACTCGCAGCCAAAGGCTTCCATGAGGAGCTGACAGCCAAAGGCTTCCATGAGGAGCTGACAGCCAAAGTCTTCCAGGAGGAACTTGCAGCCAAAGGCTTCCATGAGGAGCTGACAGCCAAAGGCTTCCATGAGGAGCTGACAGCCAAAGGCTTCCATGAGGAACTCGCAGCCAAAGGCTTCCATGAGGAGCTGACAGCCAAAGGCTTCCATGAGGAACTTGCAGCCAAAGGCTTCCATGAGGAACTTGCAGCCAAAGGCTTCCATGAGGAGCTGAAGCCAAAGGCTTCCATGAGGAACTCGCAGCCAAAGGCTTCAATGAGGAGCTGACAGCCAAAGGCTTCCATGAGGAGCTGACAGCCAAAGGCTTCCATGAGGAACTCGCAGCCAAAGGCTTCCATGAGGAGCTGACAGCCAAAGGCTTCCACGAGGAACTCGCAGCCAAAGTCTTCCATGAGGATCTGCCAGCCAAAGTCTTCCAGGAGGCACTCGCAGCCAAAGGCTTCCATGGGGAGCTCTCAGCCAAAGGCTTCCATGAGGAGCTCTCAGCCAAAGGCTTCCATGAGGAACTCGCAGCCAAAGGCTTCCATGAGTAGCTGACAGCCAAAGGCTTCCATGAGGAGCTCTCAGCCAAAGGCTTCCATGAGGAACTCGCAGCCAAAGATTTCCATGAGGAGCTGGCAGCCAAAGGCTTCCATTAGGAGCTGACAGCCAAAGGCTTCCATGAGGAACTCGCAGCCAAAGACTTCCATGGGGAGCTCTCAGCCAAAGGCTTCCATGAGGAGCTGACAGCCAAAGGCTTCCATGAGGAGCTGACAGCCAAAGGCTTCCATGAGGAACTCGCAGCCAAAGGCTTCCATGAGGAGCTGACAGCCAAAGGCTTCCAGGAGGAGCTGACAGCCAAAGGCTTCCATGAGGAGCTGACAGCCAAAGGCTTCCATGAGGAGCTGTGAGCCAAAGGCTTCCAGGAGGAACTCGCAGCCAAAGGCTTCCATGAGGAGCTGACAGCCAAAGGCTTCCATGAGGAGCTGACAGCCAAAGGCTTCCATGAGGAGCTGACAGCCAAAGGCTTCCATGAGGAACTCGCAGCCAAAGGCTTCAATGAGAATCTCTCAGCCAAAGGCTTCCATGAGGAGCTGAAAGCCAAAGTCTTCCATGAGGAGCTGACAGCCAAAGGCTTCCATGAGGAGCTGACAGCCAAAGGCTTCCATGAGGAGCTGCCAGCCAAAGGCTTCCATGAGGAACTCGCAGCCAAAGGCTTCCATGAGGAACTGACAGCCAAAGGCTTCCATGAGGAGCTGAAAGCCAAAGTCTTCCATGAGGAGCTGACAGCCAAAGGCTTCCATGAGGAGCTGACAGCCAAAGGCTTCCATGAGGAGCTGCCAGCCAAAAGCTTCCATGAGGAACTCACAGCCAAAGGCTTCCATGAGGAGCTCACAGCCAAAGGCTTCCAGGAGGAACTCTCAGCCAAACGCTTCCATGAGGAACTCGCAGCCAAAGCCTTCCATGAGGAGCTGACAGCCAGAGGTTTTCATGAGGAACTGACAGCCAAAAGCTTCCATGAGGAACTCGCAGCCAAAGGCTTCCATGAGGAGCTGACAGCCAAAGGCTTCCATGAGGAACTTGCAACCAAAGGCTTCCATGAGGAGCTGACAGCCAAAGGCTTCCATGAGGAACTCGCAGCCAAAGTCTTCCATGAGGAACTCGCAGCCAAACGCTTGCATGAGGAGCTGACAACCAAAGGCTTCCATGAGGAGCTCTCAGCCAAAGCCTTCCATGAGGATCTCCCAGCCAAAGCCTTCCATGAGGAGCTCTCAGCCAAAGTCTTCCATGAGGAACTCACAGCCAAAGGCTTCCATGAGGAGCTCTCAGCCAAAGGCTTCCATGAGGAGCTGACAGCCAAAGGCTTCCATGAGGAGCTCTCAGCCAAAGGCTTCCATGAGGATCTCGCAGCCAAAGGCTTCCATGAGGAGCTGACAGCCAAAGGCTTCCATGAGGAACTTGCAGCCAAAGGCTTCCATGAGGAGCTGACAGCCAAAGGCTTCCATGAGGAACTCGCAACCAAAGGCTTCCATGAGGAACTCGCAGCCAAAGGCTTTCATGAGGAGCTGACAGCCATAGGCTTCCATGAGAAAGTCGCAGCCAAATCCTTCCATGAGGAGCTGACAGCCAAAGGCTTCCATGAGGAACTCGCAGCCAAAGGCTTGCATGAGGAGCTGACAGACAAAGGCTTCCATGAGGAGCTCTCAGCCAAAGGCTTCCATGAGGAACTCGCAGCCAAAGGCTTCCATGAGGAGCTGACAGCCAAAGGCTTCCATGAGGAACTCTCAGCCAAAGGCTTCCATGAGGAGCTGACAGCCAAAGGCTTCCATGAGGAACTAGCAGCCAAAGGCTTCCATGAGGAGCTGACAGCCAAAGGCTTCCATGAGGAGCTCTCAGCCAAAGGCTTCCATGAGGAGCTCTCAGCCAAAGGCTTCCATGAGGAACTCGCAGCCAAAGGCTTCCATGAGCTGACAGCCAAAGGCTTCCATGAGGAACTCTCAGCCAAAGGCTTCCATGAGGAGCTGACAGCCAAAGGCTTCCATGAGGAACTCGCAGTCAAAGGCTTCCATGAGGAGCTGACAGCCAAAGGCTTCCATGAGGAACTGACAGCCAAAGGCTTCCATGAGGAGCTGACAGCCGAAGGCTTCCATGAGGAACTCGCAGCCAAAGGCTTCCATGAGGAGCTGAACAGCCAAAGGCTTCCATGAGGAACTGACAGCCAAAGGCTTCCATGAGGAGCTGACAGCCAAAGGCTTCCATGAGGAGCTCTCAGCCAAAGGCTTCCACGGGCAGCTGACAGCCAAAGGCTGCCATGAGGAACTCGCAGTCAAAGGCTTCCATGAGGAGCTGAACAGCCAAAGGCTTCCATGAGGAACTGACAGCCAAAGGCTTCCATGAGGAGCTGACAGCCAAAGGCTTCCATGAGGAACTCGCAGCCAAACGCTTCCATGAGGAACAGACAGCCAAAGGCTTCCAGGAGGAACTCTCAGCCAAAGGCTTCCATGAGGAACTCGCGGCCAAAGACTTCCATGAGGAGCTGGCAGCCAGAGGTTTTCATGAGGAGCTGCAGCCAAAAAGGCTTCCATGAGGAACTTCCATGAGGAACTCGCAGCCAAAGGCTTCCATGAGGAACTGACAGCCAAAGGCTTCCAGGAGGAACTCGCAGCCAAAGGCTTCCATGAGGATCTCGCAGCCAAAGGCTTGCATGAGGAGCTGACAGCCAAAGGCTTCCATGATGAACTCGCAGCCAAAGGCTTCCATGAGGACCTGACAGCCAAAGGCTTGCATGAGGAGCTGACAACCAAAGGCTTCCATGAGGAGCTGACAGCCAAAGGCTTCCATGAGGAACTTGCAACCAAAGGCTTCCGTGAGGAACTCGCAGCCAAAGGCTTGTATGAGGAGCTGACAGCCAAAGGCTTCCATGAGGAAGTCGCAGCCAATGACTTCCATGAGGATCTGACAGCCAAAGGCTTCCATGAGGAACTCGCAGCCAAAGGCTTCCATGAGGAGCTGACAGCCAAAGGCTTCCATGAGGCGCTCTCAGCCAAAGGCTTCCATGAGGAACTCGCAGCCAAAGGCTTCCATGAGGAGCTGACAGCCGAAGGCTTCCATGAGGAACTCGCAGCCAAAGGCTTCCATGAGGAACTCGCAGCCAAAGGCTTGCATGAGGAGCTGACAACCAAAGGCTTCCATGAGGCGCTCTCAGCCAAAGCCTTCCATGAGGAGCTCTCAGCCAAAGCCTTCCATGAGGAGCTCACAGCCAAAGTCTTCCATGAGGAACTCACAGCCAAAGGCTTCCATGAGGAGCTCTCAGCCAAAGGCTTACATGAGGAGCTGATAGCCAAAGGCTTCCATGAGGAGCTCTCAGCCAAAGGCTTCCAAGAGGATCTCGCAGCCAAAGGCTTCCATGAGGAGCTGACAGCCAAAGGCTTCCATGAGGAACTCGCAGCCAAAGGCTTCCATGAGGAGCTGACAGCCAAAGGCTTCCAGGAGGAACTCGCAGCCAAAGGCTTCCATGAGGAACTCGCAGCCAAAGGCTTGCATGAAGAACTCGCAGCCAAAGGCTTCCATGAGGAGCTGACAGCCAAAGGCTTCCATGAGGAGCTCTCAGCCAAAGGCTTGCATGAGGAGCTGACAGCCAAAGGCTTCCATGAGGAGCTCTCAGCCAAAGGCTTCCATGAGGAGCTCTCAGCCAAAGGCTTCCATGAGGAACTCGCAGCCAAAGGCTTCCATGAGGAGCTGACAGCCAAAGGCTTCCATGAGGAGCTGACAGCCAAAGGCTTCCATGAGGAACTCTCGCAGCCAAAGGCTTCCATGAGGAGCTGACAGCCAAAGGCTTCCATGAGGAGCTCTCAGCCAAAGTCTTCCATGAGGATCTGCCAGCCAAAGGCTTCCAGGAGACACTCGCAGCCAAAGGCTTCCATGGGGAGCTCTCAGCCAAAGGCTTCCATGAGGAGCTGTCAGCCAAAGGCTTCCATGAGGAACTCGCAGCCAAAGGCTTCCATGAGGAGCTGACAGCCAAAGGCTTCCATGAGGAGCTCTCAGCCAAAGGCTTCCATGAGGAACTCGCAGCCAAAGGCTTCCATGAGGAGCTGGCAGCCAAAGGCTTCCATTAGGAGCTGACAGCCAAAGGCTTCCATGAGGAACTCTCAGCCAAAGTCTTCCATGGGGAGCTCTCAGCCAAAGGCTTCCATGAGGAACTGACAGCCAAAGGCTTCCATGAGGAGCTCTCAGCCAAAGGCTTCCATGAGGAGCTCTCAGCCAAAGGCTTCCATGAGGAGGACTCTCAGCCAAAGGCTTCCATGAGGAACTCGCAGACAAAGGCTTCCATGAGGAGCTGACAGCCAAAGGCTTCCATGAGGAGCTGGCAGCCAAAGGCTTCCATGAGGAGCTGACAGCCAATAGCTTCCATGAGGAACTCTCAGCCAAAGGCTTCCATGAGGAACTGACAGCCAAAGGCTTCCATGAGGAACTCTCAGCCAAAGGCTTCCATGAGGAACTGACAGCCAAAGGCTTCCATGAGGAACTCTCAGCCAAAGGCTTCCATGAGGAGCTGACAGCCAAAGGCTTCCATGAGGAACTGACAGCCAAAGGCTTCCATGAGGAGCTCTCAGCCAAAGGCTTCCATGAGGAGCTGACAGCCAAAGGCTTCCATGAGGAACTCTGACAGCCAAAGGCTTCCATGAGGAACTGACAGCCAAAGGCTTCCATGAGGAACTGACAGCCAAAGGCTTCCATGAGGAACTGACAGCCAAAGGCTTCCATGAGGAGCTGAAAGCTTCCATGAGGAGCTGACAGCCAAAGGCTTCCATGAGGAACTCGCAGCCAGCCAAAGGCTTCCATGAGGAGCTGACAGCCAAAGGCTTCCATGAGGAACTGACAGCCAAAGGCTTCCATGAGGAACTGACAGCCAAAGGCTTCCATGAGGAGCTGACAGCCAAAGGCTTCCATGAGGAACTGACAGCCAAAGGCTTCCATGAGGAACTGACAGCCAAAGGCTTCCATGAGGAACTCTCAGCCAAAGGCTTCCATGAGGAACTGACAGTCCAAAGGCTTCCATGAGGAGCTGACAGCCAAAGGCTTCCATGAGGAGCTGACAGCCAAAGGCTTCCATGAGGAACTGCAGCCAAAGGCTTCCAAAGGCTTCTTCCATGAGGAACTGACAGCCAAAGGCTTCCATGAGGAGCTCTCAGCCAAAGGCTTCCATGAGGAGCTCAGCCAAAGGCTTCCATGAGGAACTGACAGCCAAAGGCTTCCATGAGGAACTCTCAGCCAAAGGCTTCCATGAGGAGCTGACAGCCAAAGGCTTCCATGAGGAGCTGACAGCCAAAGGCTTCCATGAGGAGCTGACAGCCAAAGGCTTCCATGAGGAACTCGCAGCCAAAGGCTTCCATGAGGAACTGACAGCCAAAGGCTTCCATGAGGAGCTGACAGCCAAAGGCTTCCATGAGGAACTCTCAGCCAAAGGCTTCCATGAGGAGCTGACAGCCAAAGGCTTCCATGAGGAGCTGACAGCCAAAGGCTTCCATGAGGAACTCGCAGCCAAAGGCTTCCATGAGGAACTGACAGCCAAAGGCTTCCATGAGGAGCTGACAGCCAAAGGCTTCCATGAGGAACTGACAGCCAAAGGCTTCCATGAGGAGCTGACAGCCAAAGGCTTCCATGAGGAGAACTTCAGCCAAAGGCTTCCATGAGGAGCTGACAGCCAAAGGCTTCCATGAGGAGCTGACAGCCAAAGGCTTCCATGAGGAACTGACAGCCAAAGGCTTCCATGAGGAGCTGACAGCCAAAGGCTTCCATGAGGAGCTCTCAGCCAAAGGCTTCCATGAGGAGCTGACAGCCAAAGGCTTCCATGAGGAACTGACAGCCAAAGGCTTCCATGAGGAGCTCTCAGCCAAAGGCTTCCATGAGGAGCTGACAGCCAAAGGCTTCCATGAGGAGCTGACAGCCAAAGGCTTCCATGAGGAACTCGCAGCCAAAGGCTTCCATGAGGAGCTGACAGCCAAAGGCTTCCATGAGGAACTGCAGCCAAAGGCTTCCATGAGGAACTCGCAGCCAAAGGCTTCCATGAGGAGCTGACAGCCAAAGGCTTCCATGAGGAGCTCGCAGCCAAAGGCTTCCATGAGGAGCTGACAGCCAAAGGCTTCCATGAGGAACTCGCAGCCAAAGGCTTCCATGAGGAGCTGACAGCCAAAGGCTTCCATGAGGAGCTCTCAGCCAAAGGCTTCCATGAGGAACTGCCAAAGGCTTCCATGAGGAGCTGACAGCCAAAGGCTTCCATGAGGAGCTCTCAGACAAAGGCTTCCATGAGGAGCTGACAGCCAAAGGCTTCCATGAGGAGCTGACAGCCAAAGGCTTCCATGAGGAGCTGACAGCCAAAGGCTTCCATGAGGAACTCGCAGCCAAAGGCTTCCATGAGGAGCTGACAGCCAAAGGCTTCCATGAGGAGCTCTCAGCCAAAGGCTTCCATGAGGAGCTCTCAGCCAAAGGCTTCCATGAGGAACTCGCAGCCAAAGGCTTCCATGAGGAGCTCAGCCAAAGGCTTCCATGAGGAGCTGACAGCCAAAGGCTTCCATGAGGAACTGACAGCCAAAGGCTTCCATGAGGAGCTGACAGCCAAAGGCTTCCATGAGGAGCTGACAGCCAAAGGCTTCCATGAGGAACTCGCAGCCAAAGGCTTCCATGAGGAGCTCTCAGCCAAAGGCTTCCATGAGGAGCTGACAGCCAAAGGCTTCCATGAGGAGCTGACAGCCAAAGGCTTCCATGAGGAACTCGCAGCCAAAGGCTTCCATGAGGAGCTGACAGCCAAAGGCTTCCATGAGGAGCTGACAGCCAAAGGCTTCCATGAGGAGCTGACAGCCAAAGGCTTCCATGAGGAGCTGACAGCCAAAGGCTTCCATGAGGAGCTGACAGCCAAAGGCTTCCATGAGGAGCTGACAGCCAAAGGCTTCCAGGAGGAACTCGCAGCCAAAGGCTTCCATGAGGAGCTGACAGCCAAAGGCTTCCATGAGGAGCTGACAGCCAAAGGCTTCCATGAGGAACTGCAGCCAAAGGCTTCCATGAGGAGCTGACAGCCAAAGGCTTCCATGAGGAGCTGACAGCCAAAGGCTTCCATGAGGAACTCGCAGCCAAAGGCTTCCATGAGGAGCTGACAGCCAAAGGCTTCCATGAGGAACTGACAGCCAAAGGCTTCCATGAGGAGCTGACAGCCAAAGGCTTCCATGAGGAGCTGCAGCAAAGGCCAAAGGCTTCCATGAGGAGCTGACAGCCAAAGGCTTCCATGAGGAGCTGACAGCCAAAGGCTTCCATGAGGAGCTGACAGCCAAAGGCTTCCATGAGGAGCTGACAGCCAAAGGCTTCCATGAGGAACTGACAGCCAAAGGCTTCCATGAGGAGCTACAGCCAAAGGCTTCCATGAGGAGCTGACAGCCAAAGGCTTCCATGAGGAACTCAGCCAAAGGCTTCCATGAGGAACTGGCAGCCAAAGGCTTCCATGAGGAGCTGACAGCCAAAGGCTTCCATGAGGAGCTCTCAGCCAAAGGCTTCCATGAGGATCTGACAGCCAAAGGCTTCCATGAGGAACTCTCAGCCAAAGGCTTCCATGAGGAGCTGACAGCCAAAGGCTTCCATGAGGAACTGACAGCCAAAGGCTTCCAAAAAGGCTTCCATGAGGAGCTGACAGCCAAAGGCTTCCATGAGGAGCTGACAGCCAAAGGCTTCCATGAGGAGCTGACAGCCAAAGGCTTCCATGAGGAACTGACAGCCAAAGGCTTCCATGAGGAACTGACAGCCAAAGGCTTCCATGAGGAACTGACAGCCAAAGGCTTCCATGAGGAGCTGACAGCCAAAGGCTTCCATGAGGAACTGACAGCCAAAGGCTTCCATGAGGAACTGAAAGGCTTCCATGAGCCAAAGGCTTCATGAGGAACTCTCAGCCAAAGGCTTCCATGAGGAGGAGCCAAAGGCTTCCATGAGGAGCTGACAGCCAAAGGCTTCCATGAGGAGCTCAGCCAAAGGCTTCCATGAAGAGGTGGCAGCCAGAGGTTTTCATGAGGAGCTGCTAGCGAAAAGCTTCCATGAGGAACGCGCAGCCAAAGGCTTCCATGAGGAACTGACAGCCAAAGGCTTCCATGAGGAGCTCTCAGCCAAAGGCTTCCATGAGGATCTCGCAGCCAAAGGCTTCCATGAGGAGCTGACAGCCAAAGGCTTCCATGATGAACTAGCAACCAAAGGCTTCCATGAGGAGCTGACAGCCAAAGACTTCCATGAGGAGCTGACAACCAAAGGCTTCCATGAGGAGCTGACAGCCAAAGGCTTCCATGAGGAACTCGCAACCAAAGGCTTCCATGAGGAACTCGCAGCCAAAGGCTTGCATGAGGAGCTGACAGCCAAAGGCCTCCATGAGGAAGTCGCAGACAAAGGCTTCCATGAGGAGCTGACAGCCAAAGGCTTCCATGAGGAACTTGCAGCCAAAGGCTTCCATGAGGAAGTCGCAGCCAAAGGCTTCCATGAGGAGCTGACAGCCAAAGGCTTCCATTAGGAACTCGCAGCCAAAGGCTTCCATGACGAGCTGACAGCCAAAGTCTTCCATGAGGAACTAGCAGCCAAAGGCTTCCATTAGGAGGTGACAGCCAAATGCTTCCATGAGGAACTCGCAGCCAAAGGCTTGCATGAGGAGCTGACAGCCAAAGGCTTCCATGAGGAGCTGACAGCCAAAGGCTTCCATGAGGAGCTCTCAGCCAAAGGCTTCCAGGAGGAACTCGCATCCAAAGGCTTCCATGAGGAGCTCTCAGCCAAAGGCTTCCATGAGGAACTCGCAGCCAAAGGCTTCAAGGAGGCTTTCCATGAGGAGCTGACAGCCAAAGGCTTCCATGAGGAACTCGCAGCCAAAGGCTTCCATGAGGAGCTGACAGCCAAAGGCTTCCATGAGGAACTCAGCCAAAGGCTTCCAGAGAGGAACTCGCAGCCAAAGGCTTCCATGAGGAGCTGACAGCCAAAGGCTTCCATGAGAAAGTCGCAGCCAAAGGCTTCCATGAGGAGCTGACAGCCAAAGGCAAAAGGCATCCATGAGGAACTCGCAGCCAAAGGCTTCCATGAGGAGCTGACAGCCAAAGGCTTCCATGAGGAGCTCTCAGCCAAAGGCTTCCATGAGGAACTCGCAGCCAAAGGCTTCCATGAGGAGCTCTCAGCCAAAGGCTTCCATGAGGAACTAACAGCCAAAGGCTTCCATGAGGAGCTGACAGCCAAAGGCTTCCATGAGGAACTAGCAGCCAAAGGCTTCTATGAGGAGCTGACAGCCAAAGGCTTCCATGAGGAGCTCTCAGCCAAAGGCTTCCATGAGGAGCTCTCAGCCAAAGGCTTCCAGGAGGAACTCGCAGCCAAAGGCTTCCATGAGGAGCTCTCAGCCAAAGCCTTCCACGGGCAGCTGACAGCCAAAGGCTTCCATGAGGAACGCGCAGCCAAAGGCTTCCATGAGGAGCTGGCAGCCAAAGGCTTCCATGAGGAGCTCTCAGCCAAAGGCTTCCATGAGGAACTCGCAGCCAAAGGCTTCCATGGGGAGCTCTCAGCCAAAGGCTTCCATGAGGAGCTGACAGCCAAAGGCTTCCATGAGGAGCACTCAGCCAAAGGCTTCCATGAGGAACTCGCAGCCAAAGGCTTCCATGAGGAGCTGACAACCAAAGGCTTCCATGAGGAGCTGACAGCCAAAGGCTTCCATGAGGAGCTGACAGCCAAAGGCTTCCATGAGGAGCTGACAGCCAAAGGCTTCCATGAGGAGCTGACAGCCAAAGGCTTCCAGGAGGAACTGGCAGCCAAAGGCTTCCATGAGGAGCTGACAGCCAAAGGCTTCCATGAGGAGCTGTCAGCCAAAGGCTTCCAGGAGGAACTTGCAGCCAAAGGCTTCCATGAGGAGCTGACAGCCAAAGGCTTCCATGAGGAGCTGACAGCCAAAGGCTTCCATGAGGAACTCGCAGCCAAAGGCTTCCATGAGGAGCTGACAACCAAAGGCTTCCATGAGGAGCTGACAGCCAAAGGCTTCCATGAGGAACTCGCAGCCAAAGGCTTCCATGAGGAGCTGACAGCCAAAGGCTTCCATGAGGAACTCGCAGCCAAAGGCTTCCATGAGGAGCTGACAGCCAAAGGCTTCCATGAGGAGCTGACAGCCAAAGGCTTCCATGAGGAACTCGCAGCCAAAGGCTTCCATGAGGAGCTGACAGCCAAAGGCTTCCATGAGGAACTCTCAGCCAAAGGCTTCCATGAGGAGCTGACAGCCAAAGGCTTCCATGAGGAGCTGACAGCCAAAGGCTTCCATGAGGAGCTGACAGCCAAAGGCTTCCATGAGGAGCTTCCATGAGGAGCAGCCAAAGGCTTCCATGAGGAACTCGCAGCCAAAGGCTTCCATGAGGAGCTGACAGCCAAAGGCTTCCATGAGGAGCTGACAGCCAAAGGCTTCCATGAGGAAAGGCTTCCATGAGGAACTGACAGCCAAAGGCTTCCAGGAGGAGCTCGCAGCCAAAGGCTTCCATGAGGAGCTGACAGCCAAAGGCTTCCATGAGGAGCTGACAGCCAAACGCTTCCATGAGGAACTCGCAGCCAAAGGCTTCCATAAGGAGCTGCCAGCCAAAGGCTTCCATGAGGAGCTCTCAGCCAAAGGCTTCCATGAGGAACTGACAGCCAAAGGCTTCCATGAGGAGCTCTCAGCCAAAGGCTTCCAGGAGGAACTCTCAGCCAAACGATTCCATGAGGAACTCGCAGCCAAAGACTTCAATGAGGTGCTGACAGCCAGAGGTTTTCATGAGGAGCTGCCAGCCAAAAGCTTCCATGAGGAACTCGCAGCCAAAGGCTTCCATGAGGAACTTGCAACCAAAGGCTTCCATGAGGAGCTGACAGCCAAAGGCTTCCATGAGGAACTCGCAGCCAAAGTCTTCCATGAGGAACTCGCAGCCAAAGGCTTGCATGAGGAGCTGACAACCAAAGGCTTCCATGAGGAGCTCTCAGCCAAAGCCTTCCATGAGGAGCTCTCAGCCAAAGCCTTCCATGAGGAGCTCTCAGCCAAAGGCTTCCATGAGGAACTCACAGCCAAAGGCTTCCATGAGGAGCACTCAGCCAAAGGCTTCCATGAGGAGCTGACAGCCAAAGGCTTCCATGAGGAGTTCTCAGCCAAAGGCTTCCAAGAGGATCTCGCAGCCAAAGACTTCCATGAGGAGCTGACAGCCAAAGGCTTCCATGAGGAACTTGCAGCCAAAGGCTTCCATGAGGAGCTGACAGCCAAAAGCTTCCATGAGGAACTCGCAACCAAAGGCTTCCATGAGGAACTCGCAGCCAAAGGCTTGCATGAGGAGCTGACAGCCAAAGGCTTCCATGAGGAAGTCGCAGCCAAATCCTTCCAAGAGGAGCTGACAGCCAAAGGCTTCCATGAGGAGCTCGGCAGCCAAAGGCTTCCAAGGCTTCCCAAAGGAGGAGCTGACAGCCAAAGGCTTCCATGAGGACTCGCAGCCAAAGGCTTCCATGAGGACTCAGCCAAAGGCTTCCATGAGGAACTCGACAGCCAAAGGCTTCCATGAGGAGCTGACAGCCAAAGGCTTCCATGAGGAGCTGACAGCCAAAGGCTTCCATGAGGAGCTCAGCCAAAGGCTTCCATGAGGAACTCTCAGCCAAAGGCTTCCATGAGGAGCTGACAGCCAAAGGCTTCCATGAGGAGCTGACAGCCAAAGGCTTCCATGAGGAACTCCCAGACAGCCAAAGGCTTCCATGAGGAGCTGACAGCCAAAGGCTTCCATGAGGAGCTGACAGCCAAAGGCTTCCAGGAGGAACTGACAGCCAAAGGCTTCCATGAGGAACTCGCAGCCAAAGGCTTCCATGAGGAGCTGACAGCCAAAGGCTTCCATGAGGAGCTGACAGCCAAAGGCTTCCATGAGGAACTCGCAGCCAAAGGCTTCCATGAGGAGCTGACAGCCAAAGGCTTCCATGAGGAACTCGCAGCCAAAGTCTTCCATGAGGATCTGCCAGCCAAAGGCTTCCAGGAGGCACTCGCAGCCAAAGGCTTCCATGAGGAGCTCTCAGCCAAAGGCTTCCATGAGGAGCTCAGCCAAAGGCCCATGAGGAACTCGCAAAAAGGCTTCCATGAGGAACTGACAGCCAAAGGCTTCCATGAGGAGCTGACAGCCAAAGGCTTCCATGAGGAGCTCTCAGCCAAAGGCTTCCATGAGGAGCTGACAGCCAAAGGCTTCCATGAGGAGCTGACAGCCAAAGGCTTCCATGAGGAGCTGACAGCCAAAGGCTTCCATGAGGAACTCGCAGCCAAAGGCTTCCATGAGGAGCTGACAGCCAAAGGCTTCCATGAGGAGCTGGCAGCCAAAGGCTTCCATGAGGAGCTGACAGCCAAAGGCTTCCATGAGGAGCTGACAGCCAAAGGCTTCCATGAGGAGCTGACAGCCAAAGGCTTCCAAGGCTTCCAAAGGCTTGAGGAACTGACAGCCAAAGGCTTCCATGAGGAGCTGACAGCCAAAAAGGCTTCCATGAGGAACTGACAGCCAAAGGCTTCCATGAGGAACTGCAGCCAAAGGCTTCCATGAGGAGCTGACAGCCAAAGGCTTCCATGAGGAGCTGACAGCCAAAGGCTTCCATGAGGAACTGACAGCCAAAGGCTTCCATGAGGAGCTGACAGCCAAAGGCTTCCATGAGGAACTGACAGCCAAAGGCTTCCATGAGGAGCTGACAGCCAAAGGCTTCCATGAGGAGCTGACAGCCAAAGGCTTCCATGAGGAGCTGAAGCCAAAGGCTTCAAGGAGGCTTCCATGAGGAGCTGACAGCCAAAAGGCTTCCATGAGGAGCTGACAGCCAAAGGCTTCCATGAGGAGCTGACAGCCAAAGGCTTCCATGAGGAGCTGACAGCCAAAGGCTTCCATGAGGAGCTCACAGCCAAAGGCTTCCATGAGGAGCTGACAGCCAAAGGCTTCCAGGAGGAACTCTCAGCCAAAGGCTTCCATGAGGAACTCGCAGCCAAAGGCTTCCATGAGGAGCTGACAGCCAAAGGCTTCCATGAGGAGCTGACAGCCAAAAGCTTCCATGAGGAACTCGCAGCCAAAGGCTTCCATGAGGAGCTGACAGCCAAAGGCTTCCATGAGGAACTTGCAGCCAAAGGCTTCCATGAGGAGCTGACAGCCAAAGGCTTCCATGAGGAACTCGCAGCCAAAGGCTTCCATGAGGAACTGACAGCCAAAGGCTTCCATGAGGAGCTGACAGCCAAAGGCTTCCATGAGGAGCTCTCAGCCAAAGGCTTCCATGAGGAGCTCACAGCCAAAGGCTTCCATGAGGAGCTCTCAGCCAAAGTCTTCCATGAGGAACTCACAGCCAAAGGCTTCCATGAGGAGCTCTCAGCCAAAGGCTTCCATGAGGAGCTGACAGCCAAAGGCTTCCATGAGGAGCTCTCAGCCAAAGGCTTCCAGGAGGATCTCAGCCAAAGGCTTCCATGAGGAGCTTCCATGAGCTGACAAAAAGGCTTCCATGAGGAACTTGCAGCCAAAGGCTTCCATGAGGAGCTGACAGCCAAAGGCTTCCATGAGGAACTGACAACCAAAGGCTTCCATGAGGAACTCGCAGCCAAAGGCTTCCATGAGGAGCTGACAGCCAAAGGCTTCCATGAGAAAGTCGCAGCCAAAGGCTTCCATGAGGAGCTGACAGCCAAAGGCTTCCATGAGGAACTCGCAGCCAAAGGCTTCCATGAGGAGCTGACAGCCAAAGGCTTCCATGAGGAGCTCTCAGCCAAAGGCTTCCATGAGGAACTCGCAGCCAAAGGCTTCCATGAGGAGCTGACAGCCAAAGGCTTCCATGAGGAACTCTCAGCCAAAGGCTTCCATGAGGAGCTGACAGCCAAAGGCTTCCATGAGGAACTAGCAGCCAAAGGCTTCATGAGGAGCTGACAGCCAAAGGCTTCCATGAGGAGCTCTCAGCCAAAGGCTTCCATGAGGAGCTCTCAGCCAAAGGCTTCCATGAGGAACTGAGGAGCTGAGCCAAAGGCTTCCATGAGGAGCTCAGCCAAAGGCTTCCATGAGGAGCTGACAGCCAAAGGCTTCCATGAGGAACTCGCAGCCAAAGGCTTCCATGAGGAGCTGACAGCCAAAGGCTTCCATGAGGAACTGACAGCCAAAGGCTTCCATGAGGAGCTGACAGCCAAAGGCTTCCATGAGGAACTCGCAGCCAAAGGCTTCCATGAGGAGCTGACAGCCAAAGGCTTCCATGAGGAACTGACAGCCAAAGGCTTCCATGAGGAGCTGACAGCCAAAGGCTTCCATGAGGAGCTCTCAGCCAAAGGCTTCCATGAGGAGCTGACAGCCAAAGGCTTCCATGAGGAACTCGCAGCCAAAGGCTTCCATGAGGAGCTGACAGCCAAAGGCTTCCATGAGGAACTGACAGCCAAAGGCTTCCATGAGGAGCTGACAGCCAAAGGCTTCCATGAGGAACTCGCAGCCAAAGGCTTCCATGAGGAACTGACAGCCAAAGGCTTCCAGGAGGAACTCTCAGCCAAAGGCTTCCATGAGGAACTCGCAGCCAAAGACTTCCATGAGGAGCTGACAGCCAAAGGCTTCCATGAGGAGCTGACAGCCAAAGGCTTCCATGAGGAACTCGCAGCCAAAGGCTTCCATGAGGAACTGACAGCCAAAGGCTTCCATGAGGAACTCGCAGCCAAAGGCTTCCATGAGGAACTCGCAGCCAAAGGCTTCCATGAGGAGCTGACAGCCAAAGGCTTCCATGAGGAACTCGCAGCCAAAGGCTTCCATGAGGAGCTGACAGCCAAAGGCTTCCATGAGGAGCTGACAGCCAAAGGCTTCCATGAGGAGCTGACAGCCAAAGGCTTCCATGAGGAACTTGCAACCAAAGGCTTCCATGAGGAACTCGCAGCCAAAGGCTTCCATGAGGAGCTGACAGCCAAAGGCTTCCATGAGGAACTCGCAGCCAAAGGCTTCCATGAGGAGCTGACAGCCAAAGGCTTCCATGAGGAGCTCTCAGCCAAAGGCTTCCATGAGGAACTCGCAGCCAAAGGCTTCCATGAGGAGCTGACAGCCAAAGGCTTCCATGAGGAACTCGCAGCCAAAGGCTTCCATGAGGAACTGACAGCCAAAGGCTTGAGGATGAGGAAAGCTTCCATGAGGAGCACAGCCAAAGGCTTCCATGAGGAGCTCTCAGCCAAAGGCTTCCATGAGGAGCTGACAGCCAAAGGCTTCCATGAGGAGCTCTCAGCCAAAGGCTTCCATGAGGAGCTCACAGCCAAAGGCTTCCATGAGGAACTCACAGCCAAAGGCTTCCATGAGGAGCTCTCAGCCAAAGGCTTCCATGAGGAGCTGACAGCCAAAGGCTTCCATGAGGAGCTCTCAGCCAAAGGCTTCCATGAGGAGCTCGCAGCCAAAGGCTTCCATGAGGAGCTGACAGCCAAAGGCTTCCATGAGGAACTCGCAGCCAAAGGCTTCCATGAGGAGCTGAGCCAAAGGCTTCCATGAGGAACAGCCAAAGGCTTCCATGAGGAACTCGACAGCCAAAGGCTTCCATGAGGAACTCGCAGCCAAAGGCTTCCATGAGGAACTGACAGCCAAAGGCTTCCATGAGGAGCTGACAGCCAAAGGCTTCCATGAGGAGCTCTCAGCCAAAGGCTTCCATGAGGAGCTGACAGCCAAAGGCTTCCATGAGGAGCTCTCAGCCAAAGGCTTCCATGAGGAGCTCAGCCAAAGGCTTCCATGAGGAACTGACAGCCAAAGGCTTCCATGAGGAGCTGACAGCCAAAGGCTTCCATGAGGAACTGGCAGCCAAAGGCTTCCATGAGGAGCTGACAGCCAAAGGCTTCCATGAGGAGCTGACAGCCAAAGGCTTCCATGAGGAGCTCACAGCCAAAGGCTTCCATGAGGAGCTGACAGCTAAAGGCTTCCATGAGGAGCTCTCAGCCAAAGGCTTCCATGAGGAGCTGACAGCCAAAGGCTTCCATGAGGAGGTGACAGCCAAAGGCTTCCATGAGGAGCTGACAGCCAAAGGCTTCCATGAGGAACTCGCAGCCAAAAGGCTTCCATGAGGAACTGCAGCCAAAGGCTTCCATGAGGAGCTGACAGCCAAAGGCTTCCATGAGGATCTCACAGCCAAAGGCTTCCATGAGGAGCTGACAGCCAAAGGCTTCCATGAGGAGCTCTCAGCCAAAGGCTTCCATGAGGAGCTCTCAGCCAAAGGCTTCCATGAGGAGCTGACAGCCAAAGGCTTCCATGAGGAGCTGACAGCCAAAGGCTTCCATGAGGAGCTGACAGCCAAAGGCTTCCATGAGGAACTCTCAGCCAAAGGCTTCCATGAGGAACTGACAGCCAAAGGCTTCCATGAGGAGCTGACAGCCAAAGGCTTCCATGAGGAGCTGACAGCCAAAGGCTTCCATGAGGAGCTGACAGCCAAAGGCTTCCATGAGGAACTCAAAGGCTTCCATGAGGAGCTGACAGCCAAAGGCTTCCATAGAGAACTCGCAGCCAAAGGCTTCCATGAGGAGCTGACAGCCAAAGGCTTCCATGAGGAGCTGACAGCCAAAGGCTTCCATGAGGAACTCAGCCAAAGGCTTCCATGAGGAGCTGACAGCCAAAGGCTTCCATGAGGAACTGCTTCCATGAGCCAAAAAGCTTCCATGAGGAGCTGACAGCCAAAGGCTTCCATGAGGAGCTGACAGCCAAAGGCTTCCATGAGGAACTCGCAGCCAAAGGCTTCCATGAGGAGCTGACAGCCAAAGGCTTCCATGAGGAACTAGCAGCCAAAGGCTTCCATGAGGAGCTGACAGCCAAAGGCTTCCATGAGGAACTCGCAGCCAAAGGCTTCCATGAGGAGCTGACAGCCAAAGGCTTCCATGAGGAGCTCTCAGCCAAAGGCTTCCATGAGGAGCTGACAGCCAAAGGCTTCCATGAGGAGCTCTCAGCCAAAGGCTTCCATGAGGAACTCGCAGCCAAAGGCTTCCATGAGGAGCTGACAGCCAAAGGCTTCCATGAGGAACTGACAGCCAAAGGCTTCCATGAGGAGCTGACAGCCAAAGGCTTCCATGAGGAGCTCTCAGCCAAAGGCTTCCATGAGGAGCTGACAGCCAAAGGCTTCCATGAGGAGCTGACAGCCAAAGGCTTCCATGAGGAGCTCTCAGCCAAAGGCTTCCATGAGGAGCTCTCAGCCAAAGGCTTCCATGAGGAACTCTCAGCCAAAGGCTTCCATGAGGAGCTGACAGCCAAAGGCTTCCATGAGGAGCTCTCAGCCAAAGGCTTCCATGAGGAAGCCAAAGGCTTCCATGAGGAACTGACAGCCAAAGGCTTCCATGAGGAGCTGACAGCCAAAGGCTTCCATGAGGAGCTGACAGCCAAAGGCTTCCATGAGGAGCTGACAGCCAAAGGCTTCCATGAGGAACTCTGCAGCCAAAGGCTTCCATGAGGAACTGAGGAGCTCTCAGCCAAAGGCTTCCATGAGGAGCTGACAGCCAAAGGCTTCCATGAGGAGCTGACAGCCAAAGGCTTCCATGAGGAACTCGCAGCCAAAGGCTTCCAAAGGCTTCCATGAGGAGCTGACAGCCAAAGGCTTCCATGAGGAGCTGACAGCCAAAGGCTTCCATGAGGAGCTGACAGCCAAAGGCTTCCATGAGGAGCTGACAGCCAAAGGCTTCCATGAGGAGCTGACAGCCAAAGGCTTCCATGAGGAGCTGACAGCCAAAGGCTTCCATGAGGAGCTCTCAGCCAAAGGCTTCCATGAGGAACTGACAGCCAAAGGCTTCCATGAGGAGCTGACAGCCAAAGGCTTCCATGAGGAGCTGACAGCCAAAGGCTTCCATGAGGAGCTGACAGCCAAAGGCTTCCATGAGGAACTGACAGCCAAAGGCTTCCATGAGGAACTGACAGCCAAAGGCTTCCATGAGGAGCTGACAGCCAAAGGCTTCCATGAGGAGCTGACAGCCAAAGGCTTCCATGAGGAGCTCGACAGCCAAAGGCTTCCATGAGGAACTCTCAGCCAAAGGCTTCCATGAGGAGCTGACAGCCAAAGGCTTCCATGAGGAGCGACAGCCAAAGGCTTCCATGAGGAGCTGACAGCCAAAGGCTTCCATGAGGAGCTGACAGCCAAAGGCTTCCATGAGGAGCTGACAGCCAAAGGCTTCCATGAGGAACTGACAGCCAAAGGCTTCCATGAGGAGCTCTCAGCCAAAGGCTTCCAGAGGAACTCTCAGCCAAAGGCTTCCATGAGGAACTCTGACAGCCAAAGGCTTCCATGAGGAGCTGACAGCCAAAGGCTTCCATGAGGAGCTGCAGCAAAGCCAAAGGCTTCCATGAGGAACTGACAGCCAAAGGCTTCCATGAGGAGCTGACAGCCAAAGGCTTCCATGAGGAACTGCAGCCAAAGGCTTCCATGAGGAGCTGACAGCCAAAGGCTTCCATGAGGAACTGACAGCCAAAGGCTTCCATGAGGAACTGACAGCCAAAGGCTTCCATGAGGAGCTGACCAAAGGCTTCCATGAGGCTTCTGACAGCCAAAGGCTTCCATGAGGAGCTCTCAGCCAAAGGCTTCCATGATGAGGAGCTGACAGCCAAAGGCTTCCATGAGGAGCTCTCAGCCAAAGGCTTCCATGAGGAACTGACAGCCAAAGGCTTCCATGAGGAGCTGACAGCCAAAGGCTTCCATGAGGAACTCGCAGCCAAAGGCTTCCATGAGGAGCTGACAGCCAAAGGCTTCCATGAGGAGCTCTCAGCCAAAGGCTTCCATGAGGAACTCAGCCAAAGGCTTCCATGAGGAGCTGAGGAGCTCAGCCAAAGGCTTCCATGAGGAACTCTCAGCCAAAGGCTTCCATGAGGAGCTGACAGCCAAAGGCTTCCATGAGGAACTGACAGCCAAAGGCTTCCATGAGGAGCTGACAGCCAAAGGCTTCCATGAGGAGCTGACAGCCAAAGGCTTCCATGAGGAGCTCTCAGCCAAAGGCTTCCATGAGGAACTCGACAGCCAAAGGCTTCCATGAGGAGCTCTCAAAGGCTTCCATGAGGAGCCAAAAAGGCTTCCATGAGGAGCTGACAGCCAAAGGCTTCCATGAGGAACTCGCAGCCAAAGGCTTCCATGAGGAGCTGACAGCCAAAGGCTTCCATGAGGAACTCGCAGCCAAAGGCTTCCATGAGGAGCTGACAGCCAAAGGCTTCCATGAGGAACTGACAGCCAAAGGCTTCCATGAGGAGCTGACAGCCAAAGGCTTCCATGAGGAACTCTCAGCCAAAGGCTTCCATGAGGAGCTGACAGCCAAAGGCTTCCATGAGGAACTGACAGCCAAAGGCTTCCATGAGGAACTGACAGCCAAAGGCTTCCATGAGGAGCTGACAGCCAAAGGCTTCCATGAGGAACTGACAGCCAAAGGCTTCCATGAGGAGCTGACAGCCAAAGGCTTCCATGAGGAGCTGACAGCCAAAGGCTTCCATGAGGAGCTGAGCCAAAGGCTTCCATGAGGAACTCGCAGCCAAAGGCTTCCATGAGGAGCTGACAGCCAAAGGCTTCCATGAGGAGCTGACAGCCAAAGGCTTCCATGAGGAACTCGCAGCCAAAGGCTTCCATGAGGAACTCGCAGCCAAAGGCTTCCATGAGGAGCTGACAGCCAAAGGCTTCCATGAGGAGCTCTCAGCCAAAGGCTTCCATGAGGAGCTGACAGCCAAAGGCTTCCATGAGGAGCTGACAGCCAAAGGCTTCCATGAGGAACTGACAGCCAAAGGCTTCCATGAGGAGCTGACAGCCAAAGGCTTCCATGAGGAGCTCTCAGCCAAAGGCTTCCATGAGGAGCTGACAGCCAAAGGCTTCCATGAGGAACTGACAGCCAAAGGCTTCCATGAGGAGCTGACAGCCAAAGGCTTCCATGAGGAGCTGACAGCCAAAGGCTTCCATGAGGAACTGCAGCCAAAGGCTTCCATGAGGAGCTGACAGCCAAAGGCTTCCATGAGGAGCTCTGACAGCCAAAGGCTTCCATGAGGAGCTCTCAGCCAAAGGCTTCCATGAGGAGCTGACAGCCAAAGGCTTCCATGAGGAACTGACAGCCAAAGGCTTCCATGAGGAACAGCCAAAGGCTTCAGCCAAAAGGCTTCCATGAGGAACTCAGCAAAGCTTCAAAGGCCAAAGGCTTCCATGAGGAGCTGACAGCCAAAGGCTTCATGAGGAGCTGACAGCCAAAGGCTTCCATGAGGAACTCGACAGCCAAAGGCTTCCATGAGGAGCTGACAGCCAAAGGCTTCCATGAGGAGCTGACAGCCAAAGGCTTCCATGAGGAGCTGACATGAGGAACTGACAGCCAAAGGCTTCCATGAGGAGCTGACAGCCAAAGGCTTCCATGAGGAACTGACAGCCAAAGGCTTCCATGAGGAGCTGACAGCCAAAGGCTTCCATGAGGAGCTGAAGCCAAAGGCTTCCATGAGGAGCTGACAGCCAAAGGCTTCCATGAGGAGCTGACAGCCAAAGGCTTCCATGAGGAACTCTCAGCCAAAGGCTTCCATGAGGAGCTGACAGCCAAAGGCTTCCATGAGGAGCTGACAGCCAAAGGCTTCCATGAGGAACTCGCAGCCAAAGGCTTCCATGAGGAGCTGACAGCCAAAGGCTTCCATGAGGAACTGACAGCCAAAGGCTTCCATGAGGAGCTGACAGCCAAAGGCTTCCATGAGGAGCTGACAGCCAAAGGCTTCCATGAGGAACTTCCATGAGGAGCTGCCAAAAAGGCTTCCATGAGGAGCTGACAGCCAAAGGCTTCCATGAGGAACTCGACAGCCAAAGGCTTCCATGAGGAGCTGACAGCCAAAGGCTTCCATGAGGAACTGACAGCCAAAGGCTTCCATGAGGAGCTGACAGCCAAAGGCTTCCATGAGGAGCTCTCAGCCAAAGGCTTCCATGAGGAACTGACAGCCAAAGGCTTCCATGAGGAGCTGACAGCCAAAGGCTTCCATGAGGAACTCGACAGCCAAAGGCTTCCATGAGGAGCCAAAGGCTTCCATGACAGCTGACAAAAAGGCTTCCATGAGGAACTGACAGCCAAAGGCTTCCATGAGGAGCTGACAGCCAAAGGCTTCCATGAGGAGCTCAGCAAAGCCAAAGGCTTCCATGAGGAGCTGACAGCCAAAGGCTTCCATGAGGAACTCGCAGCCAAAGGCTTCCATGAGGAGCTGACAGCCAAAGGCTTCCATGAGGAACTCGCAGCCAAAGGCTTCCATGAGGAGCTGACAGCCAAAGGCTTCCATGAGGAACTCCAAAGGCTTCCATGAGGAGCCAAAAGGCTTCCATGAGGAGCTGACAGCCAAAGGCTTCCATGAGGAGCTGACAGCCAAAGGCTTCCATGAGGAGCTGACAGCCAAAGGCTTCCATGAGGAACTGCTTCCATGAGGAACTCCAGCCAAAGGCTTCCATGAGGAGCTCTCAGCCAAAGGCTTCCATGAGGAGCTGACAGCCAAAGGCTTCCATGAGGAGCTCTCAGCCAAAGGCTTCCATGAGGAGCTGACAGCCAAAGGCTTCCATGAGGAACTCGCAGCCAAAGGCTTCCATGAGGAGCTGACAGCCAAAGGCTTCCATGAGGAACTCGCAGCCAAAGGCTTCCATGAGGAGCTGACAGCCAAAGGCTTCCATGAGGAACTTGCAGCCAAAGGCTTCCATGAGGAGCTGACAGCCAAAGGCTTCCATGAGGAGCTCTCAGCCAAAGGCTTCCATGAGGAACTCGCAGCCAAAGGCTTCCATGAGGAGCTGACAGCCAAAGGCTTCCATGAGGAACTCGCAGCCAAAGGCTTCCATGAGGAGCTGACAGCCAAAGGCTTCCATGAGGAACTCGCAGCCAAAGGCTTCCATGAGGAGCTGACAGCCAAAGGCTTCCATGAGGAACTCTCAGCCAAAGGCTTCCATGAGGAACTGACAGCCAAAGGCTTCCATGAGGAACTCTCAGCCAAAGGCTTCCATGAGGAACTCGACAGCCAAAGGCTTCCATGAGGAGCTGACAGCCAAAGGCTTCCATGAGGAACTGACAGCCAAAGGCTTCCATGAGGAGCTGACAGCCAAAGGCTTCCATGAGGAGCTGACAGCCAAAGGCTTCCATGAGGCTTCCAGCCAAAGGCTTCCATGAGGAACTGACAGCCAAAGGCTTCCATGAGGAGCTGACAGCCAAAGGCTTCCATGAGGAACTCGCAGCCAAAGGCTTCCATGAGGAACTGACAGCCAAAGGCTTCCATGAGGAACTCTCAGCCAAAGGCTTCCATGAGGAACTCGCAGCCAAAGGCTTCCATGAGGAGCTGACAGCCAAAGGCTTCCATGAGGAGCTCTCAGCCAAAGGCTTCCATGAGGAGCTCTCAGCCAAAGGCTTCCATGAGGAGCTCTCAGCCAAAGGCTTCCATGAGGAACTCTCAGCCAAAGGCTTCCATGAGGAGCTCTCAGCCAAAGGCTTCCATGAGGAGCTGACAGCCAAAGGCTTCCATGAGGAACTGACAGCCAAAGGCTTCCATGAGGAGCTGACAGCCAAAGGCTTCCATGAGGAGCTGACAGCCAAAGGCTTCCATGAGGAACTCACAGCCAAAGGCTTCCATGAGGAGCTGACAGCCAAAGGCTTCCATGAGGAACTGACAGCCAAAGGCTTCCATGAGGAGCTGCCAGCCAAAGGCTTCCATGAGGAGCTCTCAGCCAAAGGCTTCCATGAGGAGCTCTCAGCCAAAGGCTTCCATGAGGAGCTGACAGCCAAAGGCTTCCATGAGGAACTGACAGCAAAAGGCTTCCATGAGGAACTCGCAGCCAAAGGCTTCCATGAGGAGCTGACAGCCAAAGGCTTCCATGAGGAGCTGACAGCCAAAGGCTTCCATGAGGAACTCGCAGCCAAAGGCTTCCATGAGGAGCTGACAGCCAAAGGCTTCCATGAGGAACTCGCAGCCAAAGGCTTCCATGAGGAGCTGACAAGCAAAGGCTTCCATGAGGAGCTGACAGCCAAGGCTTCCATGAGGAACTCGCAGCCGAAGGCTTCCATGAGGAGCTGACAGCCAAAGGCTTCCATGAGGAGCTGACAGCCAAAGGCTTCCATGAGGAGCTCTCAGCCAAAGGCTTCCATGAGGAGCTGACAGCCAAAGGCTTCCATGAGGAACTCACAGCCAAAGGCTTCCATGAGGAGCTCTCAGCCAAAGGCTTCCATGAGGAGCTGACAGCCAAAGGCTTCCATGAGGAACTGACAGCCAAAGGCTTCCATGAGGAGCTGACAGCCAAAGGCTTCCATGAGGAACTTGCAGCCAAAGGCTTCCATGAGGAGCTGACAGCCAAAGGCTTCCATGAGGAACTCGCAGCCAAAGGCTTCCATGAGGAACTCGCAGCCAAAGGCTTCCATGAGGAGCTGACAGCCAAAGGCTTCCATGAGGAACTCGCAGCCAAAGGCTTCCATGAGGAGCTGACAGCCAAAGGCTTCCATGAGGAACTCGCAGCCAAAGGCTTCCATGAGGAGCTGACAGCCAAAGGCTTCCATGAGGAGCTGACAGCCAAAGGCTTCCATGAGGAGCTCTCAGCCAAAGGCTTCCATGAGGAACTGACAGCCAAAGGCTTCCATGAGGAGCTGACAGCCAAAGGCTTCCATGAGGAACTCGCAGCCAAAGGCTTCCATGAGGAGCTGACAGCCAAAGGCTTCCATGAGGAACTGACAGCCAAAGGCTTCCATGAGGAGCTGACCAAAGGCTTCAAAGGGCTTCCATGAGGAGCTCTCAGCCAAAGGCTTCCATGAGGAGCTGACAGCCAAAGGCTTCCATGAGGAACTCGACAGCCAAAGGCTTCCATGAGGAGCTCTCAGCCAAAGGCTTCCATGAGGAACTCGCAGCCAAAGGCTTCCATGAGGAGCTGACAGCCAAAGGCTTCCATGAGGAACTCGCAGCCAAAGGCTTCCATGAGGAGCTGACAGCCAAAGGCTTCCATGAGGAGCTGACAGCCAAAGGCTTCCATGAGGAGCTGACAGCCAAAGGCTTCCATGAGGAACTGACAGCCAAAGGCTTCCATGAGGAACTGACAGCCAAAGGCTTCCATGAGGAGCTGACAGCCAAAGGCTTCCAGCTGAGCCAAAGGCTTCCATGAGGAGCTCTCAGCCAAAGGCTTCCACGGGCAGCTGACAGCCAAAGGCTTCCATGAGGAACTCGCAGTCAAAGGCTTCCATGAGGAGCTGACAGCCAAAGGCTTCCATGAGGAACTGACAGCCAAAGGCTTCCATGAGGAGCTGACAGCCAAAGGCTTCCATGAGGAACTCGCAGCCAAAGGCTTCCATGAGGAGCTGACAGCCAAAGGCTTCCATGAGGAGCTGACAGCCAAAGGCTTCCATGAGGAACTCGCAGCCAAAGGCTTCCATGAGGAGCTGACAGCCAAAGGCTTCCATGAGGAGCTCTCAGCCAAAGGCTTCCATGAGGAGCTGACAGCCAAAGGCTTCCATGAGGAGCTGACAGCCAAAGGCTTCCATGAGGAACTGACAGCCAAAGGCTTCCATGAGGAGCTGACAGCCAAAGGCTTCCATGAGGAACTCTCAGCCAAAGGCTTCCATGAGGAGCTGACAGCCAAAGGCTTCCATGAGGAACTCGCAGCCAAAGGCTTCCATGAGGAGCTCTCAGCCAAAGGCTTCCATGAGGAGCTGACAGCCAAAGGCTTCCATGAGGAGCTGCCAGCCAAAGGCTTCCTTGAGGAGCTGACAACCAAAGGCTTCCATGAGGAGCTCTCAGCCAAAGTGTTCCATGAGGAGCTCTCAGCCAAAGGCTTCCAGGAGGAACTCACAGCCAAAGGCTTCCATGAGGAGCTGACAGCCAAAGGCTTCCATGATGAACTGACAGCAAAGGCAAAGGCTTCCAAAGGCTGAGGAACTGACAGCCAAAGGCTTCCATGAGGAGCTGACAGCCAAAGGCTTCCATGAGGAACTCGACAGCCAAAGGCTTCCTTGAGGAGCTGACAACCAAAGGCTTCCATGAGGAGCTCTCAGCCAAAGTGTTCCATGAGGAGCTCTCAGCCAAAGGCTTCCAGGAGGAACTCACAGCCAAAGGCTTCCATGAGGAGCTGACAGCCAAAGGCTTCCATGATGAACTCTCCGCCACAGGCTTCCATGAGGAGCTGACAGCCAAAGGCTTCCATGAGGAGCTGACAGCCAAAGGCTTCCATGAGGAGCTCTCAGCCAAAGGCTTCCATGAGGGTCTCGCAGCCAAAGGCTTCCATGAGGAGCTGACAGCCAAAGGCTTCCATGAGGAGCTCTCAGCCAAAGGCTTCCATGAGGAGCTGACAGCCAAAGGCTTCCATGAGGAACTCGCAGCCAAAGGCTTCCATGAGGAGCTGACAGCCAAAGGCTTCCATGAGGAGCTGACAGCCAAAGGCTTCCATGAGGAACTGACAGCCAAAGGCTTCCACGAGGAACTCGCATCCAAAGGCTTCCATGAGGATATGCCAGCCAAAGGCTTCCATGAGGAACTCGCAGCCAAAGGCTTCCATGAGGAGCTGACAGCCAAAGGCTTCCATGAGGAACTCGCAGCCAAAGGCTTCCATGAGGAGCTGACAGCCAAAGGCTTCCATGAGGAACTCGCAGCCAAAGGCTTCCATGAGGAGCTGACAGCCAAAGGCTTCCATGAGGAGCTCTCAGAGCTTCCATGAGCCAAAGGCTTCCATGAGGAGCTCTCAGCCAAAGGCTTCCATGAGGAACTCTCAGCCAAAGGCTTCCATGAGGAACTCACAGCCAAAGGCTTCCATGAGGAACTCGCAGCCAAAGGCTTCCATGAGGAGCTGACAGCCAAAGGCTTCCATGAGGAGCTGACAGCCAAAGGCTTCCATGAGGAACTTCGAGGAACTCAGCCAAAGGCTTCCATGAGGAGCTGACAGACAAAGGCTTCCATGAGGAACTGACAGCCAAAGGCTTCCATGAGGATCTCTCAGCCAAAGGCTTCCATGAGGAACTCTCAGCCAAAGGCTTCCATGAGGAACTGACAGCCAAAGGCTTCCATGAGGAACTCTCAGCCAAAGGCTTCCATGAGGAACTCGCAGCCAAAGGCTTCCATGAGGAGCTGACAGCCAAAGGTTTCCATGAGGAGCTGACAGCCAAAGGCTTCCATGAGGAGCTCTCAGCCAAAGGCTTCCATGAGGAACTGACAGCCAAAGGCTTCCATGAGGAACTCGCAGCCAAAGGCTTCCATGAGGAGCTGACAGCCAAAGGCTTCCATGAGGAACTCTGACAGCCAAAGGCTTCCATGAGGAGCTGACAGCCAAAGGCTTCCATGAGGAACTCGCAGCCAAAGGCTTCCATGAGGAGCTGACAGCCAAAGGCTTCCATGAGGAGCTCTCAGCCAAAGGCTTCCATGAGGAACTCGCAGCCAAAGGCTTCCATGAGGAGCTGACAGCCAAAGGCTTCCATGAGGAACTCGCAGCCAAAGGCTTCCATGAGGAGCTCTCAGCCAAAGGCTTCCATGAGGAACTGACAGCCAAAGGCTTCCATGAGGAGCTGACAGCCAAAGGCTTCCATGAGGATCTCTCAGCCAAAGGCTTCCATGAGGAGCTGACAGCCAAAGGCTTCCATGAGGAACTCACAGCCAAAGGCTTCCATGAGGAGCTCTCAGCCAAAGGCTTCCATGAGGAACTCGCAGCCAAAGGCTTGCATGAGGAGCTGACAGCCAAAGGCTTCCATGAGGAGCTGACAGCCAAAGGCTTCCATGAGGAGCTCTCAGCCAAAGGCTTCCATGAGGAACTCGCAGCCAAAGGCTTCCATGAGGAGCTCTCAGCCAAAGGCTTCCATGAGGAACTCAGCCAAAGGCTTCCATGCCAAAAAGGCTTCCATGAGGAGCTGACAGCCAAAGGCTTCCATGAGAAACTGACAGCCAAAAAGGCTTCCATGAGGAGCTGACAGCCAAAGGCTTCCATGAGGAACTCGCAGCCAAAGGCTTCCATGAGGAGCTGACAGCCAAAGGCTTCCATGAGGAGCTCTCAGCCAAAGGCTTCCATGAGGAACTCAGCCAAAGGCTTCCATGAGGAGCTCAGCCAAAGGCTTCCATGAGGAACTCGCAGCCAAAGGCTTCCATGAGGAGCTGACAGCCAAAGGCTTCATGAGGAACTGACAGCCAAAGGCTTCCATGAGGAGCTGACAGCCAAAGGCTTCCATGAGGAGCTGACAGCCAAAGGCTTCCATGAGGAACTCTCAGCCAAAGGCTTCCATGAGGAGCTCTCAGCCAAAGGCTTCCATGAGGAACTCGCAGCCAAAGGCTTCCATGAGGAGCTCTCAGCCAAAGGCTTCCATGAGGAGCTGACAGCCAAAGGCTTCCATGAGGAACTCGCAGCCAAAGGCTTCCATGAGGAGCTGACAGCCAAAGGCTTCCATGAGGAACTCGCAGCCAAAGGCTTCCATGAGGAGCTGACAGCCAAAGGCTTCCATGAGGAACTGACAGCCAAAGGCTTCCATGAGGAGCTGACAGCCAAAGGCTTCCATGAGGAACTCTCAGCCAAAGGCTTCCATGAGGAACTGACAGCCAAAGGCTTCCATGAGGAACTCTCAGCCAAAGGCTTCCATGAGGAACTCGCGGCCAAAGACTTCCATGAGGAGCTGGCAGCCAGAGGTTTTCATGAGGAGCTGCTAGCGAAAAGCTTCCATGAGGAACTCGCAGCCAAAGGCTTCCATGAGGAGCTGACAGCCAAAGGCTTCCATGAGGAACTCTCAGCCAAAGGCTTCCATGAGGATCTCGCAGCCAAAGGCTTGCATGAGGAGCTGACAGCCAAAGGCTTCCATGAGGAACTCGCAGCCAAAGGCTTCCATGAGGACCTGACAGCCAAAGGCTTGCATGAGGAGCTGACAACCAAAGGCTTCCATGAGGAGCTGACAGCCAAAGGCTTCCATGAGGAGCTGACAGCCAAAGGCTTCCATGAGGAACTCGCAGCCAAAGGCTTCCATGAGGAGCTGACAGCCAAAGGCTTCCATGAGGAAGTCGCAGCCAAAGCCTTCCATGAGGAGCTGACAGCCAAAGGCTTCCATGAGGATCTCTCAGCCAAAGGCTTCCATGAGGAGCTGACAGCCAAAGGCTTCCATGAGGAGCTCTCAGCCAAAGGCTTCCATGAGGAACTGACAGCCAAAGGCTTCCATGAGGAGCTGACAGCCAAAGGCTTCCATGAGGAGCTGACAGCCAAAGGCTTCCATGAGGAACTGACAGCCAAAGGCTTGCATGAGGAGCTGACAACCAAAGGCTTCCATGAGGAACTCTCAGCCAAAGCCTTCCATGAGGAGCTCTCAGCCAAAGCCTTCCATGAGGAGCTCTCAGCCAAAGTCTTCCATGAGGAACTCACAGCCAAAGGCTTCCATGAGGAGCTCTCAGCCAAAGGCTTCCATGAGGAGCTGACAGCCAAAGGCTTCCATGAGGAACTTGCAGCCAAAGTCTTCCATGAGGAGCTGACAGCCAAAGGCTTCCATGAGGAGCACTCAGCCAAAGGCTTCCAGGAAGATCTCGCACCCAAAGGCTTCCATGAGGAACTGACAGCCAAAGGCTTCCATGAGGAACTTGCAGCCAAAGGCTTCCATGAGGAGCTGACAGCCAAAGGCTTCCATGAGGAACTCGCAGCCAAAGGCTTCCATGAGGATCTCTCAGCCAAAGGCTTCCATGAGGAACTCGTAGCCAAAGGCTTCCATGAGGAGCTGACAGCCAAAGGCTTCCATGAGGAACTCGCAGGCAAAGGCTTCCATGAGGAGCTGACAGCCAAAGGCTTCCATGAGGAGCTCTCAGCCAAAGGCTTCCAGGAGGAACTCGCAGCCAAAGGCTTCCATGAGGAGCTGACAGCCAAAGGCTTCCATGAGGAACTGACAGCCAAAGGCTTCCATGAGGAACTCGCAGCCAAAGGCTTCCATGAGGAGCTGACAGCCAAAGGCTTCCATGAGGAGCTGACAGCCAAAAGCTTCCATGAGGAACTTGCAGCCAAAGGCTTCCATGAGGAACTCGCAGCCAAAGGCTTCCATGAGGAGCTGACAGCCAAAGGCTTCCATGAGGAGCTGACAGCCAAAGGCTTCCATGAGGAACTCTCAGCCAAAGGCTTCCATGAGGAACTGACAGCCAAAGGCTTCCATGAGGAACTCTCAGCCAAAGGCTTCCATGAGGAACTCGCAGCCAAAGACTTCCATGAGGAGCTGGCAGCCAGAGGTTTTCATGAGGAGCTGCTAGCCAAAGGCTTCCATGAGTATCTCGCAGCCAAAGGCTTCCATGAGGAGCTGACAGCCAAAGGCTTCCATGAGGAACTCTCAGCCAAAGGCTTCCATGAGGATCTCGCAGCCAAAGTCTTCCATGAGGAGCTGACAGCCAAAGGCTTCCATGAGGAACTCGCAGCCAAAGGCTTCCATGAGGACCTGACAGCCAAAGGCTTGCATGAGGAGCTGACAACCAAAGGCTTCCATGAGGAGCTGACAGCCAAAGGCTTCCATGAGGAACTCGCAGCCAAAGGCTTCCATGAGGAACTCGCAGCCAAAGGCTTCCATGAGGAGCTGACAGCCAAAGGCTTCCATGAGGAACTCGCAGCCAAAGGCTTCCATGAGGAGCTGACAGCCAAAGGCTTCCATGAGGAGCTCTCAGCCAAAGGCTTCCATGAGGAACTCGCAGCCAAAGGCTTCCATGAGGAGCTGACAGCCGAAGGCTTCCAGGAGAAACTCGCAGCCAATGGCTTCCATGAGGATCGCAGCCAAAGGCTTGCATGAGGAGCTGACCACCAAAGGCTTCCATGAGGAGCTCTCAGCCAAAGCCTTCCATGAGGAGCTCTCAGCCAAAGCCTTCCATGAGGAGCTCTCAGCCAAAGTCTTTATGAGGAACTCACAGCCAAAGGCTTCCATGAGGAGCTCTCAGCCAAAGGCTTCCATGAGGAGCTGACAGCCAAAGGCTTCCATGAGGAGCACTCAGCCAAAGGCTTCCATGAGGATCTCGCAGCCAAAGGCTTCCATGAGGAGCTGACAGCCAAAGGCTTCCATGAGGAACTCGCAGCCAAAGGCTTCCATGAGGAACTGACAGCCAAAGGCTTCCATGAGGAGCTGACAGCCAAAGGCTTCCATGAGGAAGTCGCAGCCAAAGGCTTCCATGAGGAGCTGACAGCCAAAGGCTTCCATGAGGAACTCGCAGCCAAAGGCTTCCATGAGGAGCTGACAGCCAAAGGCTTCATGAGGAGCTCAAAGGCTTCCATGAGGAGCTCTCAGCCAAAGGCTTCCATGAGGAACTCGCAGCCAAAGGCTTCCATGAGGAGCTGACAGCCAAAGGCTTCCATGAGGAACTCGCAGCCAAAGGCTTCCATGAGGAGCTGACAGCCAAAGGCTTCCATGAGGAACTGACAGCCAAAGGCTTCCATGAGGAGCTGACAGCCAAAGGCTTCCATGAGGAGCTCTCAGCCAAAGGCTTCCATGAGGAGCTGACAGCCAAAGGCTTCCATGAGGAACTCGCAGCCAAAGGCTTCCATGAGGAGCTCTCAGCCAAAGGCTTCCATGAGGAACTGACAGCCAAAGGCTTCCATGAGGAGCTGACAGCCAAAGGCTTCCACGAGGAACTCGCAGCCAAAGGCTTCCATGAGGAGCTGACAGCCAAAGGCTTCCATGAGGAGCTGACAGCCAAAGGCTTCCATGAGGAGCTGACAGCCAAAGGCTTCCATGAGGAACTCTCAGCCAAAGGCTTCCATGAGGAACTCTCAGCCAAAGGCTTCCATGAGGAACTGACAGCCAAAGGCTTCCATGAGGAGCTGACAGCCAAAGGCTTCCATGAGGAGCTGACAGCCAAAGGCTTCCATGAGGAACTCGCAGCCAAAGGCTTCCATGAGGAGCTGACAGCCAAAGGCTTCCATGAGGAACTCGCAGCCAAAGGCTTCCATGAGGATCTCTCAGCCAAAGGCTTCCATGAGGAGCTGACAGCCAAAGGCTTCCATGAGGAACTGACAGCCAAAGGCTTCCACGAGGAGCTGAGCAAAGGCTTCCATGAGGAGCTGACAAAAGGCTTCCATGAGAGGACAGCTTCTGAGGAGCAGCCAAAGGCTTCCATGAGGAACTGACAGCCAAAGGCTCGACAGCCAAAGGCTTCCATGAGGAGCTGACAGCCAAAGGCTTCCATGAGG
The DNA here is from genome assembly GCA_011125475.1 of Melanerpes aurifrons. Classification (NCBI taxonomy): domain Eukaryota; kingdom Metazoa; phylum Chordata; class Aves; order Piciformes; family Picidae; genus Melanerpes; species Melanerpes aurifrons. Next base: position 2,947,807 of record WWNC01000002.1, on the reverse strand, counting down.
AACTCGCAGCCAAAGGCTTCCATGAGGAGCTGACAGCCAAAGGCTTCCATGAGGAACTCGCAGCCAAAGGCTTCCATGAGGAGCTGACAGCCAAAGGCTTCCATGAGGAACTCGCAGCCAAAGGCTTCCATGAGGAGCTGACAGCCAAAGGCTTCCATGAGGAACTCGCAGCCAAAGGCTTCCATGAGGAGCTCTCAGCCAAAGGCTTCCATGAGGAACTGACAGCCAAAGGCTTCCATGAGGAGCTGACAGCCAAAGGCTTCCAGGAGGAACTCGCAGCCAAAGGCTTCCATGAGGAACTCGCAGCCAAAGGCTTCCATGAGGAGCTCTCAGCCAAAGGCTTCCATGAGGAACTGACAGCCAAAGGCTTCCATGAGGAGCTGACAGCCAAAGGCTTCCAGGAGGAACTCGCAGCCAAAGGCTTCCATGAGGAACTGACAGCCAAAGGCTTCCATGAGGAGCTGACAGCCAAAGGCTTCCATGAGGAACTCGCAGCCAAAGCCTTCCATGAGGAGCTCTCAGCCAAAGCTTTCCATGAGGAGCTCTCAGCCAAAGTCTTCCATGAGGAACTCACAGCCAAAGGCTTCCATGAGGAGCTGACAGCCAAAGGCTTCCATGAGGAACTTGCAGCCAAAGGCTTCCATGAGGAGCTGACAGCCAAAGGCTTCCATGAGGAGCTGCCAGCCAAAGGCTTCCATGAGGAGCTCTCAGCCAAAGCCTTCCGTGAGGGGCTCTCAGCCAAAGTCTTCCATGAGGAACTCACAGCCAAAGTCTTCCATGAGGAGCTCTCAGCCAAAGGCTTCCATGAGGAGCTGACAGCCAAAGGCTTCCATGAGGAGCTCTCAGCCAAAGGCTTCCATGAGGAGCTGACAGCCAAAGGCTTCCATGAGGAACTGACAGCCAAAGGCTTCCATGAGGAGCTGACAGCCAAAGGCTTCCATGAGGAGCTGACAGCCAAAGGCTTCCATGAGGAACGCGCAACCAAAGGCTTCCATGAGGAACTCTCAGCCAAAGGCTTCCATGAGGACCGGTCAGCCAAAGGCTTCCATGAGGAACTCGCAGCCAAAGGCTTCCATGAGGAGCTGACAGCCAAAGTCTTCCATGAGGAACTCGCAGCCAAAGGCTTCCATGAGGAGCTGACAGCCAAAGGCTTCCATGAGGAGCTGGCAGCCAAAGGCTTCCATGAGGAGCTGACAGCCAAAGGCTTCCATGAGGAGCTCTCAGCCAAAGGCTTCCATGAGGAGCTCTCAGCCAAAGGCTTCCAGGAGGAACTCTCAGCCAAAGGCTTCCATGAGGAACTCACAGCCAAAGGCTTCCATGAGGAACTCGCAGCCAAAGGCTTCCATGAGGAGCTGACAGCCAATAGCTTCCATGAGGAGCTGACAGCCAAAGGCTTCCATGAGGAACTCGCAGCCAAAGGCTTCCATGAGGAGCTGACAGACAAAGGCTTCCATGAGGAACTGACAGCCAAAGGCTTCCATGAGGAGCTCTCAGCCAAAGGCTTCCATGAGGAACTCTCAGCCAAAGGCTTCCATGAGGAACTGACAGCCAAAGGCTTCCTTGAGGAACTCTCAGCCAAAGGCTTCCATGAGGAACTCGCGGCCACAGACTTCCATGAGGAGCTGGCATCCAGAGGTTTTCGTGAGGAGCTACTAGCGAAAAGCTTCCATGAGGAGCTCTCAGCCAAAGGCTTCCATGAGGAACTGACAGCCAAAGGCTTCCATGAGGAACTCGCAGCCAAAGGCTTCCATGAGGAGCTGACAGCCAAAGGCTTCCATGAGGAAGTCGCAGCCAAAGCCTTCCATGAGGAGCTGACAGCCAAAGGCTTCCATGAGGAACTCGCAGCCAAAGGCTTCCATGAGGAGCTGCCAGCCAAAGGCTTCCATGAGGAGCTCTCAGCCAAAGGCTTCCATGAGGAACTCGCAGCCAAAGGCTTCCATGAGGAGCTGACAGCCAAAGGCTTCCATGAGGAACTCGCAGCCAAAGGCTTCCATGAGGAGCTCTCAGCCAAAGGCTTCCATGAGGAACTCGCAGCAAAAGCCTTGCATGAGGAGCTGACAGCCAAAGGCTTCCATGAGGATCTCTCAGCCAAAGGCTTCCATGAGGAGCTCTCAGCCAAAGGCTTCCATGAGAAACTCGCAGCCAAAGGCTTCCATGAGGAGCTCTCAGCCAAAGGCTTCCATGAGGAACTCGCAGCCAAAGCCTTGCATGAGGAGCTGACAGCCAAAGGCTTCCATGAGGAGCTCTCAGCCAAAGGCTTCCATGAGGAGCTCTCAGCCAAAGGCTTCCATGAGAAGCTCTCAGCCAAAGGCTTCCATGCGGAGCTCTCAGCCAAAGGCTTCCATGAGGAACTCGCAGCCAAAGGCTTCCATGAGGAGCTGACAGCCAAAGGCTTCCATGAGGAACTCGCAGCCAAAGGCTTCCATGAGGAGCTGACAGCCAATAGCTTCCATGAGGAGCTGACAGCCAAAGGCTTCCATGAGGAACTCGCAGCCAAAGGCTTCCATGAGAAGCTCTCAGCCAAAGGCTTCCATGAGGAACTGACAGCCAAAGGCTTGCATGAGGAGCTGACAGCCAAAGGCTTCCATGAGGAACTCTCAGCCAAAGGCTTCCATGAGGAACTGACAGCCAAAGGCTTCCATGAGGAACTCGCAGCCAAAGGCTTCCATGAGGAGCTGACAGCCAAAGGCTTCCATGAGGAGCTGACAGCCAAAGGCTTCCATGAGGAGCTCTCAGCCAAAGGCTTCCATGAGGAACTCGCTGCCAAAGGCTTCCATGAGGAGCTGACAGCCAAAAACTTCCATGAGGAACTCGCAGCCAAAGGCTTGCATGAGGAGCTGACAGCCAAAGGCTTCCATGAGGAACTCGCAGCCAAAGGCTTCCATTTCTCATTCAGGTGCCCCTGGCCAGGCCTCTTGGCCACCCTGAGTAGATTTTCAGGTGACCCCAAGCTGGGTGGCTGTGTCCATCTGCTGGAGGGTAGGGAAGATTGACAGTGGGATCTGGGCATGTAAGCCCCATGGGCCAAGGCCACTTTTTTGAAGGCCAAGGATCAGGGCCTCCACCTGGGTCACCACAACCCATATGGGGAGTTCAAGTCTTGGGGACATGTGGTTGGAAAGCTGCAGCCTGGAGAGGGCCCTCAAGGTGTTGGTTGGCAGCCACTGACCATGAGGCAGCAGTGCCCAGGGGGCCAAGAAAGCCAATGGCATCTTGGCTTGGGACAGAACCAGGGTGGGCAGCAGGGCCAGGAGGTGACCATCCCCCTGTGCCACAGCTCAAGTGCTGGGTTCAGCTCTGGGCCTTCCCTGCAGGAAACACATTGAGGGCTGGAGCCTGGCCAGGGAAGGGCAGCAGAGCTGGGGAGGGGTCTGGAGCCCCTGGGCTGTGAGGAGAGGCTGAGGGAGCTGGGGGTGTTCAGGCTGGAGCAGAGGAGGCTGAGGGAGACCTCCTTGCCCTCTGCAGCTCCCTGCAGGGAGGTTGGAGTCAGGAGGGGACAGCCTCTTCCTCTTGGTGTCCAGCAGCAGGAGCAGAGGCAATGGCCCCTGGCTGCCCCAGGGGAGGCTGAGGCTGGAGCTCAGGAAAGATTCCTGCCCTGGAAGGGCTCTCAGCCACTGGAATGCTCTGCCCAGGGCAGAGCCTTCTGGGCTGCCAGTGCCCATTGCTGGCTCCCTGGCCCAGGCCTGATTCCTGCCCCCCTCAGAGGTGTCCTAGACCCCTATCCCTCTCTGACACTCTCCAAAGGCCCTCCCCAGCTTGCTTGCAGCCCCCTGCAGAGCCTGGAAGGCCACCAGAAGGTCTCCTGGGAGCCTTCTCCTCTCCAGCCTGCACAAGCCCAACTCTCTCAGGCTGTCTGCAGAGCAGAGCAGCTCCAGCCCTCTGCTCCTCCTCCTGGCCCTGCTCTGGACACCTTCCAGCCCCTCCAGAGCCTTCCTGTGCTGGGGGCTCCAGCACTGGACCCAGAGCTGCAGGTGGGGTCTTGCTCCCTGACACCCTAAAATAGGGTGGCCACAGGAAGGCCACAGCAGAGTGTGGCCATGAGAGCCAGGGAGGTTATGCTCCTGTCACTGTATAAGGGTCGGGGTAGGATGAGGTGAGGGTCTGTGTGACAAGAATCAAACACAAGCAGAGCAGATAGAAGGCCAAAAGGCCAAGAGCTTTATTCCAGCACACAGCTCATGTGCTGTGTGTATTGTCAGTGTGGCTGCCTGCAGTTGACTAAGGAACTTGTCTGAAGGTTCTCATGGGTCAGCAATGGCTTTGCTATAGTTCCTTGTTAAGCTGGCCCTGGTGGCCTCCCATCTTATCTTGTGGTTTCTCCTTCCCACTCAGGCTGTACAGGGAGTTTCCAGATTCCCATACAGAGATGTTTCCTCACCAGAGCTCTTCCCAGGGTTCACAGATACATCACAGCCCTCACATGCCCCGCCTCTGCTCTGCCCTGCTCAGACCACAGCTGCAATCCTGTGCCCAGTGCTGGGCTCCCCAGGTGCAGAGAGACAGAGAGCTGCTGGGGAGAGCCCAAGGGAGAGCCAGGAGGAGGAGTTGGGGACCTGAGCATCTGCCCTGTGGAGAGAGGCTGAGAGCCCTGGGGCTGCTGAGGCTGGAGAGGAGAAGGCTGAGAGGGATCTGCTCAATGTCTGCCAAGAGCTGAGGGCTGGGGGGCAAGGGGAGGGGGCCAAGCTCTTGTGGGTGGTGCACAGCCAGGAGCCAAGGAGCAGTGGATGCAAAGTGGAAGAGAGAAGGTTTCAGCTCAAGGGGAGGAGGAGAAACTTCTTTGGGGTGAGGCTGCTGGAGGCCTGGAGCAGGCTGCCCAGAGAGGTTGTGGAGTCTCCTGCTCTGGAGCCTTTGCAGCCCTGTCTGGATGTGTTCCTGTGGGACCTGTGCTGGATTCTCTGCTCCTGCTCTGGCAGGGGGTAGGACTGGAAGCTCTCCAGAGCTTCCCCTCCCATCCTGTGAGCCTGTGACACAAGGACAGGAGCAAGGTAATGAAAGAGGGAAGGCTGTGGCCCCACCCGTGGTGTGGGAGGCAGTGTCCCCACGCCGCCTCCCGCGGTGCCAGCTGGCTGCAGTGCTGATAGGCAATTCCAGCCTGGGGGATGGAGCAACAGCTCCCTGCTTTGGGCTGTGTTTCACAACCCACATGCTGCTGGTAGGCCATGGCAGGCATGGATATGATCCGTGCCCAGGTGTCCTGGTTTAAAGAGCAGACAGAAAATCTTCTGCTCCCAGAGGAAGCAAACTCAAGAGGCTTGGAGGGTAGGACAGAAACTGTATTCAGAATTATACAGGAAAACAGAGAATAGATGAACCCTCAGCACCTGATCTATGATGAGCTGGAGCAGCAGCAGGATGGAGCTGCTCTGCTCTGCAGACAGCCTGAGAGAGTTGGGCTTGTGCAGGCTGGAGAGGAGAAGGCTGCCAGGAGACCTTCTGGTGGCCTTCCAGGCTCTGCAGGGGGCTGCAAGCAAGCTGGGGAGGGACTTTGGAGGGAGTGAGGGAGGGAGAGGGGTCTGGGACACCTCTGAGGGAGGCAGGAATCAGGCCTGGGCCAGGGAGCCAGCAATGGGCACTGGCAGCCCAGAAGGCCAAGGGCAGCTCAGCTGCCAGTGCCCATTGCCAGAGGTGGAGGGAGAGGATCCTGCCCCTCTGCTCTGGGGTGTGAGGGAGGGATAGGAGTGGGGGGCATGGAGCTGAAGGAGAAGTGGGGAGCTGGAGCTTGGCTGTGAGGAAGAAGTTGTTGTCCAGGAGGGTGGTGAGAGCCTGGCCCAGGTTGCCCAGGGAGGTGGTGGAAGATATGGCAGAGGGTTGGCACTGGCTGAGCCTTGGGGTCCCTTCCAGCCCTGCCAGCTCTGTGAGTCTACATAGAGGATGCATGAAAATCCCCAACAACCTTCCCCACAACCAGACCAAACCACAGACCCCAGCTCTCATTTTCTCCTCACCTGAGGTCTAACATACTCCCCAGGGCTCCCTCTTGCCCCCACCATTGCTTGGCTGGATTCTGGCTGGCCAGGCCTGGAACTGCCTTTCCTCAGGCCCTGGCACTAGACCATAACAGACCAAGAGGGTGCAGGAAAAATTATTTTCACCTTCATGTTCACAGATAGAACTGGAACATAATTCACAGAGCCCCAGAGACATCCAGGGAGGCAAAGCCCCTCAGGATCACCAACCCCAACCCCTGACCCTACCCTGCAAGGCTCACCCCTAACCCACAGCCCCAAGCACCACAGCCAAACCACCCTGAAACACCTCCAGGCTTGGGGACTCCACCACCTCCCTGGGCAGCCTCTGCCAAGCTCTGACCACTCCTGCTGGCAAAAGCCTTTGCCTGGTGTCCAGTCTGAGCCTGCCCTGCTGCAGCCTGAGGCCATTGCCTCTTGTTCATCCCCTGTGAGAGGAGAGCAGCAGCAACCTCTGCACAGCCTCCTCTCAGGGAGCTGCAGAGAGCAGGGAGCTCTGCCCTCAGCCTCCTCTCCTGCACACTAACCATCCCCAGCTCCTTCAGCCTCTCCTCATCAGATTTCTCCTGCAGGCCCTTCCCAGCTTCCTTGCCCTGCTCTGCCCTGGCTCCAGCACCTCCACCTCTCTCTTGTCTTGAGGAGCTCAACTCTGGACACAGCACTGGAGCTGTGGCCTCAGCAGTGCCCAGCACAGGGGGACAGTCCCCTGCCTGCTCCTGCTGGGCACAGCATTGCTGCTCCCAGCCAGGATGCCAGTGGCTTTCTTGGCCAGCTGGGCACACTGCTGCCTCCTGTTGATCAGCACCCCCAGGTCCCTTTCTGCCAGCAGCTTCCCAGCCCCACTGCCCCAAGGCTGTAGCTCCCCAGGGGGTTGTTGTGAGCCCAGTGCAGGACCTGGTCCTTGGCCCTGTTGGAGCTCATCCCTTGAACACTGCCCCATGGACCCAATCCATGGCAGTCCCCCTGCAGAGCCTCCCTGCCCTGCTGCAGACCAGCCTCCACCTCCCTTGGTGTCCCCTGCAGCCCCACTGCTGGCACAGTCTGGGGCTTCACCAAGGCCATCAGTGAAGGTGTGGAACAGAAGTGGTCCCAGCAGTGAGCCTGAGGAGCAGCACTTCCCTTCCCTTCCCTTCCCTTCCCTTCCCTTCCCTTCCCTTCCCTTCCCTTCCCTTCCCTTCCCTTCCCTTCCCTTCCCTTCCCTTCCCTTCCCTTCCCCTTCCCTTCCCTTCCCTTCCCTTCCCTTCCCTTCCCTTCCCTTCCCTTCCCTTCCCTTCCCTTCCCTTTGTTTCCATTTTGGTTTTGCTGTGCTGTTTTGTTTCCAAAGGGCACAGAGCTCAAACCAGGACAGCAGGAGATGAGCATCTGGTAGACCACAGAAGGTTTGCTCTTTCCAGTGGCTACCAAAAGGCAGCTTCAGGAAGGTGTAGGCTGTAAGGTCACGAGGCTGGAGGTGGAGGAGGCACAGCTTCCCTCTGCAATCTCTCTCACTTCAGCCTGTTGCACAAACCCCTCCACTCTGCCATCCAGCAGCACCTGCTTGGTGCTCCTCCAAAACAAACCCTCTTCAGGGGTGGGGGTTTGCAAACTGCCAGAGGCAAATGCAACACTGCTTGGGCAGTAGGGCTGCTGGGGGTTGCCTGTGGCCCAGGCTGTTGCTTTGGCAGAGTGGTGTCAGTCACCAAGTGCCTCCCACCCAGGCAGCCAGTGAAGCCTGACCTTAGTGTGGCTATGGAGAGGTCAGAATGCTCCTGAGCTCTTGTGAAACCTGTAGAGCCCAAAGCCTTTGGTTCCACCAGGAGCTCTTCTAAGAGGCATTGCCAAGGACCCCGTAGGGAGCAGGGAAAGAATCTTTAGGGAGAAAACCCTCTGAACATCTTTTTTACTGTGGCTTTCATGAGCTGGAGGCACAACTGCATAGCATCTGGGAGGAGAAATGTGATGAGGAGAGGCTGAAGGAGCTGGGGATGGTTAGTGTGCAGAAGAGGAGGCTGAGGGCAGAGCTCCCTGCTCTCTGCAGCTCCCTGAGAGGAGGCTGTGCAGAGGTTGCTGCTGCTCTCCTCTCACAGGGGATGAACAAGAGGCAATGGCCTCAGGCTGCAGCAGGGCAGGCTCAGACTGGACATTAGGAAAAACATTTTCACAGCAAGAGCGGTGAAGAGGGACAGGGATCTGCTGGGGAGAGGCCAAGGGAGGGCTGCAAGGCTGCTGAAGGGCCTGGAGCACTGCTGCTGAGGAGAGGCTGAGAGCCCTGGGGCTGCTGAGGCTGGAGAGGAGAAGGCTGAGAGGGATCTGCTCAATGTCTCTCAAGAGCTGAGGGCTGGGGGGCAGGAAGGAAGGGCCAGGGCCAGGCCCTGCTCACTGTGCCCTGGCATAGGCCAAGGGGCAAGGGATGGCAAGTGCAGGCCAGGAGGTTGTAGCTCAGCAGGAGGAGGAACTTCTTGCCTGGGAGGCTCCCAGAGGCCTGGAGCAGGCTGCCCAGAGAGGTTGTGGAGTCTCCTGCTCTGGAGCCTTTGCAGCCCTGTCTGGATGTGTTCCTGTGGGACCTGTGCTGGAATCTATGGTGCTGCTCTGGCAGGGCTTGGGCTGGAAGCTCTCCAGAGGTCCCTCCCAACCCCTCACATCCTCTGAGCCTGTGGTCAGAGCTTGGCAGAGGCTGCCCAGGGAGGTGGTGGAGTCCCCAAGCCTGGAGGTGTTTCAGGGTGGTTTGGCTGTGGTGCTTGGGGCTGTGGGTTAGGGGTGAGCCTTGCAGGGCAGGGTCAGGGGTTGGGGTTGGTGACCCTGAGGGGGTTTGCCAGCCTGGATGTCTGTGTGATGCTGTGAAACTCCTGCCCCCAGCTGCTTCTGGAGGAAGCATTCTACTGCCAGCACAACCCCCCTGCCCACACAGGCCAGGCAGAGGAAGCTATCCCAGATATGAGCAGCATGCACAGCCCTTAATGGGAGGGCATGTGATGCTGCCCAGCACCTGCCAGCGTGGCAGGGCTCTGACACAACCTGCTGCCTTTAACAGGGCTGATGACAGAGCCACCACCACTCACACCAGCAGCCTGCTGAGACAGGAGGAGTAGGCTCTGCCTGGTAAGGTATTTCCCTCTGTGTGGTTCAAAGAGGCCCTGGAGCTAGGTGAGGCTGAGCAGAGCCTTGGCTGCTGGGCTGTGTTTGGGCTACCATAGACAAGGAAGAGTTGAGGGGACAGTTATGTCTCCCAGTGGGAGGTGCAAGAGAATTCCCACAGAGTCCTCATGGCCCAAGAGGCTGCTGAGGGCTGGGCTGAGCAATGCTCTGCTGGCTACAGCACTGCATAGGCCCGGAGGGTGCTGCTCAGTGCAGGCAACTGCAGCTGGAGGCTGGGCACAAGTGCTGCTCCTCAGGCTCACTGCTGGGACCACTTCTGTTCCACACCTTCACTGATGGCCTTGGTGAAGCCCCAGACTGTGCCAGCAGTGGGGCTGCAGGGGACACCAAGGGAGGTGGAGGCTGGTCTGCAGCAGGGCAGGGAGGCTCTGCAGGGGGACTGCCATGGATTGGGTCCATGGGGCAGTGTTCAAGGGATGAGCTCCAACAGGGCCAAGGACCAGGTCCTGCACTGGGCTCACAACAACCCCCTGGGGAGCTACAGCCTTGGGGCAGTGGGGCTGGGAAGCTGCTGGCAGAAAGGGACCTGGGGTGCTGATCAACAGGAGGCAGCAGTGTGCCCAGCTGGCCAAGAAAGCCACTGGCATCCTGGCTGGGAGCAGCAATGCTGTGCCCAGCAGGAGCAGGCAGGGGACTGTCCCCCTGTGCTGGGCACTGCTGAGGCCACAGCTCCAGTGCTGTGTCCAGAGTTGAGCTCCTCAAGACAAGAGAGAGGTGGAGGTGCTGGAGCCAGGGCAGAGCAGGGCAAGGAAGCTGGGAAGGGCCTGCAGGAGAAATCTGATGAGGAGAGGCTGAAGGAGCTGGGGATGGTTAGTGTGCAGGAGAGGAGGCTGAGGGCAGAGCTCCCTGCTCTCTGCAGCTCCCTGAGAGGAGGCTGTGCAGAGGTTGCTGCTGCTCTCCTCTCACAGGGGATGAACAAGAGGCAATGGCCTCAGGCTGCAGCAGGGCAGGCTCAGACTGGACACCAGGCAAAGGCTTTTGCCAGCAGGAGTGGTCAGAGCTTGGCAGAGGCTGCCCAGGGAGGTGGTGGAGTCCCCAAGCCTGGAGGTGTTTCAGGGTGGTTTGGCTGTGCTGCTTGGGGCTGTGGGTTAGGGGTGATCTTTGCAGGGTAGGGTCAGGGGTTGGGGTTGGAGATCCTGAGGGGCTTTGCCTCCCTGGATGTCTCTGGGGCTCTGTGACTTTGTGAAGGGAGGGAGAGGCTGTGAAGATTTGCAGCTCCTGCTGCTTGGCAGGGGTGAAGCTCAAGTGTCTAAGAGCCAGGATTAGAAATGAATCCAATTTGCTCATCACAACCCCCTGCAAGATGGTGGGGCTGGGGCAGAGGGGATGGAAAGCTGCCAAGCAGGGAATGACTTGGGGGTGCTGGCTGCTAGCCAGCTGAACATGAACCACCATGGCCCAGCCTGTGTCAGGGAGGGTGGCCAGCAGCAGCAGCAGCAGGGCAGTGATGGTCCTCCTGTATTTTGTCCCTGCTCAGGCTCCACTTTGAGTGCTGCCTTCAGCTTCGGGGCCCTCACTACATGAAAGACATTTGAGGTGCTAGAGGCTGTCCTGTGAAATGCAGCCAAGCTGGGGGAGGGTCTGGAGAGCAGAGCTGGGGAGGAGCAGCTGAGGGAGCTGGGGGTGTTCAGCTTTCCAGAGAGAGAGAGATCCAAAGAGGGTTCTCTGCCCTACATTTTCCTGCATGAGAGATCTCTGTGTCAGATAATATGAAGTAGGTGCTCAAGGGCAGGTTGGATGAGGCTTTGAGCAGCTCAGGCTAGTTGAGAGTTGTCCCTGCCCATGGCAGGGGGGTTGGAGAAGATGAGCTCTGAGGTCCCTTTCAGTCTAAACCATTCTATGATGTTTGGTCTGGAGAAGAGGAGGCTGAGAGGAGACCTCCTTGAAAGGAAGTTGGAGTGAAGTGGGGTTGGAGTGAAGTGGGGTGATAGGGCAAGAGGAAATCAGTTCCACCGTAACAGGAGGTTTAGGCTGAAAGGATTCCCAGGCACTGCAACAGGCTTCATGGAGAAGTGGATGCCTCCCCATGCCTGCAGCTGTTTCACAGGGACAGAGGTGTGGTGCTGAGGGACATGGCTTGGCCCCAGCCTTGGTAGAGTCAGAGAATGGTTGGAGTGGGTGACCTTAAAGATCTTTTCCCACCAAACAATTCCCTCGCTCCACATATAACATTAACTCTGTGTGTCTGTGTGTGTCTGTGCGTGTCTCTGTGTGTCTCTGTGTGTGTCTGTGTGTGTCTCTGTGTGTCTCTGTGTGTGTGTGTCTGTGTGTGTCTGTATGTGTGTGTGTCTGTGTGTGTGTGTGTCTCTGTGTGTCTCTGTGTGTCTCTGTGTGTGTGTCTCTGTGTGTGTCTCGGTGTGTCCTTGGGTGTGTCTGTGTGTGTCTGTGTGTCTCTGTGTGTGTCTCTGTGTGTGTGTCTCTGTGCGTGTCTCTGTGTGTCTCTGTGTGTGTCTGTGTCTGTCTGTGTGTGTCTCTGTGTGTCTCTGTGTGTCTCTGTGTGTGTGTGTGTCTGTGTGTGTCTGTATGTGTGTGTGTCTGTGTGTGTCTCTGTGTGTCTCTGTGTGTCTCTGTGTGTGTGTCTCTGTGTGTGTCTCTGGGTGTCTCTGTGTGTGTCTCTGTGTGTCTGTGTGTCTCTGTGTGTCTGTGTGTGTCTCTGTGTGTGTCTGTGTGTGTGTCTGTGTGTTTGTGTGTCTCGGTGTGTCTCTGTGTGTCTCTCTGTGTGTCTCTGTGTGTCTCTGTGTGTCTGTGTGTGTGTGTCTCTGAGTGTCTCTGTGTGTGTCTCTGTGTGTGTCTCTGTGTGTGTCTGTGTCTCTGTGTGTGTCTGTCTGTGTGTCTCTCTGTGTGTGTCTGAGTGTGTCTCTGTGTCTCTGTGTGTGTCTCTGTGTCTGTCTCGGTGTGTCTGTGTCTGTGTGTGTCTCTGTGTGCCTCTGTGTGTCTCTGTTTGTGTCTGTGTCTCTGTGTGTGTCTGTGTGTGTCTGTGTCTGTCTGTGTGCGTCTCTGTGTGTGTCTGAGTGTGTCTCTGTGCTCTGTGTGTGTCTCTATGTGTGTCTCTGTGTGTGTCTGAGTCTATGTGTGTCTCTGTGTGCCTCTGTGTGTCTCTGTTTGTGTCTGTGTCTCTGTGTGTGTCTGTGTGTGTCTCTGTGTGTGTCTGTCTGTGTGTGTCTCTGTGTGCCTCTGTGTCTCTCTGTTTGTGTCTGTGTCTCTGTGTGTGTCTGTGTGTGTGTGTCTCTGAGTGTCTCTGTGTGTGTCTCTGTTTGTGTCTCTGTGTGTGTCTGTGTGTGTCTCTGTGTGTGTCTGTGTCTCTGTGTGTGTCTGTCTGTGTGTGTCTCTGTGTGTGTCTGAGTGTATCTCTGTGCTCTGTGTGTGTCTCTATGTGTGTCTCTGTGTGTGTCTGAGTCTATGTGTGTCTCTGTGTGCCTCTGTGTGTCTCTGTTTGTGTCTGTGTCTCTGTGTGTGTCTGTGTGTGTCTGTGTGTGTGTCTGTCTGTGTGTGTCTCTGTGTGTGTCTGTGTCTGTGTGTGTCTCTGTGTGCCTCTGTGTCTCTCTGTTTGTGTCTGTGTCTCTGTGTGTGTCTGTGTCTGTCTGTGTGTGTGTGTGTCTGTTTGTGTCTCTGTGTGTGTCTGTGTCTGTGTGTGTCTCTGTGTGCCTCTGTGTGTCTCTGTTTCTGTCTGTGTATCTGTGTGTGTCTGTGTGTGCCTCTGTGTGTG